>CM073601.1:28620996-29820996 GCA_037074985.1 Solanum bulbocastanum | reverse complement strand
TATACCCTAAACCCTAAATTTAAACTCTAAATCGTAAACGCTAAACCCTAAAAGCTAAACCTTTAATCCAAACTATAAACCCTAAATCCTAAATGATAACCACAAACCCTAAACCCAAAACTTAAACCCTAAACCCTAAACACTAAACCCTAAACCCTATACCCATAAATCCTAAACCTTAAATCCTATACCTTTAACCATAAAACTTGAACCCTAAACCCTAATCCCTATCCCTAAACCTTAAACCCTAAATCCTCAACTCAAAACCCTAAACCCAAAACCCTAAATCTTAAACCCTAAACCCATAATCCAAACTCTAAACCCTAAACCCTAAACCCTAAATCAAAAACCATGTCCTTAAACACTAAACCCTAAACCTAAACGCTAAAAAATAAACCATAAATCCTAAACCTGAAACCCTAAACCCTAAACCCTAAACCTTAAACCGTAAACTTTAAACACAAACCCTAAACGTAAACCATAAACCCAAAATTCTAAACTATAAACCAAAACCCTTAATCTTAAACTCTAAACACTAAATCCTAAACATTAAACCCTATAACCCTAACTCTAAATCCTAAACCCTAAACACTAAACTCTAAAACCTAAACCTAAACCCTATACCCTAAATCCTAAACCCTAAACCCAAACCTCAATCCCTAAATTCAATCTATAACCCCTAAACACTAAACCCTATACCCTAAATCCAAAACCCTAAACCCAAACCTCAATCCCTAAATTCAATCTATAACCCGTAAACAATAAGCCCTAAATCTAAACCCTACACCCTTAACTCTAAACCCTAAGCCCTTAATCAAAACTCTACACCCTAAACCCTCATCCCTAAATCCTAAACTCTAAACCCGAAACCAGAGACCTTAAACCCTAAATCCTAAACTCAACACCCAATTCGTAAACCCTGAAGACTAAACCTTAAACCTAAACCCAATACCCTAAACCCAATACCTTAAATCCAAACCCTAAACACTTAATCCTAAACCTAAACCCTAAAACCTAAATCCTAAATCCTAAACATGAAACGCTAAAGCCTAACCCTAAACACTAAAGCCTAAACCTTAACCTTTAACCCGAAACTTTAAATCCTAACCCAAAATCATAAATGCTAAACCTAAATCCAAAATCCTAAATCCTCATCTCCAAACCCTAAACCCTAAACCCTAAAACCTAAAACCAAAAAACCTAAATCCTAAACCCTAAACCCTAAGCCCTTAAGACTAAACCCAAAACCCTAAACAGCAAACCCTAAAACGTAAACCCTAAACCTAAACGCTATGCCCAAAACCCTATACCCTAAACCTAAACCTCAAACCTTAAATCCAAACTATAACCTCTAAACACTAAAACCTAAATCTAAACTCTAAACCCTAAACCATAACCACAAAACCTAAATCCTAAACTTAAACCCAAAAGCCTAAACTCTAAACAATAAACCCAAGACCGTAAAACCTAAACCCATAAACCCTATACCTTTAACCATAAACCTTGAACCCTATACCCTAATCCAAAATCCCTAGACCCTAAACCATAAACCATAAATGCTAAATCCTAAACCCTAATCCCTAACCCCTAAACCCTAAACCCTAAACACTAAATCTAAACTATAAATCGTAAACCCCAAACTCTAAAAGTTAAACCCTTAATCCAAACTCTAAACCCTAAACCCTAAATGATAACCACAAACCCTAAACCCTAAACCCTAAACTTACACTAAACCCTAAGCCCTAAACCCTAAACCCTAAACCTAAACCCTAAAGCATAAACCTTAAATCCTAAACTTGAAACCCTAAACCCTAACTCTAAGCACTAAACCCTAAACCCAAAACCTTAAATCCTAAACTTTAAACACTAACCCTAAATCGTAAACCCTAAACCCTAAATTCTAAACTATAAACCCAAAACCTTTAATCCTAAACTCTAAACCCTAAATCCTAAACATTAAAGCCTATAACATTAACTCTAAACCCTAAACCCAAAACCCAAAACGAAAGCCCTAAACCCAAACTTCAATCCCTAAATCCAATCTATAACCCCTAAACACTAAACACTAAATTCGAACCCTAAACCTTAAACTCTAAACCCTAAACCCTAAACCCTAAGCCCTTAATCAAAACTCTAAACCCTAAACCCTAAATCCTAAATCCTAACCTCTAAACCCGAAACCAGAGACCTTAAAACCTAAATCCTAAACTCAAAACCCTATACGTAAACCCTGAAGACTAAACCCTAAACCTAAACCCAATACCCAAAACCCGATACCTTAAATCCACACCCTAAACCCTAATCT
The DNA here is from genome assembly GCA_037074985.1 of Solanum bulbocastanum. NCBI lineage: Eukaryota > Viridiplantae > Streptophyta > Magnoliopsida > Solanales > Solanaceae > Solanum > Solanum bulbocastanum. The sequence continues at coordinate 29,818,691 of CM073601.1, read as the reverse complement.
CTAAACCCTTAATCCTAAACCTAAACCCTAAACCCTAAACCCAAACCTCAAATCCTAAATCCAAACTATAACCTCTAAACACTAAACCCTAAAGCCTAAACCCTAAACTTAAACCCTAAACCCTAAACCCAAGATCATAAAACATAAACCCATAAACCCTATACCTTTAACCAAAAACCTTAAACCCTAAACCCTAATCCTAAACCCTAAACCCTAAGCGCTAAACCCTAAACCCTAAATCTGAACTCTAAACCGTAAACCCTAAACCCAAAAGGCTAAACCCTTAATCCCAACTCTAAACCCTAAACCCTAAATGATAACCACAAACCCTAAGCCCAAAACTTAAACCCTAAACTTAAACACTAAACCGTAAACCCTAAACCCATAAATCCTAAACCCTAAATCCTATACCTTTAATCATAAACCTTGAACCCTAAACCCTAATCCCTAATCCCTAAACCTTAAGTCCTTAATCCTAAACCTAAACCATAAACCATAAATCATAAATCCTAAACGTGAAACCCTAAAGCCCAACCCTAAACACTAAACCCTAAACCTTAACTTGTAACCCGAAACAATAAATCCTAACCCAAAATAATAAATGCTAAACCTAAATCCAAAATCCTAAATCCTAAACTCCAAACCCTAAACCCTCAACCCTAAATCCTAAACCCCAAACCCTATGCCCTTAACGCTAAATCCTAAACCCTACACAGTAAACCCTAAAACCTAAACCCTAAACCTAAACGCTATGCCCTAAACCCTAAACCCTAAACCTAAACCTCAAACCCTAAATCCAAACTATAACCTCTAAACACTAAACCCTAAATCTAAACTCTAAACCCTAAAGCCTAAACCCTAAACCATAACCACAAACCCTAAACCCTAAACTTAAACCCTAAACCCTAAAGCCTAAACCCAAGACCGTAAAAGCTAAAGCCATAAACCCTATACCTTTTACCATAAACCTTGAACCCTAAACCCTAATTCCAAATCCCTAAACCTTAAACGCCAAACACTAAACCCTAATCTCTAACCCCTAACCCCTAAACCCTAAACCATAAAAGCTAAACCCTTAATCCAAACTCTAAACCCTAAACCTTAAATGATAACCACAAACCCTCAACCCTAATACCTAATCCCTAAACCCTAATACCTAACCCCTAAACCCTAAATCTGAACTCTAAACCGTAAAACCTAAACCCTAAATGATAACCACAAACCCTAAACCCAAAACTTAAACACTAAACCATAACCCCTAAACCCTAAACTTAAACACTAAACCCTAAACCCATAAATCCTAAACCCTAAATCCTATACCTTTAACTATAAACCTTGAACCCTAAACCCTAATCCCTAATCCCTAAACCCTAAACCCTAAACCGTAAACACTAAACCTTAAAACCTAAACCATAAACCCTAAACCCTAAACCTTAAACCCTAAAAGCTAAAACATAAACCATAAGCCCTAAACCCTAATCCCTAAACCCTGAACCCTAAACACTAAAATCTAAAACCAAAAAACCTAAATTCTAAACTCTAAACACTATGCCCTTAACACTAAACCCTAAACTCTAAACTGTAAACCCTAAAGCCTAAACCCTAAACCTAAATGCTATGCCCTAAACCCTAAACCCTATACCCAAACCTCAAACCCTAAATCCAAACAATAATCTCTAAACACTAAACCCTAAATCTAAACTCTAAACTCTAAAGCCTAAACCCTAAACCATAACCACAAACCCTAAACCCTCCCTAAAGCCTAAACTCTGAACCCTAAACCCAAGACCGTAAAACCTCAACCCATAAACTCTATACCTTTAACCATAAACCTTGAACCCTAAACCCTAATCCCAAATCCCTAGATCCTAAACCCTAAACCATAATCCCTAACCCCTAAACCCTAAACCATAAATCTGAACTCTAAACCGTAAACCCTAAACCCTAAAAGCTAAACCCTTAATCCCAACTCTAAACCCTAAACCCGAAATGATAACCGTAAACCCTAAACCCAAAATATAAACCTAAACCCTAAACCCTAAACTTAAACACTAAACCCTAAACCCTAACCCTAAACCCATAAATCCTAAACCCTAAATACTATACCTTAAACCATAAAACTTGAACCCTAAACGCTAATCCCTAATCCCTAAGCCCTAAACCCTATTCCCTAACCCCTAAACCTTAAACCCTAAATTTGAATTGTAAATCGTAAACCCTAAACCCTAAAAGTTAAACCCTTAATCCCAACTCTATATCCTAAACCCTAAATGATAACCACAAACCCAAAACTCAAAACTTAAACCCTAATCTTAAACACTAAACCCTAAACCATAAATCCTATACCTTTAACCATAAACCTTGAACCTTAAACCCATAAATCCTAAACCCTAAATCCTATACCTTTAGCCATAAAACTTGAAACCTAAATCCTAATCCCTAATCCCTAAACCCTAAACTAAAAACCCTATCCCTAAACACTAAACCCTAAACCCTAAACCTAAACCCTATACCCTAAATAAAAATCCTAAACCATAAACCACAAAGACTAAACCCCAAGCCTAAACCCTAAAGATTAAACCTTAAATACTAAACTTGAAACCCTAAACCCTAACCCTCAGCCCTAAACCCTAAATCTAAACTCTAAACCCTAGATCCTAAACCCTAAACCATAAACTTAAACCCTAAACCCTACAGCCTAAACTCTAAACCCTAAACCCTATACCTTTAACCATAAGCCTTGAACCTTAAACTAAAAACCCTGTCCCTACAAACTAAACCCTAAACCCTATATCTTATATATAAATCCTAAACCATAAACCACAAATTCTAAACCATAAACCACAAACCCTAAACCCTAAACCACAAACCCTAAACCCTAAAGCATAAACCTTAAATTCGAAACTTGAAACCCTAAACGCTAACCCTAAGCACTAAACCCTAAACCCTAAACCATAAAACCTAAACTTTAAACACTAACCCTAAATCGTAAACCCTAAACCCTAAATTCTAAACTATAAACCCAAAACACTTAAGCCTAAACTCTAAACCCTAAATCCTAAACACTAAACCCTATAACCATAACTCTAAACCCTAAACCCTAAACACTAAACTCTAAAACCTAAACCCTAAACCCTAAACCTAAACCCTATACCCTAAACCCAAATCTCAATCCCTAAATCCAATCTATAACCCCTAAACAATAACCCTAAATCTGAACCCTAAACCCTAAACTCTAAACCCTAAACCCCAAGCCCTTAATCAAAACTCTAAACCCTAAACCCTCAATCCTAAATCCTAAACTCTAAACCCGAAACCAGAGACCTTAAACCCTAAATTCTAAACTCAAAACCCTACTCATAAACCCTGAATACTAAACCCTAAACCTAAACCCAATACCCTAAACCCGATACCTTAAATCCAAACCCTAAACCCTAAACTCTAAACCCTTAATCCTAAATATAAATCCAAAACCCTAAACCCTAATTCCTAAATCCTAAACTTGAAACCCTAAAGCCTAACCCTAAATACTAAACCCTAAACCTTAACCTTTAACCCAAAACTTTAAATTCTAACCCAAAATCATAAATGCTAAACCTAAATACTAAATCCTAAATCCTAAACTCCAAACCCTAAACCCTAAACCCTTTAACCTAAAACCTAACACCTAAATCCTTAACATTAAATCAAAAACCCTTCCCTCTAAACCCTAAATCCTAAAACCTAAACCTTAAACCTTAACCCTAAACCCTAGACCCTAAAAAATAAACCATAAGCCCTAAACCCTAATACCTAAACCATAAACCCTAAAATCTAAAACCAAAAAACCTAAATCCTAAACCCTCAACCCTATGCCCGTAACGCTAAACCATAAACCCTAAAACCTAAACCCTAAACCTAAATGCTATGCCTTAAAGCCTAAACCCTAAACCCAAACCTCAAACCCTAAATCCAAAGTACAACCTCTAAACACTAAACCCTAAATCTAAACTCTAAACTCGAAAGCCTAAACCCTAAACCATAACCAGAAACACTAAACCCTAAACTTAAACCTTAAACCCAAAACCCTAAAGCCTAAACTATAAACCCTTAACGCAAGACCGCAAAGCCTAAACCCATAAACACTATACCTTTAACCATAAACCTTGAACCCTAAACCCTAATCCCAAATCCCCAGATTCTAAACCCTAAACCCTAGGTCCTAACCCCTAAACCCTAAACCCTAAATCTGAACTCTAAATCGTAAACCCTAAACCCTAAAAGCTAAACCCTTAATCCAAACTGTAAACCCTAAACCCTAAATGATAACCACAAACCTTAAACCCAAAACTTAAACCCTAAACCCTAAACCCTAAACACAAATCCTAAACACTAAACCCTAAACCCTAAACCCATAAATCCTAAAATCTAAATCCTATACCTTTAACCATAAACCTTGAACCCTAAACCCTAATCCCTAATCCCTAAATCTTAAACCCTAAACCCTAAACCCTAAACCCTAATCCCTAACCCCTAAACCCTACACCATAAAACTGAACTCTAAACCATAAATCCTAAACCCTAAATGCTAAACCCTTTATCCCAACTCTAAACCCTAAACCTTAAATGATAACCACAAACCCTAAACCTAAAACTTACACCGTAAACCCTAAACTTAAACACTAAACCCTAAACCCTAAAACCTAAACCCATAACCCATAAATCCTAAACCCTAAATCCTATACCTTTAACCATAAACCTTGAACCCTAAACCCTAATCCCTAATCCCTAAACCCTAAACCCCAAACCCATAAATTATAAACCCTAAATCCTATACCATTTATAATAAACCTTGAACGTTGAACCCTAATCCCTAATCCCAATACCCTAAACTCTAAATACTAAACTAAAAACCTTGTCCCTAAACACAAAATCCTATACCCTAAACCTAAACCCTATACCCTCAACGCTAAATCCTAAACCCTAATCCCTAACCCTTAAACCCTAAACCCTAAATCTGAACTCTAAACCGTAAACCCTAAATCTTAAAAGCTAAACCCTTAATCCAAACTCTAAACCCTTCACCCTAAATGATAACCCCAAACCCTAAACTTAAAGCCTAAACCCTAAACCCTTAACTTAAACACTAAACCCTAAACCCTAAACCCTAAACCCATAAATCCTAAACCCTAAATCCTATACCTTTAACCATAAACCTTGAACCCTAAACCTTAATCCCTAATCCCTAAACCCTAAACCCTAAATCCTAAACTCAAAACCCTAAACCCTAAATCCTAAACCCTAAACCCATAATCCAAACTCTAAACCCTAAATCCTAAACCCTAAACTAAAAACCCTGTCCCTAAACACAAAACCCTAAACCCTAAACCTAAACCCTATACCCTAACTCCAAACCCTAAACCCTAAACCCTAAACCTTAACCCGAAAGCATAAGCCTTTAATCCTAAACTTGAAACCCTAAATGCTAACCCTAAGCACTAAACCTTAAACCCTAAACCTTAACCCAAAATCATAAATGCTAAACCTAAGTCCAAAATCCTAAATCCTAAACTCCAAACCCTAAACCATAAACCCTAAAACCGAAAACCTAACACCTAAACCCTTAACCTTAAACCCTATACCCTTAACCCAATACCCTTAACCCTAAACCCTAAACCCTAAACACTAAAACCCTAAAACCAAAAACCAAAAAACCTAAATCCTAAACCCTAAACCCTTTGCCCTTAACGCTAAACACTAAAACCTAAACCCTAAACCTAAACGCTATGCCCTAAACCCTAAACCCTAAACCCAAACCTCAAACCCTAAATCCAAATTATAAACTCTAAACACTAAACACTAAATCTAAACTCTAAACCCTAATGCCTAAACCCTAAACCGTAACCACAAACCCTAAACCCTAAACCCTAAAACCTAAACTCTAAACCCTAAACCCAAGACCAAAAAACCTAAACAAATAAACCCTACACCTTTAACCATAGAACTTGAACCCTAAACCCTAATCCCAAATCCCTAGATCCTAAACACTAAAACCTAAACGCTAAACCCTAAACCCTAATCCCTAACCCCTAAACCCTAAACCCTAAATCTAAACTCTAAACCATAAACCCTAAACCCTAAACCCTTAATCCCAACTCTATACCCTAAACCCTATACCCTAATCCCTAAACCCTAAACCCTAAAACCAAAAACCAAAAAACCTAAATCCTAAACCCTAAACCCTTTGCCCTTAACGCTAAACACTAAAACCTAAACTCTAAACCTAAATGCTATGCCCTAATGCCTAAACCCTAAACCCAAACCTCAAACCCTAAATCCAAATTATAAACTCTAAACACTAAACCCTAAATCTAAACTCTAAACCCTAAAGCCTAAACCCTAAACCATAACCACAAATCCTAAACCCTAAAGTCAAAACTCTAAACCCTAAACCCTAAACCCAAGACCGTAAAACCTAAACCCATAAACCCTATAACTTTAACCATAAACCTTGAACCCTAAACCCTAATCCCAAATCCCTAGATCCTAAACACTAAAACCTAAACGCTAAACCCTAAACCCTAATCCCTAACCCCTAAACCCTAAACCCTAAATCTACACTCTAAACCATAAACCCTAAACCCTAAAAGCTAAACCCTTAATCCTAACTCTAAACCCTAAACCCTATATGATAACCACAAAGCCTAAACCCAAAACTTAAACCCTAAACCCTAAACCATAAACTTAAACACTAATCCCTAAACCCTAAACCCATAAATCCTAAACCCCTAATCCTAACCTGTAAACCCTAAAGCCTAAAGCCTAAACCATAACCACAAACCCTAAACCCTAAACTTAAACCCTAAACCCTAAAACCTAAACTCTAAACACTAAACCAAAGACCGTAAAACCTAAACCCATAAACCCTATACCTTTTACCATAAACCTTTAACCCTAAACCCTAATCCCAAATCCCTAGATCCTAAACCCTAAACCCTAAATGCTAAACCCTAAACCCTAATCCCTAACCCGTAAACCCTAAACCCTAAATCTAAACACTAAATCGTAAACTCTAAGACCTAAAAGCTAAACGCTTAATCCAAACTCTAAACCCTAAATGATAACCACAAACCCTAAACCCAAAACATATACCCTAAACCCTCAACCCTAAACTTAAAAACGAAACCCTAAACCCCTAAATCCTATACCTTTAACCATAAACCTTGAACCCTAAACCCTAATCCCTAATCCCTAATCCTTAAACTCTAAATCCTAAACTCAAAACCCTAAACCCTAAACCTTAATCCCTAAAACCTAAACTCTAAACGTATAATCCAAACTCTAAACCCTAAACCCTAAATCCAAAACTAAAAACCCTATCCCTAAACACTAAACCCTAAACCCTAAACCCTAAACCCAAACCCTATACCCTATATCCAAACACTAAACCCTAAACTATAAACCCTACACCCTAAACCAAAACCCTAAAACATAAACTTTTAAACCTAAACTTGAAACCCTAAACCCTAACCCTAAGCACAAAACCTAAATCCCTAAACCTTAAACCCTAAACTTAAAACACTAACCCTAAATTGTAAACCCTGAACCCTAAATTCTAAACTATAAACCCAAAACCCTTAATCCTAAACTCTAAACCCTAAATCCTAAACATTAAACCCTATAACCTTAACTCTAAACTGTAAACCGTAAACACTAAACTCTGAAACCAAACCCTAAACCCTAAATCTAAATGCTATACCCTAAACCCTAAACCCTAAACCCAAACCTCAATCCCTAAATCAAATCTATAACCCCTAAACACTAAACGCTAAATCTAAACCCTAAACCCTAATTCTAAACCCTAAACTCTAAACCCTAAACCCTAAGCCCTTAATCGAAACTCTAAACCCTAAACCCGCAACCCTAAATCCTAAACTCTAAACCCAAAACCAGAGACCTTAAACCCTAATTCCTAAATTCAAAACCCTATTCGTAAACCCTGAAGACTAAACCCTAAACCTAAACCCAATACCTTAAACTCGATACCTTAAATTCAAACCCTAAACCCTAAACTCTAAACCCTTAATCCTATACCCTGAACCCTACACCTTAAATCCTAAATCCTAAACATGAAACCCTAAGCCAAACCCTAAACACTAAAGCCTAAACCTTAACCATTAACCCGAAACTTTAAATCCTAACCCAAAATCATATATGATAAATCTAAATCCAAATTATAAACTCTAAACACTAAAGCCTAAATATAAACTCTAAACCCTAAAGCCTAAACCCTAAACCATAACCACAAACCCTAAACCCTAAAGTTAAACCCTAAACCCTAAAGCCTAAACTCTAAACCCTAAACCCAAGACCGTAAAACCTAAACCAACAAAACCCTATACCTTTAACAATAAACCTTGAACCTAAACTCTAAACCCAAATCACTAGATCCTAAACCCTAAACCCTAAACCCTAATCCCTAACCCCTAAACACTAAACCCTAAATTTGAACTCTAAATAGTAAACCCTAAACCCTAAAAGCTAAACCCTTAATCCAAACTCTAAACCCTAAACCCTTAATGATAACCACAAACCCTAAACCCAAAACTTAAACACTAAACCCTAAACCCTAAACTTAAACGCTAAACCCTAAACCCTATTCCCATAAATCATAAACCCTAAATCCTATACCTTTAACCCTAAACCCTAATCCCTATCCCTAAACCCTAAACCCTAAATCCTCAACTCAAAACCCTAAACCCTAAACCTTAAACCCCAAATCCTAAACCCAAAACCCATAATCCAAACTCTAAACCCTAAATCCTAAATTAAAAGCCCTGTCCCTAAACACTAAACCCTAAACCTAAACGCTAAAAAATAAACCTTAAATCCTAAATTTGAAACCCTAAACCATAAACCTAAGCACTAAACCCTAAACCCCAAATTGTAAACCCTAAACCCTAAATTCTAAACTATAAACCAAAACCCTTAATCTTAAACTCTAAACACTAAATCCTAAACATTAAACCCAATAAACTTAACTCTAAACCCTCAACCGTAAACACTAAACCCTATACCCTAAACCTAAACCCTATACCCTAAATCCTAAACCCTAAACCCTATGCCCTTAACGCTAAACCCTAAACCCTAAATAGTAAACCCTAAAACCTAAACCAAAAACCTAAACGCTATGCCCTTAACCCAAAACCCTATGCCCAAACCTCAAACCCTAAATCCAAACTATAACCTCTAAACACTAAACCCTAAATCTAAACTCTAAACCCTAAAGACTAAACCCTAAACCATAACCACAAACCCTAAAACCCTAAACACTAAATCTTAAAACCTAAACCTTAAACCCAAAACGCTAAAACATAAACCATAAGCCCTAAACCCTAATCCCTAAACCCTAAACCCTAAAACCTAAACCCTAAAACCTAAAACAAAAAACCTAAATCCTAAACCCTAAACCCTATGCCCATAACACTAAACCCTAAACTCTAAAAGTAAACCCTAAAACCTAAACCCTAAACCTAAACGCTATGTCCTAAACCCTACACCCTATACCCAAACCTCAAACACTAAATTCAAACTATAACCTCTAAACAATAAACCCTATATCTAAACTCTAAACTCTAAAGACTAAATCCTAAACCATAACCACAAACCTTAAACCCTAAACCCTAAAGCCTAAACTCTAAACCCTAAACCCAAGACCATAAAAACTCAACCCATAAACCCTATACCTTTAACCATAAACCTTGAACCCTAAACCCAAATTCCAAATACCTAGATCCTAAACCGTAAACCCTAAATGCTAAACCCTAAACCCTAATTCCTAACCCCTAAACCCTAAACCCTAAATCTAAACTCTAAACTGTAAACCCTAAACCCTAAAATCTAAACCCTTAATCCCAACTCTAAATCCTAAACCCAAAATGATCACCACAAACCCTAAACCAAAAACTTAAACCCTAAACCCTAAACCCTAAACTTAAACACTAAACCCTAAACCCTAAACCCTAAACCCATAAATCCTAAACCATAAATACTATATCTTAAACCATAAACCTTGAACCCTAAATGCTAATCCCTAATCCCTAAACACTAAACCCTAATCCATAACCCCTAAACCTTAAACTCTAAATTTGAACTGTAGATCGAAAACCCTAAACCCTAAAAGCTAAACCCTTAATCCTAACTCTAGATCCTAAACCCTAAATGATAACCACAAACCCTAAACTCAAAAGATAAACCCTAAACTTAAACACTAAACCCTAAACCCTAAACACTAAACCCATAAATCATAAACCCTAAATCCTATACCTTTAACCATAAACCTTGAACCCTAAACCCCTAAATCCTATACCTTTAGCCATAAACCTTGAACCCTAAATCATAAACCCTAATCCCTAATCCCTAAATTCTAAATCCTAAACTAAAAACCTTGTCCCTAAACAGTAAATCCTAAACCCTAAACCTAAACCCTATACCCTAAATAAAAACCCTAAACCATAAACCACAAAACCCAAACCCTAAACCTAAACCCTAAAGCATAAACCTTAAATCCTAAACTTGAAACTCTAAACCCAAACCCTAAGCACTAAACCCTAAACCCTAAACCTTACACCCTAAACTTTAAACGCTAACCCTAAATCGTAAACCCTACACCCTAAATTCTAAACTATAAACCCAAAACCGTTAATGCTAAACTCTAAACCCTAAATCCTAAACATTAAACCCTATAACCTTAACTCTAAACCCTAAACCCTAAACATTAAACTCTAAAACCAAAACCCTAAACCCTATACCTTATACCCTAAACCCAAACCTCAATCCCTAAATACAATTTATAACCCCTAAACACTAAACCCTAAATTTGAACCCTAAACCGTAAAACCTAAACCTAAACCCTATACCCCAAACCCAATCCTCAATCCGTAAATCCAATCTATAACCCCTAAACACTAAACCCTAAATTCTAAATCTGAACCCTAAACTCTAAACCCTAAACCCTAAACCTTAAGCCCTTAATCAAAACTCTAAACCCTAAACCGTCAACCCTAAATCATAAACTCTAAACCCAAAACCAGAAACCTTGAACCCTAAATCCTTAACTCAAAACCCTATTCGTAAACCCTGAAGACTAAACCCTAAACCTAAACACATTAACCAAAACCCGATACCTTAAATCCAAACCCTAAACCCTAATCTCTAAACGCTTAATCCTAAACCTAAACCCTAAACACTAAACTCTAAACCCTAAACACTAAATCCTAAAGCTTAAACATGAAACCCTAAATCCTAACTCTAAACACTAAACCCTAAACCTTAACATTTAACCCGAAACTTTAAATCCTAACCCAAAATCATAAATGCTAAACCTAAATCCAAAATCCAAAATCCTAAACTCCAAACCCTAAACCCTAAAACCTAACACCTAACACCTAAATCCTTAACCTTAAACCCTATACCCTTAACTCTAAACCCTAAACCCTAAAACCTAAACCTTAAACCCTAAACCCTAAATCTAAACTCTAAACCGTAAACCCTAAACCCTAAATGATAACCACAAACCCTAAACCCAAAACTTAAATACTAAACCCTAAACCCTAAACTTAAACACTAAACCCTAAACCCATAAATCCTAAACCCTAAATCCTATACCTTTAACCATAAACCTTGAACCCTAAACCCTAATCCTTAATCACTAAACACTAAACCCTAAACCCTAAACCCTAATCCCTAACCCCAAAAACCCCTAAACACTAACTCTGAACTTTAAATCGTAAACCCTAAACCCTAAAAGATAAATCCTTAATCCCAACTCTAAACCCTAAACCCTAAATGATAACCACAAACCCAAAACCCAAAACTTAAACCCTAAACACTAAACTTAAACACTAAATCCTAAACCCTAAGCCCTAAACCCTAAGCCCATAAATCCTAAACCCTAAATCCTATACATTTAACCATAAACCTTGAACCCTAAACCCTAATCCCAAATCCCTAATCCCTAAACCCTAAACCCTAATTCCAAAACCCTAATCCCTAACCCCTAAACCCTAAACCCTGAATATGAACTCTAAACCGTAAACCCTAAACCGTAAAATCTAAACCCTTAATCCCAACTCTAAGCCCTAAATCCTAAATGATAACCACAAACCCTAAGCCCAAAACTTAAACCCTAGGTCCTAAACCCTAAACTTAAACAATAAACCGTAAGCCCTAAACCCTAAACCCATAAATTCTAAACCCTAAATCATATACCTTTAACCATAAACCTTGAACCCTAAACCCTAAACCCATAAATCCTAAAACCTAAATCCTACACCTTTAACCATAAACCTTCAACCCTAAACCCTAATCCCTAATCCCTAAACCCTAAACCCTACCCCATAAATCCTAAACCCTAAATTCCATACCTTTAACCATAAACCTTGAACCCTAAACCTTAATTCCTAAATCCAAAATCCTAAATCCTCATCTCCAAACCCTAAACCCTAAACCTAAAACCTAACACCTAAATCCTTAACCGCAAACCCTATACCCTTAACTCTGAATCCTAAACCCTAAACCCATAAATCCTCAACCCTAAATCCTATACCTTTAACCATAAACTTTGAACCCTAAACCCTAATCCCTAATCCCTAAACCCTAAACTCTATATCCTAAACTAAAAACCCTGTCCCTAAAAACTAAACTCTAAACCCTAAACCTAAACCCTATACCCTAAATACAAATCCTAAACCATAAACCACAAACCCTAATCCCTAAACCTAAACCCTAAAACTTAAACGTTAAATCCTAAATTTGAAACCCTAAACCCTAAACCCTAAACCTTAAAACCTAAACTTTAAAAACTAACCCTAAATCATAAACCCTAAACCCTAAATTCTAAACTATAAATCCAAAACCCTTAATCATAAACTCTAATCCCTAAATCCTAAACATTAAACCCTATAACCTTAACTCTAAACCCTAAACCCTAAACACTAAACTCTAAAACCTAAACCCTAAACCCTATACCCTAAACCCAAACCTGAATCCCTAAATCTAATTTATAACCCCTAAACACTAAACCCTAAATCTGATCCCTAAACCCTAAACTCTAAACCCTAAACCCTCAACCCTAAATTCTAAACTCTAAACCCAAAACCAGAGACCTTAAACCCTAACTCTTAAACTCAAAACCCTATTCGTCGAAAGACAAAATCCTAAACCTAAACCCGATACCCTAAATCCAAACCCTAAACCCTAAAATCTAAACCCTTAATCCTAAACCCTGAACCCTAAATCCTAAACCCTAAACCCTAAACCCTAAATCCTAAACATGAAACCCTAAAGCCTAACCCTAAACACTAAACCCTAAACCTTAACCTTTAACCCGAAACTTTAAATCCAAACCCAAAATCATAAATGCTAAACCCAAATCCAAAATCCTAAATCCTAAACTCCAAACCCTAAACCATCAACCCTAAAACAAAAAACCTAACACCTAAATCCTTTACCTTAAACACTATACCCTTAACACTAAACCCTAAACCCTAAACACTAAACCTTAAAACCTAAACCTTAAACCCGAAAACCTAAACCCAAAAAGCTAAAACATAAACCACAAGCCCTAAACCCTAATCTCTAAACCCTAAACCCTAAACACTAAAATCTAAAACCAAAAAACCTATATCCTAAACCCTAAACCCTATGCCCTTAACACTAAACCCTAAACTCTAAACTGTAAACCCTAAAGCCTAAACCCCAAACCTAAATGCTACGCCCTAAACCCTAAACCCTATACCCAAACCTCAAACCCTAAATCCAAACAATAATCTCTAAACACTAAACCCTAAATCTAAACTCTAAACTCTAAAGCTAAACCCTAAACCATAACCACAAACCCTAAACCCTCCCTAAAGCCTAAACTCTGAACCCTAAACCCAAGACCGTAAAACCTCAACCCATAAACCCTATACCTTTAACCATAAACCTTGAACCCTAAACCCTAATCCCAAATCCCTAGATCCTAAACCCTAAACCCTAAATGCTAAACCCTATACCCTAATCCCTAGCCCCTAAACCCCAAACCATAAATCTGAACTCTAAATCGTAAACCCTAATCCCAACTCTAAACTCTAAACCATAAACCCGAAATGATAACCGTAAACCCTAAACCAAAAACATAAACCCTAAACCCTAAACCCTAAATTTAAACACTAAACCCTAAACCCTAAACCCTAAACCCATAAATCTTAAACCCTAAATACTATACCTTAAACCATAAAACTTGAACCCTAAATGCTAATCCCTAATCCCTAAACCCTAAACCCTAAACCCTAAACCCTATTCCCTAACCCCTAAACATTAAACCCTAAATTTGAATTGTAAATCGTAAACCCTAAACCCTAAAAGCGAAACCCTTAATCCCAACTCTATATCCTAAACCCTAAATGATAACCACAAACCCAAAACTCAAAACTTAAACCCTAATCGTAAACACTAAAACCTAAACCCTAAACCATAAACACATAAATCCTAAACCCTAAATCCTATACGTTTAACCATAAACCTTGAACCCTAAACCCATAAATCCTAAACCCTAAATCCAATACCTTTAGCCATAAACCTTGAACCCTAAATCCTAATCCCTAATCCCTAAACCCTAAACTCTAAATCCTAAACTAAAAACCCTGTCCCTAAACACTAAACCCTATACCCTAAATACAAATCCTAAACCATAAACCACAAAACCTAAACCCCAAACCTAAACCCTAAAGATTAAACCTTAAATCCTAAACTTGAAACCCTAAACCCTAACCCTAAGCCCTAAACCCTAAATTTAAACTCTAAACCCTAGATCCTAAACCCTAAACCATAAACTTAAACCCTAAACCCTAAAGCCTAAACTCTAAACCCTAAACCCTATACCTTTAACCATAAGCCTTGAACCTTAAAACTAAAAACCCTGTCCCTAAAAACTAAACCCTAAACCCTATACCTTATATACAAATCCTAAACCATAAACCACAAATTCTAAACCATAAACCACAAACCCTAAACCCTAAACCACAAACCCTAAACCCTAAAGCATAAACCTTAAATTCTAAACTTGAAACCCTAAACACTAACCCTAAGCACTAAACCCTAAACCCTAAACCATAAAACCTAAACTTTAAACACTAACCCTAAATCGTAAACCCTAAACCCTAAATTCTAAACTATAAACCCAAAACCCTTAAGCCTAAACTCTAAACCCTAAATCCTAAACATTACACCCTATAACCTTAACTCTAAACCCTAAACCCTAAACAATAAAATCTAAAACCTAAACCCTAAACCCTATACCCCAAACCCAACCCTCAATCCCTAAATCCAATCTTTAACCCCTAAACACTAAACCCTAAATCTGAACCCTAAACCCTAAACTCTAAACCCTAAACCCTAAGCCCTTAATCAAAACTCTAAACCCTAAACCCTCAACCTTATATCCTAAACTCTAAACCCGAAACCAGAGACCTTAAACCCTAAATCCTAAACTCAAAACCCTACTCGTAAACCCTGAATACTAAACCCTAAACCTAAACCCAATACTCTAAACCCGATACCTTAAATCCAAACCCTAAACCCTAAACTCTAAACCCATAATCCTAAACCTAAATCCAAAACCCTAAACCCTAAACCCTAAATCCTAATTCCTAAACTTGAAACCCTAAACCTTAACCTTTAACCCGAAACTTTAAATCCTAACCAAAAATCATAAATGCTAAACCTAAATCCTAAATCCTAAATCCTAAACTCCAAACCCTAAACCCTAAACCCTTTAACCTAAAACCTAACACCTAAATCCTTAACATTAAATCCTAAACCCTTAATTCTAAACCCTAAATCCTAAACTAAACCTTAAACCTTAAACCCTAAACCCTAGACCCTAAAATATAAACCATAAGCCCTAAACCCTAATACCTAAACCATAAACCCTAAAACCTAAAATCAAAAAACCTAAATCCTAAACCCTAAACCCTATGCCCTTAACGCTAAACCATAAACCCTAAACAGCAAACCCTAAAACCTAAACCCTAAACCTAAATGCTATACCCTAAACCCTAAACCCTAAACCCAAACCTCAAACCCTAAATCCAAAGTACAACCTCTAAACACTAAACCCTAAATCTAAACTTTAAACCCGAAAGCCTAGACCCTAAACCGTAACCACAAACGCTAAACCCTAAACTTAAACCTTAAACCCTAAACCCTAAAGCCTAAACTATAAACCCTAAACACAAGACTGTAAAACCTAAACCCATAAACTCTATACCTTTAACCATAAACCTTGAACCCTAAACCCTAATCCCAAATCCCTATATTCTAAACCCTAAAACCTAAACCCTAGGTCCTAACCCCTAAATCCTAAACCCTAAATCTGAACTCTAAACTGTAAACCCTAAACCCTAAAAGCTAAACCCTTAATCCAAACTATAAACCCTAAACCCTAAATGATAACCACAAACCTTAAACCCAAAACTTAAACCCTAAACCCTAAACCGTAAACATAAATCCTAAACACTAAACCCTAAACCCTAAACCCATAAATCCTAAACTCTAAATCCTATACCTTTAACCATAAACCTTGAACCTTAAACCCTAATCCCTAATCCCTAAATCTTAAACCCTAAACCCTAAACCCTAACCCCTAATCCCTAACCCCTAAACCCTAAACCATAAAACTGAACTTAAACCATAAACCCTAAACCTTAAATGCTAAACCCTTTATCCCAACTCTAAACCCTAAACCCTAAATGATAACCACAAACCCTAAACCTAAAACTTAAACCCTAAACCCTAAACCCTAAACTTAAACACTAAACCCTAAAAGCTAAACCCTAAACCCATAAATCCTAAACCCTAAACCCTAAACCCATAACCCATAAATCCTAAACCCTAAATCCTATACCTTTAACCATAAACGTTGAACCCTAAACTCCTAATCCCTAATCCCTAAACCCTAAACCCTAAACCCATAAATTATAAACCCTAAATCCTATACCATTTATCATAAACCTTGAACCCTGAACCCTAATCCCTAATCCCAATACCCTAAACTCTAAATCCTAAACTTAAAACCCGGTCCCTAAACACTAAACCATAAACCCTAAACTAAACCCTATACCCTCAACGCTAAATCCTGAACCCTAATCCCTAACCCTTAAACCCTAAACCCTAAATCTAAACACTAAACAGTAAACCCTAAATTGTAAAAGCTAAACCCTTAATCCAAACTCTAAACCATTAACCCTAAATGATAACCACAAACCCCAAACCCTAAACTTAAAGCCTAAACCCTAAACCCTTAACTTAAACACTAAACCCTAAACCCTAAACCCTAAACCCATAAATCCTAAACCCTAAATCCTATACCTTTAACCATAAACATTGAACCCTAAACCTTAATCCCTAATCGCTAAACCCTAAACCCTAAATCCTAAACTCAAAACCCTAAACCCTAAACCCATAATCCAAACTCTAAACCCTAAATCCTAAACCCTAAACTAAAAACCCTGTCCCTAAACACAAAACCCTAAACCCTAAACCTAACACCAAAACCCCAAACCCTAAACCCTAAACCTAAAACCTAAAGCATAAGCCTTTAATCCAAAACTTGAAACCCTAAACCCTAACCATAAGCACAAAACCCTAAGCACTAAACCTTAAACCCTAAACCTTAACCCAAAGTCATAAATGCAAAACTAAAATCCAAAATCCTAAATCCCGAACTCCAAACCCTAAACCATAAACCCTAAAACCTAAAACCTAACACCTAAATCCTTAACCTTAAGCCCTATACCCTTAACCCTATACACTTAACCCTAAACCCTAAACCCTAAACACTAAACCCTAAAACCAAACCTTCAACCCTAAACCCTAAACCATAAACCATAAATCATAAGCCCTAAACCCTAATCCCAAAACCCTAAACCCTAAAACCTTAACTATAAAACCTAAAACCAAAAGGCCTAAATCCTAAACCCTAAACCCTATGCCCTTAACACTAAACCCTAAACCCTAAAAAGTAAACCCTAAAACCTAAACCCTAAACCTAAATGCTATGCCCTAAACCCTAAACCTTAAACCCAAATCTCAAACCATAAATCCAAAATATAACCTCTAAACAATAAACCCTAAATCTAAACACTAAACCCTAAAGAATAAAACCTAAACCATAACCACAAATCCTAAACCCTAAACTTAAACGCTAAACCCTAAAGCCAAAACTCTAAACCCTAAACCCAAGACCGTAAAACCTAAACCCATAAACCCTATACCTTTAACCATAAACCTTGAACCCTAAACCATAATCCCAAATCCCTAGATCCTAAACCCCAAACCCTAATCGCTAAAACCTAAACCCTAAACCCTAATTCCTAACCCCTAAACCCCAAACCCTAAATCTAAACTCTAAACCGTAAATCCCAAACCCTAAAAGCTAAACCCTTAAACTAAATTATAAACCCTAAACCCTAAATGATAACCACAAACTCTAAACCCAAAACTTAAACCCTAAACTCTAAGCCCTAAATTTAAACACTAAACCCTAAACCCTAAACCCATAAATCCTAAACCCTAAATCCTATACCTTTAACCATAAACCTTGAACCCTAAATCCTAAACTCAAAACCCTAAACCCTAAACCCTAAACCTTAAATCCAAAATACTAAACCCTAAACCCATAATCCAAACTCTAAACCCTAAACCCTAAATCCTAAACTAAAAACCCTGTCCCTAAACACTTAACCCTAAACGATAAACCTAAACTCTATACCCAAAATCCAAACCCTAAACCCTAAACCACAAACCCTAAACCCTAAAGCATAAACCTTAAATTTTACACTTGAAACCCTAAACCCTAATCCTAAGCACAAAATCCTAAACTCTAAACCTTAAACCCTATACTTTAAACACTAACCCTAAATCGTAAACCCTAAACCCTAAATTCTAAACTATAAACCCAAAACCCTTAATCCTAAACTCTAAACCCTAAACCCTCAACCCTAAATCCTAAACTCTAAACCCGAAACCAGAGACCTTGAACCCTAAATCCAAAACTCAAAACCCTATCGTAAACCCTGAAGACTAAACCCCAAACCTAAACCCAACACCCAAAACCCGATACCTTAAATCCAAACCCAAAACCCTAAACTCTAAACCCTTAATCCTAAACCTAAACCCTAAATCCTAAACCCTAAACCCTAAATCCTAAATCCTAAACATGAAACCCTAAAGCCTAACCCTAGACAATAAACCCTAAACCTTAACCTTTAACCCAAAACATTAAATCCTAACCCAAAATCATAAAT
This sequence comes from Solanum bulbocastanum, assembly GCA_037074985.1. NCBI lineage: Eukaryota > Viridiplantae > Streptophyta > Magnoliopsida > Solanales > Solanaceae > Solanum > Solanum bulbocastanum. Next base: position 29,799,363 of record CM073601.1, on the reverse strand, counting down.
GCTAAACCTAAATCTAAAATCCTAAATCCTAAACTCCAAACCTTAAAACCTAAACCCTAACACCTAAATCCTTTTCCTTAAACCCTATACCCTTAACTCTAAACCCTAAACCCTAAACACTAAACCCTAAAACCTAAATCCTAAACCCTAAACCTTAAACCCACAGCCCTATACCCTAATCCCTAAACCCTAAACACTAAAACCTAAACCCTAAAACCAAAAACCAAAATACCTAAATCCTAAACCCTAAACTATAAACTTAAACACTATCCCTAAACCCTACACCCTAAACCCTTAAATCCTAAACCCTTAATCCTAACCTGAAAACACTAAATCCTAAATCTAAATTCTAAACCCTAAATCCTAAATCCTAAACCATAACCACAAACGCTAAACCCTAAACTAAAACCCTAAACCCTAAAACCTAAACTCTAAACACTAAACCCAAGATCGGAAAACCTAAACCCATAAACCCTATACCTTTAAACATAAACCTTTAATCGTAAACCCTAATCCCAAATCCCTTTATCCTAAACCCTAAACCCTAAATGCTAAACCCTAAACCCTAATCCCTAACCCCTAAACCCTAAACCCTAAATCTAAACACTAAATCGTAAACCCTAAAACCTAAAAGCTAAACCCTTAATCCAAACTCTAAACCCTTAATCCAAACTCTAAACCCTAAATGATAACCACAAAAATTAAACCCAAAATATAAACCCTAAACTTAAACACGAAACCCTAAACCCATAAATCCTAAACCCTAAATCCTATACCTTTAACCATTAACCTTGAACCCTAAACCCTAATCCCTAATCCCTAAACCCTAAATGCTAAATCCTAAACTCAAAACCCTAAACCCTAAACCTTAATCCCTAAAACCTAAACCCTAAACCCATTATCCAACTCTAAACCCTAAAACCTAAATCCAAAACTAAAAACCCCGTCCCTAAACACTAAACCCTAAACCCTAAACCTAAAGCCTATACCCTTTATCTAAACCCTAAACCCTAAACTATAAACCCTAAACCAAAACCCTAGAGCATAAAATTTAAAACCTAAACTTGAAACCCTAAACCCTAACCCTAAGAACAAAACCCTAAGCCCTAAACCTTAAACCATAAACTTAAAACACTAACCCTAAATAGTAAACCCTAAACCCTAAATTCTAAACTATAAACCCAAAACCCTTAATCCTAAACTCTAAACCCTAAATCCTAAACATTAAACCTAACAACCTTAACTCTAAAACCTAAAACCTAAACCCTAAACCTAAACGCTATACCCTAAACCCAAACCTAAATCCCTAAATCCAATCTATAACTCCTAAACACTAAACACTAAATCTGAACCCTAAACACTGAACCCTAAAACCTAATTCTAAACCCTAAACCCTAAACCCTAAACCCTATATCCTAAATCCTAACCTCTAAACCCGAAACCAGAGACCTTAAACCCTAAATCCTAAACTCAAAACCCTATACGTAAACCCTGAAGACTAAACCCTAAACCTAAACCCAATACCCAAAACTCGATACCCTAAATCCACACCACCCTAAACCCTAATCTCTAAACCCTTAATCCAAAACCTAAACCCTAAACCCTAAACCCAAACCTCAAACCCTAAATCTAAACTCTAAACCCTAAAGCCTAAACCCTAAACCATAACCATAAACCCTAAACCCTAAACTTAAACCCTAAACCCTAAACTCTAAACCCTAAACCCAAGACCGTAAAACATAAACCCATAAACCCTATACCTTTAACCAAAAACCTTAAACCCTAAACCCTAACCCTAAACCCTAAACCCTAAATGCTAAACCCTAAACTCTAAATCTGAACTCTAAACCGTAAACCCTAAACCCAAAAGGCTAAACCCTTAATCCCAACTCTAAACCCTAAACCCTAAATGATAACCACAAACCCTAAGCCAAAAACATAAACCCTAAACTTAAACACTAAACCCTAAACCCTAAACCCTAAACCCATGAATCCTAAACCCTAAATCCTATACCTTTAATCATAAACCTTGAAACCTAAACCCTAATCCCTAATTCCAAAATCCTAAATCCACATCTCCAAACCCTAAAACCTAAAACCTAACACCTAAATCCTTAACCTTAAACCCTATACCATTCACTGTAAACCCTAAAATCTAAACCCATAAATCCTAAACCCTAAATCCTATACCTTTAACCATAAACCTTGAACCCTAAACCCTAATCCCTAATCCCTAAACCCTAAACTCTAAATCCTAAACTAACAACCCTGTCCCTAAACACTAAACCCTAAACCCTATACCCTAAATACAAACCCTAAACCATAAACCACAAACCCTAAACCCTAAACCTAAACCATAAAGCATAAACCTTAAATCCTAAACTTTAAACGCTAACCCTAAACCTTAAACCTTAAACCCTAAACTTTAAACCTAAAACCCTAAACTTTAAACGCTAACCCTAAATCATAAACCCTAAATCCTAAACATTAAACCCTATAACCTGAACTCTAAACCCTAAAGCCTAAATACTAAACTCTAAAACCAAAACCCTAAACCCTATACCCCAAACCCAATCCTCAATCCCTAAATCCAATCTATAACCCCTAAACACTAAACCCTAAACCCTAAACCCTAAACTCTAAACCCTAAACCCTAAGCCCTTCATCAAAACTCTAAACCCTAAACCGTCAACCCTAAATCATAAATTCTAAACCCAAAAACAGAGACCTTAAACCATAAATCCTAAACTCAAAACCCTATTCGTAAACCCTGAAGACTAAACCCTAAACCTAAACCCAATACCTAAAACTCGATACCTTAAATCCAAACCCTAAACCCTAATCTCTAAACGCTTAATCCTAAACCTAAACCCTAAAACTAAACACTAAACCCTAAACCCTAAATCCTAAATGCTAAACATGAAACCCTAAATCCTAACCCTAAACAGTAAACCCTAAACCTTAACCTTTAACCCGAAACTTTAAATCCTAACCCAAAATCATAAATGCTAAACTTAAATTCAAAATCCAAAATCCTAAACTCCAAACCCTAAATCGTAAACCCTAAAACCTCAAACCTAACACCTAACACCTAAATCCTTAACCTTAAACCCTACACCCTTAACTCTAAAACCTAAATCCTAAACACTAAACCCTAAAACCTAAACCTTTAAACCTAAACCCTAAATCTAAACTCTAAATCGTAATCCCTAAACCCAAAACTAAAATCCTAAACCCTAAACACTAAACTTAAACACTAAATCATAAACCCTAAACCCTAAACCCTAAACCAATAAATCCTATACCATTAATCATAAATCGTGAACCCTAAACCCTAATCCCAAATAACTAAACACTAAACCCTAAACCCTAATCCCTAACCCCTACACCCTAAACCCTAAATCTAAACTTTACACCGTAAACCCTAAACCCTAAAAGCTAAACCCTTAATCCCAACTCTAAACCCAAAACCCTAAATGATAACCACAAATCCTAAACCCAAACCCTAAACCCTAAACCCTAAACCCTAAACTTAAACACTAAACCCTAAACCCTAAACCCTAAACCCATAAATCCTAAACCCTAAATCCTATACCTTTAACCAAAAGCCTTGAACCCTAAACCCTAATCCCAAATCCCTAATCCCTAAACCCTAAACCCTAATCCCTAAACCCTAAACCCTTAATCTGAACTCTAAACCGTAAACCCTAAACCCTAAAAGCTAAACCCTCAATCCCAACTCTAAACCCTAAATCCTAAATGATAACCACAAACCCTAAACCCAAACCTTAAACCCTAAGCCCTAAACCCTAAACTTAAACACTAAACCCTAAGCCCTAAACCCTAAACCCGTAATTCCTAAATCCTAAATCCTATACCTTTAACCATAAACCTTGAGCCCTAAACCCTAATCCCTAATCCCTAAACCCTAAACCCTAAACCCTAAACCCTAAACTCATAAATCCTAAACCCTAAATCCTATACCTTTAACCATAAACCTTGAACCCTAAACCCTAATCCCTAATCCCTAAACCCTAAACTCTAAATCCTTAATTAAAAACCCTATCCCTAAACACTAAACCCTAAACACTAAACCTAAACCTTAAAACCTAAATACAAATCCTAAACCATAAACCACAAACCCTAAACCCTAAAGCTTAAATCTTAAATCCTAAATTTGAAACCCTAAACCCTAACCCTAAGACCTAAACCCTAAACCCTAAACCTTAAACCCTAAACTTTAAACACTAACCCTAAATCATAAACCCTAAATCCTAAACATTAAACCCTATAACCTTAACTCTAAACCCTAAACCCTTAACATTAAACTCAAAACCTTAAACCCTATACTTTAAACACTAATCCTAAATCGTAAACCCTAAACCCTAAATTCTAAACTATAAACCCAAAACCCTTAATCCTAAACTCTAAGCCCTAAATCCTAAACATCCAACCCTATAACCTTAACCCTAATCCCTAAACACTAAACTCTAAAACCGAAACCCTAAACCATATACCCTAAACCCAAACCTCAATCCCTAAATCTAATCTATAACCCCTAAACACTAAACCCTAAATCTGATCCCTAAACCTTAAACTATAAACTCTAAACCCTAAACCCTAAACCCTAAGCCCTTACTCAAAACTCTAAACCCTAAACCCTAAACCCTAAATTCTAAACTTTAAACCTGAAACCAGAGACCTTAAACGCTAACTCATAAACTCAAAACCCTACTCGTCTGAAGACTAAACCATAAAACCTAAACCCAATACCCTAAACCCGATACCTTAAATCCAAACCCTAAACCCTAAAAGCTAAACCCAATACCCTAAACCTTAACCTTTAACCCGAAACTTTAAATCATAACCCAAAATCATAAATGCTAAACCTAAATCCAAAATCCTAAATCCTCAACTCCAAACACTAAATGCTAAAACCTAAAACCTAACGCCTAAATCCTTAACCCTTAAACCCTATACCCTTAACTCTAAACCCTAAACCCTACACACTAAACCTTAAAACCTAAACCTTAAACCCTAAACCCTAAATGCTAAAACATAAACCATAAGCCCTAAACCCTAAACCCTAAACCCTAAAACCTAAACCCTAAAACCTAAAACCAAAAAACCTAAACCCTATGCCCTTAACACTAAACCCTAAACTCTAAATAGTAAACCCTAAAACCTAAACCCTAAACCTAAATGCTATGCCCTAAACCCTAAACCCTATACCCAAACCTCAAACCCTAAATCCAAACTATAACCTCTAAACACTAAACCCTAAATCTAAAATCTAAACTCTAAAGCCTAAACACTACACCATAACCACAAACCCTAAACCCAAAATTTAAACCCTAAACCCTAAAGCCTAAACTCTAAACCCTAAACCCAAGACCGTAAAACCTCAACCCATAAACCCTATACCTTTAACCATAAACCTTGAACCCTAAACCCTAATCCAAAATCCCTAGATCCTAAACCTTAATCCCTAACCCCTAAACTCTAATACATAAATCTGAACTCTATACCGTAAACCATAAACCCTAAAAGCTAAACCCTTAATCCCAACTCTTAACCCAAAACTCGAAATGATAACCATAAACCCTCAACCAAAAACTTAAACCCTAAACCCTAAACCCTAAACTGATAAATCCTAAACCCTAAATACTATACCTTAAACCATAAACCTTGAACCCTAAATGCTAATCCCTAATTCCTAAACCCTAAACCTTAAACCCTAAATAAGAAATGTAAATCTAAACCCTAAACCCTAAAAGCTAAACCCTTTATCCCAACTCTAAACCCTAAACCCTAAATGATAAGCACAAACCCTAAACACAAAACTTAAACCCAAACCCTAAACTTAAACACTAAATCCTAAAACCTAAACCCTAAACCCATAAATCCTAAACCCTAAACCCTAAACCCATAAATCTTAAATCCTAAATCCTATACCTTTAACCATAAACCTTGAACCCTAAACCCTAATCCCTAATCCCTAATCCCTAAACCCTAAACCCATAAATCCTAAACCCTAAATCCTATACCATTTATCATAAACCTTGAACCTTGAACCCTAATCCCTAATCCCTAAAACCAAAACTCTAAATCCTAAACAAAAAACCTTGTCCCTAAACACTAAACCCTAAACCCTATACCCTCAATGCAAAATCCTAAACCCTAATCCCTAATCCCTAAACCCAAAACCCTAAATCTAAACTATAAACCGTAAACCCTAAATCGTAAAAGCTAAAACCTTAATCCAACCTCTAAACCCTAAAGCCTAAATGATAACCACAAACCCTAAGCCCTAAACTTAAAGCCCAAACCCTAAACCCGTGACTTAAACACTAAACCCTAAACCCTAAACTGGTAAATCCTAAACCCTAAATCCTATACCTTTAACCATAAACCTTGAACCCTAAACGCTAATCCCTAATCCCTAAACCCTAAACACTAAATCCTAAACTCAACACCCTAAACCCTAAATCTTAAACCCTAAATCCAAACACTAAACCCATAATCCAAACTCTAAACCCTAAACCTAAACCCTTAACTAAAAACCCTATCCCTAAACACTAAACCCTAAACCCTAAACCTAAACCCTATACCCTAACTCTAAACCCTAAGCCCTAAACCACAAACCACAAACCCTAAACCTAAACCCTAAAGCATAAGCCTTTAATCCTGAACTTGAAACCCAAAACCCTAACCCTAAGCACTAAATGCTAAACCCTAAACCTTAATCCCTAAAATTTAAGCACTAACCCTAAATCGTAAACCCTAAACCCTAAATTCTAAACTATAAACCCAAAACCCTTAATCCTAAACTCTAAACCCTAAATCCTAAACATTAATCCCTATAACCTTAACTCTAAACCCTAAACCCTAAACACTAAACTCAAAACCTAAACACTAAACCCTAAACCTAAACTCTATACCCTAAACCCAAACCTCAATCCCTAAATCCAATCTATAATCCCTAAACACTAAACCCTAAATCTAAACCCTAAACCCTAAACCTAAACCCAATACCCTAAACTCGATACCATAAATCCAAAACCTAAACCCTAAACTCTAAACCCTTAATCCTAAACCTAAACCCTAAACCCTAAATCTAAACCCTAAACCCTAAACTATAAACCCTAAACCCCAATCCCTTAATCAAAACTCTAAACCCTAAACCCTCAACCCTATATCCTAAACTCTAAACCCGAAACCAGAGACCTTAAACCCTAAATCCTAAACTCAAAACCCAACTCGTAAACCCTGAATACTAAACCCTAAACCTAAACCCAATACCCTAAACCCGATACCTTAAATCCAAACCCTAAACTTTAAACCCATAATCCTAAACCTAAATCCAAAACCCTAAACCCTAAACCCTAAATACTAATTCCTCAACTTGAAACCCAAAAGCATAACCCTAAATACTAAACCCTAAACCTTAACCTTTAACCCGAAACTTTAAATCCTAACCCAAAATCATAAATGCTAAACTTAAATCCTAAATCCTAAATCCTAAACTCCAAACCGTAAACATAAATCCTAAACACTAAACCCTAAACCCTAAACCCATAAATCCTAAACTCTAAATCCTATACCTTTAACCATAAACCTTGAACCCTAAACCCTAATCCCTAATCCCTAAATCTTAAACCCTAACCCCTAATCCCTAACCCCTAAACCCTAAACCATAAAACTGAACTCTAAACCATAAACCCTAAACCCTAAATGCTAAACCCTTTATCCCAACTCTAAACCCTAAATGATAACCACAAACCCTAAACACAAAACTTAAACCCTAAACCCTAAACCCTAAACTTAAACACTAAACCCTAAAAGCTAAACCCTAAATCCTAAACCCTAAACCCTAAACTTAAACACTAAACCCTAAACCCATAAATCCTAAACCCTAAACCCTAAACCCATAACCCATAAATCCTAAACCCTAAATCCTATACCTTTAACCATAAACCTTGAACCCTAAACTCCTAATCCCTAATCCCTAAACCCTAAACCCTAAACCCATAAATTATAAACCCTAAATCCTATACCATTTATCATAAACCTTGAACCCTGAACCCTAATCCCTAATCCCAATACCCTAAACTCTAAATACTAAACTTAAAACCCTGTCCCTAAACACTAAACCCTAAACCCTAAACCTAAACCCTATACCCTTAATGCTAAATCCTAAACCCTAATCCCTAACCCTTAAACCCTAAACCCTAAATTTGAACACTAAACCGTAAACCCTAAATCGTAAAAGCTAAACCCTTAATCCAAACTCTAAACCATTAACCCTAAATGATAACCACAAACCCCAAACCCTAAACTTAAAGCCTAAACCCTAAACCCTTAACTTAAACACTAAACCCTAAACCCTAAACCCTAAACCCATAAATCCTAAATCCTATACCTTTAACCATAAACCTTGAACCCTAATCCCTAAACCCTAAACCCTAAACCCTAAACTCAAAATCCTAAACCCTAAATCCTAAACCCTAAACCCATAATCCAAATCCTAAACCCTAAACTAAAAACCCTGTCCCTAAACATAAAACCCTAAACCCTAAACTTAACTCCAAACCCTAAACCCTAAACCCTAAACCCTAAACCTAAACCCTAAAACATAATCCTTTAATCCAAAACATGAAACCCTAAACCCTAACCCTAGGCACTAAACCCTAAGCACTAAACCATAAACCCTAAACCTTAACCCAAAATCATAAATGCTAAACCTAAATCCAAAATCCTAAATCCTAAACTCCAAACCCTAAAACCTAAAACCTAACACCTAAATCCTTAACCTTAAGCCCTATACCCTTAACCCTATACCCTTAACCCTAAACCCTAAACCCTAAACACTAAACCCTAAAACCTAAACCTTAAACCCTAAACCTTAAACCCTAAACCCTAAACCATAAACCATAAATCATAAGCCCTAAACCCTAATCCCAAAACCCTAAACCCTAAAACCTTAACTATAAAACCTACAACCAAAAAGCCTAAATCCTAAACCCTAAACCCTATACCCTTAACACTACACCCTAAACCCTAAACAGTAAACCCTAAAACCTAAACACTAAACCTAAATGCTATCCCCTAAACCCTAAACCTTAAACCCAAATCTCAAACCATAAATCCAAAATATAACCTCTAAACAATAAACCCTAAATCTAAACACTAAACCCTAAAGCCTAAACCCTAAACCATAACCACAAATCCTAAACCCTAAAGCCAAAACTCTAAACCCTAAACCCAAGACCGTAAAACCCAAACCCATAAACCCTATACCTTTAACCATAAACCTTGAACCCTAAACCCTAATCCCAAATCCCTAGATCCTAAACCCCAAACCCTAATCGCTTAAACTTAAACCTTAAACCCTAATTCCAAACCCCTAAACCCTAAACCTTAAATCCAAAATACTAAACCCTAAACCCATAATCCAAACTCTAAACCCTAAACCCTAAATCCTAAACCAAAAACCCTGTCCCTAAACACTTAACCCTAAACCATAAACCTAAACTCTATACCCAAAATCTAAACCACAAACCCTAAACCCTAAAGCATAAACCTTAAATTCTACACTTGAAACCCTAAACCCTAATCCTAAGCACAAAACCCTAAACTCTAAACCTTAAACCCTATACTTTAAACACTAACCCTAAATCGTAAACCCTAAACCCTAAATTCTAAACTATAAAACCAAAACCCTTAATCCTAAACTCTAAACCCTAAACCCTCAACCCTAAATCCTAAACTCTAAACCCGAAACCAGAGACCTTGAACCCTAAATCCAAAACTCAAAACCCTATCGTAAACCCTGAAGACTAAACCCCAAACCTAAACCCAACACCCAAAACCCGATACCTTAAATCCAAACCCAAAACCCTAAACTCTAAACCCTTAATCCTAAACCTAAACCCTAAACCCTAAACCCTAAATCCTAAATCCTAAACATGAAACCCTAAAGCCTAACCCTAGACAATAAACCCTAAACCTTAACCTTTAACCCGAAACATTAAATCCTAACCCAAAATCATAAATGCTAAACCTAAATCTAAAATCCTAAATCCTAAACTCCAAACCTTAAAACCTAAACCCTAACACCTAAATCCTTCTCCTTAAACCCTATACCCTTAACTCTAAACCCTAAACCCTAAACACTAAACCCTAAAACCTAAATCCTAAACCCTAAACCCTAAACCCACAACCCTATACCCTAATCCCTAAACCCTAAACACTAAAACCTAAACCCTAAAACCAAAAACCAAAAAACCTAAATCCTAAACCCTAAACTATAAACTTAAACACTAATCCCTAAACCCTACACCGTAAACCCTTAAATCCTAAACCCTTAATCCTAACCTGAAAACACTAAATCCTAAATCTAAATTCTAAACCCTAAATCCTAAATCCTAAACCATAACCACAAATGCTAAACCCTAAACTAAAACCCTAAACCCTAAACCCTAAACTCTAAACACTAAACCCAAGACCGTAAAACCTAAACCCATAAACCCTATACCTTTAAACATAAACCTTTAACCCTCAACCCTAAACCCTTAAATCCTAAACCCTTAATCCTAACCTGTAAACACTAAACCCTAAATCTAAATTCTAAACCCTAAATCCTAAATCCTAAACCATAACCACAAACGCTAAACCCTAAACTAAAACCCTAAACCCTAAAACCTAAACTCTAAACACTAAACCCAAGACCGTAAAACCTAAACCCATAAACCCTACACGTTTAAACATAAACCTTTAACCCTAAACCCTAATCCTAAACCCTAAATGCTAAACCCTAAATGCTAAACCCTAACCCCTAAATGCTAAACCCTAACCCCTAAACCCTAAACCCTAAATCTAAACACTAAATCATAAACCCTAAAACCTAAAAGCTAAACCCTTAATCCAAACTCTAAACCCTAAATGATAACCACAAACACTAAACCAAAAATATAAACCCTAAACTTAATAACGAAACCCTAAACCCATAAATCCTAAACCCTAAATCCTATACCTTTAACCATTAACCTTGAACCCTAAACCCTAATCCCAAATCCCTAAACCCTAAACGCTAAATCCTAAACTCAAAACCCTAAACCCTAAACCTTAATCCCTAAAACCTAAACCCTAAACCTATTATCCAAATTCTAAACCCTAAACCCTAAATCCAAAACTAAAAACCCCGTCCCTAAAAACTAAACACTAAACCCTAAACCTAAATCCTATACCCTATATTCAAACCCTAAACCCTAAACCCTAAACCAAAACCCTAAAGCATAAAATTTAAAATGTAAACTTGAAACCCTAAACCCTAACCCTAAGAAAAAAACCCTAAGCCCTAAACCTTAAACCATAAACTTAAAACACTAACCCTAAATCGTAAACCCTAAACCCTAAATTCTAAACTATAAACCCAAAACCCTTAATCCTAAACTCTAAACCCTAAATCCTAAACATTAAACCCTACAACCTTAACTCGAAAACCTAAATCCTAAACCCTAAACCCTAAACCTAAACGCTATACCCTAAACCCAAACCTAAATCCCTAAATCCAATCTATAACCCCTAAACACTAAACACTAAATCTGAACCCTAAACACTAAACCCTAAAACCTAATTCTAAACCCTAAACCCTAATCTCTAAACCCTAAATCCTAACCTCTAAACCCAAAACCAGAGACCTTAAACCCTAAATCCTAAACTCAAAACCCTACTCATAAACCCTGAATACTAAACCCTAAACCTAAACCCAATACCCTATACCCGATACCTTAAATCCAAACCCTAAACCCTAAACTCTAAACCCTTAATCCTAAATATAAATCCAAAACCCTAAACCCTAAAACCTTAACTATAAAACCTACAACCAAAAAGCCTAAATCCTAAACCCTAAACCCTATACCCTTAACACTACACCCTAAACCCTAAACAGTAAACCCTAAAACCTAAACACTAAACCTAAATGCTATCCCCTAAACCCTAAACCTTAAACCCAAATCTCAAACCATAAATCCAAAATATAACCTCTAAACAATAAACCCTAAATCTAAACACTAAACCCTAAAGCCTAAACCCTAAACCATAACCACAAATCCTAAACCCTAAAGCCAAAACTCTAAACCCTAAACCCAAGACCGTAAAACCCAAACCCATAAACCCTATACCTTTAACCATAAACCTTGAACCCTAAACCCTAATCCCAAATCCCTAGATCCTAAACCCCAAACCCTAATCGCTAAAACTTAAACCTTAAACCCTAATTCCAAACCCCTAAACCCTAAACCTTAAATCCAAAATACTAAACCCTAAACCCATAATCCAAACTCTAAACCCTAAACCCTAAATCCTAAACCAAAAACCCTGTCCCTAAACACTTAACCCTAAACCATTAACCTAAACTCTATACCCAAAATCTAAACCACAAACCCTAAACCCTAAAGCATAAACCTTAAATTCTACACTTGAAACCCTAAACCCTAAAGCATAAACCTTAAATTCTACAATTGAAACCCTAAACCCTAATCCTAAGCACAAAACCCTAAACTCTAAACCTTAAACCCTATACTTTAAACACTAACCCTAAATCGTAAACCCTAAACCCTAAATTCTAAACTATAAAACCAAAACCCTTAATCCTAAACTCTAAACCCTAAACCCTCAACCCTAAATCCTAAACTCTAAACCCGAAACCAGAGACCTTGAACCCTAAATCCAAAACTCAAAACCCTATCGTAAACCCTGAAGACTAAACCCCAAACCTAAACCCAACACCCAAAACCCGATACCTTAAATCCAAACCCAAAACCCTAAACTCTAAACCCTTAATCCTAAACCTAAACCCTAAACCCTAAACCCTAAATCCTAAATCCTAAACATGAAACCCTAAAGCCTAACCCTAGACAATAAACCCTAAACCTTAACCTTTAACCCGAAACATTAAATACTAACCCAAAATCATAAATGCTAAACCTAAATCTAAAATCCTAAATCCTAAACTCCAAACCTTAAAACCTAAACCCTAACACCTAAATCCTTCTCCTTAAACCCTATACCCTTAACTCTAAACCCTAAACCCTAAACACTAAACCCTAAAACCTAAATCCTAAACCCTAAACCCTAAACCCACAACCCTATACCCTAATCCCTAAACCCTAAACACTAAAACCTAAACCCTAAAACCAAAAACCAAAAAACCTAAATCCTAAACCCTAAACTATAAACTTAAACACTAATCCCTAAACCCTACACCGTAAACCCTTAAATCCTAAACCCTTAATCCTAACCTGAAAACACTAAATCCTAAATCTAAATTCTAAACCCTAAATCCTAAATCCTAAACCATAACCACAAATGCTAAACCCTAAACTAAAACCCTAAACCCTAAAATCTAAACTCTAAACACTAAACCCAAGACCGTAAAACCTAAACCCATAAACCCTATACCTTTAAACATAAACCTTTAACCCTCAACCCTAAACCCTTAAATCCTAAACCCTTAATCCTAACCTGTAAACACTAAACCCTAAATCTAAATTCTAAACCCTAAATCCTAAATCCTAAACCATAACAACAAACGCTAAACCCTAAACTAAAACCCTAAACCCTAAAACCTAAACTCTAAACACTAAACCCAAGACCGTAAAACCTAAACCCATAAACCCTATACGTTTAAACATAAACCTTTAACCCTAGACCCTAATCCCAAATCCCTTTATCCTAAACACTAAACCCTAAATGATAAACCCTAAATGCTAAACCCTAACCCCTAAACCCTAAACCCTAAATCTAAACACTAAATCATAAACCCTAAAACCTAAAAGCTAAACCCTTAATCCAAACTCTAAACCCTAAATGATAACCACAAACACTAAACCAAAAATATAAACCCTAAACTTAATAACGAAACCCTAAACCCATAAATCCTAAACCTTAAATCTTATGCCTTTAACCATAAACCTTGAACCCTAAACCCTAATCCAAAATCCCTAAACCCTAAATGCTAAATCCTAAACTCGAAACCCTAAACCCTAAACCTTAATCCCTAAAACCTAAACCCTAAACCCATTATCCAAATTCTAAACCCTAAACCCTAAATCCAAAACTAAAAACCCCGTCCCTAAACACTAAACACTAAACCCTAAACCTTAAATCCAAAATACTAAACCCTAAACCCATAATCCAAACTCTAAACCCTAAAACCTAAATCCTAAAGCAAAAACCCTGTCCCTAAACACTTAACCCTAAACCATAAACCTAAACTCTATACCCAAAATCTAAACCACAAACCCTAAACCCTAAAGCATAAACCTAACCAGCAGCAGAGTCAGGCCCAGAAACAAGAAAAAATCCATGAACCTGCTCCTTTCACTATTGTTCAATCGTTTGCTGCTCGTCTTAGATATAATCAATCGAAGAATGAAATACCTATAGTGCTGGATAGTCCTTTACACACTACCAGACAAGGACTGCCTGCTGTGCTTTTAGACGAGAATGATTATAATGTTAAATTGGCTGAGAGTTGTAAGCACACATTAGTTGGCAAGTTCACTAACACCATGCCTAAGATGGAGATTATTAGGAAAAGTTTCACCTTTCAAACTCAGCTCACTGGAGGAGTGAAAATAACTCACTTCAATGCTAGACATGTGTATATTGATCTGGATAATGAGTTCGACTACGTCACGGTTTGGACTAAACAAAGGATGAGTATAGAAGGCCAATTGATGAGAATTCAAACCTGGACTCCTGACTTTACACCTGAAGAAGAGACCCCTATGGTTCCTATATGGGTAGCTTTACCTGAACTCCCTTGGCACTGTTACAACAAGGTCTTGTTGACGACAATCCTGAGCTCCATTGGCAAAGTTTTATACCTTGACTCACCTTCATCCCAGAAGACCAGAGGCAGCATGGCCAGGGTAAGGATTCAGGTTGATCTCACCAAGGAAAGGCCTCCCCATATTTGGATGGGATTTAAGAACTCTGACCCTAACAAAGGAAGATGGCAAAGGATCCAATATGAAGGAATCCCTGACTACTGCTTGTACTGTAAGCATCAAGGGCATATGGATACTGTGTGTACTATCAAGAGAAGAGATGAAGATTTCAGGAAAAGAAAGGAAAGGGAGGCAGAGAAAAAGAATAAGGACAAATCTGAACAGGACAAAGAAGCCAATAACACCATTCATATTCAAGACAGTGACAAGAATGAGACCAGCTGTAGTCTACAAGAACAACAACAAGTGTCCCCAAGGAGTCACCACAAGTCTGCTGAAAATCAAAGACATGCACAAGGAAAGAATCAGCCTACAGGTCAACAACAAGAATCAACCCCACAGTTATACAATCAGCAGGAACAAGAAATGGGTATACAGGAAGAATATTGGCAGGTTCAAAAGAGGAAGCAGAACAGGAACCAGGAGCAAGCCAATCCCAAGACCATGTGGAGACCTGTGTCACCACAACACAAAAACACTAAAGAAAGCCAGCAACTGGAGCCATCACACACAGGTATACCATCCACAATCCATACTCATAACATCTATACTAACCTAGAAATGCAGGAACCAAAGGACAGGAACAATGCTGAAGATGGCAACAGTAACTGGACAGCAGGCCAAGGAAATCTTTCTATACAAGGGTCAAATAATGGCTCACCCATACTAAATTCTCACAATAAAACAATTCTGCAAAATGAACAGGCTGCAGCCACCAAAAACAACACAATCACAGGTATTAACTCTATACTCCCATCCCCCAAACCCCTTGACATGGTTGGTATTAATGTTGATGAGGAAGCTGCTGGAGGTATGGATGGGAGGGCACAGGAGGTACACATTAACCTGCAGGAAGGGGTATCCAAAGGGGGGAGGGAATTGACTCATGTTCTGCATGAGGATGTGAATAGAGACCTTAGGAGTGACTTTAGAGCCCCTGCTACCCCTTGTTTAGACCATGATAATGCTGGATTACAGGAAGTTCAGAAGGAGAATGATCAGAGTACTGCAACAGGTAAACAGAACAACAAGACTAATAATAAATCAAGTGGGAGGTTGAGCAAAAAGAAGAGAGATGCTATAAAAAAGAGACAACAAAAAGAGCAAGAACAAGGGCCAACTGATGAAGGTCAACAGGAAAAGGCTGTCAATATGGTCAAGAAAGGCAGGCCTATGCAGGATGATTATGGGGCAGTGAACTCAGAAGATGAGGTAGATCCAGACAATCAATCCATTGATGAGCTTGATGCAGAGGAAGAGGAAGTCAGTAATCATCTTATTAGAGCCTTTGGATCCACCTTTCATGATGAATGCCCAGCAGAGATTCAGGAAGTGACAGATCAACAAGGATTATCCCCAAGAGGCAGGAAACAAAGCAAACAGATCAGACAGCAAGCTATCAACAGCACCTCTGCTACTTCTAGCAGACCCCTCACTAGGTCCAAATCTAAAGGTTTTTAATGATTAAAACCATTTGTTGGAATGCTAGGAGTATTAATACCCATAGTTCTCTGGAAAGACTGCAAATTCTCAAGAAGATGCACCAATTGTCTATGATTGCCATCCTTGAACCTTTTGCAGACACCTCTCATCTCAATAATGTCAGAATTCAGCTTCAAATGGACCATGCTGTAAGTAATCCTAATGGGAAGATATGGCTATTATGGTCTAATGATATCTCAGGTAATATCCATGAGAATGGTGAGCAACACATAACAGGTGAATTCAAGCACTTTGAACTAAACAAGAGTTTCATGGTTTCCTTTATCTATGCTAAGTGTAAGGAACACATGAGGAGACCTTTATGGGACAGATTACTGCACTTTGCTAATAGAGATATTCCCTGGTGTACCATTGGAGACTTTAATGTTATTACGAATACTGAAGAGAAGACTGGGGGAATACCTTATAACATGAATAAAAGCATTGAGTTTATTAGTGTGATTGAGGCATGTGGTCTGATTGATCTTGGTTACACTGGTGTTCCTTTCACTTGGTGTAATCAGAGGGCTACTCAGGCTAGAGTTTGGAAGAGGCTAGATAGAGCTATGGTCAATGATAAATGGCTAGAGGTCATGCCCCAGACTACTATTGAACATCTCTCTTCTATTGGTTCTGATCACACTCCTCTGCTACTGGAAATGATAAGGAAGAATGACAGACATATCAAGTATTTCAAATTTTTACACTGCTGGGTGGACAATGATAACTTCATGGAGACTGTCCAAAACTGCTGGGATAAGGAGGTCACAGGCAATCCTATGTGGCAGTTACATCAGAAAATGAAAAGGCTAACTTCCACCCTTAGTAGCTGGTCCAAGAGAGAGTATGGGGACATCTATGCTAAAGTAAAAGAATTTGAAGAGACTATCATGAAAGCTGAAGAGGAATTGCTGACTAACAACACTGATGCTCTCAGACAACAGCTACATACTATCAATGCCAAATACATTAGATACTTGAAGCTGGAAGAATCTATTCTCAAACAGAAGACTCAACTTTAATGGTTTAAGGAAGGAGATGCTAACACCAAATACTTTCATGCATTGATGAGGGGAAGAAGAAGAAGACTCTTACTACACAAAATATGTACAGACAATGACACATGGATACAAGGGGATGACCAGATTGCTCATGCAGCTTGTGACTACTTTGAGGAGATGTTTACTGGTCAGAATTGCAGAATTGATGATAGAATTCTTCAATACTTACCTTCTTTGGTTACTCAGGAACAGAATGAAAAACTCCAGACAGTGCCTACTATGGAGGAACTAAGGCAGGTGGTGTTTGCTATGAATCCTAACTCAGCTCCGGGTCCAGATGGTATTGGGGGCAAGTTCTATCAAGTCTGCTGGAACATCATCAAAGATAATCTGCTAGCAGCTGTTCAGTCCTTCTTTTGTGGGAATAGTATGCCCAAGTATATGTCTCATGCTTTCCTGGTTCTTATTCCTAAAATTGAACAGCCTAACAAATTCAAGGACCTTAGGCCTATCAGTCTTAGTAACTTCTCTAACAAAATTATTTCCAAGATTTTGAGCTTGAGACTGGCAGATGTCATTCCCCTGCTCATTTCAGATAACCAATCTGGTTTTGTAAGAGGAAGAAACATTACTGAAAACATCATGCTTGCACAAGAAATCATCCATGGCATCAAGAAACCCAAACTTGGGGACAATGCTGTGATCAAACTGGACATGACTAAGGCCTATGACAGAGTATCTTGGTCCTTCATTTGTTTGGTCTTAAGAAGGTTTGGTTTTGGGGAAATGTTCATTGACATGATCTGGAGAATTATGAGCAACAATTGGTACTCAGTTATTATCAATGGCCACAGACATGGATTCTTTCACTCTACTAGAGGGCTTAAACAAGGTGATCCTTTATCTCCGGCCCTATTTATTTTAGGTGCGGAGGTGCTATCAAGAATGCTTAATCTTACCCACCAAGATCCCTTATATAGAGGTTTTAATATGGATCACAGAGGCCCACAGATTAACCATTTGAGTTTTGCTGATGATGTGATTATATTTACTTCTACTGATAGATATTCTATGAGTCTTATCATGAGCGTCCTGGAGGATTATGAGCATAATTCGGACCAGCTTATTAACAAAGAGAAGAGTCACTTTATGATTCCTAGCAACACATCTCAGAACATCATAGACAGAATTCAGGAGGTCACTGGCTTCTCTAAGAAGGATAGTCCGATTACCTATTTAGGCTGTCCTTTGTATATTGGCAGACAAAGAATCATTTACTATTCTCAACTGGTTGATAAAGTCTCCAAAAAGATATGTGGGTAGCAGGCAAGAATCCTCAGTTTTGGAGGCAGAATCACTCTGATAAAACATGCCTTGTTGTCCATGCCTATACACATTATGGCTGCAGTTGCACCCCCTAGTACTACTATCAAACACATAGAGTCTATCATTGCTGAATTCTTCTGGGGGAGAGATCAGGACAGGAGAAAGTACCACTGGGCATCTCTTGATACTATGTGCCTGCCTTATGAAGAAGGAGGTGTGGGGATCAGAAGGCTAACTGACATATGCACAGCTCTTCAGTATAAACAATGGTGGAATTTCAGGGCCAAATCCTCCCTATGGGCCCAATTCCTTAAGTCCAAATATTGTCAGAGAGCCAATCCTGTTGCAAAGAAAATTGATACAGGCCAATCACTTGTGTGGAGATATATGATGAAGAACAAGGGCATCCTGGAGGGCCATATCACCTGGAAAATTAACTCTGGAAGTAGCTCCTTTTGGTGGGATGACTGGCTAGGAAGGGGTGCACTGGCCAATCATACCAGGAATATCTCCAGCCTCAACAATGCCACCATTGCTCACTTTCTGAACAATGGAAAATGGAATGAAAGGAAGCTGAGACAGCAAGTTCCTCCACTGCTTATCCCTCTTATTCTAAGCACTAGTTTCCAATATCAGCAAGGAGTGAGAGACACAGCAGTATGGAAGCCTGCAGAAGCTGGAAAATTCTCCTGTACTTCAGCTTTGGATATCTGCAGACACAGGCAGAATACTGGAGTTATCAGCAACCAGATCTGGCATAAGCAGATACCTTTCAAGATGTCCTTCCTTGTTTGGAGGGCCTTGAGATATAAACTACCTACTAACGAAACTTTAGCAAATTTTGGGGTGGAGCCTGTGAGGTGTTTCTGTTGTATCAAACAGGGCTGGGATGATATTGATCATATATTCAATGAAGGACCCCTTGCAACACATATCTGGACTTACTTCTCAAGCACTATGGGGGCTAACTCTCAGCAGATCTCCTTGTGTAACAGACTGTTAAACTGGTGGGAGATACAAGGAGGCAATGAAGCCCACAAGACACTTGTCCGAACAGTTCCTATAGTGGTCTGCTGGAACTTATGGAAGAATAGATGTTCAGCCAAATATGGGACCAAGAAATCGAGCAGAAGCAGAGTCAAGTACCTGATCTTCAAGGACATCCTCTACATTCTCAGCTCCAAATTCCTTTACATCCAGTGGCCTGTCAAATGGTCAGAAGTGGTCGATATGGCAGAAAAATGTAAGCATGAGGTTAGAGTCACTTCGGTTGTTTGGAAAACACCCCACACCAATAGATATAAGTTGAACACTGATGGTAGTGCCTTGCATAATCTCGGGAAGATTGGTGGGGGTGGCATTCTGAGAAATGAACATGGAGAGATGATATATGCCTTTGCTATACCCCTCGGTGAAGGGACCAATAATCAGGCAGAAGTACAAGCTGCCAGATACGGTCTTCAATGGTGCATTCAACATAGGTACAGGAACATTATCTTGGAAGTGGATTCAGAACTTTTAACAAGATGGATCTTACAAAATTCCACTCCCCCTTGGAAGATACAAAGACTGGTAGAGGAGCTTCAAATTCTTGTCAACCAATGCGAATCATTCAGCTGTGTTCATATCTACAGGGAGGCTAACAATACTGCTGATCTTCTGTCCAAGCATAGTCACAGCCATGATATCATGCAACATTATTACACATACACTCAATTACCTAATATAGCAAGAGGCAGCTATATTCTGGAGAAAATGGGACTTCAAAGCTTTAGAAGGAAGAAACTTAAAAGGATTAAGAAACCCCCTTGAATTGTTCTCAGCTAGGTCTTCCTTGTTGTCATCTATACTTAGGCCTAGATAGGTATAGTTTGACTAGGTTCTTTTTCTATTCTTTCCTTGTAAGGGGAGAGTCTCCCTCATTTATGATTTCCTAGTTTCTTTGTATCGAGAGGAGTCCTCTCCTTAGGTGCTTAGCTCTAGGTTTCTTCTTTGTTTAGTATGGGAAAGAGTTGACTAGCCGTTGTTGGTTGGTCGACTACGAAACCACCTAGGATCGGAGGTAAGGTTTATGCCCCCCCTCCTTGTAATTTTTCTGTTTTCTTTTATGCTAAGGCCTGGGGGTGTTGCTAAGCCCCTGACCCCCCCAAGGGTCATTCAAATAAAAAAAAAAAAAAAAAAAGCATAAACCTTAAATTCTACACTTGAAACCCTAAACCCTAATCCTAAGCACAAAACCCTAAACTCTAAACCTTAAACCCTATACTTTAAACACTAACCCTAAATCGTAAACCCTAAACCCTAAATTCTAAACTATAAAACCAAAACCCTTAATCCTAAACTCTAAACCCTAAACCCTCAACCCTAAATCCTAAACTCTAAACCCAAAACCAGAGACCTTGAACCCTAAATCCAAAACTCAAAACCCTATCGTAAACCCTGAAGACTAAACCCCAAACCTAAACCCAACACCCAAAACCCGATACCTTAAATCCAAACCCAAAACCCTAAACTCTAAACCCTTAATCCTAAACCTAAACCCTAAACCCTAAACCCTAAACCCTAAATCCTAAATCCTAAACATGAAACCCTAAAGCCTAACCCTAGACAATAAACCCTAAACCTTAACCTTTAACCCGAAACATTAAATCCTAACCCAAAATCATAAATGCTAAACCTAAATCTAAAATCCTAAATCCTAAACTCCAAACCTTAAAACCTAAACCCTAACACCTAAATCCTTCTCCTTAAACCCTATACCCTTAACTCTAAACCCTAAACCCTAAACACTAAACCCTAAAACCTAAATCCTAAACCCTAAACCCTAAACCCACAACCCTATACCCTAATCCCTAAACCCTAAACACTAAAACCTAAACCCTAAAACCAAAAACCAAAAAACCTAAATCCTAAACTATAAACTTAAACACTAATCCCTAAACCCTACACCGTAAACCCTTAAATCCTAAACCCTTAATCCTAACCTGAAAACACTAAATCCTAAATCTAAATTCTAAACCCTAAATCCTAAATCCTAAACCATAACCACAAATGCTAAACCCTAAACTAAAACCCTAAACCCTAAAATCTAAACTCTAAACACTAAACCCAAGACCGTAAAACCTAAACCCATAAACCCTATACCTTTAAACATAAACCTTTAACCCTCAACCCTAAACCCTTAAATCCTAAACCCTTAATCCTAACCTGTAAACACTAAACCCTAAATCTAAATTCTAAACCCTAAATCCTAAATCCTAAACCATAACCACAAACGCTAAACCCTAAACTAAAACCCTAAACCCTAAAACCTAAACTCTAAACACTAAACCCAAGATCGTAAAACCTAAACCCATAAACCCTACACATTTAAACATAAACCTTTAACCCTAAACCCTAATCCCAAATCCCTTTATCCTAAACCCTAAACCCTAAATGCTAAACCCTAACCCCTAAACCCTAAACCCTAAATCTAAACACTAAATCATAAACCCTAAAAGCTAAAAGCTAAACCCTTAATCCAAACTCTAAACCCTAAATGATAACCACAAACACTAAACCAAAAATATAAACCCTAAACTTAATAATGAAACCCTAAACCCATAAATCCTAAACCCTAAATCCTATACCTTTAACCATAAACCTTGAACCCTAAACCCTAATCCCAAATCCCTAAACCCTAAACGCTAAATCCTAAACTCAAAACCCTAAACCCTAAACCTTAATCCCTAAAACCTAAACCCTAAACCCATTATCCAAATTCTAAACCCTAAACCCTAAATCCAAAACTAAAAACCCCGTCCCTAAACACTAAACAC
This sequence comes from Solanum bulbocastanum, assembly GCA_037074985.1. NCBI lineage: Eukaryota > Viridiplantae > Streptophyta > Magnoliopsida > Solanales > Solanaceae > Solanum > Solanum bulbocastanum. The sequence continues at coordinate 29,776,719 of CM073601.1, read as the reverse complement.
TAAACCCTAAACCTAAATCCTATACCCTATATCCAAACCCTAAACCCTAAACCCTAAACCAAAACCCTAAAGCATAAAATTTAAAACGTAAACTTGAAACCCTAAACCCTAACCCTAAGAAAAAAACCCTAAGCCCTAAACCTTAAACCATAAACTTAAAACACTAACCCTAAATCGTAAACCCTAAACCCTAAATTCTAAACTATAAACCCAAAACCCTTAATCCTAAACTCTAAACCCTAAATCCTAAACATTAAACCCTACAACCTTAACTCGAAAACCTAAATCCTAAACCCTAAACCCTAAACCTAAACGCTATACCCTAAACCCAAACCTAAATCCCTAAATCCAATCTATAACCCCTAAACACTAAACACTAAATCTGAACCCTAAACACTAAACCCTAAAACCTAATTCTAAACCCTAAACCCTAATCTCTAAACCCTAAACCCTAAACCCTAAATCCTAACCTCTAAACCCGAAACCAGAGACCTTAAACCCTAAATCCTAAACTCAAAACCCTATACGTAAACCCTGAAGACTAAACGCTAAACCCTAAACCCTAACTCTGAAATCTAAACTGTAAACCCTAAACCCAAAAGGCCAAACCCTTAATCCCAACTCTAAACCCTAAACCCTAAATGATAACCACAAACCCTAAGCCCAAAACTTAAACCCTAAACTTAAACACTAAATCGTAAACCCTAAACCCTAAACCCATGAATCCTAAACCCTAAATCCTATACCTTTAATCAAAAACCTTGAACCCTAAACCCCAATCCCTAATCCCTAAACCCTAAACCCTAAACCCTAAACCCTAATCCCTAAATCCAAAATCCTAAATCCTCATCTCCAAACCCTAAACCCTAAAACCTAACACCTAAATCCTTAACCTTCAACCCTATACCCTTAACTGTAAACCCTAAACCCTAAACCCATAAATCCTAAACCATAAATACTATACCTTTAACCATAAACCTTGAACCCTAAACCCTAATCCCTAATCCCTAATCCCTAAACCCTAAACTCTAAATCCTAAACTAAAAACCCTGTCTCTAAACACTAAACCCTAAACCCTATACCCTAAATACAAACCCTAAACCCTAAACCTAAACCATAGAGCATAAACCTTAAATCCTAAACTTGAAACTCTACACCCTATCCCTAAGCACTAAACCCTAAACCCTAAACCTTAAACCCTAAACTTTAAATGCTAACCCTAAATCGTAAACCCCAAATCCTAAACATTAAACCCTATAACCTAAACTCTAAACCCTAAAGCCTAAATACTTAACTCTGAAACCAAAACCCTAAACCCTATACCCCAAACCCAATCCTCAATCCCTAAATCCAATCTATAACCCCTAAACACTAAACCCTAAACCCTAAACCCTAAACTCTAAACCCTAAACCCTAAGCCCTTAATCAAAACTCTAAACCCTAAACCGTCAACCCTAAATCATAAATTCTAAACCCAAAACCAGAGACCTTAAACCATAAATCCTAAACTCAAAACCCTATTCGTAAACCCTGAAGACTAAACCCTAAACCTAAACCCAATACCTAAAACTCGGTACCTTAAATCCAAACCCTAAACCCTAATCTCTAAACGCTTAATCCTAAACCTAAACCCTAAAACTAAACACTAAACCCTAAACCCTAAATCCTAAATGCTAAACATGAAACCCTAAATCCTAACCCTAAACAGTAAACCCTAAACCTTAACCTTTAACCCGAAACTTTAAATCCTAACCCAAAATCATAAATGCTAAACCTAAATTCAAAATCCAAAATCCTAAACTCCAAACCATAAACCGTAAACCCTAAAACCTCAAACCTAACACCTAACACCTAACACCTAACACCTAAATCCTTAATCTTAAACCCTACACCCTTAACTTTAAAACCTAAACCCTAAAATCTAAACCTTAAACCCTAAACCCTAAATCTAAACTCTAAATCGTAATCCCTAAACCCAAAACTAAAATCCTAAACCCTAAACCCTCAACCCTCAACTTAAACACTAAATTGTCAACCCAAAACCCTAAACCCAAAATCAATAAATCCTATACCTTTAACCATAAACAGTGAACCCTGAACCGTAATCCCGAATCACTAAACACTAAATGCTAAACACTAATCCCTAACCCCTACACCCAAAACCCTAAATCTAAACTTTAAATTGTAAACCTTAAACCCTAAAAGCTAAACCCTTAATCCCAACTCTAAACCCTAAACCCAAAATGATAACCACAAATCCTAAACCCAAACCCTAAACCCTAAACCCTAAACCCTAAACTTAAACACTAAACCCTAAACCCATAAATCCTAAACCCTAAATCCTATACCTTTAACCAGAAGCCTTGAACCCTAAACCCTAATCCCAAATCCCTAATCCCTAAACCCTAAACCCTAATCCCAAATCCCTAATCCCTAAACCCTAAATCCTAATCCCTAAACCCTAATCCCTAATCCCTAAACCCTAAACCCTTAATCTGAACTCTAAACCGTAAACCGTAAACCCTAAACCCTAAAAGCTAAACCCTTAATCCCAACTCTAAACCCTAAATCCTAAATGATAACCATAAACCCTAAACCCAAAACTTAAACCCTAAGTCCTTAACCCTAAACTTAAACACTAACCCTAAGCCCTAAACCCTAACCCCATAAATCCTAAACCTTTAACCATAAACCTTGAACCCTAAACCCTAATCCCTAATCCCTAAACCCTAAACCCTAAACCTTAAACCCATAAATCCTAAACCCTAAATCCTATACCTTTAACCATAAACCTTGAACCCTAAACCCTAATCTCTAATCCCTAAACCCTAAACTCTGAATCCTTAACTAAAAACCCTATCCCTAAACACTAAACCTAAACCCTATAACCTAAATACAAATCCTAAACCATAAACCACAAACCCTAAACCCTAAAGCTTAAACCTTAAACCCTAAACTTGAAACCCTAAACCCTAACCCTAAGACCTAAACCCTAAACCCTAAACCTTAAACCCTAAACTTTAAACACTAACCCTAAATCGTAAACCCTAAATCCTAAACATTAAATCCTATAACCTTAACTCTAAACCCTAAACCCTAAACATTAAACTCAAAACCTTAAACCCTATACTTTAAACACTAATCCTAAATCGTAAACCCTAAACCCTAAATTCTAAACTATAAACCCAAAACCCTTAATCCTAAACTCTAAGCCCTAAATCCTAAACATTCAACCCTATAACCTTAACCCTAATCCCTAAACACTAAACTCTAAAACCGAAACCCTAAACCATATACCCTAAACCCAAACCTCAATCCTTAAATCTAATCTATAACCCCTAAACACTAAACCCTAAATCTGATCCCTAAACCTTAAACTATAAACTCTAAACCCTAAACCCTAAACCCTAAGCCCTTACTCAAAACTCTAAACCCTAAACCCTAAACCCTAAATTCTAAACTTTAAACCCAAAACCCGACACCTTAAACGCTAACTCCTAAACTCAAAACCCTATTCGTCTGAAGACTAAACCATAAAACCTAAACCCAATACCCTAAACCCGATACCTTAAATCCAAACCCTAAACCCTAAAAGCTAAACCCAATACCCTAAACCTTAACCTTTAACCCGAAACTTTAAATCATAACCCAAAATCATAAATGCTAAACCTAAATCCAAAATCCTAAATCCTCAACTCCAAACACTAAACGCTAAAACCTAAAACCTAACGCCTAAATCCTTAACCCTTAAACCCTATACCCTTAACTCTAAACCCTAAACCCTACACACTAAACCTTAAAACCTAAACCTTAAACCCTAAACCCTAAATGCTAAAACATAAACCATAAGCCCTAAACCCTAAACCCTAAACCCTAAAACCTAAACCCTAAAACCTAAAACCAAAAAACCTAAACCCTATGCCCTTAACACTAAACCCTAAACTCTAAACAGTAAACCCTAAAACCTAAACCCTAAACCTAAATGCTATGCCCTAAACCCTAAACCCTATACCCAAACCTCAAACCCTAAATCCAAACTATAACCTCTAAACACTAAACCCTAAATCTAAAATCTAAACTCTAAAGCCTAAACACTAAACCATGACCACAAACCCTAAACCCAAAATTTAAACCCTAAACCCTAAAGCCTAAACTCTAAACCCTAAACCCAAGACCGTAAAACCTCAACCCATAAACCCTATACCTTTAACCATAAACCTTGAACCCTAAACCCTAATCCCAAATCCCTAGATCCTAAACCTTAATCCCTAACCCCTAAACTCTAATACATAAATCTGAACACCAAACCGTAAATCCTAAACCCTAAAAGCTAAACCCTTAATCCCAACTGTTAACCCAAAACCCGAAATGATAACCACAAACCCTCAACCAAAAACTTAAACCCTAAACCCTAAACCGTAAACCCTAAACCGATAAATCCTACACCCTAAATACTATGCCTTAAACCATAAACCTTGAACCCTAAATGCTAATCCCTAATTCCTAAACCCTAAACCCTAACCCCTAAACCTTAAACCCTAAATCAGAAATGTAAATCGTAAACCCTAAACCCTAAAAGGTAAACCCTTTATCCCAACTCTAAACCCTAAACCCTAAATGATAAGCACAAACCCTAAACCCAAAATTTAAACCCAAACCCTAAACTTAAACACTAAATCCTAAAACCTAAACCCTAAACCCATAAATCCTAAACCCTAAACCCTAAACCCATAACCCATAAATCTTAAATCCTAAATCCTATACCTTTAACCATAAACCTTGAACCCTAAACCCTAATCCCTAAACCCTAAACCCTAAACCCATAAATCCTACACCCTAAATCCTATACCATTTATCATAAACCTTGAACCCTGAACCCTAATCCCTAATCCCTAAAACCAAAACTCTAAATACTAAACAAAAAACCCTGTCCCTAAACACTAAACCCTAAACCCTATACCCTCAATGCAAAATCCTAAACCCTAATCCCTAATCCCTAAACCCAAAACCCTAAATCTGAACTATAAATCGTAAACCCTAAATCGTAAAAGCTAAAACCTTAATCCAACCTCTAAACCCTAAAGCCTAAATGATAACCACAAACCCTAAGCCCTAAACTTAAAGCCCAAACCCTAAACCCGTAACTTAAACACTAAACCCTAAACTGGTAAATCCTAAACCCTAAATCCTATACCTTTAACCATAAACCTTGAACCCTAAACGCTAATCCCTAATCCCTAAACCCTAAACACTAAATCCTAAACTCAAAACCCTAAACCCTAAATCTTAAACCCTAAATCCAAACCCTAAACCCATAATCCAAACTCTAAACCCTAAACCTAAACCTAAACCCTTAACTAAAAACCCTATCCCTAAACACTAAACCCAAAACCCTAAACCTAAACCCTATACCCTAACTCTAAACCCTAAGCCCTAAACCACAAACCATAAACCCTAAACCTAAACCCTAAAGCATAAGCCTTTAGTCCTGAACTTGAAACCCTAAACCCTAACCCTAAGCACTAAACGCTAAACCCTAAACCTAAACCCTAACCCTAAGCACTAAACGCTAAACCCTAAACCTAAACCCTAACCCTAAGCACTAAACGCTAAACCCTAAACCTAAACCCTAAAGCATAAGCCTTTAATCCTGAACTTGAAACCCTAAACCCTAACCCTAAGCACTAAACGCTAAACCCTAAACCTTAATCCCTAAAATTTAAGCACTAACCCTAAATCGTAAACCCTAAACCCTAAATTCTAAACTATAAACCCAAAACCCTTAATCCTAAACTCTAAACCCTAAATCCTAAACATTAATTCCTATAACCTTAACTCTAAACCCTAAACCCTAAACACTAAACTCTAAAACCTAAACACTAAACCCTAAACCTAAACTCTATACCCTAAACCCAAACCTCAATCCCTAAATCCAATCTATAATCCCTAAACACTAAACCCTAAATCTAAACCCTAAACCCTAAACCTAAACCCAATACCCTAAACTCGATACCATAAATCCAAAACCTAAACCCTAAACTCTAAACCCATAATCCAAAACCTAAACCCTAAACCCTAAACTCTAAACCCTAAACCCCAATCCCTTAATCAAAACTCTAAACCCTAAACCCTCAACCCTATATCCTAAACTCTAAACCCGAAACCAGAGACCTTAAACCCTAAATCCTAAACTCAAAACCCTACTCGTAAACCCTGAATACTAAACCCTAAACCTAAACCCAATACCCTGAACCCGATACCTTAAATCCAAACCCTAAACTTTAAACCCATAACCCTAAATCCTAATTCCTAGACTTGAAACCCTAAAGCTTAACCCTAAATACTAAACCCTAAACCTTAACCTTTAACCCGAAACTTTAAATCCTAACCCAAAATCATAAATGCTAATCCTAAATCCTAAATCCTAAATCCTAAACTCCAAACCCTAAACCCTAAATCCTTTAACCTAAAACCTAACACCTAAATCCTTAACATTAAATCCTAAACCCTTAACTCTAAACCCTAAACCCTAAAACCTAAACCTTAAACCTTAAACCCTAAACCCTAGACCCTAAAACATAAACCATAAGCCCTAAACCCTAATACCTAAACCATAAACCCTAAAACCTAAAACCAAAAAACCTAAATCCTAAACCCTAAACCCTATGCCCTTAACGCTAAACCATAAACCCTAAACAGTAAACCCTAAAACCTAAACCCTAAACCTAAAGTTATGCCCTAAACCCTAAACCCTAAACCCAAACCTTAAACCCTAAATCCAAAGTACAACCTCTAAACACTAAACCCTAAATCTAAACTCTAAACCCGAAAGCCTAAACCCTAAACCGTAACCACAAACACTAAACCCTAAACTTAAACCTTAAACCATAAACCCTAAAGCCTAAACTATAAACCCTAAACACAAGACCGTAAAACCTAAACCCATAAACTCTATACCTTTAACCATAAGCCTTGAACCCTAAACCCTAATCCCAAATCCCTAGATTCTAAACCCTAAACCCTAAACCCTAGGTCCTAACCCCTAAATCCTAAACCCTAAATCTGAACTCTAAACCATAAATCCTAAACCCTAAAAGCTAAACCCTTAATCCAAACTCTAAACCCTAAACCCTAAATGATAACCACAAACCTTAAGCCCAAAACTTAAACCCTAAACCCTAAACCGTAAACATAAATCCTAAACACTAAACCCTAAACCCTAAACCCATAAATCATAAACTCTAAATCCTATACCTTTAACCATAAACCTTGAACCCTAAACCCTAATCCCTAATCCCTAAATCTTAAACCCTAACCCCTAACCCCTAACCCGTAAACCCTAAACCATAAAACTGAACTCTAAACCATAAACCCTAAACCCTAAATGCTAAACCCTTTATCCCAACTCTAAACCCTAAACCCTAAATGATAACCACAAACCCTAAACCCTAAACTTAAACCCGAAACCCTAAACCCTAAACTTAAACACTAAACCCTAGAAGCTAAACCCTAAACCCATAAATCCTAAACCCTAAACCCTAACCACATAATCCATAACTCCTAAACGCTAAATCCTATACCTTTAACCATAAACCTTGAACCCTAAACTCCTAATCCCTAATCCCTAAACCCTAAACCCTAAACCCATAAATTATAAACCCTAAATCCTATACCATTTATCATAAACCTTGAACCCTGAACCCTAATCCCTAATCCCAATACCCTAAACTCTAAATCCTAAACTTAAAACCCTGTCCCTAAACACTAAACCCTAAACCCTAAACCTAAACCCTATACCCTCAATGCTAAATCCTAAACCCTAATCCCTAACCCTTAAACCCTAAACCTTAAATCTGAACACTAAATCGTAAACCATAAATCGTAAAAGCTAAACCCTTAATCCAAACTCTAAACCATCAACCTTAAATGATAACCACAAACCCCAAACCCTAAACTTAAAGCTTAAACCCTAAACCCTTAACTTAAATACTAAACCCTAAACCCATAAATCCTAAACCCTAAATCCTATACCTTTAACCATAAACCTTGAACCCTAAACCTTAATCCCTAATCCCTAAACCCTAAACCCTAAATCCTAAACTCAAAACCCTAATCCCTAAATCCTAAACCCTAAACCCATAATCCAAACTCTAAACCCTAAATCCTAAACCCTAAACTAAAAACCCTGTCCCTAAACATAAAACCCTAAACCCTAAACCTAACTCCAAACCCTAAACCCTAAACCCTAAACCTAAACCCTAAAGCATAAGCCTTTAATCCAAAACATGAAACCCTAAACCCTAACCCTAAGTACTAAACCCTAAGCACTAAACCTTAAACCCTAAACCTTAACCCAAAATCATAAATGCTAAACCTAAATCCAAAATCCTAAATCCTAAACTCCAAACCCTAAACCATAAACCCTAAAACCTAAAACCTAAATCCTTAACCCTAAACCCTATACCCTTAACCCTATACCCTTAACCCTAAACCCTAAACCCTAAACACTAAACTCTAAAACCAAAACCTTAAACCCTAAACTCTAAACCATAAACCATAAATCATAAGCCCTAAACCCTAATCCCAAAACCCTAAACCCTAAAACCTTAACTATAAAACCTACAACCAAAAAGCCTAAATCCTAAACCCTAAACCCTATGCCCTTAACACTACACCCTAAACCCTAAACAGTAAACCCTAAAACCTAAACACTAAACCTAAATGCTATCCCCTAAACTCTAAACCTTAAACCCAAATCTCAAACCATAAATCCAAAATATAACCTCTAAACAATAAACCCTAAATCTAAACACTAAACCCTAAAGCCTAAACCCTAAACCATAACCACAAATCCTAAACCCTAAAGCCAAAACTCTAAACCCTAAACCCAAGATCGTAAAACCCAAACCCATAAACACTATACCTTTAACCATAAACCTTGAACCCTAAACCCTAATCCCAAATCCCTAGATCTTAAACCCCAAACCCTAATCGCTAAAACTTAAACCCTAAACCCTAATTCCTAACCCCTAAACCCTAAACCCTAAATCTGAACTCTAAACCGTAAATCCCAAAACCTAAAAGCTAAACCCTTAAACTAAATTATAAATGCTAAACCCTAAATGATAACCATAAACTCTAAACCCAAAACTTAAACCCTAAACCCTAAGCCCTAAATTTAAACACTAAACCCTAAACCCTAAACCCATAAATCCTAAACCCTAAATCCTATACCTTTAACTATAAACCTTGAACCCTAAATGTTAAACTCAAAACCCTAAACCCTAAACCCTAAACCTTAAATCCAAAATACTAAACCCTAAACCCATAATCCAAACTCTAAACCCTAAACCCTATATCCTAAACTAAAAACCCTGTCCCTAAACACTTAACCCTAAACCATAAACCTAAACTCTATACCCAAAATCTAAACCACAAACCCTAAACCCTAAAGCATAAACCTTAAATTCTACACTTGAAACCCTAAACCCTAATCCTAAGCACAAAACCCTAAACTCTAAACCTTAAACCCTATACTTTAAACACTAACCCTAAATCGTAAACCCTCAACCCTAAATTCTAAACTATAAAACCAAAACCCTTAATCCTAAACTCTAAACCCTAAACCCTCAACCCTAAATCTTAAACTCTAAACCCGAAACCAGAGACCTTGAACCCTAAATCCAAAACTCAAAACCCTATCGTAAACCTTGAAGACTAAACCCCAAACCTAAACCCAACACCCAAAACCCGATACCTTAAATCCAAACCCAAAACCCTAAACTCTAAACCCTTAATCCTAAACCTAAACCCTAAACCCTAAACCCTAAACCCTAAATCCTAAATCCTAAACATGAAACCCTAAAGCCTAACCCTAGACAATAAACCCTAAACCTTAACCTTTAACCCGAAACATTAAATCCTAACCCAAAATCATAAATGCTAAACCTAAATCTAAAATCCTAGATCCTAAACCTTAATCCCTAACCCCTAAACCCTAATACATAAATCTGAACTCTAAACCGTAAACCTTAAACCCTAAACCCTAAAAGCTAAACCCTTAATCCCAACTCTTAACCCTAAACCTGAAATGATAACCACAAACCCTCAACCAAAAACTTAAACCCTAAATCTTAAACCCTAAAATTAAACCCTAAACCCTAAACCCATAAATCCTAAACCCTAAATACTATACCTTAAACCATAAACCTTGAACCCTAAATGCTAATCCCTAATTCCTAAACCCTAAACCCTAACCCCTAACCCCTAAACCTTAAACCCTAAATCAGAAATGTAAATCGTAAACCCTAAACCCTAAAAGCTAAACCCTTTATGCCAACTCTAAACCCTAAACCCTAAATGATAAGCACAAACCCTAAACCCAAAACTTCAACCCAAACCCTAAACTTAAACACTAAATCCTAACACCTAAACCCTAAACCCTAAACCCATAAATCCTAAACCCTAAACCCATATCCCATAAATCTTAAATCCTAAATCCTATACCTTTAACCATAAACCTTGAACCCTAAACCCTAATCCCTAATCCCTAAACCCTAAACCCTAAACCCATAAATCCTAAACCCTAAATCCTATACCATTTATCATAAACCTTGAACCCTGAACCCTAATCCCTAATCCCTAAAACCAAAACTCTAAATCCTAAACAAAAAACCCTGTCCCTAAACACTAAACCCTAAACCCTATACCCTCAATGCAAAATCCTAAACCCTAATCCCTAATCCCTAAACCCAAAACCCTAAATCTGAACTATAAACCATAAACCCTAAATCGTAAAACCTAAAACCTTAATCCAACCTCTAAACCCTAAAGCCTAAATGATAACCACAAACCCTAAGCCCTAAACTTAAAGCCCAAACCCTAAACCCATAACTTAAACACTAAACCCTAAACCCTAAACTGGTAAATCCTAAACCCTAAATCCTATACCTTTAACCATAAACCTTGAACCCTAAACGCTAATCCCTAATCCCTAAACCCTAAACACTAAATCCTAAACTCAAAACCCTAAACCCTAAATCTTAAACCCTAAACCCATAATCCAAACTCTAAACCCTAAACCTAAACCATTAACTAAAAACCCTGTCCCTAAACACTAAACCCTAAACCCTAAACCTAAACCCTATACACTAACTCTAAACCCTAAGCCCTAAATCGTAAACCATAAACCCTAAACCTAAACACTAAAGCATAAGCCTTTAATCCTGAACTTGAAACCCTAAACCCTAACCCTAAGCACTAAACGCTAAACCCTAAACCTTAATCCCTAAAATTTAAGCACTAACCCTAAATGGTAAACCCTAAACCCTAAATTCTAAACTATAAACCCAAAACCCTTAATCCTAAACTCTATACCCTAAATCCTAAACATTAATCCCTATAACCTTAACTCTAAACCCTAAACCCTAAACACTAAACTCTAAAACCTAAACACTAAACCCTAAACCTAAACCCTACACCCTAAACCCAAACCTCAATCCCTAAATCCAATCTATAATCCCTAAACACTAAACCCTAAATCTAAACCCTAAACCCTAAACCTAAACCCAATACCCTAAACCCAATACCATAAATCCAAAACGTAAACCCTAAACTCTAAACCCTTAATCCTAAACCTAAACCTAAACCCTAAACCCTAAATCCTACACATGAAACACCAAACTCTAACCCTAAACACTAAACCCTAACCTTTAACCCGAAACATTAAATCCTAACCCAAAATCATAAATGCTAAACCTAAATCAAAAATCCTAAATCCTAAACTCCAAACCCTAAACCATAAACCCGAAAACCTAAAACCTGACACCTAAATCCTTAACCTTAAACCCTATACCCTTAACTTTAAGCCCTCAATCCTAAACATTAAACCCTAAAACCTAAACCTTCAACCCTAAACCCTAAACCATAAACCATAAACTATAAGCCCTAAACCCTAATCCCAAAACCCTAAACCCTAAAACCTAAACTATAAAACCTAAAACCAAAAAACCTAAATCCTAAACCCTAAACCCTATGCCCTTAACGCTAAACCATAAACCCTAAACAGTAAACCCTAAAACCTAAACCCTAAACCTAAATGCTATGCTCTAAACCCTAAACCCTAAACCCAAACCTCAAACACTAAATCCAAAATATAACCTCTAAACAATAAACCCAAAATCTAAACACTAAACCCTAAAGCCTAAACCCTAAACCATAACCACAAATCCTAAACCCTAAACTTAAACCCTAAACCCTAAAGCCAAAACTCTAAAGCCAAAACCCAAGACCGTAAAACCTAAACCCATAAACCCTATACCTTTAACCATAAACCTTGAACCCTAAACCCTAATCCCAAATCCCTAGATCCTAACCCCAATCCCTAATCGCTAAACCCTAAACCCTAAACCCTAAACCCTAAATCTAAACTCTAAACAGTAAATCCTAAACCATAAAAGTTAAACCCTTAAGCAAAGTTCTAAACCCTTAAACCCTAAATGATAACCACAAATTCTAAACCCAAAACTTAAACCCTAAACCCTAAACCATAAATTTAAACACTAAACCCTAAACCCTAAACCCTAAACCCATAAATCCTAAACCCTAAACCTAAACTCTATACCTAAAATCCAAACCCTAAACCACAAACCCTAAACCCTAAAGTATACACCTTAAATCCTAAACTTAAAGCCCTAAACCCTAATCCTAAGCACTAAACCCTAAACTCTAAACCTTAAACCTTATACTTTAAACACTAAACCTAAATCGTAAACCCTAAACCCTAAATTCTAAACTATAAACCCACTCTTAATCCTAAACTCTAAACCCTAAAACCTAAACATTAAACCCTATAACCTTAACACTAAACCCTAAACACTCAACTCTAAAACCTAAACCCTAATCCTAAAACCTAAACCCTATACCCTAAACCCAAACCTCAATCCCTAAATCCAACCTATAACCCCTAAACACTAAACCCTAAATCTGAACCCTAAACCATAAACTCTAAACCCTAAACCCTAAATCGTAAGCCCTTAATCAAAACTCTAAACCCTAAACCCTCAACCCTAAATCCTAAACTCTAAACTTGAAATCGGAGACCTAAAACCCTAAATCCAACACTCAAAACCCCATTCGTAAACCCTGAAAACTAAACCCTAAACCTAAACCCAATACCCGAAACCCGATACCTTAAATCCAAACCCTAAACCCTAAACTCTAAACCATTAATCCTAAACCTAAACCAAAAACCCTAAACCCAAAATCCTAAATCCTACACATGAAACCCTAAAGACTAACCCTAAACATTAAACCTAAACCTTAACATTTAACCCGAAACTTTAAATCCTAACCAAAAATCATAAATGCTAAACCTAAATCCAAATACTAAATCCTAAACTCCAAACCTTAAAACCTAAACCCTAACACCTAAATCCTTATCCATAAACCCTATACCCTTAACTCTAAACCCTAAACACTAAACACTAAACCCTAAACCCTAAACCCTAAGCACTATACCCTAATTCCTAAACCTAAAACCTAAACACTAAAACCAAAAACCAAAAAACCTAAATCCTAAACCCTAAACCCTATTTCCTTAATGCTAAACCCTAAAACCTAAACCCTAAACCCAAACGCTATGCCCTAAACCCTAAACCGTAAACCCAAACCTCAAACCCTAGATCCAAATTATAAACTCTAAACACTAAACCCTAAATGTAAACTCTAAACCCTAAAGCCTAAACCCCAAACCGTAACCACAAACCCTAAACCCTAAACATAAACCTTTTAATCCCTAAAGCCTAAACTCTAAACCTTAAACCCAAGACCGTAAAACCTAAACCTATAAACCCTACACCTTTAACGATAAAACTTGAACCCTAAACCCTAATCCCAAATCCCTAGATCCTAAACACTAAACCCTAAATGCTAAACCCTAAACCCTAATCCCTAACCCCTAAACCCTAAACCCTAAATCTAAACTCTAAACCATAAACCCTAAACCTTAAAAGCTAAACCCTTAATCCCAACTCTAAACCCTAAACCCTAAACGATAACCACAAAGCCCAAACCCAAAACTTAAACCCTAAACCATAAACTTAAACACTAATCCCTAAACCCTAAACCCATAAATCCTAAACCCTTAATCCTAACCTGCAAACACTAAACGCTAATTCTAAACCCTAAAGCCTAAAGCCTAAACCATAACCACAAACCCTACACCCTAAACTTAAACCCTAAACCCTAAAACCTAAACTCTAAACACTAAACCCCTGTAAAACCTAAACCCATAAACCCTATACCTTTAACCATAAACCTTTAACCCTAAACCCTAATCCCAAATCCCAAATCCCTAGATTCGAAACCCTAAACCCTAAATGCTAAACCCTAAACCTAAATCCCTAACCCCTAAACCCTAAATCCTAAATCTAAACACTAAATCGTAAACCCTAAAAGCTAAACCCTTAATCCAAACTCTAAGCCCTAAATGATAACCACAAACCCTAAACCCAAAATATATACGCTAAACCCTAAACCCTAAACTTAAACACGAAACCCTAAACCCATAAATCCTAAACACTAAATCCTATACCTTTAACCATAAACCTCGAACCCTAAACCCTAATCCCTAATCCCAAAACACTAAACTCTAAATCCTAAACTCAAAACCCTAAACCCTAAACCCTAAACCTTAATCCCTAAAACCTAAACCCTAAACGCATAATCCAAACTCTAAACCCAAAACCCTAAACCCTAAACCCAAAATCCAAAACTAAAAACCCTGTTCCTAAACACTAAACCCTAAACCCTAAACCCTATATCCAAACCCTAAACCCTAAACTATAAACCCTAACCCTAGGCACAAAACCCAAAGCCCTAAACCTTAAACCCTAAACTTAAAACACTAACCCTAAATCGTAAACCCTAAACCCTAAATTCTAAACGATAAACCCAAAACCCTTAATCCTAAACTCTAAACCCTAAATCCTAAACATTAAACCCTATAACCTTAATTTTAAACTCTAAACCGTAAACACTAAACACTAAAACCTAAACCCTAAACCGTAAACCTAAATGCTATACCCAAAACCCTAAACCCTAAACCCAAACCTCAATCCATAAATCCAATCTATAACCCCTAAACACTAAACCCTAAATTTGAACCCTAAACCCTAAAGCCTAAACCCTAATTCTAAACCCTAAACCCTAAACTCTAAACGCTAAACCCTAAGCCCTTAATCAAAACTGTAAACCCTAAACCCTCAATCCTAAATCCTAAACTCTAAACCCAAAACCAGAGACCTTAAACCCTAATTCCTAAATTCAAAACCATTATTCATAAACCCTGAAGACTAAACCCTAAACCTATACCCAATACCCTAAACCCGATACCTTAAATCCAAACCCTAAACCATCAACTCTAAACCCTTAATCCTATACCCTGAACCCTAAACCCTAAATCCTAAATCTTAAACATGAAACTCTAAAGCCAAACCCTAAACACTAAAGCCTAAACCTTAATCGTTAACCCGAAACTTTAAATCCTAACTGAAAATCATATATGCTAAACCTAAATCCAAATTATAAACTCTAAAAACTAAACCCTAAATATAAACTCTAAACCCTAAAGCCTAAACACTAAACCATAACAACAAACCCTAAACCCTAAAGTTAAACCCTAAAACTAAGACCGTAAAACCTAAACCCACAAAACCCTATACATTTAACCATAAACCTAGAACCCTAAACTCTAAACCCAAATCACTAGATCCTAAACCCTAAACACTCAACCCTAACCCCTATACCCTAAACCCTAAATTTGAACTCTAAATCATAAACCCTAAACCCTAAAAGCTAAACCCTTAATCCAAACTTTAAACCCTAAACCCTAAATGATAACCACAAACCCTAAACCCAAAACTTAAACCCTAAACTTAAACACTAAACCCTAAACCCTATACCTATAAATCCTAAACTCTAAATTCTAAACCTTTAACCATAAACCTTGAACCCTAAACTCTAATCCCTATCCCTAAACCCTAAACCCTAAATCCTCAACTCAAAACCCAAAATCCTAAACTTTAAACCCTAAATCCTAAGCCCTAAAGCCATAATCCAAACTTTAAACCCTAAACCCTAAATCTTAAACTAAAAACCCTGTCCCTAAACACTATACCCTAAACCCTAAACCTAAACCCTATACACTAACTCTAAACCCTAAGCCCTAAACCGTAAACCATAAACCCTAAACCTAAACACTAAAGCATAAGCCTTTAATCCTGAACTTGAAACCCTAAACCCTAACCCTAAGCACTAAACCCTAAACCATAAACCTTAAACCATAAACTTTAAACACTAACCCTAAATCATAAACCCTAAACCCTAAATTCTAAACTATAAACCAAAACCCTTAATCCTAAACTCTAAACACTAAATCCTAAACATTAAACCCTATAACCTTAACTCTAAACCCTAAACCCTAAACACTAAACTCTAAAACCTAAACCTAAACCCTATACCCTAAATCCTAAACCCTAAACCCAAACCTCAATCCCTAAATTCAATCTATAACCCGTAAACACTAAACACTAAGCCTAAACCATAAACCCTTAACTCTATACTTTGACCATAAACCTTGAACCCTAAACTCTAAACCCAAGACCGTAAAACCTAAAACCATAAACCCTATACCTTTAACCATAAACCTTGAACCCTAAACCCTAATCCCAAATCCCTAGATCCTAAACCCCAAACCCTAATTGCTAAACCCTAAACCCTAAAACCCTAATTCCTAACCCCTAAACCTTCAACCCTAAATCTGAACTCTAAATCGTAAATCCTAAACACTAAAAGCTAAACCCCTAAACTAAATTATAAACCCTAAACCCTAAATGATAACCACAAACTCTAAACCCAAAACTTAAACCCTAAACCCTAAGCCCTAAAATTAAACCCTAAACCCTAAACCCTAAACCCATAAATCCTAAACCCTAAATCCTATACTTTTAACCATAAACCTTGAACCCTAAATCCTAAACTCAAAACCCTAAACCCTAAACCTTAAATCCCAAATCCTAAACCCTAAACCCATAATCCAAACTCTAAACCCTAAACCCTAAATCCTAAACTAAAAACCCTATCCCAAAACACTTAACCCTAAACCATAAACCTAAACTCTATACCCAAAACCACAAACCCTAAACCCTAAACCACAAACCCTAAACCCTAAACCACAAACCCTAAACCCTAAAGCATAAACCATAAATTCTAAACATGAAACCCTAAACCCTAATCCTAAGCACTAAACCCTAAACTCTAAACCTTAAACCCTATACTTTAAACACTAACCCTAAATCGTAAACCCTAAACCCTAAATTCTAAACTATAAACCCAAAACCCTTAATCCTAAACTCTAAACCCTAAACCCTCAACCCTAAATACAAAACTCTAAACCCAAAACCAGAGACCTTAAACCCTAAATCCAAAACTCAAAACCCTATTCGTAAACCCTGAAGACTAAACCTTAAACCTAAACCCAATACCCTAAACCCGATACCTTAAATCCAAACCCTAAACCCTTAATCCTAAACCTAAACCCTAAATCCTAAATCCTAAATACTAAACATGAAACCCTAAAGCCTAACCCTAGACAATAAACCCTAAACCTTAACCTTTAACCCAAAACTTTAAATCCTAACCCAAAATCATAAACGCTAAACCTAAATCCAAAATCCTAAATCCTAAACTACAAACCTTAAAACCTAAACCCTAACACCTGAATCCTTATCCTTAAACCCTATACCCTTAACTTTAAACCCTAAACCCTAAACCCTAAACACTAAACCCTAAAACCTAAATTCTAAACCCTAAACACTAAACCCTAAAACCTAAATCCTAAACCCTAAACCCTAAACCCTAAACCCGCAGCCCTATACCCTAATCCCTAAACCCTAAACCCTAAAACCAAAAACCAAAAAACCTAAATCCTAAACCATAAACCCTATGCCCTTAACGCTAAACCCTAAAACCTAAACTCTAAACATAAACGCTATGCCCTAAACCCTAAACCGTAAACCTAAACCTCAAACCCAAAATCCAAAATATAAACTCTAAACACTAAACAATAAAGCCAAAACCCTAAACCGTAACCACAAAACCTAAACCCTAAACATAAACCCTAAACCCTAAAGCCTAAACCCTAAACCCAAGACCGTAAAACCTAAACCCATAAACCTTACACCTTTAACCATAAACCTTGAACCCTAAACTCTAAACCCAAATCACTAGATCCTAAACCCTAAACCCTAAACCCTAATCCCTAACCCCTATACCCTAAACCCTAAATTTGAACTCTAAATCATAAACCCTAAACCCTAAAAGCTAAACCCTTAATCCAAACTCCAAACCTTAAACCCTAAATGATAACCACAAACCCTAAACCCAAAAATTAAACCCTAAACTTAAACACTAAACCCTATATCCTATACCCATAAATCCTAAACTCTAAATTCTATACCTTTAACCATAAACCTTGAACCCTAAACCCTAATCCCTATCCCTAAACCCTAAACCCTAAATCCTCAACTTAAAACCCTAAATCCTAAACCTTAAACCCTAAATCCTAAGCCCTAAACCCATAATCCAAACTCTAAACCCTAAACCCTAAATCTTAAACTAAAAACCCTGTCCATAAACACTATACCCTAAACCCTAAACCTAAACCCTATACCCTAAATCCAAACCCTAAACCCTAAACCCTAAACCTAAACGCTAAAAAATAAACCTTAGATCCTAAATTTGAAACCCTAAACCCTAACCCTAAGCACTAAACCCTAAACTCTAAACCTTAAGCCCTACACTTTAAACACTAACCATAAATCGTAAACCCTAAATTCTAAACCATAAACCCAAAACCCTTAATCCTAAACTATAAACCCTAAAACCTAAACATTAAACACTATAACCTTAACACTAAACCCTAAACACTAAACTCTAAAACCTAAACCCTAATCCCAAAACCTAAACCCTATACCCCAAACCCAAACCTCAATCCCTAAATCCAATCTATAACCCCTAAACACTAAACCCTAAATATAGACCCTAAACCCTAAACTCTAAACCCTAAACCGTAAGCCCTTAATCAAAACTCTAAACCCTAAACCCTCAAACCTAAATCCTAAACTCTAAACCCGAAACCAGAGACCTTAAACCCTAAATCCAACACTCAAAACCCCATTCGTAAACCCTGAAAACTAAACCCTAAACCAAAACCCAAAACCCAAAACCCGATACCTTAAATCCAAACCCTAAACCCTAAACTCTAAACCCTTAATCCTAAACCTAAACCATAAACCCTAAACCCGAAATCCTAAATCCTAAACATGAAACACTAAAGCCTAACCCTAAACATTAAACCTAAACCTTAACCTTTAACCCAAAACATTAAATACTAACCCAAAATCATAAATGCTAAACCTAAATCACTACAAGAAAAAGGTTCAGTTAAGACCAACATGTAGGGACGAGTTAATAATACCGTCACAAAAAGTATACATTTTGAGACGAGATTATATTTCGGTCCTAAAAGTTATATGTAATTGAGAAGGTAAAAAATCTTGTCCCAAATAAAACTAATGGCTCGTCCCAATTGTAATTGAGAGATTTAGCGAGAGTGCCAAAACATTGCTAAAAAATTTACTAAAACCCAAAAAATAATAATTCTAAAAAATAGGCGGCAAAAAGAAACACTACTTTCTAAAAATCCAAAAAAGAATTATTTTTCTCTCAAAATCCATTGGTCACATCGATCTTTGCCCTATATGTATATTCTCAAGCCCATATTCTCTTTTTCATCTGGATCAATACGACCTAGGGCTACACCTCTGCCTCAAATTAAATCTCCTCTGAACATATTGAATCAGCAGCAATAACGTACTATACGTTGTCTCTCAACTGCATCTAAGGTACGACAGTGTCTCTTCTTCTTCCTGTTAATTTACTGATGATCGTTCTCTCAACTCAACAAAGTGTCTCTTTTTCATCTTGGTTAACAGCAACGCCTAAAGCTATTCATCAGCTCTGCCTCAAATCCTCTGTACGTATTCTCAGCAGCAACATATTTATTTCCTTTTCACAACTGCGAATTTAAGGTATGTTGTCTCTTCTTCTTCTTGTTTACTGATCTTTTGCTCAACTCAACAGAAGCGTCTCTTTTTCATCTTGATCAACAGCAACCTACGGTTATTAGGCTCTGCCTCAAATCCTCTGTAAGTATTCGCAGCAGCAACTTCTTTGTTTCCTTCTCTCAACTATGAATTTTGAGTATGGTGTCTCTTCCTCTTCGTCCTGTTTACTAATCTGTCGCTCAACTTTGCCCTATTATCTTGTTTTATTGAGTCTAGATTCTTATTGAAAGTTTAATTGTTTTTGAAGTGTATTCATGTTTGTAGAATATTGTGTGTTCAAAGAATCACATTACCCGTAATAGAAAGTCTTTTTTAGAAAAATAACTACGAGGACACCCTTCCTCTTTTTTTCTCTGTTTTATGATTGCCCTCTTCAATGGACACCAAAGTCCCTTGTGTTGAATGAATATATGATTCTTGTTTGATTAGTTGTTAATTATACAACACAAAGATTCTTTACAATGCAGTTTTGATCGACTTGTAATAACAAACGTGATTATTTTCTATATACTACAAGTTAAGTAATCGCTTTCTTTCATTAATGTGTTACGGGTCGTGAATCGACAAATATTTTAACATCATTGATTCACTTGTATTTGAAGTCTTTAACCAGTGAATTAAATATAGCGAGCACTAAATTTATTTCCACGATTAACAAGTAAATAGTTATATATTTTGGTCATTAACCTGGTTGTCTTAACCAACAAATCATGCTTAAGTCTTAACATGTTTGATCTAATGAATGATCTGATCATACAGCAGCATACAAAATTAATTATCAGAATAAGAAACTGTATTTTATCTCTTATCCTAGGAGGTGTTCTCACACTAGCAACATAGGTTGTCTCCTTCGCAATGTCCCGCCATGTTCTTCTTCTTCCTTCTTCTCTTCTTCTCTCCTTCTCTCCTTCATGGTTTCCCTTCTTTAATGGACAAAACACCCATATATAAATAAGTATATGAGTCTTGATGGATTAATTAGTTGTTGACTGTACAACATGAAGATGCTTTATATTGGAGTCTTGATCGAGTTAAGTAATTGTCATCTTTTATTAATGTGCTACAGGTCGTTAATCTACACAACTGTTAACATCACTATTTATGGGATTTTGGAGTCTTTGAACAATTAACTAAAGATAGTGATCAACAAATAAGTCATTTTGAATGGCCATTTATGTCATGTCTAGTCAACAAGCAACTACTTGCTTTAAAAAATCACGTCAACTAATCAGATTGTTGAAGAAAATAATTATAAAAGATTGACGAGAAAGAAAGAATGAGTGAAAAGTTAAGGATATCTCAAAGAAAACCTTCAAAATTATGAGAAAGAAATCTAAATATGTTGCTTTGTAAATGGTGTTCTTCTCTAATTTTGTCCAGTTTGCTCATTTTCGTTATTTATGGTTGTTGCGTTAACATATTGGCAGGACACAAACTTTAACACTTGTGTCATACATTAGCTATTTGACTCCTACACTAATGATTGCGAGAAGATGATGAACTATAGGATAAACTATTGTAATGTAGTTATTGACTTTCTTTAATAAATGATGAACACATTAGATGGAGTGAAATTCAAATAAGTGATAGCATATGTGAACTAAATATCAAAGCTACTCGACTAAATAAGTCTATGACAACTTTTGAACAATCTAGAAAACAAACATATGTGATCATTTAAACGAGTAGCTTATTGCCTCAAAATAGAAAGGTCTAAAACAAAAAATATAACAATTTTACCTTTCCAGCAATTGATATGTTGCTTCTTCCTTCAACCTGTCTAACAAAAAGGGCTTCAACACCAGTAGAGTGTAACACAGGGAAAGTATTGAAAACCGTTTGAACTCGAAAGTACTATTTTCTACTTTCTTGAGTTGCCTCAGTCCCTTTTTCTTTGTTGCTTCATGTTGCAAGCACTCTTCTATTGATCATCAAATTTATGTATACCTTTTTTTTTCAATTAACAATATCTTGTACAGACTTGTCATGTACAATGTTAACTTAAGTAGGATATTAAAATTTGAAACATTAAATTCTTTCCATCTTATTATCAAAAATTATATTTACATCAGTTATTGTCATTAGAAAGAATATATTGCAATTCCTTAACTGAAAAAGTAGCCAAGGTCTACTAGAAATTGTGATCTTAGAGTTCAAGTTAGTTGTGTTCATCTAATTGCAACAAGTTGTGTGCATATTGTTATTTTTATTTCGTTTTTTTTAAAAAAATATCTAATTTTTATGTTTTCTCTAAGGTTATGGCACCTAGTAAGCAATGGATGGAACTTGTTGACAATCGACTTGATGAAGTCTATTTAGCCGGTGTGCAAAAGCTTTTAGATTATGCCTTTCAAAGAACAGGAGAAGAACATGAAATACGATGTCCATGTGTCAAATGTTTCAATACAATTCTAGGAAATCGTAAAACAGTTGAGACACATTTGCTAGTGTATGGTATAATTCGAAACTATACTTTTTGGTATCACCATGGAGAACGTTTGGGTGAGCCATTGACTGAATATGAATCTGAAGATAAAGATGGTGATTCAGTAGAAGAATGTGAGACTGAGGATGAAGTAGAAGAACTATTGAGAGATCTATATCCTAATCTTAACGGAGGAAGTACACATATAGATTGTGATGATTTACTTGAGGAACTAAATGTTGAAGCAAAAAAATTTTACAGCCTATTAAAGGATTTCGAGAAGCCGCTGTACAAAAATTCAAAAGCTTCAAAGTTTTCCTCTTTGATCAAATTGCTTCATATCAAAAGTATTGGTCATTGGAGTAATGCGTCATTTACAAAGTTATTGAAATTATTAAAAGATGAGTTGTTGCCTGATGATGCTGATTTGCCAAACTCATATTATGAGGCAAAAAAGATAATTCAAGAACTTGGGCTTTCTTATATTAAGATTGATGCTTGTACTAACGATTGCATATTATACTGGAAGGAGGATAGCTTACTCGATTCTTGTAAAATTTGTGGTGCATCGAGATGGAGAATTAATAGACATAGTGGGGAAACAAAGAATAAGAAAGGTAAAAAGATAGCTTCAAAGAGCTTACGCTATTTTCCCTTAAAGCCTAGACTTCAGAGGTTGTTTATGTCTACAAAGACATCTACTCTAATGACATGGCACAAGTATGAAAGACTTGATGATGGAATAATGAGGCATCCAGCTGATTCAATGGCATGGAAGTCATTTGATGAAATTCATCCTTCATTTGCAGTTGACCCTCGTAATGTTCGACTTGGACTTGCTAGTGATGGATTTCAACCTTTTCGAAATTCAAAAACCTCACATAGCATTTGGCCTGTTGTTCTTATTCCTTATAATTTACCACCTTGGTTGTGTATGAAACAAGAAAATTTCATTTTGTCGATGCTTATTCCTGGTCCATATGGTCCTGGAGATGCAATTGATACATATCTCCAACCTTTAATTGAAGAATTGAAGGAGTTGTGGGATGTTGGTATTGAGACCTATGATGCATCATCTAGAAAGAATTTTAAGTTGCATGCTTCTTTGTTATAGACCATCAATGACTTTCCAGCTTATGGAAACTTATCTGGATGGAGTACAAAAGGTAAATTGGCATGTCCATGTTGCAATAAGGACACAGCTTCAATTTGATTGACTAATTGTAAGAAGCAGTGTTTTATGGGTCATCGGCGTTACCTTCCTCTTAGTCATAAATGGAGAAATGAGACAAAGTCATTTGATGGTACACAAGAGAAAAGGCCTTCACCGAAAATGCGTTCTGGTATTGAGATACTCAATCAAGTGCAAGATCTTGAAGGACTACAATTATCAAAAGATCCAAAGAAAAGGAAGAAGATTTCACATGAAAATCGAAATGATAATTGGAACAAGAAAAGTATCTTTTTTCAACTTCCATATTGGAAGTGTCTCTTGTTGCGTCACAATTTGGATGTTATGCATATTGAAAAAAATATATGTGATAATATTATGGGGACAATAATGAATGTCAAAGGAAAGACCAAGGACACAATTAAAACTCGGCTAGACTTGCAAGAAATGAACATTAGGTCGGAATTGCACCCAATTCAAAATGGGGAGAAATTTGAAGTTCCAACTGCATGCTATACATTGTCTCCTGAAAATAAGCACAAATTATGCCTTTTCTTAAAGAATCTAAAGGTTCCTGATGGGTTTTCATCTAATATTTCTCAATGTGTGAACCTAAAAGATCACAAGATATCTGGATTGAAAAGTCATGATTGTCATGTTCTTATTCAACATTTGCTCCCTCTTGCACTTCGTGGAATGTTGTCTAAAGAAGTGTGTGAACCGCTGATTGAATTATCTATATTTTTTAGTGTGCTTGGATCAAAGGAGTTGAAAATTGATAACTTGGAACATATTGAAGCACAAATTCCAATAACACTTTGCAAGTTAGAAAAGCTCTTCCCTCCTTCATTTTTTGATGTCATGGAGCATTTACCTATTCATTTAGCTAGTGAAGCTAAGATTGCTGGACCGATTCATTATCGGTGGATGTATCCTGTGGAACGATGGTTATATTTTTTGAAATCTCTCATTGGTAATAGGGCATGTCCTGAAGGTTCTATTGCAGAGGGCTATATTGCCATTGAATGTATGACCTTATGTTCGAGGTATCTGCATAGAATTGACACAAAGTTCAATAAGCTTGAACGAAATTATGATGGGGGTTTAAAAAAATGTAATGGAGGCTTATCTATATTTTGTCAATCTGGAAAAACTATAGGAGCTAAAACTCCATATGAGCTTGAAGCAGATGAATTAGAACAAGCACATATTTACATACTAAAGAATTGTGATGAAGTCTTACCATATCTCGAGTATGTAGTATTAGTTCTTTCAAATCATCTCATTATTATTCTTATTTCCTTCAGGGTAATTTCATTTCGATATGAAATTCATGGTTTACTTCAATTTTGTAGAGAGTTTGCACAAACTCATGAGAATGGTCGACACTTGTCTGATGCAGAATGGAAAAAACAATTTATTGAATGGTTTAAAGATAGAGTGAGTAATACATAAACATCAAATTTGCTATTATAATATTGTATTACTCATTCTAAACTAGTCAACTTAATCTTGTTTATAGGTCGCACAATTGTACAAAGGAGATGATAGTCGTATGATGGAAGATCTCCTCTCACTTTCACGCGGTCCTACCAAATATTCCACACATTCTGATGGTTATGTTATTAATGGATATAGATTTCATGTAGAAGATTACGATAAAAAGTTAAGGACTCAGAATTGTGGTGTTGTTGTATTGGGTGAGAATGATAAAGATAGTGAGAACCTTGATTACTATGGAGTTTTAACAGATGTGATTGAGTTGCAATTTGTCATGGATAAAAGAGTGTTTTTATTTCGATGTAATTGGTTTGATGTGTTTGATGAAATAAAAGGAGTCAAAAAAGACGAGTATGATTTTGTGAGTGTTAATCCGGCCAGATTACTGAAAACAAATGAGCCATTTGTTTTAGCAAACCAAGCATCCCAAGTATTCTATGCTAATGATAATTCCAACAAAGGTTGGCAAGTTGTGATGAAGACTCAACCTCGTGATTCCTTTGAGATTGTTGAACAAATGGATGATGATATTGTAGAGTTAGGAAGTCCTTCAAAAAAGAAACCAAAAAAAACTAATGAGGTGAAGTATATTTTTTGTTACACATTATTGAAATTAGTATATTTATAGTATATTTATCGTGATTCCTTTGAGATTGTTGAACAAATGGATGATGATATATTTTTTACTTTTGGATGTTTTTGCAGGTTCAAGATGAAACCAATCAAGACTGAAAGTGAGGACAGTTCAACTATGAAGAGTACTATGAGATATACTTTTGTTGCACCTGGTGCTATTAGAAAGGGACGAGGACGAGGACAAGGACTTAAATCCTTGGGTGAGAAAGGGAGTATGCAAACAAAGAAGTTATTTTCTCAATCTAATGATCTTGTTAACCATTACATCCAAGAGATTGAAACAAGTAAGATATATTTATTTTCTTGGTTAAATGAAAAATTGTATTCAACCAGTAATCGTTATATACAAACTCGCTACTTGGACTTCTGTAGCATGTGAATTAACCTATTGTCTATTCTCTTCTCTATTACTCTCTATTTTTTTCTTTTTCTGTTTTAGAACCTAATATTCTCTGTGAGTTCTTGTCATTATTCTACAGCTTCTCATGTTTCAAAACACTTTGTTAAGGATTAATAACATGACATATTTTCTATATGTTCTATAGATAAGATTCGAGGACAAGGACCAAAAATTTCTACCATGTCAGCTAGTCTAGGAATGGAAACGATGCATAAGAAAGCCCTGACTCTTGAGAAAGAGAACACGAAAATTAACATTCCATCTCCTGCATGTACTAATCAAGTTAAGCAATACACCCAAGAAGTTAAAACAAGTAAGTTTGTTTTCAGATTTGTTATGTATTATTTTTTAAAAACAATGTTATTTTGATGAATTGTTATATTACATTTCTCAGGTCCAGGTGTTATAAGAAAGGGATTAGAGAAAAGATTTGAAACTGCAATGTCTTCTCAAAGTATTAGATCGAATTCTACCATGTCTTCTAGTCAAGAAATGCGAACAATGGACAAAAATCCCTTGATTTGTGAGGAGGATATACAAATCAATATTTCATTGCCTCCATCTATTGATCAAGTTATGAAACACACTGAAACAACTGAAACAACTGAAAAAGGTATTGAATTTTGAATCCATATGTTATTAAATTGTCAAACTGAATTTGATTACTATAGTCTTTACAAAACTATGAAACTATAGGCTCATCTAATCCTAAAAAAGTAAAAAGAGTTCGAGGGAGCAACATGTGCAAAGAAGTAGCTGCACTTGAAACTAGACAGAAGCTCACAGTGACTTTTTACAATAATCGAACTGTTGGAACAAATAGCAAACTGTTTTCGAGGCATTTGGGAAAAATTGTTCGTGATCGTAATATTTGTCCTTTGGGAGTATCATCATGGAATGATATTAAACAAGAAAAGTTGAATCACATGTGGGCAGCCGTTGAGGTAACAAATTACACCTGATTCAAATTCTTTATTGTTATCAAATACATCTGCATATTTTGTCCATAGAGCAGTCGTTGAGGTAACAAATGTTTATGTGATTCAAACACAGTTGTTTGTCGAATGATTTTCATATTTCACATGTGGTATTGAATTCAAGTATATGTGAATCACATTTGCTACTGAATGTTTTTTCTAAGAGATCAAAAAGAAAAAGTAGATGTAGGAGATATCTGCTATTGGAATTTTGATGTGCTACTGAAAAAATAGACGTGCTACTGAAATTTCTTTTCTATTGAAATATCTGCTTATTGTACTAGAAGAAGAGATCTTTTTCATTTTATGATGTTATCCTAATAGGTTTCCCTTGGTAATAACTCAACTCATGCTTCAATAATTATAGCATAAATTTGAGGCTGTGGACATGAATGATCATCATGATCATATCTTGGGATGGATGAATGAGTTATGGAACAAATGGAGAGGACACTTACATGCAAAATATGTGAAGGATAAGCCTATCCATCAATCTCTTAGGACTATTCCAAGGGGAGTAGACAAAAAAGAATGGGAATGGTTAGTAAAGGAACATTTTGCTTCTGAAAGTTTCCAGGTATGCCTATTGATTAAATAGTATATTCTCCAGTCTTTTACCGCTTGATTTCCCTCTTTAGCACCAAATATACCCAGTTGTTTGATCCATGTTATTGAAATAGTTGTCGTGCTTTGAATTGTTGCATCACCCGCTTGGTATAGACTGCTCCACGAGTCCCTCAATCTCTGGAGCTGACCACTTACTTCTCATTCTTGGTACATTGTGTTCTCTTCCAATAGTTCCATTTTTATAATAGGCAGATTCTATTTGGACAATTTCAGTATTTCTATGCCCTGTACTTTGCCACTTCTCAGTGCACTGCATTTCGTAATGTTAATAAATGTCTCGCTAATGAAAGAAATATATAGGATGATGGGATGTGGAATTTCTATTTAACCATTGCGAGTGAAAATAGCATGTTAATAAATTAATAACATATTCATCATTCACCAAACATGACAAACTACAAAGAAGTAGGAATATCTGTACATACTTGAGGAGCAGCTTCAAACACGCAGATCTGCTTATTAGTAAGATGCTTGTCTAGCTAAAGAATTGCTGCAACATTTCAACATTTCTAGGTGGACTTGAAAGAGAACTCAATACTCTTGTATATGGCCTACTCGAGTATATGTTGCATTCATTAGTTTCTTTTGGAAAATCTTCTAGTTTGTTTCTTTTCAAACAAAATAAAAGCTATGAACTAAGACAAAATTTTATTTAGGCAAGAAGCAGCAGGAATGCAGCAAATCGAGCTAAGTTGAAGATGCTTCATCATATTGGTAGTAAGCCTATTCGAGAGATTATTTATCAAAAGGTACTAGCGTAAAACTATTTCATGAATGAAATATTTATGAGGTTTGTGTTATTTGACATGTTTGACTTTTATGTAAAGGGCGGGAAAGATGGCAACCCACCAGATTTGGCAACTATTTTCTTTGAGACGCGTAAGAAAGATAACAAGCTTGTTGAACCTGAAGCAATAGAAAAACATGTGCGTTTGATAAATTGAATATGTTTATTACTTGAAATTTTTATGTGTTTTGATAGAAATTGTTTTTTTATATAATTTTTAGGCTCAACTCAAAGAAATGATTCAAGCCGATTCATCTCTACCTAGCATAGAGATTGTTGAAAAATGTTGTGGACCTCAAACTCGTAGCCATGTATTTGGATTTGGGGGTGGAGTAAAGGCGAAAGACTTGAAAGGTGGAACTTCTTCAAAGGCTGAATTATTGTCTGCGCTACGTTCAACTCGAGAGGATAACAAATGCTTGAATGAAGAAAATAAATCCTTGAATGGGGAAAACAAATCCTTGAACCATCGCTTGTCTACCTTGGAAGATGCAATGAAAGAAATAATGAAAATGAAGGAATTATTTGCTGCTCAACAATCACATGTCCAACCTACAACATCTCATGTTTCAACTGAATGACCTCTACTTTTTTCTAATGACCAAGTAAGCACCTAGATACCAGACTTTATAGTTTTTTTTGTTGAGTTGCATATAGTCATTTTCTACTAAGACTAATTCTAGAAAAAAATGATGGTAACTAATCTTTTCCAGCTAGAAGATAGTATCTAGAATTGTTTGAATCCACCTTTATCTTTACTAGTTTTCTTATTCTCATTGTCTATGATCTTAAATAGAACTAGCTAATACTCAATCAAACAGAAGTATAGATACTGCCCTTAGAAAGTAGAAACTGATCTCATGTCAGCTGCAGGTTGTTATATGTTTTTCAAAATGTATGTATAGTTAAGTAGCTTGATGTTATGACGAAAGATTCGATGTTGGATAGCTGACTTGTTTGTTTACTGCTGTATGGATTCTTCACAATATTGTTTTTGGCCATAGTTCCTAATTGTTTGATATTGGTTTTTGAAGCTGTGAAATTGATATGATGTTTTAGATTCACCAAAGCTGCTACTTTCGTTCTTCGTCTATTTTTGTGAAATACAGCTGTTCATGTGTTTACGCAGCTGAAAAAAAAAGTTGCCAAAATCACACTTAGATGTAATGACAGAAGGTTTGTTGCAAAAAGGCCGGGTCATTCCACACTGAAGTTCTAAAGAGATGCAATTCCCTTTGGACTCCACATAATTGAATGGGATAAACACTCATCTTTTATGTATTTTTCATGAGTGTTGGTTTTGGGCAGGAAGTCGGCAAATGTTGGTTTTGGGAGTGGTTTATTATGCATTTCAAAGACAGATAACAATTGATTAGCTAGTAAGTCGATTAAGTGCAAATATGAAGGATGTACTAGGGACCCTTTTTATAAGTAACTACCAGGGATTGATATATTAGAAAGTTGGTCAATTGATGTCTAGTTCATTAATTAAAATTTTCTGCACAACTGCACATAAGTGTCTTTCTCTATTTGTTAATATTTGCACTGCTATATTTTTGGACAGCTACTTTATATGTTGAATTTTCTGCACACAAATAGTATTTGAATTCTTGGTAAATGCATCTCAATGATTTTCTAATTGATTTTTATTATGTTCCGCAGCTTTTGTGGATATTTCTAGATAACAGGTGGTAAAGTTCTAACAATTTTTGGGGTGAGCGATCTATCCAATTCTTGTATAAATTTGATATGTATACCAATAGTTATTTATCGTTTTTTAAAATTTTGAACTTGCAGATTTTGAAGGTTGAAGTTTCAAGTCAAGATACAAGCTTAGAAGAAATGGACGAGCTAGCTAGTTATTAGTTTGCTAGCTATGAATGTTATGCAAAGCTCGATAGTACATAGTCTAACTCGGATGTTGGCTAAATTTTTTGAAGAACATATTGAAACAAACATCATGGGATGTTGACCAATTTTTTATTAATCGAACTCTTAATCTCTATCTACTTGTTTCTGTCTCCCTATATCTTCTTTTTTAATCGAAAGTTTTAGTAGAAATTTAGTTGAAGAATTTTTTTTTTATTGTGACATCAATTGATCTAGGACCATTGATGGCCAATCTAGGACCAGCGATATCTCGTCTCTAAAGAATAATCTACGACTAGAAATAATTCCCGTCTGTATAACAAATCAAGGACGAGATTATTCTTGTCTCTAAACATGATACTCAACGACCAAGCCATCCTCATCTCTAAAACTATTCAACGACCATGACAATATCGTCACAAAAGCTAATCATGGACCAGGTTGTTCTCCTCTCAAACGATTACTAAGACCACGTGTTCATGGTCGCTAAAAAGATTTAACGACCTGAAAATAGAATTTCCCAAGTCTATTTGAGACTAGATATGTAGTCTCTAAAATGATTTAACGACTATATTTTTTACCGTCTCAACTACAATTTAAGGACCAGTATTTTGTTCCCGTCGCGGAAGATCTATAGCGACGAAGGCGGTTGCGGCGGGTGGCGACCAGCATTTTATGGTCTCAAATTTGCATTTGGGACCAGATTTAGATCTTCAGAGACCAGATTTCCCTTCCTTAGAGGCTGTTTTTCTTGTAGTGAATACAAATCCTAAATCCTACACTCCAAACCTTAAAACCTAAACCCTAACACCTAAATCCTTATCCTTAAACCCTATACCCTTAACTCTAAACCCTAAACACTAAACACTAAACCCTAAAACCTAAACCCTAAATCTTAAACTAAAAACCCTGTCCCTAAACACCATACCCTAAACCCTAAACCTAAACCCTATACCCTAAATCCAAACCCTAAACCATAAACCACAAACCCTAAATCCTAAACCTAAACGCTAAAACTTAAGCCTTAAATCCTAAATTTGAAACCCTAAACCCTAACCCTAAGCACTAAACCCTAAACCCTAAACCTTAAACCCTAAACTTTAAACACTAACCCTAAA
Organism: Solanum bulbocastanum; assembly: GCA_037074985.1. Taxonomy (NCBI): domain Eukaryota; kingdom Viridiplantae; phylum Streptophyta; class Magnoliopsida; order Solanales; family Solanaceae; genus Solanum; species Solanum bulbocastanum. Next base: position 29,745,023 of record CM073601.1, on the reverse strand, counting down.
TCGTAAACCCTAAACCCTAAATTCTAAACTATAAACCCAAAACCCTTAATCCTAAACTCTAAACACTAAATCCTAAACATTAAACCCTATAACTTTAACTCTAAACCCTAAACCCTAAACAATAAACTCTAAAACCTAAACCTAAACCCTATACCCTAAATCCTAAACCCTAAACCCAAACCTCAATCCCTAAATTCAATCTATAACCCCTAAACACTAAACCTTATACCCTAAATCCTACACCCTAAACCCAAATCTCAATCCCTAAATTCAATCTATAACCCGTAAACACTAAACCCTAAATCTAAACCCTAAACCCTTAACTTTAAACCCAAAATCCTAAACTCAAAACCCTATTCGTAGACCCTGAAGACTAAACCTTAAACCTAAACCCAATACCCTAAACCCGATACCTTAAATCCAAACCCTAAACCCTTAATCCTAAACCTAAACCCTAAATCCTAAATCCTAAATCCTAAACATGAAACCCTAAAGCCTAACCCAAATGCCTAACCCTAAACACTAAAACCTAAACCTTAACATTTCACCTGAAACTTTAAATCCTAACCAAAAATCATAAATGCTAAACCTAAATCCAAAATCCTAAATCCTCATCTCCAAACCCTAAAACCTAAAACCTTACACCTAAATCATTAACCTTAAACCCTATACCCTTAACACTAAACCCTAAACCCTAAACCCATAAATCCTAAACCCTAAATCCTATACATTTAACCATAAACCTTGAACCCTGAACCCTAATCCCTAAACCCTAAACCCTAAACTCTAAATCCTAAACTAAAAACCCTGTCCCTAAACACTATACCCTAAACGCTAAACCTAAACCCTATACCCTAAATACAAACCCTAAACCCTAAACCTAAACCCTAAAGCATAAAACTAAAATCCTAAACTTGAAACTCTAAACCCTAACCCTAAGCACTAAACCCTAAACCCTAAACCTTAAACCTTAAACTTTAAACGCTAACACTAAATCCTACACATTAAACCCTATAACCTTAACTCTAAACCCTAAAATCTAAACACTTAACTCTAAAACCAAAACCCTAAACCCTAAGCCCTTAATCAAACATCTAAACCCTAAACCGTCAACCCTAAATCATAAAGTCTAAACCCAAAACCAGAGACCTTAAACCATAAATCCTAAACTCAAATCCCTATTCGTAAACCCTGAAGACTAAACCCTAAACCTAAACCCAATACCTAAAACCCGATATCTTAAATCCAAACCCTAAACCCTAATCTCTAAACGCTTAATCCTAAACCTAAACCCTAAACACTAAACTCTAAACCCTAAATCCTAAATCCTAAATGCTAAACATGAAACCCTAAATCTTAACACTAAACAGTAAACCCTAAACCTTAACCTTTAACCAAAAACTTTAAATCCTAACCCAAAATCATAAATGCTAAACCTAAATCCAAAATCCTAAATCCTAATCTCCAAACCTTAAAACCTAAACCCTAATACCTAAATCCTTATACTGAAACCCTATACAATTAACTCTAAACCCTAAACCCTAAACCCTAAAACCTAAACCCTAAAATCAAAAACCAGAAAACCTAACTCCTAAACCCTAAACCCTATGCCCTCAACGCTAAACCCAAATACCTAAACCGTAAACCTAAACGCTATGCCCTAAACCCTAAACCGTAAACCCAAACCTCAAACCCAAAATACAAATTATAAACTCTAAACAGTAAACCCTAAAGCCTAAACCCTAAACCCTAAACCCTAAAGCCTAAACCCTAAACCCAAGACCGTAAAACCTAAACACATAAACCCTACACCTTTAACAATAAAACTTAAACCCTTAACCCTAATCCAAAATCCCTAGATCCTAAACACTAAACCCTAAACGCTAAACCCTAAACCCGTAAATCTAAATTCTAAACCCTAAAGCCTAAATCCTAAACCATAACCACAAACTCTAAACACTAAACTTAAACCCTAAACCCTAAAACCTAAACTCTAAACACTAAACCCAAGACCGTAAAACCTAAACCCATAAACCCTATACCTTTAAACATAAACCTTTGACCCTAAACCCTAATCCCAAATCCCTCGATCCTAAACCCTAAAACCTAAATGCTAAACCTTAAACCCTAATCCCTAACCCCTAAACCCTAAACCCTAAATCTAAACACTAAATTGTAAACTCTAAAACCTAAAAGCTATACCCTTAATCCAAACTCTAAACCCTAAATGATAACCACAAACCCTAAACCCAAAACATAAACCCTAAACCTAAACACGAAACCCTAAACCCATAAATCCTAAACCCTAAATCCTATACCTTTAACCATAAACCTTGAACCCTAATCCCTAATCCCTAATCCCTAAATCCTAAACGCTAAATCCTAAACTCAAAACCCTAAACCCCAAACCTTAATCCCTAAAACCTAAACCCTAAACCCATAATACAAACTCTAAACCCTAAACCCTAAACCCTAAATCCAAAACTAAAAACCCCGTCCCTAAACACTAAACCCTAAACCCTAAACCTAAATCCTATACCCTATATCCAAACCCTAAACCCTAAACTATAAACCCTAAACCATAAACTAAAATCCAAAAGCATAAACTTTAAAACCTAAACTTGAAACCCTAAACCCTAACCCTCAGCACAAAACCCTAAGCCCTAAACCTTAAACCATAAACTTAAAACACTAACCCTAAATCGTAAACCCTAAACCCTAAATTCTAAACTACAAACCCAAAACCCTTAATCCTAAACTCTAAACCCTAAATCCTAAACATTAAACCCTATAACCTCAACTCTAAACTCTAAACTCTAAAAACTAAACTCTAAAACCTAAACCCTAAACCCTAAACCTAAACACTATATCCTAAACCCAAACCTTAATTCCTAAATCAAATCTATAACCCCTAAACACTAAACACCAAATCTGAACCCTAAATCCTAAACCCTAAAACCTAATTCTAAACCCTAAACCCTAAACTATAAACCCTAAACACTAAGCCCTTAATCAAAACTCTAAACCCTAAACCTTCAACCCTAAATCCTAAACTCTAAACCCAAAACCAGAGACCTTAAACCCTAATTCCTAAACTCAAAACCCTATTCGTAAACCCTGAAGACTAAATCCTAAACCTAAACCCAATACCCTAAACCCGATACCTTAAATCCAAACACTAAACCCTAAACTCTAAACCCTTAATCCTAAACCCTAAACCCTAAATCCTAAATCCTAAACTTGAAACCCTAAAGCCTAACCCTAAATACTAAACCCTAAACCTTAACCTTTAACCCGAAACTTTAAATACTAACCCAAAATCATAAATGCTAAACCTAAATCCTAAATCCTAAATCCTAAACTCCAAACCCTAAACCCTAAACCCTTTAACCTAAAACCTAACACCTAAATGCTTAACATTAAATCCTATACCCTTAACTCTAAACCCTAAACCCTAAAACCTAAACCTTAAACCCTAAACCCTAAAACATAAACCATAAGCCCTAAACCCTAATACCTAAACCATAAACCCTAAAACTTAAACTGTAAAACCTAAAACTAAAAAACCTAAATCCTATGCCCTTAACGCTAAACCATAAACCCTAAACAGTAAACCCTAAAACCTAAACCCTAAACCTAAACGCTATGCCCTAAACTCAAAACCCTAAACCCAAACCTCAAACACTAAATCCAAAGTACAACCTCTAAACACTAAACCCTAAATCTAAACTCTAAACCCGAAAGCCTAAACCCTAAACCATAACCACAAACCCTAAACCCTAAACTTAAACCTTAAACCCTAAGCCCTAAAGCCTAAACTATAAACCCTAAACACAAGACCGTAAAACCTAAACCCATAAACCCTATACCTTTAACCATAAACCTTGAAACCTAAACCCTATTCCCTAATCCCAAATCCCTAGATTTTAAACCCTAAACACTAAACGCTAAACCCTAAACCCCAAGTCCTAACCCCTAAACCCTAAACTCTAAATTTGAACTCTAAACCGTAAACCCTAAACGCTAAAAGCTAAACCCTTAATCCCAACTTTAAACCCTAAACCCTAAATAATAACCACAAACCCTAAACCCAAAACTTAAACCCTAAACCCTAACCCCTAAACATAAATCCTAAACCCTAAACCCTAAACCCTCAACCCATAAATCCTAAACCCTAAATCCTATACCTTTAACCTTACCTTGAACCCTAAACCCTGATCCCTAATCCCTAAATCTTAAACCCTAAACCCTAAACCCTAATCCCTAACCCCTAAACCGTAAACCATAAATCTGAACTCTAAACCATAAACCCTAAACCCTAAATGCTAAATCCTTTATCCCAACTCTAAACCCTAAACCCTAAATGATAACCACAAACCCTAAACCCAAAACTTAAACCCTAAACCCTAAACCCTAAACTTAAACACTAAACCCTAAACCCATAAATCCTAAACCCTAAACCCTAAACCCATAACCCATAAATACTAAACCCTAAATCCTATACCTTTAAACATAAACCTTGAACCCTAAACCCTAATCCCTAATCCCTAAACCCTAAACCCTAAACCCATAAATTTTAAACCCTAAATCCTATACCATTTATCATAAACCTTGAACCCTAAACCCTAATCCCCAATCCCAAAACCCTAAACTCTAAATCCTAAACTAAAAACCCTGTCCCTAAACACTAAACCCTAAACCCTAAACCCTAAACCTAAACCCTATACCCTCAACGCTAAATCCTAAACCCTAATCCCTAACCCCTAAACCCTAAACCCTAAATCTGAACTCTAAACCGTAAACCCTAAATCGTAAAAGCTAAACCCTTAATCCAAACTTTAAACCCTAAACCCTAAATGATAACCACAAACCCTAAATCCTAAACTGAAAGCCTAAACCCTAAACCCTTAACTTCAACCCTAAACCCTAAACCCTAAACCCATAAATCCTAAACCCTAAATCCTATACCTTTAACCATAAACCTTGAACCCTAAACCTTAATCCCTAATCCCTAAATCCTAAACCCTAAATCCTAAACTCAAAACCCTAAACCCTAAATCCTAAATCCTAAACCCATAATCCAAACTCTAAACCCTAAATCCTAAATCCTAAACTAAAAACCATGTCCCTAAACACAAAACCCTAAACCCTAAACCTAAACCCTATACCCTAACTCCAAACCCTAAACCCTAAAGTATAAACCCTAAACCCTAAACCTAAACCCTAAAGCATAACCCTTTAATCCTAAACTTGAAACCATAAACCCTAACCCTAAGCACTAAACCCTAAACCTTAACCCAAAATCATAAATGCTAAACCTAAATCCAAAATCATAAATCCTAAACTCCAAACCCTAAACCATAAACCCTAAAACCTAAAACCTAAATCCTTAACCTTAAACCCTATACCCTTAACCCTATACCCTTAACCCTAAACCCTAAACCCTAAACACTAAACCCTAAAACCTAAACCTTAAACCCTAAACCCTAAACCATAAACCATAAACCATAAGCCCTAAACCCTAATTCTAAAACCCTAAACCCTAATCCCAAAACCCTAAACCATAAACCTAAACTCTATACCCAAAATCCAAACCCTAAACCCTAAACCCTAAAACATAAACCATAGATTCTAAACTTGAAACCCTAAACTCCAATCCTAAGCACTAAACCATAAACTCTAAACCTTAAACCCTATACTTTAAACACTAACCCTAAATCACAAACCCTAAACCCTAAATTCTAAACTATAAACCCAAAACCCTTAATCCTAAACTCTAAACCCTCAACCCTAAGTCCTAAATTCTAAACCCAAAACTAGAGAACTTAAACCCTAAATCCAAAACTCAAAACCCTATTCATAAACCCTGAAGACTAAACCCTAAACCTAAACCCAATACCCAAAACTCGATACCTTAAATCTAAACCCTAAACCCTAAACTCTAAACCCTTAATCCTAAACCTAAACCCTAAACCCTAAACCCTAAATACTAAATACTAAACATGAAACCCTAGACAATAAACCCTAAACCTTAACCTTTAACCCGAAACTTTAAATCCTAACCCAAAATCGTAAATGCTAAACCTAAATCCAAAATCCTAAATCCTAAACTCCAAACCTTAAAACCTAAATCCTAACACCTAAATCCTTATCCTTAAACCCTATACCCTTAACTCTAAGCCCTAAACCCTAAACACTAAACCCTAAAACCTAAATCCTAACCCTATACCCTCAACCCTAAACCCTAAATCCAAAATCCTAAACTTGAAACCCTAAAGCCTAACCCTAAATACTAAACCCTAAACCTTAACCTTTAACCCGAAACATTAAATCCTAAACCTAAATCCTAAATCCTAAACATGAAACCCTAAAGCCAAACCCTAAACACTAAAGCCTAAACCTTAACCGTTAACCCGAAACTTTAAATCCTAACCCAAAATCATATATGATAAACCTAAATCCAAATTATAAACTCTAAACACTAAACCCTAAATATAAACTCTAAACCCTAAAGCCTAAACCCTAAACAATAACCACAAACCCTAAACCCTAGAGTTAAACCCTAAAACCTAAAGCCTAAACTCTAAACCCTAAAACCAAGACCGTAAAACCTAAACCCACAACATCCTATACCTTTAACCATAAACCTTGAACCCTAAACTCTAAACCCAAATCACTAGATCTTAAACCCTAAACCCTAATCCCTAACCCCTATACCCTAAACCCTAAATTTGAACACTAAATCGTAAACCGTAAACCCTAAAAGCCAAACCCTTAATCCAAACTCTAAACACTAAACCCTAACTGATAACCACAAACACAAAACCCAAAACTTAAACCCTAAACCCTAAACTTAAACTCTAAACCCTAAACCCTATACCGTAAATACATAAACCTTGAACCCTAAACCCTAATCTCTATCCCTAAACCCTAAACCCTAAATCCTCAACTCAAAACCCTAAACCCTAAACCTTAAACACTACACCCAAACCTCAATCCCTAAATTCAATCTATAACCCCTAAACACTAAACCCTAAATCCTAAACCCTAAACCCAAATCTCAATCCCTAAATTCAATCTATAACCCGTAAACACTAAACCCTAAATCTAAACCCTAAACCCTTAACTCAAAACCCTATTCGTAAACCCTGAAGACTAAACCTTAAACCTAAACCCAATACCTTAAATCCAAACCCTAAACCCTTTATCCTAAACCTAAACCCTAAATCCTAAACATGAAACCCTACAGCCCAACCCTAATGCCTAACCCTAAACAATAAAACCTAAACCTTAACCTTTAACCCAAAACTTTAAATCCTAACCAAAAATCATAAATGCTAAACCTAAATCCAAAATCCTAAATCCTCATCTCCAAACCCTAAAACGTAAAACCTAACACCTAAATCCTTAACCTTAAACTCTATACCCTTAACTCTAAACCCTAAACCCTAAACCCATAAATCCTAAACCCTAAATCCTATACCTTTAACCATAAACCTTGAACCCTAAACCCTAATCCCTAAACCCTAAACTCTAAATCTTAAACTAAAAACCCTGTCCCTAAACACTAAATCCTAAACCCCAAACCTAAACCCTATACCCTAAAGACAAACCCGAAACCCTAAACCTAAACCCTAAAGCATAAACCTTAAATCCTAAACTTGAAACTCTAAACCCTAACCCTAAGCACTAAACCATAAACCCTAAACCCTAAACCTTAAAACCTAAACTTTAAACGCTAACCCTAAATCGTAAACCCTAAATCCAAAACATTAAACCCTATAACCTCAATTCTAAACCCTAAACCCTAAACACTAAACTCTAAAACCAAAACCCTAACCCTAAACCTAAACCCTATACCCAAAACCCAATCCTCAAACCCTAAATCCAATCTATAACCCCTAAACACTAAACCCTAAATGTGAACCCTAAACCCTAAACCCTAAGACCTTAATCAAAACTCTAAACCCTAAACCGTCAACCCTAAATCATAAATTCTAAACCCAAAACCAGAGACCTTAAATCATAAATCCTAAACTCAAAACCCTATTCGAAAACCCTGAAGACTAAACCCTAAACCTAAACCCAATACTTAAAACCCGATACCTTAAATCCAAACCCTAAACCCTAATCTCTAAACGCTTAATCCTAAACATAAACCCTAAACACTAAACTCTAAAACCTAAACCCTTAATCCTAAATGCTAAACATAAAACCCTAAATCCTAACCCTAAACAGTAAGCCCTAAACCTTAACCTTTAACCCAAAACTTTAAAACCTAACCCAAAATCATAAATGCTAAACCTAAATCCAAAATCCAAAAATCCTAAACTCCAAACCCTAAACCGTAAACCCTAAAACCTAAAATCTAACACTTAACACCTAAATCTTTCACCTTAAACCCCATACCCTTAACTATAAAACCTAAACCCTAAACACTAAATCCTAAAACCTAAACCTTAAACCCTAAACCCTAAATCTAAACTCTAAACCGTAAACCCTAAACCCAAAACTAAAATCCTAAACCCTAAACCCTAAACTTAAACACTAAATAATAAACCCTAAACCCTAAACCCATAAATCCTAAACCCTAAATCCTATACCTTTAACCATAAACCTTGAACCCTAAACCCTAATCCCGAATCAATAAACACTAAACACTAAACCCTAAATCTAAACTTTAAACCGTAAAAGCTAAACCCTTAATCCCAACCCTAAACCCTAAACCCTAAATGATAACCACAAACCCAAAACCCAAAACTTAAACCCTAAACCCTAAACTTAAGCATTAAACCCTAAACCCTAAACCCTAAACCCATAAATCCTAAACCCTAAATCCTATACATTTAACCATAAGCCATGAACCCTAAACCCTAATCCCAAATCCCTAATCCCTAAGCCCTAAACCCTAAACCCTAATTCCTAACCCCTAAACACTAAACCCTTAATTTGAACTCTAAACCGTAAACCCTAAACCCTAAAAGCTAAACCCTTAATCCCAACTCTAAACCCTAAATCCTAAATGATAACCACAAACCCTAAACCCAAAACTTAAACCTTAAGTCCTAAACCCTAAACTTAAACACTAAACCCTAAGCCCTAAACCCTAAACCCATAAATTTTGAACCCAAATTCCTATACCTTTAACCATAAACCTTGAACCCTAATCCCTAATCCCTAAACCCTAAACCCTAAACCCTAAACCCATAAATCCTGAACCCTACATCCTATACCTTTAACCATAAACCTTGAACCCTAAACCCTAATCCCTAATCCCTAAACCCTAAACCCCAATCCCTAATCCCTAAACCCATAACCCATAAATCTTAAACCCTAAATCCTATACCTTTAACCATAAACCTTGAACCCTAAACCCTAATCCCTAATCCCTAAACCTTAATCCCTAAACCCTAAACCCTAAACCCTAAACCCTAAACCCATAAATCCTAAACCCAAAATCCTATACCTTTAACCATAAACCTTGAACCCTAAACCCTAATCCCTAATCCCTAAACCCTAAACTCTAAATCCTTAACTAAAAACCCTATCCCTAAACACTAAACCCTAAACACTAAACCTAAACCCTATAACCTATATACAAATCCTAAACCATAAACCACAAACCTTAAACCCTAAAGCTTAAACCGTAAATCCTAAACTTGAAACCCTAAACCCTAACCCTAAGCCCTAAACCCTAAACCCTAAACCTTAAACCCTAAACCCTAAACTTTAAATGCTAACCCTAAATCGTAAACCCTAAATCCTAAACATTAAACCCTATAACCTTAACTCTAAACCCTAAATCCTAAACACTAAACTCTAAACCTTAAACCCTACACTTTAAACACTAACCCTAAATCGTAAACCCTAAACCCTAAATTCTAAACTATAAACCCAAAACCCTTAATCCTAAACTCTAAGCCCTAAATCCTAAACATTAAAACCCTATAACCTTAACCCTAAACCCTAAACACTAAACTCTAAAACCTAAACCCTAAACCCTATACCCTAAACCCAAACCTCAATCCCTAAATCTAATCTATAACCCCTAAACACTAAACACTAAATCTGATCCCTAAACCCTAAACTCTAAACTCTAAACCCTAAATCCTAAGCCCTTAATCAAAACTCTAAACCCTAAACCCTAAACCCTAAGCCCTTCATCAAAACTCTAAACCCTAAACCCTCAACCCTAAATTCTAAAATCTAAACCCGAAACCAGAGACCTTAAACCCTAACTCCTAAACTCAAAACCCTATTCGTCTGAAGACTAAACCATAAAACCTAAACCCAATACCCTAAACCCGATACCTTAAATCCAAACCCTAAACCCTAAAAGCTAAACCCTATACCCTAAACCTTAACCTTTAACCCGAAACTTTAAATCCTAACCCAAAATCATAAATGCTAAACCTAAATCCAAAATCCTAAATCCTCAACTCCAAACACTAAACCCTAAAACCTAACACCTAACACCTAAATCCTTAGCCTTAAACCCTATACCCTTAACTCAAAACCCTAAACCCTAAACACAAAATCTTAAAACCTAAACCTTAAACCCTAAACCATAAATGCTAAAACATAAACCAAAAGCCCTAAACCCTAATCCCTAAACCCTAAACCCTAAAACCTAAAACAAAAAAACCTAAATCCTAAACCCTAAACCCTATGCCCTTAACACTAAACCCTAAACTCTAAACAATAAACCCTAAAACCTAAACCCTAAACCTAAATGCTATGCCCTAAACCCTAAACCCTAAACCCTATACCCTAACCTCAAACCCTAAATCCAAACTATAACCTCTAAACACTAAACCCTAAATCTAAACTCTAAACTCTAAAGCCTAAACCCTAAACCATAACCACAAACCCTAAACCCAAAATTTAAACCCTAAACCCTAAAGCCTAAGCTCTAAACCCTAAACCCAAGACCGTAAAACCTAACCCATAAACCCTATACCTTTAACCATAAACCTTTAACCCTAAACCCTAATCCCAAATCCCTAGATCCTAAACCCTAATCCCTAACCCCTAAACCCAAAACCCTAAATTTGAACTCTAAACTGTAAACCCTAAACCCTAAAAACTAAACCCTTAATCCCAACTCTTAACCCTAAACCTGAAATGATAACCACAAACCCTAAACCAGAAACTTAAACCCTAAACCCTAAAATTAAACCTTAACGCCTAAACCTTAAACCCTAAATAAGAACTGTAAATCGTAAACCCTAAAACCTAAAAGCTAAACCCTTTATCCCAATTCTAAACCCTAAACCCTAAATGATAACCACAAACCCTAAACCTAAAACTTAAACCCTACACCCTAAACTTAAAGACTAAACCCTAAAACCTTAACCCTAAACCCATAAATCCTAAATCCTAAACCCTAAACCCATAAATCCTAAACCCTAAACCCTAAACCCATAAATCCTAAACCCTAAACCCTAAACCCATAACCCATAAAGCTTAAACCATAAATCCTATACCTTTAACCATAAACCTTGAACCCTAAACCCTAATCCCTAATCCCTAAACCCTAAACCCTAAACCCTAAACCTATAAATCATAAACCCTAAATCCTATGCCATTTATCATAAACCTTGAACCCTGAACCCTAATCCCTAATCCCAAAACCCTAAACTCTAAATCCTAAACTAAAAACCCAGTCCCTAAACACTAAACCCTAAACCCTAAACCTAAATCCTATACCTCAATGCTAAATCCTAAACCCTAATCCCTAACCCCTAAACCCTAAACCCTAAACCTAAATTTGAACTCTAAATCGTAAACCCTAAATCGTAAAAGCTAAGCCTTTAATCCAAACTCTAAACCCTAAACCCAAAATGATAACCACAAATCGTAAACCCTAAACTTAAAGCCAAAACCCTAAACCCGTAACTTAAATACTAAAACCTAAACCCTAAACTCGTAAATCCTAAACCCTAAATCCTATACCTTTAACCATTAACCTTGAACCCTAAACGCTAATCCCTAATCCCTAAACCCTAAACACTAAATCCTAAACTCAAAACCCTAAACCCTAAATCTTAAAACCTAAATCCTAAACCCTAAACACATAATCCAAACTCTAAACCCTAAACCCTAAACCCTAAACTAAAAACCCTGTCCCTAAACACTAAACCCTAAACCCTAAACCTAAACCCTATACCCTAACTCCAAACCCTAAGCCCTAAACCATAAACCATAAACCCTAAACCTAAACCCTAAAGCATAAGCCTTTAATCTTGAACTTGAAACCCTAAACCCTAACCCTAAGCACTAAACGCTAAACCCTAAACCTTAATCCCTAAAATTTAAGCACTAACCCTAAATCGTAAACCCTAAACCCTAAATTCTAAACTATAAACCCAAAACTAATCCTAAATTCTATACCCTAAATCCTAAACACTAATCCCTATAACCTTAACTCTAAACCCTAAACCCTAAACACTAAACTCTAAAACCTAAACACTAAACCCTAAACCTAAACCCTATACCCTAAACCCAAACCTCAATCCCTAAATCCAATCTATAATCCCTAAACACTAAACCCTAAATCTGAACCCTAAACCCTAAACCTACACCCAATAACCTAAACCCGATACCTTAAATCCAAAACCTAAACCCTAAACTCTAAACCCTTAATGCTAAACCTAAACCCTGAATCCTACACATGAAACCCTAACCCTAAACACTAAACCCTAACCCTTAACCCGAAACATTAAATCCTAACCCAAAATTATAAATGCTAAACCTAAATCCAAAATCCTAAATCCTAAACTCCAAACCCTAAACCATAAACCCTAAAACCTAAAACCTGACACCTAAATCCTTAACCTTAAATCCTATACCCTTAACTCTAAACCCTAAACCCTAAACTTTAAACCCTAAAACCTAAACCTTAAACCCTAAACCCTAAACCATAAACATTAAGCCCTAAACCCTAATCCCAAAACCCTAAACCCTAAAACCTAAAACCGAAAAACCTAAATCCTAAACCCTAAACCCTATGCCCTTAACGCTAAACCCTAAACCCAAAACTGTAAACCCTAAAACCTAAACCCTAAACCTAAATGCTATGCCCTAAACCCTATATTCTAAACCCAAACCTCAAACCCTAAATCCAAAATATAACCTCTAAACAATAAAGCCTAAATCTAAACTCTAAACCCTAAAGCCTAAACACTAAACCATAACCACAAATCCTAAACCCTAAACTTAAACCCTAAACCCTAAAGTCAAAACTCTAAACCCTAAACCCAAGACCGTAAAACCTAAACCCATAAACCCTATAACTTTAACCATAAACCTTGAACCCTAAACCCTAATCCCAAATCACTAGATCCTAAACCCCAAACCTTAATTGCTAAACCCTAAACCCTAAATGATAACCACAAACCCTAAACCTAAAACTTAAACCCGACACCCTAAACTTAAAGACTAAACCTTAAAACCTAAACCCTAAACCCATAAATCCTAAACCCTAAACCCTAAACCCATAAATCCTAAACCCTAAACCCTAAACCCATAACCCATAAAGCTTAAACCCTAAATCCTATACCTTTAACCACAAACCTTAAACCCTAAACCCTAATCCCAAATCCCTAAACCCTAAACCCTAAACCCTAAACCCATAAATCCTAAACCCTAAATCCTATGCCATTTATCATAAACCTTGAACCCTGAACCCTAATCCCTAATCCCAAAACCCTAAACTCTAAATCCTAAACTAAAAACCCAGTCCCTAAACACTAAACCCTAAACCCTAAACCTAAATCCTATACCCTCAATGCTAAATCCTAAACCCTAATCCCTAACCCCTAAACCCTAAATTTGAACTCTAAATCGTAAACCCTAAATCGTAAAAGCTAAACCCTTAATCCAAACTCTAAACCCTAAACCCTAAATGATAACCACAAATCGTAAACCCTAAACCCGTAACTTAAATACTAAAACCTAAACCCTAAACTCGTAAATCCTAAACCCTAAATCCTATACCTTTAACCATAAACCTTGAACCCTAAACGCTAATCCCTAATCCCTAAACCCTAAACACTAAACCCTAAATCTTAAACCCTAAATCCTAAACCCTAAACACATAATCCAAACTCTAAACCCTAAACCCTAAACCCTAAACTAAAAACCCTGTCCCTAAACACTAAACCCTAAACCCTAAACCTACACCCTATACCCTAAGCCCTAAACCATAAACCATAAACCCTAAACCTAAACCCTAAAGCATAAGCCTTTAATCCTGAACTTGAAACCCTAAACCCTAACCCTAAGCACTAAACGCTAAACCCTAAACCTTAATCCCTAAAATTTAAGCACTAACCCTAAATCGTAAACCCTAAACCCTAAATTCTAAACTATAAACCCAAAACCCTTAATCCTAAATTCTATACCCTAAATCCTAAACACTAATCCCTATAACCTTAACTCTAAATCCTATACCCTAAACCCAAACCTCAATCCCTAAATCCAATCTATAATCCCTAAACACTAAACCCTAAACCCTAAACCTAAACCCAATAACCTAAACCCGATACCTTAAATCTAAAACCTAAACCCTAAACTCTAAACCCTTAATGCTAAACCTAAACCCTGAATCCTACACATGAAACCCTAACCCTAAACACTAAACCCTAACCCTTAACCCGAAACATTAAATCCTAAACCAAAATTATAAATGCTAAACCTAAATCCAAAATCCTAAATCCTAAACTCCAAACCCTAAACCATAAACCCTAAAACCTAAAACCTGACACCTAAATCCTTAACCTTAAATCCTATACCCTTAACTCTAAACTTTAAACCCTAAAACCTAAACCTTAAACCCTAAACCCTAAACCATAAACATTAAGCCCTAAACACTAATCCCAAAACCCTAAACCCTAAAACCTAAAATCGAAAAACCTAAATCCTAAACCCTAAACCCTATGCCCTTAACGCTAAACCCTAAACCCTAAACTGTAAACCCTAAAACCTAAACCCTAAACCTAAATGCTATGCCCTAAACCCTATATTCTAAACCCAAACCTCAAACCCTAAATCCAAAATATAACCTCTAAACAATAAAGCCTAAATCTAAACTCTAAACCCTAAAGCCTAAACCCTAAACCATAACCACAAATCCTAAACCCTAAACTTAAACCCTAAACCCTAAAGTCAAAACTCTAAACCCTAAACCCTAAACCCAAGACCGTAAAACCTAAACCCATAAACCCTATAACTTTAACCATAAACCTTGAACCCTAAACCCTAATCCCAAATACCTAGATCCTAAACCCCAAACCCTAATTGCTAAACCCTAAACTTAGACCCTAAACCCTAATTCCTCACCTCTACACCCTAAACCCTAAATCTGAACTCTAAACCGTAAATCCTAAACCAAAAAAAACTAAACCCTTAAACTAAATTCTAAACCCTAAACCCTAAATGATAACCACAAACTCTAAACCCAAAACTTAAACCCTCAACCCTAAACCCATAAATCCTAAACCCTAAATCCTATACCTTTAACCATAAACCAACCCTAAATCCTAAACTCAAAACCCTAAACCCCACACCTTAAATCCTAAATCCTAAACCCTAAACCGATAATCCAAACTCTAAACCCTAAACCCTAAATCCTAACCTAAAAACCTGTCCCTAAACACTAAATCCTAAACCATAAACCTAAACTCTATACCCAAAATCCAAACCCCAAACCCTAAACCACAAACCCTAAACCCTAAAGCATAAACCTTAAATCTTAAACTTGAAATCCTAAACCCTAATCCTAAGCACTAAACCCTAAACTCTAAACCATAAACCCCGTACTTTAAACACTAACCCTAAATCCTAAACCCTAAACCCTAAATTCTAAACTATAAACCCAAAACCCTTAATCCTAAACTCTAAACCCTAAAACCTACATATTAAACCCTATAACCTTAACACTAAACCCACCCTAAACCCTAAACCCTAAACACTAAACTCTAAAACCTAAACCCCAATCCCAAAACCTAAACCCTATACCCCAAACCCAAACCTCAATCCCTAAATCCAATCTATAACCCCTAAACACTAAACCCTAAATCTGAACCCTAAACCCTAAACTCTAAATCCTAAACCCTAAACCATAAGCCCCTAATCAAAACTCTAAACCCTAAACCCTCAACCCTAAATTCTAAACTCTAAACCCGAAACCAGAGACCTTAAACCCTAAATCCAACACTCAAAACCCCATTCGTAAACCCTGAAAACTAAACCCTAAACCTAAACCCAATACCCGAAACTCGATACCTTAAATCCAAACCCTAAACCCTAAACTCTAAACCCTTAATCCTAAAGCTAAACCCTAAACCCTAAACCCTAAATCCTAAATCCTAAGCATGAAACCCTAAACACTAAACTTAAACCTTAACCTTTAACCCGAAACATTAAATCCTAACCCAAAATCATAAATGCTAAACCTAAATCCAAAACTCCAAACCTTAAAACCTTAATCCTAACACCTAAATCCTTATCCTTAAACCCTATACCCTTAACTCTAAACCCTAAACCCTAAACACTAAACCCTAAAACCTAAACCCTAAACCCTAAGCCCTATACCCTAATCCCAAAACCCCAAACCCTAAAACGTAAACCAAAAAACCTAAATCCTAAACCCTAAACCCTATTCCCTTAATGCTAAACCCTAAAACCTAAGCCCTAAACCTAAACGTTATGCCCTAAACCCTAAACCGTAAACCCAAACCTCAAACCCTAAATCCAAATTATAAACACTAAACACTAAACCCTAAATCAAAACTCTAAACCCTAAACCGTAACCACAAACCCTAAACCCTAAACATAAGCCTTAAACCCTAAAGCCTAAACTCTAAACCTTAAACCTAAGACCGTAAAACCTAAACCCATAAACCCTACACCTTTAACCATAAAACTTGAACCCTAAACCCTAATCCCAAATCCCTAGATCCTAAACACTAAATCCTAAACGCTAAACCCTAAACCCTAAACCCAAACCCCTAAACCCTAAACCCTAAATCTAAACTCTAAACCATAAACCCTAAACCTTAAAAGCTAAACCCTTAATCCCAACTCTAAACCCTGAACCCTAAATGATAACCACAAAGCCCAAACCCAAAACTTAAACCCTAAACCATAAACTTAAAAACTAATCCCTAATCCCTAAACCCTAAACCCATAAATCCTAAACCCTTAATCCTAACCTGCAAACACTAAACGCTAAATCTAAATTCTAAACCCTAAATCCTAAACCCTAAACCATAACCACAAACCCTAAACCCTAAACTTAAACCCTAAACCCTAAACCCTAAACTCTAAACACTAAACCCAAGACCGTAAAACCTACACCCATAAACCCTATACCTTTAACCTTAAACCTTTAACCCTAAACCCTAATCCCAAATCCCAAATCCTTTTATTCGAAACCCTAAACTCTAAACGCTAAACCCTAAACCCTAACCCCTAACCCCTAAACCCTAAACCCTAAATCTAAACACTAAATCGTAATCCCTAAACCCTAAAAGCTAAACCCTTAATCCAAACTCTAAACCCTAAATGATAACCACAAACCCTTAACCTAAAATACATACCCTAAACCCTAAACCCTAAACTTAAACACGAAACCCTAAACCCATAAATCCTAAACCCTAAATCCTATACCTTTAACCATAAACCTTGAACCCTAAACCCTAATCCCTAATCCCTAAACCCTAAACTCTAAATCCTAAACTCAAAACCCTAAACCCTAAACCTTAATCCCTAAAACCTAAACCCTAAATGCATAATCCAAACTCTAAGCCAAAAATCCAAAACTATAAACCCTGTCCCTAAACACTAAACCCTAAACCCTAAACCTAAACCCTATACCCTATATCCAAACCCTAAACCCTAAACTATAAACCCTAACCCTAAGCACAAAACCCAAAGCCCTAAACCTTAAACCCTAAACTTAAAACACTAACCCAAAATCGTAAACCCTAAACCCTAAAGTCTAAACTATAAACCCAAAACCCTTAATCCTAAACTCTAAACCCTAAATCCTAAACATTAAACCCTATAACCTTAACTCTAAACTCTAAACCGTAAACACTAAACACGAAACCCTAAACCCTAAACCCTAAACCTAAATGCTATACCCTAAACCCAAACCTCAATCCCTAAATCCAATCTATAACCCCTAAACACTAAACCCTAAATCTGAACCCTATACCCTAAACTCTAATTCTAAACCTTAAACCCTAAACTCTAAACCCTAAACCCTAAGCCCTTAATCAAAACTGTAAACCCTAAACCCTCAATCCTAAATCCTAAACTCTAAACCCAAAACCAGAGACCTTAAACTCTAATTCCTAAACTCAAAACCATATTCGTAAACCCTGAAGACCCTAAACCTAAACCCAATACCCAAAACCCGATACCTTAAATCCAAACCCTAAACCATAAACTCTAAACCTTTAATCCTATACCCTGAACCCTAAACCCTAAATCCTAAATCTTAAACATGAAACCCTAAAGCCAAACCCTAAACCTGAATCGTTAACCCGAAACTTTAAATCCTAACCGAAAATCATATATGCTAAACCTAAATCAAAATTATAAACTCTAAACACTAAACCCTAAATATAAACTCTAAACCCTAAAGCCTAAAGCCTAAACCATAACCACAAACCCTAAACCCTAAAGTTAAACTCTAAAACTAAGACCGTAAAACCTAAACCCACAAAACCCTATACCTTTAACCTTAAACCTTGAAACCTAAACTCTAAACCCAAATCACTAGATCCTAAACCCTAAACCCTAAACCCTAATCCCTAACCCCTATACCCTAAACCCTTAAATTTGAACTCTAAATCGTAAACCCTAAACCCTAAAAGCTAAACCCTTAATCCAAACTCCAAACCCTAAACCATAAATGATAACCACAAACCCTAAACCCAAAACTTAAACCCTAAACTTAAACACTAAACCCTATACCCTATACCCATAAATCCTAAACTCTAATCCCTATCCCTAAACCCTAAACCCTAAATCCTCAACTCAAAACCCTAAATCCTAAACCCTAAATCCTAAGCCCTAAACCCATAATCCAAACTCTAAACCCTAAATCTTAAACTAAAAACCTTGTCCCTAAACAGTATACACTAAACCCTAAATCTAAACCCTATACCCTAAATCAAAACCCTAAACCATAAACCACAAACCCTAAACCCTAAACCTAAATGCAAAAAAATAAACCTTAAATCCTAAATTTAGAACCCTAAACCCTAACCCTAAGCACTAAACCCTAAACCCTAAACCTTAAACCCTAAACTTTAAACACTAACCCTAAATTGTAAACCCTAAACCCTAAATTCTAAACTATAAACCAAAACCCTTAATCCTAAACTCTAAACATTAAACCCTATAACCTTAACTCTAAACCCTAAACCCTAAATACTAAACTCTAAAACCTAAACCTAAACCCTATACCCTAAATCCTAAACCCTAAACCCAAAACCTCAATCCCTAAATTCAATCTATAACCCCTAAACACCAAACCCTATACCCTAAATCCTAAACCCTAAACCCAAACCTCAATCCCTAAATTCAATCTATAACCCGTAAACACTAAACACTAAATCTAAACCCTAAACCCTTAACTCTAAACCCTAAACCCTAAACCCTAAACCCTAAGCGCTTAATCAAAACTCTACACCCTAAACCCTCATCCCTAAATCCTAAACTCTAAACCCGAAACCAGAGACCTTAAACCCTAAATCCTAAACTCAAAACCCTATTCATAAACCCTGAAGACTAAACCTTAAACCTAAACCTAAACCCAATACCCTAAACCCGATACCATAAATCCAAACCTGAAACCCTTAATCCTAAACCTTAAACCCTAAATTTAAAACACTAACCCTAAATCGTAAACCCTAAACGCTAAATTCTAAACTATAAACCCAAAACGCTTAATCCTAAACTCTAAACCCTAATTCCTAAACATTAAACCCTATAACCTTAACTCTAAACTCTAAACCGTAAACACTAAACATTAAAACCTAAACCGTAAACCCTAAACCTAAATGCTGTACCCTAAACCCTAAACCCTAAACCCAAACCTCAATCCCTAAATCAGATCTATAACCCCTAAACACTATACCCAAAATCTGAACCCTAAACCCTAAACCCTAATTCTAAACCCTAAACCCTAAACTCTAAACCCTAAACCCTAAGCCCTTAATCAAAACTCTAAATCCTAAATCCTAAACTCTAAACCCAAAACCAGAGACCTTAAACCCTAATTCCTAAACTCAAAACCATATTCGTAAACCCTGAAGACTAAACCCAATACCTTAAATCCAAACCCTAAACCATAAACTCTAAACCCTTAATCCTATACCCTGAACCCTAAACCCTAAATACTAAATCTTAAACATGAAACCCTTAAAGCCAAACCCTAAACACTAAAGCCTAAACCTTAACCATTAACCCGAAACTTTAAATCCTAACCCAAAATCATATATGATAAACCTAAATCCAAATTATAAACTCTAAACACTAAACCCTAAATATAAACTCTAAACCCTAAAGCCTAAACCCTAAACCATAACCACAAACCCTAAACCCTAAAGTTAAACCCTAAACCCAAAAGCCTAAACTCTAAACCCTAAAACCAAGACCGTAAAACCTAAACCCATAAAACCCTATACCTTTAACCATAAACCTTGAACCCTAAACTCTAAACCCAAATCACTAGATCCTAAACACTAAACCCTAACCCCTAATCCCTAACCCCTAAATTTGAACTCTAAATCGTAAACCCTAAACCCTAAAAGCTAAACACTTAATCCAAACTCTAAACCCTAAACCCTAAATGATAACCACAAACCCTAAACCCAAAACTTAAACCCTAAACCCTAAACCCTAAACTTAAACACTAAACCCTATACCCTATACCCATAAATCCTAAACTCTAAATTCTATACCTTTAACCATAAACCTTGAACCCTAAACCCTAATCCCTATCCCTAAACCCTAAACCCTAAATCCTCAACTCAAAACCCTAAATCCTAAAACTTAAACCCTAAATCCTAAGCCCTAAACCCATAATCCAAACTCTAAACCCTAAACCCTAAATCCTAAATTAAAAACCCTGTCCCTAAACACTACACCCTAAACCCTAAACCTAAACCTTATATCCTAAATCCAAACCCTAAACCATAAACCACAAACCCTAAACCATAAACCTAAACGCTAAAAAATAAACCTTAAATGCTAAATTTGAAACCCTAAACCCTAACCCTAAGCACTAAACCTTAAACCCTAAACTTTAAACACTAACCCTAAATCGTAAACCCTAAATCCTAAATTCTAAACTATAAACCCAAAATCCTTAATCCTAAACTCTAAACACTAAATCCTAAACATTAAACCCTATAAGCTTAACTCTAAACCCTAAACCCTAAACACTAAACTCTAAAACCTAAACCTAAACCCTATACCCTAAATCCTAAACCCTAAACCCTAAACCCAAACCTTAATCCCTAAATTCAGTCAATAACCCCTAAACACTAAACCCTATACCCTAAATCCTAAACCCTAAACCCAAACCTCAATCCCTAAATTCAATCTATAACCCATAAACACTAAACCCTAAACCCTTAACTCTAAATCCTAAACCCTAAGCCCTTAATCAAAACTCTACACCCTAAACCCTTATACCTAAATCCTAAACTCTAAACCCGAAATCAAAAACCTTAAACCCTAAATCCTAAACTCAAAACCCTATTCGTAAACCCTGAAGACTAAACCTTAAACCTAAACCCAATACGTTAAACCCAATACCATAAATCCAAACCCTAAACCATTAATCCTAAACCTAAACCATAAACCCTAAATACTAAATCCTAAACATGACACCCTAAAGCCTAACCCTAGTGCCTAACCCTAAACACTAAAACCTAAACCTTAACCTTCAACCCAAAACTTTAAATCCTAACCCAAAATCATAAATCCTAAACCTAAATCCAAAATCCTAAATCCTCATCTCCAAACCCTAAACCCTAAACCCTAAAACCTAAAACCTAACACCTAAATCCTTAACCTTAAACCCTATATCGTTAACTCTAAACCCTAAACCCTAAACACTAAACCCTAAAACCTAAACCTTAAACCCTAAATTCTGAAACATAAACCATAAGCCCTAAACCATAATCTCTAAACCCTAAACCCTAAAACCTAAAACCAAAAACCTAAATCCTAAAACCTAAACCCTATGCCCCTAACACTAAACCCTAAACCCTAAACAGCAAACCCTAAAACCTAAAACCTAAACCTAAACGCTATGCCCTAAACCCTAAACCTAAACCTCAAACCCTAAATTCAAACTATAACCTCTAAACACTAAACCCTAAATCAAAACTCTAAACCCCAAACCCTAAACCCTAAACCATAACCACAAACCCTAAACCCTATACTTAAACCCTAAACCCAAAAGCCTAAACTCTAAACCCTAAACCCAAGACCGTAAAACATAAACCCATAAACCCTATACCTTTAACCATAAACCCTGAACCCTATTCCCTAATCCCAAATCCCTAGACCCTGAACCATAAACCCTAAATGCTAAATCCTAAACCCTAATCCCTAACCCATAAACCCTAAACCCTAAATCTAAACTCTAAACCATAAACCTTAAAGCCTAAAAGTTAAACCCTTAATCCCAACTCTAAACCCTAAACCCTAAATGATAACCACAAACCCAAAACTTAAACCCTAAACCCTAAACCCTAAACTTAAAAACTAAACCTAAACCCTAAAGCAAAAACATTAAATCCTAAACTTAAAACCCTAAACCCTAACCCTAAGCACTAAACCCTAAACCCTAAAACCTAAACCTTAAATCCTAAACTTTAAACACAAACCCTAAAACATTAAAGCCAATAACATTAACTCTAAACTCTAAAACCAAAACCCTATACCTTATACCCTAAACCCACACCTAAATCCCTAAATCCAATATATAACCCCTAAACACTAAACCCTAAATTTGAAACCTAAACCCTAAACTCTAAACCCTAAACCTTAAACCCTAAGCCCTTAATCAAAATTTTAAACCCTAAACCTTAACCTTTAACCCGAAAGTTTAAATCCTAACCAAAAATCATAAATTCTAAACCTAAATCCAAAATCCAAAATCCTAAACTCAAAACCCTAAATCCTAAACCCAAAAACCTAAAACCTAACACCTAAATCCTTAACCTTAAACCCTATACCCTTAACTCTAAACCCTGAACCCTAAACACCAAACCCTAAAACCTAAACATTAAACCCTAAACCCTTAACCCTAAAACATAAACCATAAGCCCTAAAGCCTAATCCCTAAACCCAAAGCCCTAAAACCGAAAGCCAGAAAACCTAAATCCTAAACCCTAAACCCTATGGCCTTAACGCTTAACCCTAAACCATAAACAGTAAACCCTAAAACCTAAACCCTCAACCTAAACGCTATGCCCTAAACCATAAACCCTAAACCCTAAAACCTAAACCCTAAATCTAAACTCTAAACCCTAATGCCAAAACCATAAACCATAACCATAAACCCTAAACCCTAAACTTAAACCCTAAAGCCTAAAGCCTAAACTCTAAACCCTAAACCCAAGACTGTAAAACCAAAACCCATAAACCCTATACATTTAACCATAAAGCTTGAACCCTAAACCCTAATCCCAAATCCCTAGATCCAAAACCCAATACCCTAAACCCTAATCCCTAAACCCTAAACCCTAAACCCTAAACCCTAATCCCTAACCCCTAAACCCTAAACCCTAAATTTGAACTCTAAATCATAAATCCTAAACCCTTAATCCCAAATCTAAACCCTAAACCCTAAATGGTAACCACAAACCCTAAACCCTAAAACCATAAATCCTAAACACTAAATCCTATTCCTTTAACCATAAACCTTGAACCCTAAACCCTAATCCCTAATCCCTAATCCCTAAACCCTAAACCCTAAACTTTAATCCCTAAACCCTAATCCCTAACCCCAAAACCCTAAACCCTAAATCTGAACTCTAAACCGTAAACCCTAAACCCTAAAAGCTAAACCCTTAATGCCAACTCTAAACCCTAAACCCTAAATGATAACCACAAACCTTAAACCCTAAACCGTAAACCATAAACTAAAACACTAAACCCTTAACCCATAAATTCTAAACCCTAAACCCTAAACCTAAACAGTAAACCCTAAATACAAATACTAAACCATAACCCACAAACCCTAAACCCTAAAGCATAAACCTTAAATCCTAAACTTGAAACCCTAAACCCTAACCCTAACCCTAAACCATAAACCACAAACCCTAAATCGTAAACCCTGAACCCTAAGTTCTAAATATAAACCCAAAACCCTTAATCCTAAACTCTAAACCCTAAATCCTAAACATTAAACCCTATAAGCTTAACTCTAAATCCTAAACCCTAAACACTAAACTCTAAAACCAAAACAATGAACCTTATACCCTAAACCCAAACCTCAATCCCTAAATCCAGTCTATAACCCCTAAACACTAAACCCTAAATCTGAACCCTAAACCCTAAACTCTAAACCCAAAGCCCTTAATCAAAATTCTAAACCCTAAACCCTCAACCTTAAATCCTAACCTCTAAACCCAAAACCAGAGACCTTAAACCCTAAATCCTAAACTCAAAACCTTATTCATAAACCCTGATGATTAAACCCTAAACCTAAACCCAAAACCCGATACCTTAAATCCAAACCCCAAACACTGAACCCTAACCCTTAACTTTTAACCCAAAAGTTGGAATCGTAACCCAAAATCATAAATGCTAAACCAAAATCCAAAATCAAAAATCCTAAACTCCAAACCCTAAACCCTAAACCATAAAACCTAAAACCTAGCACCTAAATCCTTAACCTTAAACCCTATATCCTTAACTCTAAACCCTAAACCCTAAACCCAAAACCTTAAAACCTAAACCCTAATCCCTAAACCCTAAACCCTAAAACCAAAAACCAAAAAACCTACATCCTAAACCCTAAACCCTATGCCCTTGACGCTAAACTCTAAACCCTAAACTATAAACCCTTAAACCTAAACCCTAAACCTAAATGCAATACCCTAAACCTTAAAACCCTAAACCCAAACCTCAAACCCTAAATCCAAACTATAACCTCTAAACACTAAACCCTAAATTTAAACCCTAAACCCTAAAGCCCAAACTCTAAACCCTAAACACAAGACCATAAAACCTAAAGTCATAAACCCTATACCTTTAACCATAAACCTTGAACCCTAAACCCTAATCCTAAATCCCCAGACCCTAAACCCTAAACCCTAAATGCTAAACCCTAAACCCTAATACCTAACCCCTAAACCCTAAACCCTAAATCTGAACTCTAAATCGTAAACCCTAAACCTTAAACGATAACCACAAACCCTAAACCCAAAACTTAAACCCTAAACCCTAAATCCTGAACTTAAACACTAAATCCTAAACCCTAAACCCTAAACCCATAAATCCTAAACCCTAAATCCTATACTTTTAACCATAAACCTTGAACCCTAATCCCTAATCCCTAAACTAATCCTAAACCCTAAACCCTAATCCCTAACCCCTAACCCCTAAATCCTAAACCTTAAATCTGAACTCTATACCGTAAACCCTAAAACCTAAAAGCTAAACCCTTAATCCCAACTCTAAACCCTAAACCCTAAAAGATAACCACAAAGCCTAAACCCTAAACTTAAACACTAAACCCTATACCATAAACCCTAAACCAATAAATCCTAAACTCTAAATACTATACCTTTAACCATAAAACTTGAACCCTAAACCCTAATCCCTAATCCCTAATCCTCAAACCCTAAACCCTAATCCCTAAACCCTAAACCCTAAATCTGAACTCTAAATTGAAAACCCTAAACCCTAATAGCTAAACCCTTAATCCCAACTCTAAACCCTAAACCCTAAATGATAACCATAAACCCTAAACCCAAAACATAAACACTAAACCATAAACTTAAACACTAAACCCTAAGCCCTAAACCCTAAACCCATAAATCCTAAATCCTATACCTTTAACCATAAACCTTGAACCCAAAACCCCAATCCCTAATCCCTAAACCCTAAACCCATAAATCCTAAACCCTAAATCCTATACCTTTAACCATAAACCTTGAACCCTAAACCCTAAACCCTAATCACTAATCCCTAAACCCTAAACTCTAAATCCTAAACTAAAAACCCTGTCCCTAAACACTAAACCCTAAACCCTAAACCTAAACCCTATTCCCTAAATACAAATCCTAAACCATAAACCACAAACCCTAAACCCTAAACCTAAATCTTAAAGCATAAACCTTAAATCTTAATCTTGAAACCCAAAATCCTAACCTTAAGCACTAAACCCTAAACCCTAAACCTTGACCCTAAACTTTAAACACTAACCCTAAATCCTAAACCCTAAACCCTAAACCCTAAATTCTAAACTATAAACCCAAAACCCTTAATCCTAAACTCTACGCACTAAATCCTAAACATTAAAGCCTATAACATTAGCTCTGAACCCTAAACCCTAAACACTAAACTCTAAAACCTAAACCCTAAACCCTATACCCTAAACCCAAACCTCAATCCCTAAATCCAATCTATAACCCCTAAACACTCAACCCTAAATCCAATCTATAACCCCTAAACTCTAAACCCTAAACCCTTAACCCTAAATCCTAAACTCTAAACTAGAAACCAGAGACCCTAAACCCTAAATCCTAAACTCAAAACCATATTCGTAAACCCTAAAGACTAAACCCTAAACATAAACACAATACCCTAAACCCGATACCTTAAATCGAAACCCTAAAGCCTAAACTCTAAACCTTTAATCCTAAACCTAAATCCTAAGCCCTAAATCCAAATTCCTATACATGAAACCCTAAAGCCTAAACCTAAACAGTAAACCCTAAACCTTAACCTTTAACCCAAAACTTTAAATCCTAACCCAAAATCATAAATGCTAAACCTAAATCCAAAATCCTAAATCTTAAATTCTAAACCCTAAACCCTAAACCCTAAAACCTAAAACCTAACACCTAAATCCTTAACCTTAAACCCTATACCCTTAACACTAAACCCTAAACCCTAAACACTAAACCCTAAAACCTAAACATTAAACCCTAAACCCTAAATCCTAAACCATAAGCCCTAAACCCAAATCCCTAAACCCTAAACCCTTAAACCTAAACCCTAAAACCTAAATCCAAAAAACCTAAATCCTCAACCCTAAACCCTATGCCCTTAATGCTAAAAACTAAACCCTAAATAGTAAACCCTAAAACCTAAACCATAAACCTAAACGCTATGCCCTAAACCCTAAACCCTACGCCCAAACCTCAAACCTTAAATCCAAACTATAACCTCTAAACACTAAACCCTAAATCTAAACTCTAAACCTTAAAGACTAAACCCTAAACCATAACCACACACCCTAAACCCTAAACTTAAACCCTAAACCCTAAAGCCTAAACTCTAAACCCTAAACCCAAGACCATAAAACCTAAACCCATAAACCCTATACCTTTAACCATAAACCTTGAACCCTAAACCCTGATCTTAAATCCCTAGATCCTAAACCCTAAATCCTAAACCCTAATCCCTAACCCCCAAACCCTAAATCCTAAATCTGAACTCCAAATCGTAAACCCTAAACCCTAAATGATAACCACAAACCCTAAACCCAACACTTAAACCTTAAACCCTAAACCCTAAACTTAAACACTAAACCCTAAACCTTAAACCAATAAATCCTAAACCCTAAATCCTATACCTTTAACCCTAAATCTTGAACCCTAAACCCTAATCCCTAATCCCTAAATCCTAAACCCTAAACCCTAATCCCTAACCCCTAAACCCTAAACCCCAAATATGAACTCTAAACCGTAAACCCTAAACCCTAAAAGCTATACCCTTAATCCCAACTCCACACCCTAAACCCTAAATGATAACCACAAACCCTAAACCCTAACCCCACAAATCCTCTACCTTTAACCATAAACCTTGAACCCTAAACCCTAATCCCTAATCCATAAACCCTAAACTATAAATCCTAAAATAAAAACCCTGTCCCTAAACATAAAATCCTAAACCTTAAACCTAAACCCGAAACCAAAAACCTTAAAACCTTAAAACCTAAATCCTAAACTCTAAACCCGAAACCAGAAACCTTAAAACCTAAATCCTAAACTCAAAACCCTATTCCGAAACCCTGAAGACTAAACCCTAAACCTAAACGCAATACCCTAAACTCGATAGCTTAAATCCAAACCCTAAACTCTAAACTCTAAACCCTTAATCCTAAACCTAAATCCTAAAACCTAAACCCTAAATCCTAAATCCTAAACGTGAAACCCTAAAGCCTAACCCTAATCACTAAACCCTAAACCTTAACCCTTAACTCAAAATTTTAAATCCTAACCCAAAATCATAAATGCGAAACCTAAATCCAAAATCCAAAATCTTAAACTCCAAACCCTAAATCCTAAAACCTAAAACCTAAAACCTAAATCCTTAACCTTAAACCCTATACCCTTAACTCTAAACCCTAAACCCTAAACACTAAACCTTAAAACCTAAACCTTAAACCCTAAACCATAAACCCTAAACTCTAATCCCTAAACCCTAAACCCTAAACCCTAAAACCTAAACCAAAAAACCTAAAACCAAAAAACCTAAATCCTAAACCCTAAACCCTACGCCCTTAACACTAAACCATAAACTCTAAACAGTAAACCCTAAAACCTAAACCCTAAACCAAAACGCTATGCCTTAAACCCTAAACCCTATACCCAAACCTCAAACCCTAAATCCAAACTATAACCTCTAAACACTAAACCCTAAATCTAAACTCTAAACTCTAAAGCCTAAACCCTAAACCATAACAACAAACCCTAAACCCTAAATTTAAACCCTAAAGCCTAAACTATAAACCCTAAACCTAAGACCGTAAAACCTCAACCCATAAACCCTATACCTTTAACAATACACTTGAACCCTAAACCCTAATCCCAAATCCCTAGATCCTAAACCGTAATCCCTAACCCCTAAACCCTAAATGCTAAACCGTAAACCCTAAACCCTAAAAGCTAAACCCTTAATCCCAACTCTAAATCCTAAACCCGAAATGATAACCACAAACCCTAAACCAAAAACTTAAACCCTAAACCCTAAACCCATAAATCCTAAACCCTAAAAACTATACCTTAAACCATAAACCTTAAACCCTAAACACTAATCCCTAATCCCTAAACCCTAAACCCTAATCCTTAACCCCTAAACCTTAAACCCTATATCTAAACTGTAAATCGTAAACCCTAAACCCTAAAAGCTAAACCCTTAATCCCAACTCTGGATCCTAAACCCTAATTGATAACCACAAACCCTAAACTCAAAACTTCAACCCTAAACTTAAACACTAAACCCTAAACCCTAAACCCTAAACCCTAAACCCTAAACCCATAAATCCTAAACCCTAAATCCTATACCTTTAACCATAAACCTTGAACTCTAAACCCATAAATCCTAAACCCTAAATCCTATACCTTTAGCCATACACCTTGAACCCTAAACCCTAATCCCTAGTCCCTAAACCCTAAACTCTAAATCCTAAACTAAAAACCCTGTCCCTAACCAGTAAACCCTAAACCCTAAACCTAAACCCTATACCCTAAATACAAACCCTAAACCATAAACCAAAACCATAAACCCTAAAGCATAAACCTTAAATCCTAAACTTGAAACTCTAAACCCTAACCCTAAGCAATAAACCCTAAACCCTAAACCCTAAACTTTCAATGCTAACCCTAAATCATAAACCCTAAACCCTAAATTCTAAACTATAAACCCAAAACTGTTAATCCTAAACAATAAACCCTAAATCCTAAACATTAAACCCTATAACCTTAACTCTAAACCCTAAACCCTAAACACTAAACTCTAAAACCAAAACCCTAAAACCTATACCCTAAACCCAAACCTCAATCCCTAAATCCAATCTATAACCCCTAAACACTAAACCCTAAATTTGAACCCTAAACCCTAAACCCTAAACCTAAACCCTATACCCCAAACCCAATCCTCAATCCCTAAGTCCAATCTATACCCCTAAACACTAAATCCTAAATCTTAACCCAAAATCTTAAACCCTAAACTCTAAACCCTAAACCCTAAACCCTAAGCCCTTAATCGAAACACCAAACCCTAAACCGTCAACCCCAAATCATAAACTCTAAACCCAAAACCAGAGACCTTAAACCCTAAATCCTAAACTCAAAACCCTATTCGTAAACCCGAAAGACTAAACCCTAAACCTAAACCCAACACCCAAAACCCGATACCTTAAATCCTAACCCTAAACACTAAACCCTAAACCTTAACCTTTAACCCAAAACTTTAAATCCTAACCCAAAATCATAAATGCTAAACCTAAATCCTAAACTCCAAACCCTAAACCCTAAACCCTAAAACCTAAAACCCAACAACTAACACCCAAATCCTTAACCTTAAACCTTATACTCTTAACTCTAACCCTAAACCCTAAATCCTAGACCCTAAAACATAAACTATAAGCCCTAAACCGTAATCCCTAAACCCTAAATCCTAAAACCTAAACCCTAAAACCTAAAACCAAAAAGCCTAAATCCTAAACCCTAAAACCTATGCCATTAATGCTAAACCCTAAAAGTAAACCCTAAAATCTAAACCCTAAACCTAAACGCTATGCCCTAAACCCAAACCTCAAACCCTATATCCAAACTATAACCTCTAAACACTAAACCCTAAATCTAAACTCTAAACCCTAGATCCTAAACCCTAAACCATAAACTTAAACCCTAAACCCTAATGCCTAAACTCCAAACCCTAAACCCTATACCTTTAACCATAAACCTTGAACCCTAAACCCTAAACCTAAATCCCTAGATCCTAAACCCTAAACCCTAAACCCTAAACCCTAAACTCTAAATCCTAAACCCTAAACCTAAACCCTATACCTTATATACAAATCCTAAACCATAAACCACAAATTCTAAACCATAAACCACAAACCCTAAACCCTAAACCTAAACCCTAAAGCATAAACCTAAAATCCAAAACTTGAAACCCTAAACCCTAACCCTAAGCACTAAACCCTAAATCCTAAACATTAAACCCCAAACTTTAAACACTAACCCTAAATCGTAAACCCTAAATCCTAAATTCTAAACTATAAACCCAAAACCCTTAATCCTAAACTCTAAACCCTAAATCCTAAACATTAACCCTATAACCTTAACTCTAAACCCTAAACCCTAAACACTAAACTCTAAAACCAAAACCCTAAACCCTATACCTTAAACCCAATCCTCAATCCCTAAATCCAATCTATAACCCCTAAACACTAAACCCTAAATTTGAACCCTAATCCCTAAACCCTAAACTCTAAACCCTAAACCCTAAACCCTAAACCCTAAGCCCTTAATCAAAACTCTAAACCCTAAATTGTCAACCCTAAATCAAAAATTATAAACCCAAAACCATAGACCTTAAACCTTAAATCCTAAACTCAAAACCCTATTCGTAAACCCTGAAAACTAAACCTTAAACCTAACCCAATACCATCTACCCGATACCTTAAATCCAAACCCTAAACCCTAATCTCTAAATGCATAATCCTAAACCTAAACCCTCAACACTAAACTCTAAACCCTAAATCCTAAATCCTAAACATGAAACCCTAAATCCTAACCCTAAACACTAAACCCTAAACCATAACCTTTAACCCAAAACATTAACACAAAATCATAAATGCGAAATCTAAATCCAAAATCCAAAATACTAAACACCAAACCCTAAACCCTAAACCCTAAAACCTAAAATCTAACACCTAACACCTAAATCCTTAACCTTAAACCCTATACCCTTAACTCTAAACCCTAAACCCTAAACACTAAACCCTAAAACCTAAACCTTAAACACTAAACCCTAAACCCTAAACCCTAAAACATACACTATAAACCCTAAATCCTAAAACCTAAACCCTAAAACCTAAAACCAAAAAGCCTAAATCCTAAACCCTAGAACCTATGCCCTTAACGCTAAACCCTAAACTCTAAACATTAAACCCTAAAATCTAAACCCTAAACCTAAACGCTATGCCCTAAACCCTAACCCCTAAACCCAAACCTCAAACCCTATATCCAAACTATAACCTCTAAACACTAAACCCGAAATCTAAACTCTAAACCCTATATCCTAAACCATAAACCATAAACTTAAACTCTAAACCCTGAAGCCTAAACTCTAAACCCTAAAACCTATACCATTAACCATAAACCCTAAACCCCAAAACCTAAACCCTAAAACCTAAACCCAAAAAACCTAAATCCTAAACCCTAAACCCTATTCCCTTAACACTAAACCCTAAACTCTAAACAGTAAACCCTAAACCTAAATGCTATGCCCTAAACCCTAAACCCTAAACCCTATACCCTATACCCTAACCTCAAACCCTAAATCCAAACTATAACCTCTAAACACTAAACCCTAAATCTAAACTCTAAAGCCTAAACCCTAAACCACAACCACAAACCCTAAACCAAAAATTTAAACCCTAAACCCTAAAGCCTAAGCTCTAAACCCTAAACCCAAGACCGTAAAACCTAACCCATAAACCCTATACCTTTAACCATAAACCTTGAACCCTAAACCCTAATCCCAAATGCCTAGATCCTAAACCCTAATCCCTAACCCCTAAACCCTAAACCCTAAATCTGAACTCTAAACCGTAAACCCTAAACCCTAAAAGCTAAACCCTTAATCCCAACTCTTAACCCTAAACCCGAATGGATAACCACAAACCCTAAACCAAAAACTTAAACCCTAAACCCTAAAACCTAAACCCTAAAATTAAACTCTAAACCCTAAACCCATAAATCCTAAACCCTAAATACTATACCTTAAACCATAAACCTTGAACCCTAAATGCTAATCCCTAATTCCTAAACCCTAAACCCTAAACCCTAACCCCTAAACCTAAAACCCTAAATAAGAACTGTAAATCGTAAACCCTAAAACCTAAAAGCTAAACCCTTTATCCCAACTCTAAACCCTAAACCCTAAATGATAACCATAAACCCTAAATCTAAAACTTAAACCCTACACCCTAAACTTAAACACTAAACCCTAAAACCTAAACCCTAAACCCATAAATCCTAAACCCTAAGTCCTAAACCCTAAACCCTAAACCCATAACCCAGATCGCATCCTTATTTCTCAATTTTTTTCTCTCTTTAGTTTATCTTTCTAAAATTCACGCTCTAAAGACAGCCAATAACGGCTAGTTCCATAGACCCTACGCGCCCTGCCGGAATGGCGCGTGCGCCGCCGGTAGAGCTCCATATACCGCCGGACAAAGCTCAACAGGAGCGCTGGGAAGATAGCAACAAAACTAACCCGGCCACTCTCTCTAATCCATCCCACAGCTCCACGAAGTCGCAGAACACAGACGCGATCAACACTGCGATTTCGGTTCAAGAGCTGGAAGGCACACGTAAAATTATTTCCCCAGAAATCGGTGGAGTGATTTGTGGAGAACTGAGTACAGATACGGATTCCACCTGTCCTGATGCACAGCATATCAAAAACCCAATCGATTTCACCGTCTCAATCGATAGAAATCGAGAGACGGCTGCTGCGAGAATTGCGAGTGAATCGCCAGAAATGCGCCGTCAATTTCGAGATACTTCGAGTCAAATTCGTGAAGAATCAACTACTGGGAAATACTCCCCTGATGTTGAGGATCAACCTGCAGAAAGCACAGTCAATAAGGACGGTGGAATCACCGGCGAAGAGAATTCCGGTGAAGTTCGAACACAAAATGTCGGGGTTAATGGGAAAAATGGAAATGTTGTTCTTTCCGATCTTAAGGAGGTTCAAAATCCAGAATCCTTTGATAATAGGAGTGGAATAAACGCTGACAACAACCATCCAGATCAACCAGCTGTTCTGGAGAGGAATTTGAATGCCGAGAAAAGTCGAGATGGTTCACTTGATGTTAGACATGCGCTAAGCTCAGCTCATCCTGCAGAAGTCAGTATCCAAATGGGTGCAGGCTATCTAGCAGGAGTAGCAACAAGACATAAGGAAACTAATGATCAATCCAACAAGAACCTCAGCACAGAAAACTCTACTGAAGAGACTCATTCATCGAACTTCTCCTTTGAAACTAAAGTTAATCCTATGAACATAACTTCCAATTCTAATTTGTGTTTGGTGCAGGATACAAAACAGGACACAAATGTGGAGAAAGCTGGACCTGATCAACAGCAAAATCAACAAGCTAAAGGTGAGGAATTGCGGCCAGAATCTTCCAAAAAGATTGTTAACCAGAAGCACATACATAAAGAAGCTCAGCAGGATCAGATTAATCACAAACAACAAGGAGAAACAAGTGGATTTCAACAGGGCAGCAATGGAAATACTATGGAGTATCAGAAGAATTTTCCAACGATATCCAACAATTACACTAGGTATGACGCTAATAATCATTTAAGCAAGACAGGTGATAACCAGGTAAACAATATTATGGCTCAAAATTCTGGGAAACAACTGAATAGTCAACAGCCGAGGCAAGGCCAGCAAATTTCTAAACAGGACAATGTCCATGAACCTGCTCCTTTCACTATTGTTCAATCCTTTGCAGCTCGACTGAGATATAATCAATCTATGAATGAAGTACCTATTACCTTGGACAATCCTCTTCATACCACAAGGCAAGGATTGCCTGCTGTTTTGTTAGACGAGAATGATTATAATGTTAAATTGGCCGAAAGTTGTAAGCATACTTTGGTTGGTAAGTTTACTAACACCATGCCTAAAATGGAAATCATTAGGAAGAGTTTTACTCTTCAAACACAGCTTACAGGTGGGGCAAAAATAACTCACTTCAATGCTAGACATGTATATATTGATCTTGATA
Source organism: Solanum bulbocastanum (assembly GCA_037074985.1). Classification (NCBI taxonomy): domain Eukaryota; kingdom Viridiplantae; phylum Streptophyta; class Magnoliopsida; order Solanales; family Solanaceae; genus Solanum; species Solanum bulbocastanum. Next base: position 29,709,994 of record CM073601.1, on the reverse strand, counting down.
ATGAGTTTGACTATATTACGGTATGGACTAAACAAAGAATGACCATTGAAGGTCAATTAATGAGAATTCAAACTTGGACCCCTGATTTTACACCTGAAGAGGAGACCCCTATAGTTCCTATATGGGTAGCCTTACCTGAACTCCCCTGGCACTGCTATAATAAGGTTCTGCTTACTACTGTCTTGAACTCTATTGGCAAAGTGTTGTATTTGGATTCACCATCCTCTCAAAAAACCAGAGGCAGTATGGCCAGGGTAAAGATCCAGATTGATCTTACCAAGGAAAGACCCCCTCACATTTGGATGGGATTCAAGAATTCAAACCCCAACAAAGGAAGATGGCAAAGAGTTCAATATGAAGGTATCCCTGACTATTGTATGTATTGTAAACATCAAGGACATATGGAGGATGTATGTACTATCAAGAGAAGGGATGAAGAGTTCAAAAGAAGAAAGGAGAGGGAGGAAGTTAAAAAGAACTCTTCTAAGATTGAGCAGGTGATAAATGTGCAGTTGCAAGACAATGAAATGAGCAGTAAGTCTCATGCTCAACAACAATTACCCCCAAGGAAACAGTACAGACATAATGAAATGCAGGGACAGGCCCAGGAAAACAACCAGCTTACAGTTCAACATGATCAGGAGATTAATAACCAAGATGAGCAATGGCAGACCCCAAAAAAGAAGCAGAACAGGAATCAGGAACAATCCAATACCAGGGCTATATGGAGACCTGTCTTGCCCCAACAAACAAACAATAAGGAAAGCATTCAATAGAAGACAGTAACTGCAGGTAACTCATCTACAATTCCAATTTATAATAACTATATTAATTTAGAATTGCAGGAACAACAGCAAATGAGCAATGCTGAAGAAAGGAACAGCACCAGGACTGCAGACCAGGAAATCCAACCAATGCAGGGGACCAATAAGGGCCCAGTCACAAGGAACCTTCAAAATACTATAATCTCACAGAATGAACAGGTTACAGCTAGTAAAAATAGCAATAATGCAGGTATTGACTCTATGCTCCCATTCCCTATGCCCCCTATTAGTATTGTTGGTAATGTTGTTGAGGAAGCTGTTGGAGGTATGGAAGGGAGGGTACAGGAGATACATATTAATCTGCAGGAAGGGGCCACCAAAGGGGGGAGGGAATTGACTCATGTTCTGCATGAGGATGTGGTTAGAGACCTTAGAAGTGACTCTAGAGCCCCTGCTACCCCTAATTCTTACAAGGAGACTATTGGGCAGCAAGATATGCAGGAAGGTAATGAGAAGAATACTGCAACAGGAAAACAAAAAGCCAGGCAAAACAACAAATCTGGAGGAAGGCTGAGCAAGAAGAAGAGAGATGCAATTAAAAAGAGGCAACAGCAAGAGCAACAGCATGGTACAACCAATTTAGAACAACAATCATGTGAACATAATACTAGCAAGGGCAAGAAAGACAGACCTGTACAAGATGATTATGGAGCCTTAAACTCAGAAGATGAGATAGATCCTGACAACCAATCCATGGATGAGTATGATGAGGAGGAAGAAGCAGTGACTGATCATCTGATTAGAGCTTTTGGATCCACATTTCATGATGAATGCCCAGCAGAGGTTCAGGAAGTGACAGACCAGCAAGGTCTATCACCTAGGGGGAGGAAACTGAACAGACAGGACAGACAGCATGCCAACACCAGTACATCTGCTATTCCTAGCAGACCCATCACAAGGTCCAAATCTAAAGGTTTTTAATGATTAAAGCCCTTTGTTGGAATGCTAGGAGTATCAACACTCAAAGCTCCTTGGAAAGACTTCAAACACTCAAGAAGATGCATCAATTATCCATGATTGCTATCCTTGAACCATTTGCAAATATTTCTCAGCTCAACACTGTGAAAATCCAACTTCATATGGACCAAGCTGTTAGCAACCCTAATGGGAAGATTTGGCTTCTTTGGTCTAATGAAATCACTGGCAGTATTCAGGAAAATAATGAGCAACATATCACTGGGGAATTCAAACATTCTGATATTGATAATAAGTTCATGGTATCCTTTATTTATGCTAAGTGCAAGGAACATATGAGAAGACCCTTATGGGATAGATTATTGCATTTTGCTAGTAGAGAAATACCTTGGTGCACCATTGGAGATTTCAATGTTATCACTAATATGGAGGAGAAGTATGGGGGAATGACTTATAACATGAACAAGAGCCTCGAATTTATAAGTGTGATTGAGGCATGTGGACTGATTGATCTTGGTTACACAGGACATCCATATACTTGGTGTAACCAAAGGAATGCACAGGCAAGAGTGTGGAAGAGGTTGGATAGGTCCATGGTTAATGACAAATGGTTGGAGACCATGCCCCTAACCACTATAGAACATCTTTCCTCTGTTGGGTCTGACCACTGTCCTCTGCTTCTGGAAATGGTTAGAAAGAATGAAGATCATATCAAATATTTCAAGTTCCTACACTGCTGGGTAGATAATGAAAGCTTTATGGAAACTGTCCAAAAATGCTGGGAGAGGGAGGTCACTGGGAACCCTTTCTGGAAATTGCATCAGAAAATGAAAAGATTAGCTACTACTCTTAGCAGCTGGTCCAAGAGAGAATATGGAGATATTTTTGCTAAAGTGAAAGAATTTGAAGAGAATATCAGAAAAGCTGAGGAAGAATTGATTGGTGACAACACAGAAGCTCTCAGACAGAAGTTACATCTCATGAATGCCAACTATATTAGGTACTTGAAGCTGGAGGAATCACTACTTAAACAGAAGACTCAACTGCACTGGTTTAAGGAGGGAGATGCCAACACCAAGTATTTTCATGCCTTATTAAGGGGAAGAAGAAGAAGACTTTTCCTTCACAAAATCTGCACAGATAAGGATGTTTGGATACAAGGGGATGAACAGATTGCTCAAGCAGCATGTGAGTATTTTCAAGAGATGTTCACTGGTCAGAACTACAGAATTGATGAGAGGATTCTTCAGCATATTACCCCCCTGGTCACTCCTGAACATAATCAGAAGCTGCAGGAATTACCCACACTGGAAGAATTAAAAAGAGTGGTGTTTGCTATGAACCCAAACTCAGCACCAGGCCCAGATGGAATAGGGGGAAAATTCTACCAAGCTTGCTGGCACATTATTAAAGAGGATCTATTAGCAGCTGTGCAATATTTTTTCTGTGGAAATACCATGCCTAAGTTTATGTCACATGCTTGCTTAGTTCTTCTTCCCAAAAAGGAACAGCCTTGCAGATTCAGGGAACTCAGGCCTATCAGTCTCAGTAATTTCTCTAACAAGATTATTTCCAAGCTTATAAGCATGAGACTTGCAGATATTCTCCCGGTGCTCATTTCTGATAACCAATCAGGGTTTGTAAGAGGGAGGAGCATTACAGAAAGCATCATGTTGGCTCAAGAGATTACTCATGACATTAAGAGGCCAAAACCAGGTGACAATGTAGTGATCAAGCTGGACATGACCAAGGCATATGATAGAGTGTCCTGGTCTTTCACTTGCTTGGTGTTGAGAAGATTTGGGTTTGGGGAAGCTTTCATTGACATGATATGGAGAATTATGAGTAACAATTGGTATTCAATTATTATCAATGGTCATAGACATGGGTTTTTTCATTCAACTAGAGGCCTTAAACAAGGTGATCCTTTATCTCCGGCCCTATTTATTTTAGGTGCTGAGGTTCTTTCGAGAATGCTTAACCTGGCTCATAAAGATCCTTTGTATAGAGGTTTTAGAATGAAGCAAAAAGGTCCTCAGATCAATCATTTATGTTTTGCTGATGATGTGATCATTTTTACCTCAACTGATAGACAGTCTATGAAGATCATCATGAATACTTTGAAGGAATATGAGCAGTCATCAGAACAACTTATCAACAAGGAGAAAAGCCACTTTATGATCCCTAGTAACACCTCTCAGGACATTATTGACAGTATTCAAGAGGTCACTGGTTTCACAAGATAGGACAGTCCTATTAGCTATCTAGGCTACCCTCTTTATATTGGTAGACAAAGGATTATATATTTTTCTCACTTAGTTGAGAAGGTTTCCAAAAAAATTTGTGGCTGGCAAGGGAAAATTCTCAGTTTTGGAGGCAAAATCACCTTAATAAAGCATGCTTTACATTCTATGCCTATCCATACAATGTCTGCAATTTCTCCTCCCAACACTACCATCAAATACATTGAGTCTATTATTGCTGACTTCTACTGGGGGAGAGATCATGACAGGAGAAAGTATCATTGGGCCTCTATGAAATCCATAAGCCTGCCATATACTGAAGGAGGTCTGGGGCTCAGAAAACTCACAGACATCTGTACTGCTCTTCAATATAAACAGTGGTGGAATTTCAGGACTAAGACAACTCTGTGGGGACAGTTTCTTAGAGCCAAATATTGCCAAAGAGCTAATCCAGTTGCAAAGAAAATTGACACTGGCCAGTCCCTGATGTGGAGATATATGATGAGGAACAAGAATTTAGTGGAAGAGAACATCCTCTGGAAGATTAATTCTGGAAATTGTTCCTTTTGGTGGGATGATTGGCTAGGAAATGGTGCCCTTGCTTGCCATACTGATAACATTTCTAGCCGGAACAATGCCACTATTACACAATTTCTCATCAATGGGAAATGGAATGAAAAGAAGCTGCGCCAACAAGTTCCACCTTTACTGATCCCTCACATATTAAACACTTCTTTCCAATACCAACAGGGAGTGAAAGACACAGCAATTTGGAAGCCTACTGATAATGGAAAATTCACCTGTGCTTCAGCCTGGGAAATCTGCAGATACAGGAAGAATTATGAAGGGATTAGCAGCCATATTTGGAGTAAAAACATTCCTTTCAAAATGTCCTTTCTTTTATGGAGGGCATTAAGAAATAAACTTCCTACCAATGAAATCTTAGCCACTTTTGGAGTGGAGCCTGTGAAATGCTTCTGCTGTATCAATCGAGGGTGGGATGATGTTGATCACATCTTCAATGGAGGTCATTTTGCAGCTCACATCTGGAAGCACTTTACAGGTGCTATGGGACTCAATCTTCAGCAGACTTCCTTAACCAGCAAACTGATGAGTTTTTGGGAGGTCCAAGGAAGAAATGAAGCTCACAAGACCCTCATCCAAGCACTTCCCATAGTGATCTGTTGGAATTTATGGAAGAACAGATGCTCAGCTAAGTATGGGGATAAGAAAGCCAACATCAGCCGAGTCAAGTACATGGTTCTCAAAGACATTTTCTATCTTCTCAATTCAACTTTTCCTTATATACAGTGGCCTACAAGGTGGGCAGAGGTGATAGATGTGATTGAAAGCTGTAAACATGATGTTAAAGTCACCTCTGTAATTTGGAAGAATCCTTCCACTAATAGGTACAAACTCAACACTGATGGTAGTGCCTTGCATAATCCTGGGAAAATTGGAGGAGGGGGCATCCTGAGGAATGAGTTCGGAGATATTATTTATGCCTTTGCGATACCTTTTGGAGAGGGGACTAACAACCAGGCAGAAATACAGGCTGCCAGTTATGGGTTAAACTGGTGCATTCAACATGGTTACAATAACATCATTCTAGAAGTGGATTCAGAGCTCTTAATCAGATGGTTATTGAAGACTTCTACTCCCCCTTGGAAGCTGCAGATGTTTGTACAGGAGCTACACACGCTTGTGTCTCAATGTGTATCATTCCAATGCATCCATACGTACAGAGAAGCTAATGGCACAGCAGACCTGCTCTCCAAACAAAGCCACAAACTTGATATCATCCAACATTATTATACATATAACCATATGCCAAATGCTATTCGAGGAAGCTATATTCTTGAGAAGATGGGAGTCCAAAGCTTTAGAAGAAAGAAATTGAAAAGAATTAAAAAACCTCCCTGATCCTTTAGGAAGTTGACTTTATCCTAGTCATGAATACAACTCCTTTGATAGGTTAGTTGTGTTTTTGCCTAGATCCGTTTCTTTTATTCTCGCCTTGTAAGGGGAGAGTCTCCTTTATTTATGATTTCCTAGTATATTTGTATCGAGAGGAGTCCTCTCCTTAGGTGCTTAGTTGCTAGGTTCTCCTTTGTTTTAGAACGGGAAAGAGTTTACAAGCCGTTCAGGTTAGTAGACTGCTGGACCACCTTAAGATGGGAGGTAAGGTTTATGTCCCCCCTCTTTGTACTTTTATTAACATCTATGATAAGGCCTGGGGGTGTTGCTAAGCCCCTGACCCCCCCAAGGGTCATTAAAATTAAAAAAAAAAAAAAACCCATAACCCATAAAGCTTAAACCCTAAATCCTATACCTTTAACCACAAACCTTGAACCCTAAACCCTAATCCCTCATCCCTAAACCCTAAACCCATAAATCCTAAACCTTAAATCCTATACCATTTATCATAAACCTTGAACCCTGAACCCTAATCCTTTATCCCAAAACCCTAAACTCTAAATCCTAAACTAAAAATCCAGTCCCTAAACACTAAGCCCTAAACCCTAAACCTAAATCCTATACCCTCAATGCTAAATCCTAAACCCTAATCCCTAACCCCTAAACCCTAAACCCTAAATCTGAACTCTAAATCGTAAACCCTAAATCGTAAAAGCTAAACCCTTAATCCAAACTCTAAACCCTAAACCCTAAATGATAACCACAGATCGTAAACCCTAAACTTAAAGCCTAAACCCTAAACCCGTAACTTAAATACTAAAACCAAAACCCTAAACTCGTAAATCCTAAACCATAAATCCTATACCTTTAACCATAAACCTTGAACCCTAAACGCTAATCCCTAATCCCTAAACCCTAAACACTAAATCCTAAACTCAAAACACTAAACCCTAAATCTTAAACCCTATATCCTAAACCCTAAACACATAATCCAAACTCTAAACCCTAAACCCTAAACCCTAAACTAAAAACCCTGTCCCTAAACACTAAACCCTAAACCCTAAACCTAAACCCTATACCCTAACTCCAAACCCTAAGCCCTAAACCATAAACCATAAACCCTAAAGCATAAGCCTTTAACCCTAAACTTGAAACCCTAAACCCTAACCCTAAGCACTAAACCCTAAACCTTAACATTAAACCCTAAAATTTAAATACTAACCCTAAATCGTAAATCCTAAACCCTAAATTCTAAACTATAAACCCAAAACCCTTAATCCTAAACTCTAAACCCTAAATCCTTAATATTAATCCCTATAACCTTAACTATAAACCCTAAACACTAAACACTAAACTCTAAAACCTAAACACTAAACCCTAAACCTAAACCCTATACCCTAAACCCAAACCTCAATCCCTAAATCCAATCTATAATCCCTTAACACTAAACCCTAAATATGAACCTTAAACCCTAAACTTACCCAATACCCTAAACCCGATACCTTAAATCCAAAACCTAAACCCTAAACTCTAAACCCTTAATCCTAAACCTAAACCCTATATCCTACACATGAAACCCAAAACCCTAACCCTAAACACTAAACCCTAACCCTTAACCCGAAACATTAAATCCTAACCCAAAATCATAAATGCTAAACCTAAATCCAAAATCCTAAATCCTAAACTCCAAACCCTAAACCATAAACCCGAAAACCTAAAACCTGACACCTAAATCATTAACCTTCAACCCTATACCCTTAACTCTAAACCCTAAACCCTAAACATTAAATCCTAAAGCCTAAACCTTAAACCCTAAACCCTAAACCATACACCTTAAGCCCTAAACCCTAATCCCAAATACCTAAACCCTAAAACCTAAAACCGAAAAACCTAAATCCTAAACCCTAAACCCTATGCCCTTAATGCTAAACCCTAAACCCTAAACAGTAAACCCTAAAACCTACACCCTATACCCTAACTCCAAACCCTAAGCCGTAAACCATAAACCATAAACCCTAAAGCATAAGCCTTTGATCCTAAACTTGAAACCCTAAACCCTAACCCTAAGCACTAAACCCTAAACCTTAAACCCTAAAATTTAAATACTAACCCTAAATCGTAAACCCTAGACCCTAAATTCTAAACTATAAACCCAAAACCCTTAATCCTAAACTCTAAACCCTAAATCCTAAACATTAATCCCTATAACCTTAACTCTAAACCCTAAACACTAAACACTAAACTCTAAAACCTAAACACTAAACCCTAAACCTAAACCCAAACCTCAATCCCTAAATCCAATCTATAATCCCTAAACACTAAACCCTAAATCTGAACCCTAAACCCTAAACCTAAACCCAATACCTTAAACCCGATACCTTAAATCCAAAACCTAAACCCTAAACTCTAAACCTTAATCCTAAACCTAAACCCCGAATCCTACACATGAAACCCTAAACCCTAACCCTAAACACTAAACCCTAACCCTTAACCTGAAACATTAAATCCTAACCCAAAATCATAAATGCTAAACCTAAATCCAAAATCCTAAATCCTAAACTCCAAACCCTAAACCCTAAAACCTAAGACCTGACACCTAAATCCTTAACCTTAAATCCTATACCCTTAACCCTAAATCCTAAACCCTAAACTTTAAACCCTAAAACCTAAACCTTAAACCCTAAACCCTAAACCATAAACATTAAGCCCTAAACCCTAATCCCAAAACCCTAAACCCTAAATCCTAAAACCAAAAAACCTAAATCCTAAACACTAAACCCTATGCCCTTAATGCTAAACCCTAAACCCTAAAACCTAAACCCTAAACCTAAATGCTATTCCCTAAACCCTATATTCTAAACCCAAACCTCAACCCTAAATCCAAAATATAACCTCTAAACAATAAAGCCTAAATCTAAACTCTAAACCCTAAAGCCTAAACCCTAAACCATAACCACAAATCCTAAACCCTAAACTTAAACCCAAAACCCTAAAGTCAAAACTCTAAACCCTAAACCCAAGACCGTAAAACCTAAACCCATAAACCCTATAACTTTAACCATAAACCTTGAACCCTAAACCATAATCCCAAATCCCTAGATCCTAAACCCCAAACCCTAATTGCTAAGCCCTAAACCCTAACCCTTAAACCCTAAACCCTAAATCTGAACTCTAAACCGTAAATCCTAAACCATAAAAGCTAAACCCTTAAACTAAATTCTAAACCCTAAACCCTAAATGATAACCACAAACTCTAAACCCAAAACTTAAAACCTAAACCCTAAACCCTAAACCCATAAATCCTAAACCCTAAATCCTATACCTTTAACCATAAACCAACCCTAAATCCTAAACTCGAAACCCTAAACCCCAAACCTTAAATCCTAAATCCTAAACCCTAAACCAATAATCCAAACTCTAAACCCTAAACCCTAAATCCTAAACTAAAAACCTGTCCCTAAACACTAAATCCTAAACCATAAACCTAAACTCTATACCCAAAATCCAAACCCTAAACCCTAAACCACAAACCCTAAACCCTAAAGCATAAACCATAAATCCTAAACTTGAAATCCTAAACCCTAATCCTAAGCACTAAACCCTAAACTCTAAACCTTAAACCCTGTACTTTAAACACTAACCCTAAATCGTAAACCCTAAACCCTAAATTCTAAACTATAAACCCAAAACCCTTAATCCTAAAATCTAAACCCTAAAACCTACATATTAAACCCTATAACCTTAACACTAAACCCTAAACCCTAAACACTAAACTCTAAAACCTAAACCCTATATCCCAAACCCAAACCTCAATCCCTAAATCCAATCTATAACCCCTAAATACTAAACCCTAAATCTGAACCCTAAACCCTAAACTCTAAACCCTAAACCCTAAACCATAAGCCCCCAATCAAAACTCTAAACCCTAAATCCTCAACCCTAAATCCTAAACTCTAAACCCAAAACCAGAGACCTTAAACCCTAAATCCAACAATCAAAACCCCATTCATAAACCCTGAAAACTAAACCCTAAACCTAAACCCAATACCCGAAACCCGATACCTTAAATCCAAACCCTAAACCCTAAACTCTAAACCCTTAATCCTAAACCTAAACCCTAAACCCTAAACCCTAAATCCTAAATCCTAAGCATGAAACCCTAAACACTAAACTTAAACCTTAACCTTTAACCCGAAACATTAAATCCTAACCCAAAATCATAAATGCTAAACCTAAATCCAAAACTCCAAACCTTAAAACCTTAACCCTAACACCTAAATCCTTATCCTTAAACCCTATACCCTTAACTCTAAACCCTAAACCCTAAACACTAAACCCTAAAACCTAACCCTAAACACTAAACTTAAACCTTAACCTTTAACTCGAAATATTAAATCCTAACCCAAAATCATAAATGCTAAACCTAAATCCAAAACTCCAAACCTTAAAACCTTAACCCTAACACCTAAATCCTTATCCTTAAACCCTATACCCTTAACTCTAAACCCTAAACCCTAAACACTAAACCCTAAAACCTAAATCCTAAGCCCTAAGCCCTATACCCTAATCCCTAAACCATAAACCCTAAAACGTAAACCAAAAAACCTAAATCCTAAACCCTAAACCCTATTCCCTTAATGCTAAACCCTAAACCCTAAGCCCTAAACCTAAACGTTATGCCCTAAACCCTAAACCGTAAACCCAAACCTCAAACCCTGAATCCAAATTATAAACACTAAACACTAAACCCTAAATTGAAACTCTAAACCCTAAAGCCTAAACCCTAAACCGTAACCACAAACCCTAAACCCTAAACATAAACCTTAAACCCTAAAGCCTAAACTCAAAACCTTAAACCCAAGACCGTAAAACCTAAACCCATAAACCCTACACCTTTAACCATAAAACTTGAACCCTAAACCCTAATCCCAAATCCCTAGACCCTAAACACTAAACCCTAAACGCTAAACCCTAAACCCTAAAACCAAACCCCTAAACCCTAAACCCTAAATCTAAACTCTAAACCATAAACCCTAAACCTTAAAAGTTAAACCCTTAATCCCAACTCTAAACCCTGAACCCTAAATGATAACCACAAAGCCTAAACCTAAAACTTAAACCCTAAACCATAAACTTAAACACTAATCCCTAATCCCTAAACCCTAAACCCATAAATCCTAAACCCTTAATCCTAACCTGCAAACACTAAACCCTAAATCTAAATTCTAAACCCTAAAGCCTAAACCCTAAACCATAACCACAAACCCTATACCCTAAACTTAAACCCTAAACCCTAAACCCTAAACTCTAAACACTAAACCCAAGACCGTAAAACCTAAACCCATAAACCCTATACCTTTAACCATAAACCTTTAACCCTAAACCCTAATACCAAATCCCAAATCCTTATATTCAAAACCCTAAACCCTAAACCCTAATCCTTAACCCCGAAACCCTAAACCCTAAATCTAAACACTAAATCGTAATCCCTAAATCCTAAAAGCTAAACCCTTAATCCAAACTCTAAACCCTAAATGATAACCACAAACCCTAAACCCAAAATATATACCCTAAACCCTAAACCCTAAATCCTATACCTTTAACCATAAAACTTGAACCCTAAACCCTAATCCCTAATCCCTAAACCCTAAACTCTAAATCCTAAACTCGAAACCCTAAACCCTAAACCTTAATCCCTAAAACCTAAACCCTAAACGCATAATCCAAACTCTAAACCCAAAATCCAAAACTATAAACCCTGTCCCTAAACACTAAACCCTAAACCCTAAACCTAAACCCTATACCCTATATCCAAAACCTAAACCCTAAACTATAAACCCTAACCCTAAGCACAAAACCCAAAGCCCTAAACCTTAAACCCTAAACTTAAAACACTAACCCAAAATCGTAAACCCTAAACCCTAAAGTCTAAACTATAAACCCAAAACCCTTAATCCTAAACTCTAAACCCTAAATCCTAAACATTAAACCCTATAACCTTAACTCTAAACTCTAAACCATAAACACTAAACACTAAACCCTAAACCCTAAACCTAAATGCTATACCCTAAACCCTAAACCCTAAACCCAAACCTCAATCCCTAAATCCAATCTATAACGCCTATACCCTAAACTCTAATTCTAAACCTTAAACCCTAAACTCTAATTCTAAACCCTAAACCCTAAACTCTAAACCCTAAACCCTAAGCCCTTAATCAAAACTGTAAACCCTAAACCCTCAATCCTAAATCCTAAACCCTAAACCCAAAACCAGAGACCTTAAACTCTAATTCCTAAACTCAAAACCATATTCGTAAACCCTGAAGACTAAACCCTAAACCTAAACCCAATACCCAAAACTCGATACCTTAAATCCAAACCCTAAACCATAAACTCTAAACCCTTAATCCTATACCCTGAACCCTAAACCCTAAATCCTAAATCTTAAACATGAAACCCTAAAGCCAAACCCTAAACCTTAATCGTTAACCCAAAACTTTAAATCCTAACCGAAAATCATATATGCTAAACCTAAATCCAAATTATAAACTCTAAACACTAAACCCTAAATATAAACTTTAAACCCTAAAGCCTAAAGCCTAAAACCATAACCACAAACCCTAAACCCTAAAACTAAGACCGTAAAACCTAAACCCACAAAACCCTATACGTTTAACCATAAACCTTGAACCCTAAACTCTAAACCCAAATCACTAGATCCTAAACCCTAAACCCTAATCCCTAACCCCTATACCCTAAACCCTAAATTTGAAATCTAAATCGTAAACCCTAAACCCTAAAAGCTAAACCCTTAATCCAAACTCCAAACCCTAAACCATAAATGATAACCACAAACATTAAACCCAAAACTTAAACCCTAAACTTAAACACTAAACCCTATACACTATACCCATAAATCCTAAACTCTAAATTCTATACCTTTAACCATAAACCTTGAACCCTAAACCCTAATCCCTATCCCTAAACCCTAAACCCTAAATCCTCAACCCAAAACCCTAAATCCTAAACCCTAAACCCTAAATCCTAAGCCCTAAACCCATAATCCAAACTCTAAACCCTAAACCCTAAATCTTAAACTAAAAACCCTGTCCCAAAACACTATACCCTAAACCCAAAACCTAAACCCTATACCCTAAATCCAAACCCTAAACCATAAACCACAAACCCTAAACCCTAAACCTAAATGCAAAAAATTAAACCTTAAATCCTAAATTTGAAACCCTAAACCCTAACCCTAAGCACTAAACCCTAAACCCTAAACCTTAAATCCTAAACTTTAAACACTAACCTTAAATCGTAAACCCTAAACCCTAAATTCTAAACTATAAACCAAAACCCTTAATCCTAAACTCTAAACATTAAACCCTATAACCATAACTCTAAACCCTAAACCCTAAACACTAAACTCTAAAACCTAAACCTAAGCCCTATGCCCTAAATCCTAAACCCTAAACCCAAACCTCAATCCCTAAATTCAATCTATAACCCCTAGACACCAAATACTATACCCTAAATCCTAAACCCTAAACCCAAACCTCAATCCCTAAATTCAATCTATAACCCGTAAACACTAAACACTAAATCTAAACCCTAAACCCTTAACTCTAAACCCTAAACCCTAAACCCTTAATCAAAACTCTACACCCTAAACCCTCATCCCTAAATCCTAAACTCTAAACCCGAAACCAGAGACCTTAAACCCTAAATCCTAAACTCAAAACCCTATTCGTAAACACTGAAGACTAAACCTTAAACCTAAACCTAAACCCAATACCCTAAACCCGATACCATAAATCCAAACCTGAAACCCTTAATCCTAAACCTTAAACCCTGAATTTAAAACACTAACTGTAAATCGTAAACCCTAAACGCTAAATTCTAAACTATAAACCCAAAACGCTTAATCCTAAACTCTAAACCCTAATTCCTAAACATTAAACCCTATAAACTTAACTCTAATCTCTAAACCGTAAACACTAAACATTAAAACCTAAACCCTAAACCCTAAACCTAAATGCTGTACCCTAAACCCTAAACCCTAAACCCAAACCTCAATCCCTAAATCAGATCTATAACCCCTAAACACTAAACCCAAAATCTAAACCCTAAACCCTAAACCCTAATTCTAAACCCTAAACCCTAAACTCTAAACCCTAAACCCTCAACCTTAAATCCTAAACTCTAAACCCAAAACCAGAGACCTTAAACCCTAATTCCTAAACTCAAAACCATATTCGTAAACCCTGAAGACTAAACCCAATACCTTAAATCCAAACCCTAAACCATAAACTCTAAACCCTTAATCTTATACCCTGAACCCTAAACCCTAAATACTAAATCTTAAACATGAAACCCTTAAAGCCAAACCCTAAACACTAAAGCCTAAACCTTAACCATTAACCTGAAACTTTAAATCCTAACCCAAAATCATATATGATAAACCTAAATCCAAATAATAAACTCTAAACACTAAACCCTAAATATAAACTCTAAACCCTAAAGCCTAAACCCTAAACCATAACCACAAACCCTAAACCCTAAAGTTAAACCCTAAACCCTAAAGCCTAAACTCTAAACCCTAAAACCAAGACCATAAAACCTAAACCCTCAAAACCCTATACCTTTAACCATAAACCTTGAACCCTAAACTCTAAACCCAAATCACTAGATCCTAAACCCTAAACCCTAAACCCTAAACCCTAATCCCTAACCCATATACCCTAAACCCTAAATTTGAACTCTAAATCGTAAACCCTAAACCCTAAAAGCTAAACCTTAATCCAAACTCTAAACCCTAAACCCTATATGATAACCACAAACCCTAAACCCTAAACTTAAACCCTAAACCCTAAAACCTAAACTTAAACACTAAACCCTATACCCTATACCCATAAATCCTAAACTCTAAATTCTATACCTTTAACCATAAACCTTGAACCCTACACCCTAATCCCTATCCCTAAACCCTAAACCCTAAATCCTCAACTCAAAACCCTAAATCCTAAACCTTAAACCCTAAATCCTAAGCCCTAAACCCATAATCCAAACTCTAAACCCTAAACCCTAAATCCTAAATTAAAAACCCTGTCCCTAAACACTACACCCTAAACCCTAAACCTAAACCCTATATCCTAAATCCAAACCCTAAACCATAAACCTAAACGCTAAAAAATAAACCTTAAATCCTAAATTTGAAACCCTAAACCCTAACCCTAAGCACTAAACCTTAAACCCTAAACTTTAAACACTAACCCTAAATCGTAAACCCTAAACCCTAAATTCTAAACTATAAACCCAAAACCCTTAATCCTAAACTCTAAACACTAAATCCTAAACATTAAACCCTATAACCTTAACTCTAAACCCTAAACCCTAAACACTAAACTCTAAAACCTAAACCTAAACCCTATACCCTAAATCCTAAACCCTAAACCCAAACCTCAATCCCTAAATTCAGTCAATAACCCCTAAACACTAAACCTTATACCCTAAATCCTAAACCCTAAACCCAAACCTCAATCCCTAAATTCAATCTATAACCCATAAACACTAAACCCTAAACCCTTAACTCTAAACCCTAAACCCTAAGCCCTTAATCAAAACTCTACACCCTAAACCCTTATACCTAATTCCTAAACTCTAAACCCGAAATCAAAAACCTTAAACCCTAAATCCTAAACTCAAAACCCTATTCGTAAACCCTGAAGCCTAAACCTTAAACCTAAACCCAATACGTTAAACTCGATACCATAAATCCAAACCCTAAACCATTAATCCTAAGCCTAAACCATAAACCTTGAATACTAAATCCTAAACATGAAACCCTAAAGCCTAACCCTAAATACTAAAACCTAAACCTTAACCTTCAACCCGAAACTTTAAATCCTAACCCAAAATCATAAATCCTAAACCTAAATCCAAAATCCTAAATCCTCATCTCCAAACCCTAAACCCTAAAACATAAAACCTAACACCTAAATCCTTAACCTTAAACCCTATATCCTTAACTCTAAACCCTAAACCCTAACCACTAAACCCTAAAACCTAAACCTTAAACCCTAAATTCTGAAACATAAACCATAAGCCCTAAACCATAATCCGTAAACCCTAAACCCTAAAACCTAAAACCAAAAAACCTAAATCCTAAAACCTAAACCCTATGCCCCTAACACTAAACCCTAAACCCTAAACAGCAAACCCTAAAACCTAAAACCTAAACCTAAACGCTATGCCCTAAACCCTAAACCCTAAACCTAAACCTCAAACCCTAAATTCAAACTATAACCTCTAAACACTAAACCCTAAATCAAAACTCTAAACCCTAAAGCCTAAACCCTAAACCATAACCACAAACCCTAAACCCTATACTTAAACCCTAAACCCAAAAGCCTAAACTCTAAACCCTAAACCCAAGACCGTAAAACATAAACCCATAAACCCTATACCTTTAACCATAAACCCTAAACCCTATTCCCTAATCCCAAATCCCTAGACCCTGAACCATAAACCCTAAATGATAAATCCTAAACCCTAATCCCTAACCCCTAAACCCTAAACCCTAAATCTAAACTCAAAACCATAAACCTTAAAGCCTAAAAGTTAAACCCTTAATCCCAACTCTAAACCCTAAACCCTAAATGATAACCACAAACCCTAAACCCAAAACCCAAACCCTAAACCCTAAACTTAAACACTAAACCTAAACCCTAAAGCAAAAACATTAAATCCTAAACTTAAAACACTAAACCCTAACCCTAAGCACTAAACCCTAAACCCTAAACCTTAAATCCTAAACTTTAAACACAAACCCTAAAACATTAAAGCCAATAACATTAACTCTAAACTCTAAAACCAAAACCCTATACCTTATACCCTAAACCCACACCTAAATCCCAAAATCCAATATAAAACCCCTAAACACTAAACCCTAAATTTGAAACCTAAACCCTAAACTCTAAACCCTAAACTCTAAGCCCTTAATCAAAATTTTAAACCCTAAACCTTAACCTTTCACCCGAAAGTTTAAATCCTAACCAAAAATCATAAATGCTAAACCTAAATCCAAAATCCAAAATCCTAAACTCAAAACCCTAAATCCTAAACCCAAAAACCTAAAACCTAACACCTAAATCCTTAACCTTAAACCCTATACCCTTAACCTTAAACCCTAAATCCTAAACACCAAACCCTAAAACCTAAACATTAAACCCTAAACCCTTAACCCAAAAACATAAACCATAAGCCCTAAAGCCTAATCCCTAAACCCTAAGCCCTAAAACCTAAAGCCAAAAAACCTAAATACTAAACCCTAAACCCTATGCCCTTAACGCTAAACCCTAAACCATAAACAGTAAACCCTAAAACCTAAACCCTAAACCTAAACGCTACGCCCTAAACCATAAACCCTAAACCCTAAAACCTAAACCCTAAACACTAAACTCTAAAACCTAAACCTAAACCCTATACCCTAAATCCAAAACCTTAAACCCAAACCTCAATCCCTAAATTCAATCTATAACCCGTAAACACTAAACACTAAACCTAAACCCTAAACCCTTAACTCTATACTTTGACCATAAACCTTGAACCCTAAACTCTAAACCCAAGACCGTAAAACCTAAACCCATAAACCCTATACCTTTAACCATAAACCTTGAACCCTAAACCCTAATCCCAAATCCCTAGATCCTAAACCCCAAACCCTAATTGCTAAACCCTAAACCCTAAACCCTAATTCCTAACCCCTAAACCCTAAACCCTAAATCTAAACTCTAAACCGTAAATCCTAAACACTAAAAGCTAAACCCCTAAACTAAATTATAAACCCTAAACCCTAAATGATAACCACAAACTCTAAACCCAAAACTTAAACCCTAAACCCTAAGCCCTAAAATTAAACCCTAAACCCTAAACCCTAAACCCATAAATCCTAAACCCTAAATCCTATACTTTTAACCATAAACCTTGAACCCTAAATCCTAAACTCGAAACCCTAAACCCTAAACCTTAAATCCAAAATCCTAAACCCTAAACCCATAATCCAAACTCTAAACCCTAAACCCTAAATCCTAAACTAAAAACCCTGTCCCAAAACACTTAACCTAAACTCTATACCCAAAACCACAAACCCTAAACCCTAAACCACAAACCCTAAACCCTAAAGCATAAACCATAAATTCTAAACATGAAACCCTAAACCCTAATCCTAAGCACTAAACCCTAAACTCTAAACCTTAAACCCTATAATTTAAACACTAACCCTAAATCGTAAACCCTAAACCCTAAATTCTAAATTATAAACCCACAACCCTTAATCCTAGGTTTTACGGTCTTGGGTTAAGGGTTTAGGGTTTAGGGTTTAGGGTTTATGTTTAGGGTTTAGGTTTTGTGGTTACGGTTTAGGGTTTAGGTTTTATTGTTTAGTGTTTAGAGTTTATAATTTGGATTTCGGGTTTGAGGTTTAGGTTTACGGTTTAGGGTTTAGGGCATAGCGTTTATGTTTAGGGTTTATGTTTTAGGGTTTAGCATTAAGGGCATAGGGTTTAGGGTTTAGGATTTAGGTTTTTTGGTTTTTGGTTTTTGGTTTTAGGGTTTAGGGTTTAGGGATTAGGGTATAGGGCTGCGGGTTTAGGGTTTAGGGTTTAGGGTTTAGGATTTAGGTTTTAGGGTTTAGTGTTTAGGGTTTAGAATTTAGGTTTTAGGGTTTTGTGTTTAGGGTTTAGGGTTTAGGGTTTAAAGTTAAGGGTATAGGGTTTAAGGATAAGGATTTAGGTGTTAGGGTTTAGGTTTTAAGGTTTGGAGTTTAGGATTTAGGATTTTGGATTTAGGTTTAGCATTTATGATTTTGGGTTAGGATTTAAAGTTTCGGGTTGAAGGTTAAGGTTTAGGGTTTATTGTCTAGGGTTAGGCTTTAGGGTTTCATGTTTAGGATTTAGGATTTAGGGTTTAGGGTTTAGGGTTTAGGTTTATGATTAAGGATTTAGAGTTTAGGGTTTAGGGTTTGGATTTAAGGTATCGGGTTTTGGGTATTGGGTTTAGGTTTGGCTTAGTCTTCAGGGTTTACGAATAGGGTTTTGAGTTTTGGATTTAGGGTTTAAGGTCTCTGGTTTTGGGTTTAGAGTTTAGAATTTAGGGTTGAGTAAACTCAAAACCCTAAACCCTAAACCCTAAACCCTAAGCCCTTAATCAGACATCTAAACCCTAAACCGTCAACCCTAAATCATAAAGTCTAAACCCAAAACCAGAGACCTTAAACCATAAATCCTAAACTCAAATCCCTATTCGTAAACCCTGAAGACTAAACCCTAAACCTAAACCC
Organism: Solanum bulbocastanum; assembly: GCA_037074985.1. Classification (NCBI taxonomy): domain Eukaryota; kingdom Viridiplantae; phylum Streptophyta; class Magnoliopsida; order Solanales; family Solanaceae; genus Solanum; species Solanum bulbocastanum. The sequence goes on along the minus strand of CM073601.1, from coordinate 29,690,756 downwards.
AAGACCGTAAAACCTAAACCCATAAACCCTACACCTTTAACCATAAAACTTGAACCCTTAACCCTAATCCAAAATCCCTAGATCCTAAACACTAAACCCTAAACGCTAAACCCTAAACCCGTAAATCTAAATTCTAAACCCTAAAGCCTAAATCCTAAACCATAACCACAAACTCTAAACACTAAACTTAAACCCTAAACCCTAAAACCTAAACTCTAAACACTAAGCCCAAGACCGTGAAACCTAAACCCATAAACCCTATACCTTTAAACATAAACCTTTGACCCTAAACCCTAATCCCAAATCCCTCGATCCTAAACCCTAAACCCTAAATGCTAAACCTTAAACCCTAATCCCTAACCCCTAAACACTAAACCGTAAATCTAAATTCTAAACCCTAAAGCCTAAATCCTAAACCATAACCACAAACCCTAAACACTAAACTTAAACCCTAAACCCTAAAACCTAAACTCTAAACACTAAACCCAAGACCGTAAAACGTAAACCCATAAACCCTATACCTTTAAACATAAACCTTTGACCCTAAACCCTAATCCCAAATCCCTCGATCCTAAACCCTAAACCCTAAATGCTAAACCTTAAACCCTAATCCCTAACCCCTAAACCCTAAACCCTAAATCTAAACACTAAATTGTAAACCCTAAAACCTAAAAGCTAAACCCTTAATCCAAACTCTAAACCCTTAATCCAAACTCTAAACCCTAAATGATAACCACAAACCCTAAACCCAAAACATAAACCCTAAACCTAAACACAAAACCCTAAACCCATAAATCCTAAACCCTAAATCCTATACCTTTAACCATAAACCTTGAACCCTAATCCCTAATCCCTAATCCCTAAATCCTAAACGCTAAATCCTAAACTCGAAACCCTAAACCCCAAACCTTAATCCCTAAAACCTAAACCCTAAACCCATAATACAAACTCTAAACCCTAAACCCTAAACCCTAAATCCAAAACTAAAAACCCCGTCCCTAAACACTAAACCCTAAACCTAAATCCTATACCCTATATCCAAACCCTAAACCCTAAACTATAAACCCTAAACCCTAAACTAAAACCCAAAAGCATAAACTTTAAAACCTAAACTTGAAACCCTAAACCCTAACCCTAAGCACAAAACCCTAAGCCCTAAACCTTAAACCATAAACTTAAAACACTAACCCTAAATCGTACACCCTAAACCCTAAATTCTAAACTATAAAGCCAAAACCCTTAATCCTAAACTTTAAACCCTAAATCCTAAACATTAAACCCTATAACCTTAACTCTAAACTCTAAACTCTAAAAACTAAACTCTAAAACCTAAACCCTAAACCCTAAACCTAAACGCTATATCCTAAACCCAAACCTCAATTCCTAAATCAAATCTATAACCCCTAAACACTAAACACCAAATCTGAACCCTAAATCCTAAACCCTAAAACCTAATTCTAAACCCTAAACCCTAAACTCTAAACCCTAAACACTAAGCCCTTAATCAAAACTCTAAACCCTAAACCTTCAACACTAAATCCTAAACTCTAAACCCAAAACCAGAGACCTTAAACCCTAATTCCTAAACTCAAAACCCTATTCGTAAACCCTGAAGACTAAATCCTAAACCTAAACCCAATACCCTAAACCCGATACCTTAAATCCAAACCCTAAACCCGATACTCTAAACCCTTAATCCTAAACCCTAAACCCTAAATCCTAAATCCTAAACTTGAAACCCTAAAGCCTAACCCTAAATACTGAACCCTAAACCTTAACCTTTAACCCGAAACTAGAAATACTAACCCAAAATCATAAATGCTAAACCTAAATCCTAAATCCTAAATCCTAAACTCCAAACCATAAACCCTAAACCCTTTAACCTAAAACCTAACACCTAAATGTTTAACATTAAATCCTATACCCTTAACTCTAAACCCTAAAACCTAAAACCTAAAACCTAAACCTTAAACCCTAAACCCTAAAACATAAACCATAAGCCCTAAACCCTAATACCTAAACCATAAACCCTAAAACTTAAACCGTAAAACCTAAAACTAAAAAACCTAAATCCTATGCCCTTAACGCTAAACCATAAACCCTAAAACCTAAACCCTAAACCTAAACGCTATGCCCTAAACTCAAAACCCTAAACCCAAACCTCAAACCCTAAATCCAAAGTACAACCTCTAAACACTAAACCCTAAATCTAAACTCTAAACCCGAAAGCCTAAACCCTAAACCATAACCACAAACCCTAAACCCTAAACTTAAACCTTAAACCCTAAACCCTAAAACCTAAACTATAAACCCTAAACACAAGACCGTAAAACCTAAACCCATAAACCCTATACCTTTAACCATAAACCTTGTAACCTAAACCCTATTCCCTAATCCCAAATCCCTAGATTTTAAACCCTAAACACTAAACGCTAAACCCTAAACCCCAAGTCCAAACCCCTAAACCCTAAACCCTAAATTTGAACTCTAAACCGTAAACCCTAAACGCTAAAAGCTAACCCCTTAATCCCAACTTTAAACCCTAAACCCTAAATAATAACCACAAACCCTAAACCCAAAACTTAAACCCTAAACCCTAACCCCTAAACATAAATCCTAAACCCAAAACCCTAAACCCTCAACCCATAAATCCTAAACCCTAAATCCTATACCTTTAACCTTACCTTGAACCCTAAACCCTGATCCCTACTCCCTAAATCTTAAACCCTAAACCCTAAACCCTAATCCCTAACCCCTAAACCCTAAACCATAAACCTAAACTCTAAACCATAAACCCTAAACCCTAAATGCTAAATCCTTTATCCCAACTCTAAACCCTAAACCCTAAATGATAACCACAAACCCTAAACCCCAAACTTAAACCCTAAACCCTAAACCCTAACTTTAAACACTAAACCCTAAACCCATAAATCCTAAACCCTAAACCCTAAACCCATAACCCATAAATACTAAACCCTAAATCCTATACCTTTAACCATAAACCTTGAACCCTAAACCCTAATCCCTAATCCCTAAACCCTAAACCCTAAACCCATAAAGTCTAAACCCTAAATCCTATACCATTTATCATAAACCTTAAACCCTGAACCCTAATCCCTAATCCCAAAACCCTAAACTCTAAATCCTAAACTAAAACCACTGTCCCTAAACACTAAACCCTAAACCCTAAACCTAAACCCTATACCCTCAATGCTAAATCCTAAACCCTAATCCCTAACCCCTAAACCCTAAACCCTAAATCTGAACTCTAAACCGTAAACCCTAAATCGTAAAAGCTAAACCCTTAACCCAAACTTTAAACCCTAAACCCTAAATGATAACCACAAACCCTAAATCCTAAACTTAAAGCCTAAACCCTAAACCCTTAACTTCAACCCTAAACCCCAAACCCATAAATCCTAAACCCTAAATCCTATACCTTTAAACATAAACCTTGAACCCTAAACCTTAATCCCTAATCCCTAAATCCTAAACCCTAAATCCTAAACTCGAAACCCTAAACCTTAAATCCTAAATCTTAAACCCATAATCCAAACTCTAAACCCTAAATCCTAAATCCTAAACTAAAAAACCATGTCCCTAAACACAAAACCCTAAACCCTAAACCTAAACCCTATACCCTAACTCCAAACCCTAAACCCTAAAGTATAAACCCTAAACCCTAAACCTAAACCCTAAAGCATAACCCTTTAATCCTAAACTTGAAACCCTAAACCCTAACCCTAAGCACTAAACCCTAAACCTTAACCCAAAATCATAAATGCTAAACCTAAATCCAAAACTCCAAACCCTAAACCATAAACCCTAAAACCTAAAACCTAAATCCTTAACCTTAAACCCTATACCCTTAACCCTATACCCTTAACCCTAAACCCTAAACCCTAAACACTAAACCCTAAAACCTAAACCTTAAACCCTAAACCCTAAACCATAAACCATAAACCATAAGCCCTAAACCCTAATCCCAAAACCCTAAACCCTAATCCCAAAACCCTAAACCATAAACCTAAACTCTATACCTAAAATCCAAACCCTAAACCCTAAACCCTAAAGCATAAACCATAGATTCTAAACTTGAAACCCTAAACTCCAATCCTAAACACTAAACCATAAACTCTAAACCTTAAACCCTATACTTTAAACACTAACCCTAAATCACAAACCCTAAACCCTAAATTCTAAACTATAAACCCAAAACCCTTAATCCTAAACTCTAAACCCTCAACCCTAAGTCCTAAATTCTAAACCCAAAACCAGAGAACTTAAACCCTAAATCCAAAACTCAAAACCCTATTCGTAAACCCTGAAGACTAAACCCTAAACCTAAACCCAATACCCAAAACTCGATACCTTAAATCTAAACCCTAAACCCTAAACTCTAAACCCTTAATCCTAAACCTAAACCCTAAACCCTAAACCCTAAATACTAAATACTAAACATGAAACCCTAGACAATAAACCCTAAACCTTAACCTTTAACCCGGAACTTTAAATCCTAACCCAAAATCGTAAATGCTAAACCTAAATCCAAAATCCTAAATCCTAAACTCCAAACCTTAAAACCTAAATCCTAACACCTAAATCCTTATCCTTAAACCCTATACCCTTAACTCTAAACCCTAAACACTAAACACTAAACCCTAAAACCTAAATCCTAACCCTAAACCCTAAACCCTAAACCCTAAATCCTAAATCCTAAACTTGAACCCTAAACTCTAAACCCAAATCACTAGATCTTAAACCCTAAACCCTAATCCCTAACCCCTATACCCTAAACCCTAAATTTGAACACTAAATCGTAAACCGTAAACCCTAAAAGCCAAACCCTTAATCCAAACTCTAAACACTAAACCCTAACTGATAACCACAAACACAAAACCCAAAACTTAAACCCTAAACCCTAAGCCCTATACCCATAAATACATAAACCTTGAACCCTAATCCCTATCCCTAAACCCTAAACCCTAAATCCTCAACTCAAAACCCTAAACCCTAAACCTTAAGCACTAAACCCAAACCTCAGTCCCTAAATTCAATCTATAACCCCTAAACACTAAACCCTATACCCTAAATCCTAAACCCTAAACCCAAATCTCAATCCTTAAATTCAATCTATAACCCGTAAACACTAAACCCTAAATCTAAACCCTAAACCCTTAACTCTAAACCCTAAATCCTAAACTCAAAACCCTATTCGTAAACCCTGAAGACTGAACCTTAAACCTAAACCCAATACCTTAAATCCAAACCCTAAACCCTTTATCCTAAACCTAAACCCTAAATCCTAAACATGAAACCCTACAGCCCAACCCTAATGCCTAACCCTAAACACTAAAAGCTAAACCTTAACCTTTAACCCGAAACTTTAAATCCTAACCAAAAATCATAAATGCTAAACCTAAATCCAAAATCCTAAATCCTCATCTCCAAACCCTAAAACGTAAAACCTAACACCTAAATCCTTAACCTTAAACCCTATACCCTTAACTCTAAACCCTAAACCCTAAACCCATAAATCCTAAACCCTAAATCCTATACCTTTAACCTTAAACCTTGAAACCTAAACCCTAATCCCTAAACCCAAAACTCTAAATCTTAAACTAAAAACCCTGTCCCTAAACACTAAATCCTAAACCCCAAACCTAAACCCTATACCCTAAAGACAAACCCTAAACCATAAACCACAAACCCTAAATCCTAAACCTAAACCCTAAAGCATAAACCTTAAATCCTAAACTTGAAACTCTAAACCCTAACCCTAAGCACTAAACCATAAACCCTAAACCCTAAACTTTAAAACCTAAACTTTAAATGCTAACCCTAAATCGTAAACCCTAAATCTAAAACATTAAACCCTATAACCTCAATTCTAAACCCTAAACCCTAAACACTAAACTCTAAAACCAAAACCCTAACCCTAAACCTAAACCCTATACCCAAAATCGAATCCTCAAACCCTAAATCCAATCTATAACCCCTAAACACTAAACCCTAAATGTGAACCCTAAACCCTAAACCCTACACTCTAAACCCTAAACCCTAAACCCTAAACCCTAAGACCTTAATCAAAACTCTAAACCCTAAACCGTCAACCCTAAATCATAAATTCTAAACCCAAAACCAGAGACCTTAAACCATAAATCCTAAACTCAAAACCCTATTCGAAAACCCTGAAGACTAAACCCTAAACCTAAACCCAATACTTAAAACCCGATACCTTAAATCCAAACCCTAAACCCTAATCTCTAAACGCTTAATCCTAAACATAAACCCTAAACACTAAACTCTAAAACCTAAACCCTAAATCCTAAATGCTAAACATGAAACCCTAAATCCTAACCCTAAACAGTAAGCCCTAAACCTTAACATTTAACCCAAAACTTTAAAACCTAACCCAAAATCATAAATGCTAAACCTAAATCCAAAATCCAAAAATCCTAAACTCCAAACCCTAAACCGTAAGCCCTAAAACCTAAAATCTAACACCTAACACCTAAATCTTTCACCTTAAACCCCATACCCTTAACTATAAAACCTAAACCCTAAACACTAAACCCTAAAACCTAAACCTTAAACCCTAAACCCTAAATCTAAACTCTAAACCGTAAACCCTAAATCCAAAACTAAAATCCTAAACCCTAAACCCTAAACTTAAACACTAAATAATAAACCCTAAACCCTAAACCCATAAATCCTAAACCCTAAATCCTATACCTTTAACAATAAACCTTGAACCCTAAACCCTAATCCCGAATCAATAAACACTAAACACTAAACCCTAAATCTAAACTTTAAACCGTAAAAGCTAAACCCTTAATCCCAACCCTAAACCCTAAACCCTAAATGATAACCACAAACCCAAAACCCAAAACTTAAACCCTAAACCCTAAACTTAAGCATTAAACCCTAAACCCTAAACCCTAAACCCATAAATCCTAAACCCTAAATCCTATACATTTAACCATAAGCCATGAACCCTAAACCCTAATCCCAAATCCCTAATCCCTAATCCCTAAACCCTAAACCCTAATTCCTAACCCCTAAACACTAAACCCTTAATCTGAACTCTAAACCGTAAACCCTAAACCCTAAAAGCTAAACCCTTAATCCCAACTCTAAACCCTAAATACTAAATGATAACCACAAACCCTAAATCCAGAACTTAAACCTTAAGTCCTAAACCCTAAACTTAAACACTAAGCCCTAAACCCTAAACCCATAAATTTTGAACCCAAAATCCTATACCTTTAACCATAAACCTTGAACCCTAATCCCTAATCCCTAAACCCTAAACCCGAAACCCTAAACCCATAAATCCTAAACCCTAAATCCTATACCTTTAACCATAAACCTTGAACCCTAAACCCTAAACCCTAATCCCTAAACCCTAAACTCTAATCCCTAATCCCTAAACCCTAAACCCTAATCCCAAATCCCTAAACCCATAACCCATAAATCTTAAACCCTAAATCCTATACCTTTAACCATAAACCTTAAACCCTAAACCCTAATCCCTAATCCCTAAACCCTAAACCCTAAACCCTAAACCCATAAATCCTAAACCCTAAATCCTATACCTTTAACCATAAACCTTGAACCCTAAACCCTAATCCCTAATCCCTAATCCCTAAACCCTAAACTCTAAATCCTTAACTAAAAACCCTATCCCTAAACACTAAACCCTAAACACTAAACCTAAACCCTATAACCTAAATACAAATCCTAAACCATAAACCACAAACCCTAAACCCTAAAGCTTAAACCTTAAATCCTAAACTTGAAACCCTAAACCCTAACCCTAAGCCCTAAACCCTAAACCCTAAACCTTAAACCCTAAACCCTAAACTTTAAATGCTAACCCTAAATCGTAAACCCTAAATCCTAAACATTAAACCCTATAACCTTAACTCTAAACCCTAAATCCTAAACACTAAACTCTAAACCTTAAACCCTATACTTTAAACACTAACCCTAAATCGTAAACCCTAAACCCTAAATTCTAAACTATAAACCCAAAACCCTTAATCCTAAACTCTAAGCCCTAAATCCTAAACATTAAACCCTATAACCTTAACCCTAAACCCTAAACACAAAACTCTAAAACCTAAACCCTAAACCCTATACCCTAAACCCAAACCTCAATCCCTAAATCTAATCTATAACCCCTCAACACTAAACCCTAAATCTGATCCCTAAACCCTAAACTCTAAACTCTAAACCCTAAACCCTAAGCCCTTAATCAAAACTCTAAACCCTAAACCCTCAACCCTAAATTCTAAAATCTAAACCCGAAACCAGAGACCTTAAACCCTAACTCCTAAACTCAAAACCCTATTCGTCTGAAGACTAAACCATAAAACCTAAACCCTAAACACGATACCTTAAATCCAAACCCTAAACCCTATACCCTAAACCTTAACCTTTAACCCAAAACTTTAAATCCTAACCCAAAATCATAAATGCTAAACCTAAATCCAAAATCCTAAATCCTCAACTCCAAACACTAAATCCTAAAACCTAAAACCTAACACCTAAATCCTTAGCCTTAAACCCTATACCCTTAACTCAAAACCCTAAACCCTAAACACAAAATCTTAAAACCTAAACCTTAAACCCTAAACCCTAAATGCTAAAACATAAACCATAAGCCCTAAACCCTAATCCCTAAACCCTAAACCCTAAAACCTAAACCCTAAAACCTAAAACAAAAAAACCTAAATCCTAAACCCTAAACCCTATGCCCTTAACACTAAACCCTAAACTCTAAACAATAAACCCTAAAACCTAAACCCTAAACCTAAATGCTATTCCCTAAACCCTATACCCTAACCTCAAACCCTAAATCCAAACTATAACCTCTAAACACTAAACCCTAAATCTAAACTCTAAACCCTAAAGCCTAAACCCTAAACCATAACCACAAACCCTAAACCCAAAATTTAAACCCTAAACCCTAAAGCCTAAGCTCTAAACCCTAAACCCAAGACCGAAAACCTAACCCATAAACCCTATACCTTTAACCATAAACCTTTAACCCTAAACCCTAATCCCAAATCCCTAGATCCTAAACCCTAATCCCTAACCCCTAAACCCAAAACCCTAAATTTGAACTCTAAACTGTAAACCCTAAACCTTAAAAGCTAAACCCTTAATCCCAACTCTTAACCCTAAACCCGAAATGATAACCACAAACCCTAAACCAAAAACTTAAACCCTAAACCCTAAACCTTAAAATTAAACCCTAAACCCTAAACCCATAAATCCTAAACCCTAAATACTATACCTTAAACCATAAACCTTGAACCCTAAATGCTAATCCCTAATTCCTAAACCCTAAACCCTAAACCTTAACGCCTAAACCTTAAACCCTAAATAAGAACTGTAAATCATAAACCCTAAAACCTAAAAGCTAAACCCTTTATCCCAACTCTAAACCCTAAACCCTAAATGATAACCACAAACCCTAAACCTAAAACTTAAACCCTACACCCTAAACTTAAAGACTAAACCCTAAAACCTTAACCCTAAACCCATAAATCCTAAACCCTAAACCCTAAACCCATAAATCCTAAACCCTAAACCCTAAACCCATAACCCAGAAAGCTTAAACCCTAAATCCTATACCTTTAACCACAAACCTTGAACCCTAAACCCTAATCCCTAATCCTTAAACCCTAAACCCTAAACCCATAAATCCTAAACCCTAAATACTATGCCATTTATCATAAACCTTGAACCCTGAACCCTAATCCCTAATCCCAAAACCCTAAACTCTAAATCCTAAACTAAAAACCCAGTCCCTAAATACTAAACCCTAAACCCTAAACCTAAATCCTATACCCTCAATGCTAAATCCTAAACCCTAATCCCTAACCCCTAAACCCTAAACCCTAAATTTGAACTCTAAATCGTAAACCCTAAATCGTAAAAGCTAAACCCTTAATCCAAACTCTAAACCCTAAACCTAAAATGATAACCACAAATCGTAAACCCTAAACTTAAAGCCTAAACCCTAAACCCGTAACTTAAATACTAAAACCTAAACCCTAAACTCGTAAATCCTAAACCCTAAATCCTATACCTTTAACCATAAACCTTGAACCCTAAACGCTAATCCCTAATCCCTAAACCCTAAACACTAAATCCTAAACTCAAAACCCTAAACCCTAAATCTTAAACCCTAAATCCTAACCCCTAAACACATAATCTAAACCCTAAACCCTAAACCCTAAACTAAAAACCCTGTCCCTAAACACTAAACCCTAAACCCTAAACCTAAACCCTATACCCTAACTCCAAACCCTAAGCCCTAAACCATAAACCATAAACCCTAAACCTAAACCCTAAAGCATAAGCCTTTAATCCTGAACATGAAACCTTAAACCCTAACCCTAAGCACTAAACGCTAAACCCTAAACCTTAATCCCTAAAAATTAAGCACTAACCCTAAATCGTAAACCCTAAACCCTAAATTCTAAACTATAAACCCAAAACCCTTAATCCTAAATCCTAAACACTAAACTCTAAAACCCTAAACCCTAAACACTAAACTCTAAAACCTAAACACTAAACCCTAAACCTAAACCCTATACCCTAAACCCAAACCTCAATCCCTAAATCCAATCTATAATCCCTAAACACTAAACCCTAAATCTGAACCCTAAACCCTAAACCTAAACCCAATAACCTAAACCCGATACCTTAAATCCAAAACCTAACCCTAAACTCTAAACCCTTAATGCTAAACCTAAACCCTGAATCCTACACATGAAACCCTAACCCTAAACACTAAACCCTAACCCTTAACCCGAAACATTAAATCCTAACCCAAAATTATAAATGCTAAACCTAAATCCAAAATCCTAAATCCTAAACTCCAAACCCTAAACCATAAACCCTAAAACCTAAAACCTGACACCTAAATCCTTAACCTTAAATCCTATACCCTTAACTCTAAACCCTAAACCCTAAACTTTAAACCCTAAAACCTAAACCTTAAACCCTAAACCCTAAACCATAAACATTAAGCCCTAAACCCTAATCCCAAAACCCTAAACCCTAAAACCTAAAACCGAAAAACCTAAATCCTAAACCCTAAACCCTATGCCCTTAACACTAAACCCTAAATCCTAAACTGTAAACCCTAAAACCTAAACCCTAAACATAAATGCTATGCCCTAAACCTTATATTCTAAACCCAAACCTCAAACCCTAAATCCAAAATACAACCTCTAAACAATAAAGCCTAAATCTAAACTATAAACCCTAAAGCCTAAACACTAAACCATAACCACAAATCCTAAACCCTACACTTAAACCCTAAACCCTAAAGTCAAAACTCTAAACCCTAAACCCAAGACCGTAAAACCTAAACCCATAAACCCATAAACCCTATAACTTTAACCATAAACCTTGAACCCTAAACACTAATCCCAAATCCCTAGATCCTAAACCCCAAACCTTAATTGCTAAACCCTAAACCTAAACCCTAAACCCTAATTCCTAACCCCTAAACCCTAAACCCTAAATCTGAACTCTAAACCGTAAATCCTAAACCATAAAAACTAAACCCTTAAACTAAATTCTAAACCCTAAACCCTAAATTTAAACACTAAACCCTAAACCCTAAACCCATAAATCCTAAACCCTAAATCCTATACCTTTAACCATAAACCAACCCTAAATCCTAAACTCGAAACCCTAAACCCCAAACCTTAAATCCTAAATCCTAAACCCTAAACCGATAATCCAAACTCTAAACCCTAAACCCTAAATCCTAAACTAAAAACCTGTCCCTAAACACTAAATCCTAAACCATAAACCTAAACTCTATACCCAAAATCCAAACCCCAAACCCTAAACCACAAACCCTAAACCCTAAAGCATAAACCTTAAATCTTAAACTTGAAATCCTAAACCCTAATCCTAAACACTAAACCCTAAACTCTAAACCTTAAACCCCGTACTTTAAACACTAACCCTAAATCCTAAACCCTAAACCCTAAATTCTAAACTATAAACCCAAAACCCTTAATCCTAAACTCTAAACCCTAAAACCTACATATTAAACCCTATAACCTTAACACTAAACCCACCCTAAACCCTAAACACTAAACTCTAAAACCTAAACCCCAATCCCGAAACCTAAACCCTATACCCCAAACCCAAACCTCAATCCCTAAATCCAATCTATAACCCCTAAACACTAAACCCTAAATCTGAACCCTAAACCCTAAACTCTAAATCCTAAACCCTAAACCATAAGCCCCTAATCAAAACTCTAAACCCTAAACCCTCAACCCTAAATCCTAAACTCTAAACCCAAAACCAGAGACCTTAAACCCTAAATCCAACACTCAAAACCCCATTCGTAAACCCTGAAAACTAAACCCTAAAACTAAACCCAAGACCCGAAACTCGATACCTTAAATCCAAACCCTAAACCCTAAACTCTAAACCCTTAATCCTAAAGCTAAACCCTAAACCCTATACCCTAAGCATGAAACCCTAAACACTAAACTTAAATCTTAACCTTTAACCCGAAACATTAAATCCTAACCCAAAATCATAAATGCTCAATCTAAATCCAAAACTCCAAACCTTAAAACCTTAACCCTAACACCTAAATCCTTATCCTTAAACCCTATACCCTTAACTCTAAACCCTAAACCCTAAACACTACACCATAAAACCTAAACTCTCAACCCTAAGCCCTATACCCTAATCCCTAAACCCTAAACCCTAAAACGTAAACCAAAAAACCTAAATCCTAAACCATAAACCCTATTCCCTTAATGCTAAACCCTAAAACCTAAGCCCTAAACCTAAATGTTATGCCCTAAACCCTAAATCGTAAACCCAAACCTCAAACCCTAAATCCAAATTATAAACACTAAACACTAAACCCTAAATCAAAACTCTAAACCCTAAACCGTAACCACAAACCCTAAACCCTAAACATAAGCCTTAAACCCTAAAGCCTAAACTCTAAACCTTAAACCTAAGACCGTAAAACCTAAACCCATAAACCCTACACCTTTAACCATAAAACTTGAACCCTAAACCCTAATCCCAAATCCCTAGATCCTAAACACTAAACCCTAAACGCTAAACCCTAAACCCTAAACCCAAACCCCTAAACCCTAAACCCTAAATCTAAACTCTAAACCATAAACCCTAAACCATAAAAGCTAAACCCTTAATCCCAACTCTAAACCCTGAACCCTAAATGATAACCACAAAGCCCAAACCCAAAACTTAAACCCTAAACCATAAACTTAAACACTAATCCCTAATCCCTAAACCCTAAACCCATAAATCCTAAACCCTTAATCCTAACTTGCAAACACTAAACCCTAAATTTAAATTCAAAACCCTAAAGCCTAAACCCTAAACCATAACCACAAACCCTAAACCAAAAACTTAAACCCTAAACCCTAAACCCTAAACTCTAAACACTAAACCCAAGACCGTAAAACATAAACCCATAAACCCTATACCTTTAACCATAAACCTTTAACCCTAAACCCTAATCCCAAAACCCAAATCCTTATATTCGAAACCCTAAACTCTAAATGCTAAACCCTAAACCCTAATCCCTAACCCTTAAACCCTAAACCCTACACCTTTAACCATAAAACTTGAACCCTAAACCCTAATCCCAAATCCCTAGATCCTAAACACTAAACCCTAAATGCTAAACCCTAAACCCTAAACCCAAACCCCTAAACCCTAAACCCTAAATCTAAACTCTAAACCATAAACCCTAAACCTTAAAAGCTAAACCCTTAATCCCAACTCTAAACCTTGAACCCTAAATGATAACCACAAAGCCCAAACCCAAAACTTAAACCCTAAACCATAAACTTAAACACTAATCCCTAATCCCTAAACCCTAAACCCATAAATCCTAAACCCTTAATCCTAACCTGCAAACACTAAACCCTAAATCTAAATTCTAAACCCTAAAGCCTAAACCCTAAACCATAACCAGAAACCCTATACCCTAAACTTAAACCCTAAACCCTAAACCCTAAATTCTAAACACTAAACCCAAGACCGTAAAACCTAAACCCATAAACCCTATACCTTTAACCATAAACCTTTAACCCTAAACCCTAATCCCAAATCCCAAATCCTTATATTCAAAACCCTAAACACTAAACGCTAAACCCTAAACCCTAATCCCTAACCCCAAAACCCTAAACCCTAAATCTAAACACTAAATCGTAATCCCTAAACCCTAAAGCTAAACCCTTAATCCAAACTCTAAACCCTAAATGATAACCACAAACCCTAAACCCAAAATATATACCCTAAACCCTAAACCCTAAACTTAAACACGAAACCCTAAACCCATAAATCCTAAACCCTAAATCCTATACCTTTAACCATAAACCTTGAACCCTAAACCCTAATCCCTAATCCCTAAACCCTAAACTCTAAATCCTAAACTCAAAACCCTAAACCCTAAACCTTAATCCCTAAAACCTAAACCCTAAACGCATAATCCAAACTCTAAACCCAAAATCCAAAACTATAAACCCTGTCCCTAAACACTAAACCCTAAACCCTAAACCTAAACCCTATACCCTATATCCAAACCCTAAGCCCTAAACTATAAACCCTAACCCTAAGCACAAAACCCAAAGCCCTAAACCTTCAACCCTAAACTTAAAACACTAACCCAAAATCGTAAACCCTAAACCCTAAAGTCTAAATTATAAACCCAAAACCCTTAATCCTAAACTCTAAACCCTAAATCCTAAACATTAAACCCTATAACCTTAACTCTAAACTCTAAACCAAAAACACTAAACACTAAACCCTAAACCCTAAACCTAAATGCTATACCCTAAACCCTAAACCCGAAACCCAAACCTCAATCCCTAAATCCAATCTATAACCCCTAAACACTAAACCCTAAATCTGAACCTTATACCCTAAACTCTAATTCTAAACCCTAAACCCTAAACCCTATGCCCTTAATCAAAACTGTAAACCCTAAACCCTTAATCCTAAATCCTAAACTCTAAACTCAAAACCATATTCGTAAACCCTGAAGACTAAACCCTAAACCTAAACCCAATACCCAAAACCCGATACCTTAAATCCAAACCCTAAACCATAAACTCTAAACCCTTAATCCTATACCCTAAACCCTAAACCCTAAATCCTAAATCTTAAACATGAAACCCTAAAGCCAAACCCTAAACCTTAATCGTTAACCCGAAACTTTAAATCCTAACCGAAAATCATATATGCTAAACCTAAATCCAAATTATAAACTCTAAACACTAAACCCTAAATATAAACTCTAAACCCTAAAGCCTAAAGCCTAAACCATAACCACAAACCCTAAACCCTAAAACTAAGACCGTAAAACCTAAACCCACAAAACCCTATACGTTTAACCATAAACCTTGAACCCTAAACTCTAAACCCAAATCACTAGATCCTAAACCCTAAACCCTAAACCCTAATCCCTAACCCCTATACCCTAAACCCTAAATTTGAACTCTAAATCGTAAACCCTAAACCCTAAAAGTTAAACCCTTAATCCAAACTCCAAACCCTAAACCATAAATGATAACCACAAACATTAAACCCAAAACTTAAACCCTAAACTTAAACACTAAACCCTATACCCTATACCCATAAATCCTAAACTCTAAATTCTATACCTTTAACCATAAACCTTGAACCCTAAACCCTAAATCCTCAACTCAAAACCCTAAATCCTAAACCCTAAACCCTAAATCCTAAGCCCTAAACCCATAATCCAAACTCTAAACCCTAAATCTTAAACTAAAAACCCTGTCCCTAAACACTATACCCTAAACCCTAAACCTAAACAGTATGCCCTAAATCCAAACCCTAAACCATAAACCACAAACCCTAAACGCAAAAAAATAAACCTTAAATCCTAAATTTGAAACCCTAAACCCTAAATTCTAAACTATAAACCAAAACCCTTAATCCTAAACTCTAAACATTAAACCCTATAACCATAACTCTAAACCCTAAACCCTAAAAACTAAACTCTAAAACCTAAACCTAAGCCCTATGCCCTATGCCCTAAATCCTAAACCCTAAACACAAACCTCAATCCCTAAATTCAATCTATAACCCCTAGACACCAAACCCTATACCCTAAATCCTAAACCCTAAACCCAAACCTCAATCCCTAAATTCAATCTATAACCCGTAAACACTAAACACTAAATCTAAACCCTAAACCCTTAACTCTAAACCCTAAACCCTAAGCCCTTAATCAAAACTCTACACTCTAAACCCTCATCCCTAAATCCTAAACTCTAAACCCGAAACCAGAGACCTTAAACCCTAAATCCTAAACTCAAAACCCTATTCGTAAACCCTGAAGACTAAACCATAAACCTAAACCTAAACCCAAAACCCTAAACCCGATACCATAAATCCAAACTTGAAAATCTTAACCCTAAACCTTAAACCCTAAATTTAAAACACTAACTGTAAATCGTAAACCCTAAACGCTAAATTCTAAACTATAAACCCAAAACACTTAATCCTAAACTCTAAACCCTAATTCCTAAACATTAAACCCTATAACCTTAACTCTAATCTCTAAACCGTAAACACTAAACATTAAAACCTAAACCCTAAACCCTAAACCTAAATGCTGTACCCTAAACCCTAAACCCTAAACCCAAACCTCAATCCCTAAATCAGATCTATAACCCCTAAACACTAAACCCAAAATCTGAACCCTAAACCCTAAACCCTAATTCTAAACCCTAAACCCTAAACTCTAAACCCTAAACCCTCAACCCTAAATCCTAAACTCTAAACCCAAAACCAGAGACCTTAAACCCTAATTCCTAAACTCAAAACAATATTCGTAAACCCTGAAGACTAAACCCAATACCT
Organism: Solanum bulbocastanum; assembly: GCA_037074985.1. Classification (NCBI taxonomy): domain Eukaryota; kingdom Viridiplantae; phylum Streptophyta; class Magnoliopsida; order Solanales; family Solanaceae; genus Solanum; species Solanum bulbocastanum. Next base: position 29,673,827 of record CM073601.1, on the reverse strand, counting down.
TAAATCCAAACCCTAAACCATAAACTCTAAACCCTTAATCCTATACCCTGAACCCTAAACCCTATATACTAAATCTTAAACATGAAACCCTTAAAGCCAAACCCTAAACACTAAAGCCTAAACCTTAACCATTAACCCGAAACTTTAAATCCTAACCCAAAATCATATATGATAAACCTAAATCCAAATAATAAACTCTAAACACTAAACCCTAAATATAAACTCTAAACCCTAAAGCCTAAACCCTAAACCATAACCACAAGCCCTAAACCCTAAACCCTAAAGCCTAAACTCTAAACCCTAAAACCAAGACCATAAAACCTAAACACTCAAAACCCTATACCTTTAACCATAAACCTTGAACCCTAAACTCTAAACCCAAATCACTAGATCCTAAACCCTAAACCCTAAACCCTAACCCCTATACCCTAAACCCTAAATTTGAACTCTAAATCGTAAACCCTAAACCCTAAAAGCTAAACCCTTAATCCAAACTCTAAACCCTAAACCCTAAATGATAACCACAAACCCTAAACCCTAAACTTAAACCCTAAACCCTAAACCCTAAACTTAAACACTAAACCCTATACCCTATACCCATAAATCCTAAACTCTAAATTCTATACCTTTAACCATAAACCTTGAACCCTAAACCCTAATCCCTATCCCTAAACCCTAAACCCTAAATCCTCAACTCAAAACCCTAAATCCTAAACCTTAAACCCTAAATCCTAAGCCCTAAACCCATAATCCAAACTCTAAACCCTAAACCCTAAATCCTAGATTAAAAACCCTGTCCCTAAACACTACACCCTAAACCCTAAATCTAAACCCTATATCCTAAATCCAAACCCTAAACCATAAACCACAAACCCTAAACCATAAACCTAAACGCTAAAAAATAAATCCTAAATCCTAAATTTGAAACCCTAAACCCTAATCCTAAGCACTAAACCTTAAACCCTAAACTTTAAACACTAACCCTAAATCGTAAACCCTAAACCCTAAATTCTAAACTATAAACCCAAAACACTTAATCCTAAACTCTAAACACTAAATCCTAAACATTAAACCCTATAACCTTAACTATAAACCCTAAACCCTAAACACTAAACTCTAAAACCTAAACCTAAACCCTATACCCTAAATCCTAAACCCTAAACCCAAACCTCAATCCCTAAATTCAGTCAATAACCCCTAAACACTAAACCCTATACCCTAAATCCTAAACCCTAAACCCTAAACCCAAACCTCAATCCCTAAATTCAATCTATAACCCATAAACACTAAACCCTAAACCCTTAACTCTAAACCCTAAACCCTTAATCAAAACTCTACACCCTAAACCCTTATACCTAAATCCTAAACTCTAAACCCGAAATCAAAAACCTTAAACCCTAAATCCTAAACTCAAAACCCAATTCGTAAACCCTGAAGACTAAACCTTAAACCTAAACCCAATACGTTAAACCCGATACCATAAATCCAAACCCTAAACCACTAATCCTAAGCCTAAACCATAACCCCTAAATACTAAATCCTAAACATGAAACCCTAAAGCCTAACCATAGTGCCTAACCCTAAACACTAAAACCTAAACCTTAACCTTCAACCTGAAACTTTAAATCCTAACCCAAAATCATAAATCCTAAACCTAAATCCAAAATCCTAAATCCTCATCTCCAAACCCTAAAACCTAAAACCTAAAACCTAACACCTAAATCCTTAACCTTAAACCCTATATCCTTAACTCTAAACCCTAAACCCTAACCACTAAACCCTAAAACCTAAACCTTAAACCCTAAATTCTGAAACATAAACCATAAGCCCTAAACCATAATCCCTAAACCCTAAAACCTAAAACCAAAAAACCTAAATCCTAAAACCTAAACCCTATGCCCCTAACACTAAACCCTAAACCCTAAACAACAAACCCTAAAACCTAAAACCTAAACCTAAACGCTATGCCCTAAACCCTAAACCCTAAACCTAAACCTCAAACCCTAAATTCAAACTATAACCTCTAAACACTAAACCCTAAATCAAAACTCTAAACCCTAAAGCCTAAACCCTAAACCATAACCACAAACCCTAAACCCTATACTTAAACCCTAAACCCAAAAGCCTAAACTCTAAACCCTAAACCCAAGACCGTAAAACATAAACCCATAAACCCTATACCTTTAACCATAAACCCTCAACCCTATTCCATAATCCCAAATCCCTAGACCCTGAACCATAAACCCTAAATGCTAAATCCTAAACCCTAATCCCTAACCCCTAAACCCTAAACCCTAAATCTAAACCCTAAACCATAAACCTTAAAGCCTAAAAGTTAAACCCTTAATCCCAACTCTAAATCCTAAACCCTAAATGATAACCACAAACCCTAAACCCAAAACCCAAAACCCAAAACTTAAACCCTAAACCCTAAACCCTAAACTTAAACACTAAACCTAAACCCTAAAGCAAAAACATTAAATCCTAAACTTAAAACCCTAAACCCTAACCCTAAGCACTAAACCCTAAACCCTAAACTTTAAATCCTAAACTTTAAACACAAACCCTAAAACATTAAAGCCAATAACATTAACTCTAAACTCTAAAACCAAAACCCTATACCTTATACCCTAAACCCACACCTAAATCCCAAAATCCAATATATAACCCCTAAACACTAAACCCTAAATTTGAAACCTAAACCCTAAACTCTAAACCCTAAACCCTAAACCCTAAGCCCTTAATCAAAATTTTAAACCCTAAACCTTAACCTTTAACCCGAAAGTTTAAATCCTAACCAAAAATCATAAATGCTAAACCTAAATCCAAAATCCAAAATCCTAAACTCAAAACCCTAAATCCTAAACCCAAAAACCTAAAACCTAACACCTAAATTCTTAACCTTAAACCCTATACCCTTAACTCTAAACCCTAAATCCTAAACACCAAACCCTAAAACCTAAACATTAAACCCTAAACCCTTAACCCTAAAACATAAACTATAAGCCCTAAAGCCTAATCCCTAAACCCTAAGCCCTAAAACCTAAAGCCAAAAACCCTAAATCCTATGCCCTTAACGCTAAACCCTAAACCATAAACAGTAAACCCTAAAACCTAAACCCTAAACCTAAATGCTATGCCGTAAACCATAAACCCTAAACCCTAACACCTAAACCCTAAATCTAAACTCTAAACCCTAAAGCCAAAACCATAAACCATAACCATAAACCCTAAACTTAAACCCTAAACCCTAAAGCCTAAACTCTAAACCCTAAACCCAAGACCGTAAAACCAAAACCCATAAACCCTATACCTTTAACCATAAAGCTTGAACCCTAAACCCTAATCCCAAATCCCTAGATTCAAAACCCAAAACCCTAAACCCTAATACCTAAACCCTAAACCCTAAACCCTAATCCCTAACCCCTAACCCCTAAACCCTAAATTTAAACTCTAAATCATAAATCCTAAACCCTTAATCCCAAATCTAAACCCTAAACCCTAAATGGTAACCACAAACCCTAAACCCTAAACCCTAAAACCATAAATCCTAAACACTAAATCCTATTCCTTTAACCATAAACCTTGAACCCTAAACCCTAATCCCTAATCCCTAATCCTTAAACCCTAAACTCTAATCCCTAAACCCTAATCCCTAACCCCAAAACCCTAAACCCTAAATCTGAACTCTAAACCGTAAACCCTAAACCCTAAAAGATAAACCCTTAATGCCAACTATAAACCCTAAACCCTAAATGATAACCACAAAACCTAAACCCAAAACTTAAACCCTAAACCGTAAACCATAAACTTAAACACTAAACCCTTAACCCATAAATTCTAAACCCTAAACCCTAAACCTAAACCGTATATCCTAAATACAAATACTAAACCATAAACCACAAACCCTAAACCCTAAAGCATAAACCTTAAATCCTAAACTTGAAACCCTAAACCCTAACCCTAACCCTAAACCATAAACCACAAACCCTAAATCGTAAACCCTGAACCCTAAGTTCTAAACTATAAACCCAAAACCCTTAATCCTAAACTCTAAACCCTAAATCCTAAACATTAAACCCTATAACCTTAACTCTAAATCCTAAACCCTAAACACTAAACTCAAAAACCAAAACAATGAACCCTATACCCTAAACCTAAACCTCAATCCCTAAATCCAGTCTATAACCCCTAAACACTAAACCCTAAACTCTAAACCCTAAACCCTAAACCCCATCGCTTTTCATTTTCTCATAATTTTTCTCTCTCTAAAAATCCCGCTCTACTAATTTACTCTCTAGGAACGGACAAGCAGCAGCTGACCGGAATGGCCACAGAGCCGCCGGGGATGCCGCTCCGACCGCCGGACCAAGTCCATCCGACGCGGAATTCCAACAGCTACAAACCCCATGAGGGCGCTTCACCAGATTCATCAGCCAACTCCTCGAAATTGCGAAGAACTGAAGCGATCCAAGTCGCGATTTCGGAAGAGGAGTTGGACTGGGCTCGAAATATTATGTCCTTAGAGCAATCTGGTTTGATTCGAGTTAAATCAACTGGAAATCAAGAATCTATGCCTAAAGATCTACCTACAGTCCAAAAATCAAGTGATTCTGTCTTAAGAATTGAGAGATTCACGATGGAGAAAATTGGAGGAATCGCCGCCGTATCGCCCGGACGCCGCCTTCAAGTTCGACCATCTTCGGAGTGTAGGAACGAAGTTTCAACGACTGGGGAATCTTCCCCAGGCCAAGGAGATCTTCCCAGCACAAATTTGAAAGATTTTGACGGCGAAAACTCCGGCGACATACGAACTGATAAAGTCACTGGAACTCCGGTCAACATGACGGAGGAACGACTGCATCAGACGACCCCTTGCGATGAGAATGATCATTCTAAGGTACCAGAATCCCTAATACAACAACAACACACTAATGTTTGCTATTCCCTCAATCTACAGGATCAAATCGCAACTATGGAAGATGAACAACACATGGGGGTGGCATTAGAATCTGTTAATGGCACAAAGGCATCGAATCTTGAAGTCAATAAGGATAAGGAATACACTCCAAATCACAAAAGGGAATCACTGTCACAAGACCAGGAACAGCAGATCATTAAAGGAACAAAAGAGGCAAAATCACAAGGAAAACATCAAGGGGATCAGGGCACAACACAGCAGCGTTTCCAGGTAGTACAACACACAAATGCTAAGGTCTCTACAAGGGATTTGACGGAGAAACAACAAGACAAAAGGGAGAAGGCAATCTGGAAAGTGAAGGAAAGAACTAACATCAGTGAAACCAATAGCATTTACAGCATGGAAAAGACAGGTAAGTCTGTTAATTTTGCCTCGGAGAATATTGATCATAAGCTTTTGTTATACAATAATCCCCTTAACAATCAAAATGAGCAAGAGAAAGGTCATTTTAGTATGCAGGCTGCTGTGAACGACATATGTGATCTGACTGAGAAGGCTGCCTCTAAGGGGCTTAATATGGACACTAATGTTCCTCCTCCCATCAAGATCTCGTCCAACTTTGATCTTTATCGACCCATCCAACAAAGAACCAATCCAAATAGTCCCAAACAGAACCAAAACATGCAGTCTGGGAACAACTCTGCTACTAAAAATATCACTCTCCAAATCCCTGACCCATCCCCTCCCACTGTTACTCAGACCTTAGCCAATAGACTTAAAGCTAACCAAATGAAAAATGCTACCCCCATGGATATCCTTCCCCCGATCATATCCACTAGGCAAGGATACCCGTCCATCACCTTTCATGAGGATGACTTTATGCAGAAGATGTCTGGTCGATGCAAGTTCACTTTAGTGGGGAAATTCACCAATGCTATGCCCAAAATGGAAATCATAAGGAAGAGTTTCATTGCGCAGACACAACTTTCTGGTGGTGTTAAAATTGCACACTTCAACTCAAGGCACATCTACATTGATCTGGATAATGAAGCCGATCACATTGCTGTTTGGACTAAACAAAAAATGTACATTGCTGGCCAGCCTATGAAGTTACAGGTATGGACTCCTACCTTTAAACCAGCTGAGGAAACTCCAATTGTTCCCATCTGGGTTACATTGCCTGAACTGCCCTGGCACTGCTATTATATGGACATCCTTACCCCCTTACTGTCCCCTATTGGTAAAGCTCTTTATCTAGACTCGGCAACTATGCAAAAAACTAGAGGTAGTGTAGCAAAAGTGAGAGTTCAAATTGATATTACTAAAAACAGACCTCAGCATGTCTGGTTGGGGTTTTCAGAAAAGGATCCAACTATAGGTAAGTGGCAAATAATAGAATTTGAAGATGTCCCTCTTTACTGCCTCTACTGCAAACATCAAGGTCATTCTCTTGGTGAATGCCCTATGAAAGAAAGGGATGATGAAATAAAAAGAAGAAAGGACATGGAGGCCAACAAGAAAGGACAAGGAAAACAGATGGATCAAAATTCCAAGGAGACTCAACAAAATGACAAAGGCACTGACAAAACACAATCAAATAGGCAGGATAAGGTGCAGAAACCAACTGAAGATAGTACAACACACAAGGAGGAACAATGGCAAACCCAAACTAGAAGAAAAAACAAAAGCAACCAACACAATCAAGAGCAAGGGAAGAGCCAAAACTCCCAGGTACAGGTACAGCAGGAAAAAACATCTCAGGACCACAAGCTTCCCCAGGGAACAAGTATGAGCTCTAGAACTCCTGTGATTGATGTTGAAGAATCTGGTGATCAGACTCTTACACCCCCATCCCCTGTAATTGCTGATGATGATGCTCATCAGTATTCTGTGACCCCTCCCCCTGTTATTCCCCCTTATTCTGTTGCTGAGGAAGCTGTTGGAGGAAGGATGGAAAGACAGGAGAAAACCTCTAACTTGCAGGAAGGGGAACCAGTGGGGGGGGACCTTAGAAATGACCACCAAACTCCTGCTACCACTGGAAGAAAGATGCAGCGACACCAGATCTCTCAAGAGGGAACTCATCAGGCTCAATCTAATAGAGTGGAGAATGATCAACCTAAAGGTTTTATGCCAAAGGATATGGGAAACAAAGCTAGCTCCAGTAAACAAACTGATACACCTAAGAGTAAGAACAAACCTAGCAAAAAAAAGAGAGATGCCATTAAGAAAAAGCAGGCAGAATATCAGCAACAGGATCAGACTCAAGTAGAGGGCAGGCAGGATGGAAATAACCTCTGCAAGCAGTTCATCATGGTGGACCAAGTCATGGATATTATTCCCCTGAAGGCTCAATATAACACCCCTATTCCTACTCCTGGAAAACCTCCTGATCAGAATAACAAAACTGTTAGAGATGAGTATGAGGTGGAAATTTCAGAAGATGAAATAGAGGAGGAACAGCCCCCTGACACTATCCAAGAAGAAGATGATGAAACCAGTGATCTTTTGATCAAAGCACTCAGTCCAAGCAATGAAACTGAACTGGAAAAGGAACTTCAACAGATTACCAACAACCAAGGATTATCCCCCAGAGGTTTGCATCTGGAAAAACTCCCACTCAGGAAGAATCCTACCCAAATTCCTGTGACTGCAGGAAGACCTAACACTAGACTCTTCACCTCCAAATCATCTCAATGATTAGTACAATCATATGGAATGCTAGGGGTATCAATACCCAAGGGGTTATTGAAAGACTCAGAAATCTCAAAATCATTCATCAAGTGTCTATGATTGCTGTTCTTGAACCTTTCTCAGACTCTGCCCAACTGAATACCTTTAAAAGTATGCTTGCCATGGATCATGCAGTTAGTAATATTAATGGAAAGATTTGGTTGTTCTGGACTAATGATATTACTTGTACTGTTCTGGAAGCTGATGAACAACAGATTACCTGTGAAATCAACCATATCGAGGCCCCTATGACTTATTTAAAGACCTTTGTTTATGCCAAATGCAAAGAGTATCTCAGGAAGCCTCTTTGGGATAGATTTCTGTACCTGGCTGACAATAGAGACTCCATCCCCTGGTGTACTGTTGGAGATTTTAATGTTATTACTGATACAGATGAAAAGATGGGAGGCAACCCCTACAACATGAGGAAAAGCATGGACTTCATTGCTACTATTGAGGCCTGTGGACTCACTGATCTGGGATTCAATGGACCAAGATTCACCTGGTCAAATCAAAGAGGAATTAACTTCAGAATTTGGAAAAGGCTGGACAGGGCTATGGCTAATGATCAGTGGCTGCAAAACATGCCACAGACCACCATTACTCATCTCTCTTCTGTGGGTTCTGATCATTGTCCACTTCTTATGGAGATGAATACTAGAGTTGACACTCATATTAAGTATTTCATATTTCTCAACTGCTGGACTGACCAACCTTCCTTTGAAGAAACTGTAACCGAGAGTTGGAACAAGCAGATTGAAGGTAATCCTATGTGGATCTTCCACCAGAAAATGAGAAGGCTTGCGGCTACCCTCAGTGTTTGGTCCAAAGAAAAGTTTGGTGACATTTTTGCTAAGGTCAGGAATTTTGAAGAAAGAATCAGAGTAGCAGAAGATAATCTTATTCACAGCAACACAGAGGAGCATAGAGCAGCACTTCATTGCATTAATGCTGAGTACATCAGATTCATGAAACTTGAAGATTCTATCCTTAGACAAAAGACTCAACTACAATGGTTTAAAGAAGGGGATGCCAATTCCAAGTACTTTCATGCTCTGATTAGGGGCAGAAGGAGGAGATTGTTTATTCACAAAATCCTCACAGAGGATGAGGAGTGGATACAGGGGGATGAACACATTGCACAGGCAGCCTGTGACCATTTTCAACATATATTCACAGGAGAAGAGAAACCTATTGATGAAGGCCCTTTGAGCTGCATTCCCAGAATGGTCAATCAGGAGCACAATGACAGAATGAAGGATCTGCCTACTATGGAGGAATTGAAAGAGGTGGTTTACTCCATGAATCCCAATTCAGCTGCAGGACCAGATGGAATGAATGGCCATTTCTTTCAGAAATGCTGGCACATTATCAGCAAGGATCTGCTAGCAGTCATTCATGCCTTTTTTTGTGGGCAAATGCTTCCAAAATTCTTCTCCCATGCTTGTCTGGTGCTGATTCCCAAAGTGAAGCATCCTAACAAGCTTTCTGAGTTCAGACCTATAAGTTTGAGTAATTTCATCAACAAGATTATTTCCAAACTTCTGTACCTCAGACTAGCTCCTATTCTGCCTAGTCTTATCTCCCCTAATCAGTCAGGCTTTGTTAAAGGTAGAAGTATATCTGAGAATATTATGCTTGCTCAAGAAATCATCCACCAGATCAGGAAACCTAACATTGGAAGCAATGTAGTGATCAAACTTGATATGGCTAAAGCTTATGACAGGGTATCTTGGTCCTATATTTGTATTATCCTCAGAAAGATGGGATTTGAGGAACTTGTCATTGATATATTCTGGAGGATCATGGCCAACAACTGGTACTCTATTATTATTAATGGCAAGAGGCATGGCTTCTTTCATTCCACTAGAGGCCTCAAACAAGGAGACCCCCTATCCCCAGCCCTATTTATTTTAGGTGCTGAGATGCTGTCAAGATCACTGAACAACCTGCACCAGAACCCCCTCTACCATGGCTTCTATATGGAAAAGAAGGGACCTCAAATCAACCACCTTAGCTTTGCTGATGATATTATAATCTTCACCTCGGGAAGGAAGCATTCTCTTAAGCTAATTATGGATACTTTGACTACTTATGAAAGAGTTTCTGGTCAGCTGATCAATAAGGCCAAGAGTCACTTTATGCTCCACTCTAATGCTTTCAGAACCACCTGTGACAGAATTAAGAAAAATACAGGTTTTCACAAGAAAGAAGCTCCCATCACATACCTTGGATGTCCTATTGCTGCTGGAAGGTACATGAACATCTATTTCTCAGAACTCATCAATAAGATTGTTAACAGAATCACTGGATGAAACTCTAAAATGTTGACTTATGGGGTAAGGCAACCATGATCAAACATGTCCTTCAATCACTCCCTATTCACATATTATCAGCCATCTCCCCTCCTTCTACCATTCTTAAGCAAATCCAAAGCATTTTGGCTGATTTTTTCTGGGGTTGGAGAACTGACAAGAAAAAATATCATTGGTCCTCATGGAGAAATCTCAGTTTCCCATATGATGAAGGAGGAATTGGTGTTAGACTTATGAGTGATGTATGCCAAGCTTTTCAGTTCAAACAGTGGTGGACTTTCAGATCAAAACAAACTTTATGGGGGGATTTTCTTAAGGCAAAGTATTGCCAAAGATCTAACCCCATAAGCAAAAAATGGGATACAGGTGAATCTCAAACTTGGAGGATCATGATGAAGAACAGAACTAAGGTGGAGAGACATATACAGTGGAAAATAAGGAGTGGTTCTTGCTCCTTTTGGTGGGATAACTGGCTAGGTGTAGGTCCTTTGGCTCAATACACCTCTGAGAGTAACAGGTTCAATAATGTTAAGGTCTCTGATTTTATTGAAGCCGGACAGTGGAACATGGACAAGGTCATCCAAGCAGCCCCTCACAATCAAGTACATAATATTCTCTCAACCCAACTCCAGCTTCAGCAGAACCAGCCTGATCAGGCTGTGTGGAGTCTCAACACCTGTGGCATGTTCTCTATTACCTCAGCCTGGAACAACATTAGAGAAAAAAGAGAAAAAACCAAAATTAATTCCTACACTTGGCAGAAGCAAGTTCCCTTCAAATGTTCCTTCTTACTATGGAGAGCAATCAGGGGCAAGCTTCCTACTAATGAACAGCTGTTGAGATTTGGAGTTGAACCTGGTGTCTGTTACTGCTGTCATTCTCCAGGATTGGACAATATAGAGCATATTTTCAACTCTGGGAACTTCGCTAAACAGGTCTGGAAATACTTTGCCACTTCCCTTGGAATTCCAACAGACTATTTGCCTCTTAGAAACATGATTATGAGATGGTGGAGTTACCCTCACAACAATGAAGCACATCAGCTGATCCTTCAAGTGATACCAATTTTTATTTGTTGGAACTTGTGGAAGAACAGGTGTGCTGTAAAGTATGGGGGAAAACAGTCCAATATGGCAAGAGTTAAACACTTAGTGATCCTGGACAGCTTCAAGTTACTACAGATTAAGTTTCCCTACATCCACTGGCCTTTGGGATGGAATAAGATTTGTACACTCTTAGAAAGCTGTACTCATGATATCCAGGTGACTGCAATTCAGTGGCAAAAACCTCCAGACAGCTGGGTCAAAATCAACACAGATGGGAGTGCATTAAACAATCCCGGAAGGATAGGAGCAGGAGGAATTCTCAGGAACCAAAATGGAGAGCTCATTCTTGCCTTCTCAGTCCCTTTGGGCCAGGGAACCAACAACCAAGCTGAAATAGAGGCAGCTAACTTTGGCCTAACTTGGTGTATGCAGCTAAATTATAGGAAGGTAATCCTTGAAGTAGATTCCCAACTACTTGCAGATTGGTTTAACAGCAAAGCAGCAGTCCCTTGGACCATCTCCACACAATTGCAGAAGCTTCACCAATTGGCCACGCACTTCACTCACTTTAAGTGTATACACACTTTTAGAGAAGCCAACTTTGTAGCAGACTCACTTTCCAAGCAAAGCCACCAGATTTTAAATCCTCAGGTGTACTTCAATATCCACCAGCTTCCCAAACTAACAGCAGCCTACTTCCACCAGGACTTAGCAGGCATGGCAAGCTTCAGAAGAAGAAAATTGAAAAGAATAAAGGAACCACCCTAAAGGAGTCGGAACAAAGAGGGCCTATGAAGGTACTTGAACTCCTTCAGGCTCTCTTTTCTGATGACTTTCCTGTCATTTGGATTCCTAGAAGACTCCCCGGTTTAGGATAGATTTTCTTTCCTTTTGTAAAGGGAGAGTCTCCCTCATTTATGCTTTCTTAGAATTCTTTGTATCGAGAGGAGTCCTCTCACATAGGTGCTTAGATGATAGGACCTCTCTTTCTTTTGGAGTAAGAGTTGGAGAACCAACTAGCTTTGACTAGGAGGCTACCAACCCTAACTCCACCTTTGCGAGGTAAGGTTTATGCCCCCCTCCTTGTACTTCTTTTCTTTATATATGCTAAGGCCTGGGGGTGTTGCTAAGCCCCTGACCCCCCCAAGGGTCGTTTTTGTATAAAAAAAAAAAAAAAAAAAAAAAAAACCCTAAACCCAAAGCCCTTAATCAAAATTCTAAACCCTAAACCCTCAACCTTAAATCCTAACCTCTAAACCCAAAACCAGAGACCTTAAACCCTAAATCCTAAACTTAAAACCTTATTCATAAACCCTGATGACTAAACCCAAAACCCGATACCTTAAATCCAAACCAAAAACACTAAACCCTAAACCTTAACTTTTAACCCAAAAGTTGGAATCCTAACCCAAAATCATAAATGCTAAACCAAAATCCAAGATCAAAAATCCTAAACTCCAAACCCTAAACCCTAAACCATAAAACCTAAAACCTAGCACCAAAATCCTTAACCTTAAACCCTATACCCTTAACTCTAAACCCTAAACCCTAAACCCTTAAACCCTAAACCCAAAACCTTAAAACCTAAACCCTTAAACATAAACTGTAAGCCCTAAACCCTAATCCCTAAACCCTAAACCCTAAAACCTAAACCTTAAAACCAAAAACCAAAAAACCTAAATCCTAAACCCTAAACCCTATGCCCTTGACGCTAAACTCTAAACCCTAAACTATAAACCCTTAAACCTAAACCATAAACCTAAATGCTATACCCTAAACCTTAAAACCCTCAACCCAAACCTCAAACCCTAAATCCAAACTATAACCTCTAAACACTAAACCCTAAATTTAAACCCTAAACCCTAAAGCCTAAACTCTAAACCCTAAACCCAAGACCATAAAACCTAAAGTCATAAACCCTATACCTTTAACCATAAACCTTGAACCCTAAACCCTAATCCTAAATCCCTAGGTCCTAAACCCTAAACCCTAAATGCTAAACCCTAAACCCTAATCCCTAACCCCTAAACCCTAAACCCTAAATTTGAACTCTAAATCGTAATCCCTAAACCTTAAATGATAACCACAAACCCTAAACCCAAAACTTAAACCCTAAACCCTAAATCCTAAACTTAAACACTAAATCCTAAACCCTAAACCCTAAACCCGTAAATCCTAAACCCTAAATCCTATACCTTTAACCATAAACCTTGAACCCTAAACCCTAATCCCTAAACTAATCCTAAACCCTAAACCCTAATCCCTAACCCCTAAATCCTAAACCTTAAATTTGATCTCTATACCGTAAACCCTAAAACCTAAAAGCTAAACCCTTAATCCCAACTCTAAACCCTAAACCCTAAAAGATAACCACAAAGCCTAAACCCTAAACTTAAACACTAAACCGTATAGCATAAACCCTAAACCAATAAATCCTAAACTCTAAATACTATACCTTTAACCATAAAACTTGAACCCTAAACCCTAATCCCTAAGCCCTAAACACTAATCCCTAAACCCTAAACCCTAAATCTGAACTCTAAATTATAAACCCTAATAGCTAAACCCTTAATCCCAACTCTAAACCCTAAACCCTAAATGATAACCACAAACCCTAAACCCTAATAGCTAAACCCTTAATCCCAACTCTAAACCCTAAATGATAACCACAAACCCTAAACCCAAAACTTAAACCCTAAACCCAAAACTTAAACCCTAAACCATAAACTTAAACACTAAACCCTAAACCCATAAATCCTAAATCCTATACCTTGAACCCAAAACCTCAATCCCTAATCCCTAAACCCTAAACCCAAAACCCATAAATCCTAAACCCTAAATCCTATACCCTAAATCCTATACCTTTAACCATAAACCTTGAACCCTAAACCCTAAACCCTAATCACTAATCCCTAAACCCTAAACTCTAAATCCTAAACTAAAAACCCTGTCCCTAAACACTAAACCCTAAACCCTAAACCTAAACCCTATTCCCTAAATACAAATCCTAAACCATAAACCACAAACCCTAAACCCTAAACTTAAATCTTAAAGCATAAACCTTCAATCCTAATCTTGAAACCCAAAATCCTAACCTTAAGCACTAAACCCTAAACCCTAAACCCTAAAACTTGACCCTAAACTTTAAACACTAACCCTAAATCCTAAACCCTAAACCCTAAATTCTAAACTATAAACCCAAAACCCTTAATCCTAAACTCTACGCCCTAAATCCTAAACATTAAAGCCTATAACATTAGCTCTGAACCCTAAACCCTAAACACTAAACTCTAAAACCTAAACCTTAAACCCTATACCCTAAACCCAAACCTCAATCCCTAAATCCAATCTATAACCCCTAAACACTCAACCCTAAATCCAATTTATAACCCCTAAACCCTAAAATCTATACCCTAAACCCTAAGCCCTTAATCAAAACTCTAAACCCTAAACCCTCAACCCTAAATCCTAAACTCTAAACTAGAAACCAGAGACCTTAAACCCTAAATCCTAAACTCAAAACCATATTCGTAAACCCTGAAGACTAAACCCTAAACCTAAACCCAATACCCTAAACCCGATACCTTAAATTGAAACCCTAAACCCTAAACTCTAAACCTTTATTCCTAAACCTAAATCTTAAGCCCTAAATCCGAATTCCTAAACATGAAACCCTAAAGCCTGACCCTAAAGCCTAAACCTAAACAGTAAACCCTAAACCTTAACCTTTAACCCAAAACTTTAAATCCTAACCCAAAATAATAAATGCTAAACCTAAATCCAAAATCCCAAATCTTAAATTCTAAACCCTAAACCCTAAACCCTAAAACCTAAAACCTAACACCTAAATCCTTAACCTTAAACCCTATACCCTTAACACTAAACCCTAAACACTGAACCCTAAAACCTAAACATTAAACCCTATACCCCAAACCCAATCCTCTATCCCAAAATCCAATCTATACCCCTAAACACTAAATCCTAAATCTGAACCCTAAATCCTAAACCCTAAACTCTAAACCCTAAACCCTAAGCCCTTAATCGAAACTCTAAACCCTAAACCGTCAACCCCAAATCATAAACTCTAAACCAAAAACCAGAGACCTTAAACCCTAAATCCTAAACTCAAAACCCTATTCATAAACTCGGAAGACTAAACCCTAAACCTAAACCCAATACCCAAAACCCGATACCTTAAATCCTAACCCTAAACACTAAACCCTAAACCTTAACCTTTAACCTAAAACTTTAAATCCTAACCCAAAATCATAAATGCTAAACCTAAATCCTAAACTCCAAACCCTAAACCTTAAACCCTAAAACCTAAAACCTAACACCTAACACCCAAATCCTTATCCTTAAACCCTATACCCTTAAGTCTAACCCTAAACCCTAAATCCTAAACCCTAAAACATAAACTATAAGCCCTAAATCGTAATCCCTAAACCCTAAATCCTAAAACCTAAACCCTAAAACCTAAAACCAAAAAGCCTAAATCCTAAACCCTAAAACATAAACTATAAGCCCTAAACCGTAATCCCTTAACACTAAACCCTAAAACTAAACCCTAAAATCTAAACCCTAAACCTAAACGCTATGCCCTAAACCCAAACCTCAAACCCTATACCCAAACTATAACCTCTAAACACTAAACCCTAAACCTTAAACCAATAAATCCTAAACCCTAAATCCTATACCTTTAACCCTAAATATTGAACCCTAAACCCTAAACCCTAAACCCTAATCCCTAAATCCTAAACCCTAAACCCTAATCTCTAACCCCTAAACACTAAACCCCAAATATGAACTCTAAACCGTAAATCCTAAACCCTAAAAGCTAAACCCTTAATCCTAACTCCAAACCCTAAACCCTAAA
The DNA here is from genome assembly GCA_037074985.1 of Solanum bulbocastanum. Taxonomy (NCBI): domain Eukaryota; kingdom Viridiplantae; phylum Streptophyta; class Magnoliopsida; order Solanales; family Solanaceae; genus Solanum; species Solanum bulbocastanum. The sequence continues at coordinate 29,657,936 of CM073601.1, read as the reverse complement.
TGATAACCACAAACCCTAACCCAAAACTTAAACCCTAAACCCTAAACCCTAAACCCACAAATCCTCTACCTTTAACCATAAACCTTGAACCCTAAACCCTAATCCCTAATCCATAAACCCTAAACTATAAATCCTAAAATAAAAATCCTATCCCTAAACACAAAATCCTAAACCTTAAACCTAAACCCGAAACCAAAAACCTTAAAACCTTAAAACCTAAATCCTAAACTCTAAACCCGAAACCAGAAACCTTAAAACCTAAATCATTTAGAGTCTCTCCCTTGTTTAGGATAGATTTATTTCCTGAGATGTAAGGGGAGAGTCTCCCTCATTTATGATTTCCTAGAATCTCTGTATCGAGAGGAGTCCTCTCAAATAGGTACTTAGGTGATAGGTTCCTTTTGTTATTGGAGAAAGATTTGGAGAACCTACTAGTTCAACCTAGTAGGCTACCAAGTATTTCCCCACCTTACATGAGGAGGTAAGGTTTATGTCCCCCTCTGTTTGTATTTGAATTTTATTTATGCTAAGGCCTGGGGGTGTTGCTAAGCCCCTGACTCGTCCAAGGGTCGGTTAAATAAAAAAAAAAAAAAAAAAACTCAAAACCCTATTCCTAAACCCTGAAGACTAAACCCTAAACCTAAACGCAATACCCTAAACTTGATAGCTTAAATCCAAACCCTAAACTCTAAACTCTAAACCCTTAATCCTAACCTAAATCCTAAACCCTAAACCCTAAACCTTAAATCCTAAATCCTAAACGTGAAACCCTAAAGCCTAACCCTAATCACTAAACCCTAAACCTTAACCCTTAACTCAAAATTTTAAATCCTAACCCAAAATCATAAATGCGAAACCTAAATCCAAAATCCAAAATCCTAAACTCCAAACCCTAAACCCTAAAACCTAAAACCTAAAACCTAAATCCTTAACCTTAAACCCTATACCCTTAACTCTAAACCCTAAACCCTAAACACTAAACCTTAAAACCTAAGCCTTAAACCCTAAACCATAAACCCTAAACTCTAATCCCTAAACCCTAAACCCTAAAACCTAAACCCAAAAACCTAAAACCAAAAAACCTAAATCCTAAACCCTAAACCCTACGCCCTTAACACTAAACCATAAACTCTAAATAGTAAACCGTAAAACCTAAACCCTAAACCAAAATGCTATGCCCTAAACCCTAAACCCTATACCCAAACCTCAAACCCTAAATCCAAACTATAACCTCTAAACACTAAACCCTAAATCTAAACTCTAAACTCTAAAGCCTAAACCCTAAACCATAACAACAAACCCTAAAACCTAAATTTAAACCATAAAGCCTACACTATAAACCCTAAACCCAAGACCGTAAAACCTCAACCCATAAACCCTATACCTTTAACAATACACTTGAACCCTAAACCCTAATCCCAAATCCCTAGATCCTAAACCCTAAACCCTAAATGCTAAACCCTAAACCCTAATCCCTAACCCCTAAACCCTAAATGCTAAACCTTAAACCCTAAACCCTAAAAGCTAAACCCTTAATCCCAACTCTAAATCCTAAACCCGAAATGATAACCACAAACCCTAAACCAAAAACTTAAACCCTAAACCCTAAACCCATAAATCCTAAACCCTAAAAACTATACCTTAAACCATAAACCTTAAACCCTAAACACTAATCCCTAATCCCTAAACCCTAAACCCTAATCCTTAACCCCTAAACCTTAAACCCTAAATCTAAACTGTAAATCGTAAACCCTAAACCCTTAATCCCAACTCTGGATCCTAAACCCTAAATGATAACCAGAAACCCTAAACTCAAAACTTCAACCCTAAACTTAAACACTAAACCCTAAACCCTAAACCCTAAACCCATAAATCCTAAACCCTAAATCCTATACCTTTAACCATAAACCTTGAATTCTAAACCCATAAATCCTAAACCCTAAATCCTATACCTTTAGCCATAAACCTTGAACCCTAAACCCTAATCCTATACCTTTAGCCATAAACCTTGAACCTTAAACCCTAATCCCTAGTCCCTAAACCCTAAACTCTAAATCCTAAACTAAAAACCCTATCCCTAACCAGTAAACCCTAAACCCTAAACCTAAACCCTATACCCTAAATACAAACCCTAAACCATAAACCAAAACCCTAAACCCTAAAGCATAAACCTTAAATCCTAAACTTGAAACTCTAAACCCTAACCCTAAGCAATAAACCCTAAACCCTAAACCCTAAACTTTCAATGCTAACCCTAAACCATAAACCCTAAACCCTAAATTCTAAACTATAAACCCAAAATCGTTAATCCTAAACAATAAACCCTAAATCCTAAACATTAAACCCTATAACCTTAACTCTAAACCCTAAACCCTAAACACTAAACTCTAAAACCAAAACCCTAAACCCTATACCCTAAACCCAAACCTCAATCCCTAAATCCAATCTATAACCCCTAAACACTAAACCCTAAATTTGAACCCTAAACCCTAAACCCTAAACCTAAACCCTATACCCCAAACCCAATCCTCAATCCCTAAATCCAATCTATACCCCTAAAATCTAAATCCTAAATCTGAACCCTAAATCCTAAACCCTAAACTCTAAACCCTAAACCCTAAGCCCTTAATCGAAACTCTAAACCCTAAACCATCAACCCCAAATCATAAACTCTAAACCCAAAACCAGAGACCATAAACCCTAAATCCTAAACTCAAATCCCTATTCGTAAACCCGAAAGACTAAACCCTAAACCTAAACCCAATACCCAAAACCCGATACCTTAAATCCTAACCCTAAACACTAAACCCTAAACCTTAACCTTTAACCCAAAACTTTAAATCCTAACCCAAAATCATAAATTATAAACCTAAATCCTAAACTCCAAACCCTAAACCCTAAACCCTAAAACCTAAAACCTAACACCTAACACCCAAATCCTTAACCTTAAACCCTATACCCTTAAGTCTAACCCTAAACCCTAAATCCTAAACCCTAAAACATAAACTATAAGCCCTAAACCGTAATCCCTAAACCCTAAATCCTAAAACCTAAACCCTAAAACCTAAAACCAAAAAGCCTAAATCCTAAACCCTAAAACATAAACTATAAGCCCTAAACCGTAATCCCTAAACCCTAAATCCTAAAACCTAAACCCTAAAACCTAAAACCAAAAAGCCTAAATCCTAAACCCTAAAACCTATGCCCTTAACGCTACACCCTAAAAGTAAACCCTAAAATCTAAACCCTAAACCTAAACGCTATGCCCTAAACCCAAACCTCAAACCCTATATCCAAACTATAACCTCTAAACACTAAACACTAAACCCTAAATCTAAACTCTAAACCCTAGATCCTAAACCCTAAACCATAAACTTAAACCCTAAACCCTAATGCCTAAACTCTAAACCCTAAACCCTATACCTTTAACCATAAACTTTGAACCCTAAACCCTAAACCTAAATCCCTAGATCCTAAACCCTAAACCCTAATCCCTAAACCCTAAACTCTAAATCCTAAACCCTAAACCTGCGCACACAGCAGAAGGTATCAATAGAGACATCAAAGGAGAAACACTATGGTAAGGAGGAAAAGACAATATGGAGAGTGAAGGACAAAACAAAATTCACGGAGAACATAACGCATCACAACAAGGAGGAAGGAGAGACACGCATAAACTTCAACAGCAAGGAGAGAACAGGTCAGTCAGATAAAACTACTCCAATCAATTATGATCAAAATAACCGTGTTGATAACAATTCCCATAAAAGTCAAAATGAGCATTAGAAAGGTCAATCTGTAGTACAGGCTGATGATATTACGATAGAAGATCAGAGTATGAAGACCAATCTAAACATTCTCACTGTAGACTCTAAAATACCTCCCCCTATCAAAGTTTCTTCTAACTTTGATACATATCGACCTAACCAGCAAAGAACTTCCCAAACCAGTCCTAAACATACTCAGAACAGACCCCCTGGCAACACCTTCCACTTAAGAAATGCCAGTCACCAAATTCCTGATCCTGCTCCCCCCACTGTTACCCAATCGTTAGCCTCAAGACTTAGAGCTAACCAAAGTAAGAATGCTAATCCCTTGGATATTACCACCCCTATAATCACTACAAGACAGGGATATCCCTCTATAACCTTCCATGAAGAGGATTTTATGCACAAAATGCCGGGGAGATGTAAGTACACACTGGTTGGCAAGTTCATCAATGCAATGCCCAAAATGGAAGTCATCAGGAAAAGTTTTGTTGCACAAACACAGCTTACAGGAGGAGTCAAAATTGCACACTTCAATTCAAGACATATTTATATTGACTTGGATAATGAAGCTGATCATATTTCAGTTTGGACAAAGCAGAGAATGTTTATTGCTGGCCATTCAATGAAACTACAGGTATGGACTCCCACTTTTAAACCTGCTGAAGAAACCCCTATAGTACCAGTTTGGGTTACACTGCCTGAACTGCCATGGCATTGTTATTATATGGACATTCTTACACCCTTATTGTCCCCAATTGGTAAAGCTCTATACTTGGATTCTGCCACTATGCAAAAGACAAGGGGAAGTGTTGCTAAAGTGAGGGTCCAAATAGATCTCACTAAATCAAGACCTCAACATGTATGGATGGGTTTCTCTGAGAAGGACCATACTTTAGGTAAATGGCAACTTATTGAATTTGAAGATGTTCCGTCTTACTGTTTATACTGCAAGCACCAAGGGCATTCCTTTGAGGAATGTCCAGGGAAGGAAAGGGATGAGGAAATCAAAAGGAGAAAAGAAATGGAAACTAACAGGAAAGGACAGGAGAAGCAACTGGACCAAATGCCAAAACATAACCAACAGAGGGAGGAAGGGAAAGAAAAAGCTCAATCAAACAGACAAATAAAAGCAAAGGAACCAGCAGCTGATGATACAACATACAAGGAGGAACAATGGCAAACTCAGACCAGAAAGAACAAGAAAAACAACCAACACAACCAGAATCAGGATAAGAAACACAATTCACAGGAGCAGCAAGTACAGGTACATCAGAACATAACAACTCAGGATCGACAGACAGGACAGAGCACAGGTATGAATGCTAATTCTCCCGTAATTATTAATGAGGAGTCTGGTGATCAGACATGCAGAACCCCTTCCCCTGTTATTGTTAAGGATGATGCACATCCTGCCCCTTCCCCTGTGCCCCTTATTATTAGTGTGAATGAAGCTGTTGGAGGAAGGATGGTTGGGAGGGAGAAAACTACTAACATGCAGGAAGGGGAACCTAAGGGGAGGGATTTGTCTCATGTTCTGCATGAGAACCAAATGGATGACCTTAGGAGGAGCCCTCAAACCCCTGCTACCACTATAGATGACATGCAGCAACAACAAAAGAATGTTCACCAAAATACTAATGCAGAAGGACAACAGGCTCACAGAAAGGAAGTGGAGCAGAGGCAAACCAGAGGATCTATGGCAAAAGATATGGGTAATAAAGTTAGTACTAGTAAACAGGCACAAACTCCCAAAAGTAAGAACAAACCCAGCAAGAAAAAGAGAGAAGCTGCTAAGAGGAAACAAGCTGAACAAGATCAACAGGTAAAGGATCAGAAGGACAGTCAACCAGAAACAGATGAATCAGAAGATCTTAATCCCTGTAAACAATTTATTATGGTGGAACAAATTATGGATGTGATCCCTCTTAAAGCTAAGTACAGCAACCATACTCCTGCAAAACCCCCAGATCAATCCAGAATTAGTCTAAGGGATGAGTATGAGGTGCAGAATTCAGAGGATGAAATGGAAGAAGAGACTCTTATAGAACAAGATGAAGATGAAGATGAGGAAACCAGTGAAGCTTTGATCAGAGCTTTTAGCCCCAACAAGGACCCAGAACTGGACAAAGAGGTACAACAGATTACCAACAACCAAGGACTCTCTCCTAGAGGTAGACCCCAGGAAAGATTGCCTCTCAAGAAAGCATCAACAACCATTCCTGTAACTGCAGGAAGACCAAACACTAGGCTATTCAGTTCTAAATCATCCCAATGATTAGTACAATCATATGGAATGTTAGAGGAATCAACACCCAAGGTGTTGTTGAAAGACTCAAAAATCTCAAAATTATTCATCAACTATCCATGATAGCTATCCTTGAGCCATTCTCAGATACTGTTCAGATTGACAGGTTTAAAAGTATGCTAGCCATGGATCATGCTGCCAGCAACATCAATGGAAAAATTTGGCTGTTTTGGAACAATGATGTTACCTGTAATGTGCTGGAAACTGATGAACAGCAGATGACTTGTGAGATCAACCATATTGAAGCTCCTGGCAACTATTTCATGACCTTTGTATATGCCAAGTGCAAAGACTATCTTAGGAAGCCACTTTGGGACAGACTGCTGCATCTTGCTGACACTAGAAATGATATTCCCTGGTGCACTGTGGGAGATTATAATGTTATTACAGATACAAAAGAAAAGCTAGGTGGTATTCCCTACAACATGAAGAAAAGTCTGGAGTTTATTGGTATTATTGAAGCTTGTGGATTATTGGACTTGGGATTTAATGGCCCTAAGTTCACCTGGTCTAACCAAAGGGGGATCCATTTCAGAATTTGGAAAAGGCTGGACAGAGCAATGGTCAATGATAGATGGTTGCAAGACATGCCTCACACTAGCATCACCCATCTTCCTTCTGTAGGATCTGATCACTGCCCACTCCTCATGGAAATCCAGGCCAGACCTCAAGACCACATTAAATACTTCAGATTCTTAAACTGTTGGGCTGATCAGCCTACATTTGCAGACACAGTTGCTAAATGCTGGAACAGACCAATAGAAGGAAAACCTATGTGGATTTTTCACCAGAAGATGAAGAGACTGGCCTATACCCTCAGTACATGGTCAAGACTGCAATTTGGGGATATTTATGCTAAGGTTAAAGAGTTTGAGGAAAGAGTCAGAAAGGCAGAAGAGAATCTTATTCAGAACAATACTGAAGAACAGAGAGCAGAACTCCACTGTGCCAATGCTGAATACATTAAATTCATGAAACTAGAAGACTCTATTCTTAAACAAAAGACTCAGCTGCAGTGGTTTAAGGAAGGGGATGGAAACTCTAAATACTTTCATGCTTTGGTAAGAGGAAAAAGGAGGAAGCTGTTTATTCACAAAATCCTCGTGGACAATGATGAGTGGATTCAAGGGGATAATCAAATTGCACAGGCTGCCTGTGAGTATTACCAGAACATATTCACTGGAGAGGATAAGTATATTGATGAGACTCCTCTGGATTGCATTCCTAGGATGGTCATGAAGGAACATAATGACAGAATGAGAGCCTTCCCTACTATGGATGAACTTAAAGAGGTGGTTTTCTCTATGGATCCTTATTCAGCTGCGGGGCCAGATGGTATGAATGGTTGCTTTTTCCAGAAATGCTGGGATGTTATCAAGAATGACCTGCTGGCAGTTATTCATTCCTTCTTCAGTGGTCAGATGATTCCTAAATATATTTCTCATGCATGTCTTGTTCTTCTCCCTAAAGTGAAACATCCTAATAAGCTTTCTGAATTTAGGCCTATCAGCCTTAGCAATTTCACTAACAAGATCATATCTAAGCTTCTATGTCTTAGGTTGGCTCCTATCCTACCAAACCTGATTTCCCCTAATCAATCAGGGTTTGTAAAGGGGAGAAGTATAACTGAAAATATCATGTTGGCTCAGGAAATCATCCATCAGATAAAGAAGCCTGTCATAGGAAGCAATGTGGTGATTAAACTTGACATGACAAAAGCCTATGACAGGGTTTCCTGGTCCTACACTTGTCTGGTTCTCAGGAAGATGGGCTTTGATGAGGTTGTCATTGATATGGTGTGGAGAATTATGGCTAACAATTGGTATTCCATTATTATTAATGGAAAGAGACATGGTTTCTTTCAGTCTACTAGAGGATTAAAGCAAGGTGATCCTTTATCTCCGGCACTATTTATTTTAGGTGCTGAGATGTTATCCAGATCTCTGAACAGGTTGCAGCAAAATCCTTTATATCACAACTTCCACATGGAAAGCAGAGGACCACAGATTAATCATCTTAGCTTCGCTGATGATATTATTATATTCACTTCAGGAAGAAGGCAGTCTCTCAAACTCATTATGGAGACTCTGAGTATCTATGAAGGAACTTCAGGTCAGCTGATCAACAAGGCTAAAAGTCACTTCTTGCTTCATTCTAATGCTTTCAGGACTACCTGTGAAAGGGTTAAAAGATACACTGGCTTCCACCAGAAAGAGGCTCCTCTGATGTACCTGGGATGCCCCATATTTATTGGAAGGCCTAAGATTATCTATTTCTCGGAGCTTATCAACAAGATGGTTAATAAAATCACAGGATGGCAATCCAAGATGCTAAGCTATGGAGGCAAGGTTACTTTGATCAAACATGTGTTGCAATCAATCCCTATCCACCTTCTATCTTCTATTTCTCCTCCTTCTACTGTTCTTAAGCAAATACAGCACATCATGGCTGATTTCTTCTGGGGATGGAGGAAGGACAAGAAAAAATATCATTGGTCGTCATGGAGAAACTTAAGTTTTCCATATGAGGAAGGGGGAATTGGAGTTAAACTTTTGAAAGATGTTTGTCAGGCTTTTCAATTCAAGCAGTGGTGGACATTTAGATCCAAGCAAACATTGTGGGGTGATTTCCTTAAAGCCAAGTACTGCCAAAGATCTAATCCAATTAGCAAAAAGTGGGATACAGGGGAATCCCAAGCATGGAGGTTGATGATGAAAAACAAAATCACTGTGGAGAACCACATTCAGTGGAAAATCAGGGATGGTTCTTGTTCCTTTTGGTGGGATAACTGGCTGGGAATAGGACCTTTGGCTCAGTTTACCACTCACAGCAACAGATTCAATAATGATAAGGTTGCAGATTATATAGAAGCTGGTCAGTGGAACAGGAGAAAGGTCACTCAGTTAGCTCCTCATACACAGGTACATAAAATTCTTTCTACTCAGATTCATCTACAGCATGGACAATCTGATCAGGCAGTATGGACCCTCAATACCAATGGTACCTTTTCTGTGTCTTCTGCGTGGAATATTATTAGAGAAACCAGGGAGAAAACCATATTCAACACCTACACTTGGCATAGGAATATCCCTTTTAAATGTTCCTTTTTGCTGTGGAGAGCAATTAGGAGCAAATTACCTACCAATGAAAAATTGGCAAGGTTAGGAATTGCACCAGCAAGCTGTTACTGTTGTCACTCTCCTGGAGTTGATACCATCGAACACATTTTCAATTCAGGGAACTTGGCCAGAAATGTGTGGAAGTATTTTGCTGTTGCCATGGGTATTCAAACAGATTATCTACCACTTAGAAGTAGGATTATGAGGTGGTGGAGTAATGCTTATAACAATGAAGCACACAAGCTGATCCTACAAGCCATTCCTATCTTTATTTGCTGGAATTTGTGGAAGAACAGATGTGCAAACAAATATGGAGGCAAACAATCCAACATAGCAAGGGTTAAATATTTGGTGATCCTTGACACTTTCAAGATACTGCATACTGCATTTCCCTACATCACTTGGCCTTTGGAATGGAAAAGGTTGTGTATTCATATTGAGAACTGCACTCATGATACCAAGATCACTTCAGTCCAATGGATTAAACCTCCTGACACTTGGGTGAAACTTAATACTGATGGGAGCACCTTGGGCAACCCAGGCAGCATAGGAGGAGGGGGCATCATCAAAAATCATAAAGGAGAGATTATCTTTGCCTTTTCAGCCCCTTTTGGAACTGGAACAAACAACCAAGCCGAGGTGGAAGCAGCTATTTTAGGCCTAACATGGTGTGCTCAACTGAAACACAACAAGGTGATCCTTGAAGTTGATTCACAGCTACTTGATCACTGGTTGAAAAACATTGCAGCAACTCCTTGGCAGTTCGATTCCCAGATTCAGAAGCTTCAACAAATAGTCACAAAATTCAACCAATTCAGATGTATTCATATCCTCAGGGAGGCCAACTTTGTTGCAGATTCTCTTGCCAAACATAGTCACAAGATTACCAGCCTCCAAATTTATTTCAAGAGTCAGCAGCTGCCCAAAATGACAGCAGCTTATCTCCAGCAGGACCAGGCAGGTATGGCAAGCTTCAGAAGAAGAAAGAAGAAGAGAATTAAGGAACCACCATGATACTCTCTGAGAGAGAGAAGACACAGAAGGGAGCCGGAAATCCTTGAAGTCTTCTCTGATGGTTATAACCATCTTCCTGCTACGATTCTCTTGTTTGCTAGGATAGAATTTATTTCTTGAATTGTAAAGGGAGAGTCTCCCTCATTTAAGTTTTCCTAGAATCTTTGTACTGAGAGGAGTCCTCTCACATAGGTGCGTAGGTGATAGGTTCTTGCTTTTGTTTGGGGAAGTATTGGAGAACCTACTAATTATAGTAGGCTACCAATTCTCGAACCACCATGAAGTGGAGGTAAGGTTTATGTCCCCCTCTATGTATGTTTACTTTTTATATATATGACAAGGCCTGGGGGTGATGCTAAGCCCCTGACCCCTCCAAGGGTCGTTCAAATAAAAAAAAAAAAAAAAAAAAACCCTAAACCTAAACCCTATACCTTATATACAAATCCTAAACCATAAACCACAAATTCTAAACCATAAACCACAAACCGTAAACCCTAAACCTAAACCCTAAAACATAAACCTAAAATCCTAAACTTGAAACCCTAAACCCTAACCCCAAGCACTAAACCCTAAACCTTAAACCTTAAACCCCAAACTTTAAACACTAACCCTAAATCCTAAACCCTAAATCCTAAATTCTAAACTATAAACCCAAAACCCTTAATCCTAAACTCTAAACCCTAAATCCTAAACATTAACCCTATAACCTTAACTCTAAACCCTAAACCCTAAACCCTAAACACTAAACTAAAACCAAAACCCTAAACCCTATACCCTAAATCCAATCTAAAACCCCTAAACCCCTAAATTTGAAACCTAATCCCTAAACCCTAAACTCTAAACCCTAAATCCTAAACCCTAAACCCTAAGCCCTTAATCAAAACTCTAAACCCTAAACTGTCAACCCTAAATCATAAACTATAAACCCGAAACCAGAGACCTTAAACCTTAAATCCTAAACTCAAAACCCTATTCGTAAACCCTGAAAACTAAACCTTAAACCTAAACCCAATACCATCAACCCGATACCTTAAATCCAAACCCTAAACCCTAATCTCTAAATGCATAATCCTAAACCTAAACCCTAAACACTAAACTCTAAACCCTAAATCCTAAATCCTAAATCCTAAACATGAAACCCTAAATCCTAACCCTAAACACTAAACCTTAAACCATAACCTTTAACCCAAAACACTAATACAAAATTATAAATGCGAAACCTAAATCCAAAATCCAAAATCCTAAACACCAAACCCTAAACCCTAAACCCTAAAACCTAAAACCTAACACCTAACACCTAAATCCTTAACCTTAAACCCTATACCCTTAACTCTAAACCCTAAACACTAAACACTAAACCCTTAATCCTAAACCTAAACCCTATATCCTACATATGAAACCAAAAACCCTAACCCTAAACACTAAACCCTAACCCTTAACCCGAAACATTAAATCCTAACCCAAAATCATAAATGCTAAACCTAAATCCAAAACCCTAAATCCTAAACTCCAAACCCTAAACCATAAACCCTAAAACCTAAAAACTGACACCTAAATCATTAACCTACAACCCTATACCCTTAACTCTAAACCCTAAACCCTAAACATTAAATTCTAAAACCTAAACCTTAAACCCTAAACCCTAAACCATACACCTTAAGCCCTAAACCCTAATCCCAAAACCCTAAACCCTAAAACCTAAAATGGAAAAACCTAAATCCTAAACCCTAAACCCTATGCCCTTAATGCTAAACCCTAAACCCTAAACAGTAAACCCTAAAACCTAAACCCTAAACCTAAACCCTATACCCTAACTCCAAACCCTAAGCCGTTAACCATAAACCATAAACCCTAAAGCATAAGCCTTTGATCCTAAACTTGAAACCCTAAACCCTAACCCTAAGCACTAAACCCTAAACCTTAAACCCTAAAATTTAAATACTAACCCTAAATTGTAAACCCTAAACCCTAAATTCTACACTATAAACCCAAAACCCTTAATCCTAAACTCTAAACCCTAAATCCTAAACATTAATCCCTATAACCTTAACTCTAAACCCTAAACACTAAACACTAAACTCTAAAACCTAAACACTAAACCCTAAACCTAAACCCAAACCTCAATCCCTAAATCCAATCTATAATCCCTAAACACTAAACCCTAAATCTGAACCCTAAACCCTAAACCTAAACCCAATACCCTAAACCCGATACCTTAAATCTAAAACCTAAACCCTAAACTCTAAACCTTAATCCTAAACCTAAACCCTGAATCCTACACATGAAACCCTAAACCCTAACCCTAAACACAAAACCCTAACCCTTAACCTGAAACATTAAATCCTAACCAAAAATCATAAATGCTAAACCTAAATCCAAAATCCTAAATCCTAAACTCCAAACCCTAAACCAAAAACCCTAAAACCTAAAACCTGACACCTAAATCCTTAACCTTAAATCCTATACCGTTAACTCTAAACCCTAAACCCTAAACTTTAAACCCTAAAACCTAAACCTTAAACCCTAAACCCTAAACCATAAACATTAAGCCCTAAACCCTAATCCCAAAACCCTAAACCCTAAAATCTAAAACTGAAAAACTTAAATCCTAAACCCTAAACCCTATGCCCTTAACGCTAAACCCTAAACCCTAAACTGTAAACCCTAAAACCTAAACCCTAAACCTAAATGCTATGCCCTAAACCCTATATTCTACACCCAAACCTCAACCCTAAATCCAAAATATAACCTCTAAACAATAAAGCCTAAATCTAAACTCTAAACCCTAAAGCCTAAACCCTAAACCATAACCACAAATCCTAAACCCTAAACTTAAACCCTAAACCCTAAAGTCAAAACTCTAAACCCTAAACCCAAGACCGTAAACCCCAGGTCCCTTTTGCCTTTGCTGAAAGGAGGAACGGTTTAAATTTCTGCTGCCCGGACTCGTTCCCGGTCTTTGCTCTCTTATTTCTAAACTCTTCTCTGTCCCTCAACTTCTCTTCCTCAACCTGCTGCACATAAACCATCAACCTTGATATGTCCATGTCCCCGATAAGCATTGCAGCCCTACCTTCCTTGCTCGACAACCGAGACAACCCAGCAACAAACAAGCTCATTCTATTCCTCATGTCCGCAACCATCTCCGGAGCATAGCGGGATAATTGTGTGAACTTCAGACTGTACTCATGAACACTCAAAGAATCCTGCTTAAGTGTGAGGAACTCACGTACCTTGGCCTCTCTCAACTCTCGAGGAAAGAAATGCCCCAAGAAAGCTTCCTCAAAACCGGCCCAACTCGCAGGTGGTGCATTCTCAGCTCTACTTCTTTTCCACTGGTCAAACCAAGTTCTAGCAACATCCTTCAATTGATATGCAGCTAGTTCAACCCGCTCAATATCTGCTACATGCATCACATCAAAAATCTTCTTCAACTCCTCAGTGAAGTTCTCTGGATCCTCAGTAGTACTTGAACCCATGAAACTCGGAGGATTCATCCCCAAGAACTCACGAATCCTTGAAGTGTCAGCTCCTTCATGTCGAGCTCCTCTTTGCTGACCAATTTGATTAGTCACAGCTTGACTCAGAATTCTAATTGCCTCTCTAAACTCGGCATTAGAAACTTCCCCTTGATCTTGCACTCCCGGGGCATAACGTAACTCTTGCTCATCAACATAACGTCTAGGAAGACGCCCTCTACCAACTCTTCGAGGAGGCATGATTATCTGAAAACACGCGCAAGCGCGGATTAGAAAGAAACATTTTAGAGGTCAACTCTAACGCATGAAATAAGTGTGAAAGAAATGAAAAATCTTCCTAAATGTTGCAGCCTCCCAATTATAGATGTGGCGCGCTTCACACCGATAACTAGGACTCTACAGACATGGCTTCATAGACTCCCTAAGACTCTTGAACTCTGTGCTCTGATACCAAGTATGTCACACCCCGAGCCTACACCCCAGACGTGACCGGCACTTAAAGACCATCGCTGGCCCCCAAGCGAACCCTTGGCCTGGCTTTCTTAACTCAGCGGAAACTTAACTCAACAGGATAACTCAATGCAATGAAAGGTTATAAAACAACTCAACTGAAAGTAATTTGCCAACAAGGCATCTCGAGTTTCAAAATAGGATATTTAAATATATACATGCATGAGAGACTCCAAACTAACTGACTGACTGTCTGACTATCTATGAAGCCTCTAAATACTGAGATGGACGTTGGGACAGACCCCGCAACATCCTAATAAAACAAAAACTAAGAACACAAAATAATTGAGTCCTCCGGAATGCAAGGAGGCTCACCACTGACTCTGGAGTGCTCAGCTGGATCAACGACGTGCAGGATGCTGATCCGGGGTACCTGTATCTGCATCATAACACGATGCAGGCCAACTGGCATCAGTACATGGAAGGTACTAGTATGCGAGCTGGAAAACTAAGCAACAAAGGCTAGAAGGAAATTTGAAAGAAACTGAAAAGTTTACCTAGTTCAACTCAACTCAACCTGACTGACTTCTTTCAATATAAGGCAATTTAAAACAAGTGTGATATAAAGAAAGGCTGTTTAAAACATGCTATAAAACTCTGTGTGTATATAAGGATACAATAAGCCTGAGATGTATATAGAAATACAATTGAACTGATGTATATAAAATACAATAATTTCCGTGTATAAAAATACAATAACTGCTGTGGGAGTTTCTCTAACCGACAACCATCACATAAGAGCTAAAGTGATGATACAGCGATCAACCTCACGCTGCCAGAGCATCCTATACCCGGCCAAAGGTATAAGACCTGAACTGCCTAATAGATCCACTAGTCTAATAGGAAAAGGATTCATCTAAAGAGTATGATCCTTTTCTACCCATGGTGGCTAACATGGTTCTATGGGGGCTGTGGGTTCTTTGAACGCTCCCCCAATTCGGTGCTCGATACTACTCCCAAAAAAAATGTACTGGCTCTTATGTTTTTAAAACACATTTCTTCCTGCTGACATGAGATAATTACTCAAAAAAAAAAACTATCCCGAAGGCTCTTTGGAAATTTCAGTTTCCAACCTTGTTTAAATGTAAAGACATTTCTTTAAAACTTCTTTGGGAATACATAGTTCCCTAATAACTTTGAGAAAATGAACTCAACTTGAAACTTGAGATTTTTTTTACTTAGCTTGAAACTCTAAGCTCTTTGCTTAACTTGACACTTGAGTCTAAAAATAAAAATAAAGTTAAAACGTTCAATAAAGACTCTTAAACAACTTTACAACTAACTTGACTTGCTTAACTTCTAAGCTTAACTCTTAATTTCTAACTTCACTTGACTTCTAACTAACTTTCCTAAAAATGGAATTTGGATTCAAGGTGTTTGCTCACATGTTACGCATGAGTTCTTGACTTTAGAAGTACCTTGGAGTGTTGGAAACAACTAGGAAACATAGGTATAATACCTAGGAACAAAATAAAATACAAATGGGGAATTAAGGTAACGGGAAGGATTGGCGTTCTTGGCGCTCTAAGAGGCGCGGGGCGCCAGCCCTCAACTTCAAACGGGACTGCTGGCCACTCTGCCAAGCACCAGTCCTCAGCTTCAAGGGGACTGCTGGCCACTCTTCCTTCTGCCAGCCCTTTTCCCAAAAAATAAAAATGATTTTTCTCCCTCTTTTCTTCAACTCTAAACCACCCTTACTTCAATGAATTTAACCCCAAACACTAGGGATCATCAATCTCTCAACATACAATAAACTACAACTCAAATACACAACCCAATCATGTCCCACAACCAACAATAACTTCAACAACACAACTAACAACATCAACAACAACTAACAACTTCAACAACTTCAACAACAATCCAATATTTTCTCAAATCATAAAAAAATGAGCTTGGTGTGTGGGGGAAAGGATCAGACCACACAAAGAACTCACATACCTTGATAGGGATCACCCCCGACGAAAATCCACGACGGGAACTTGTTGATCTCCTTTCTCCTCTTCTTCTCCTCTTCTTCTCCTCTTCTTCTCTTCTTCACTCTCAAGAACCCTAACTCTTTCTCTTTTAAAATTGGATAAAAATGATCCAAAATCAGCCTAACACACAATATAACCTCAAAAGAAGTGGCTAGGGAAAAGACCAAAATGCCCTTAAAATTTCCGGACGGATTCCCTGCCAACTGCCCAACTTTCAATGTCCATAACTCGGTCATACGAACTCGAAATCGAGCAATCTCAGTGGCGTTGGAAAGATCATTCCACAAGCTTCGCAACCATAACTGGAACTACTCCTAACTCATCGTGATCTAGGAGTTACGACTGTTCAAAGTTGGCCAAAAATCACTGATTTCCACACTTAGCCAAATTTTCCAGATTCTATATTTTTTTCCAAAAATGGCTACTTCCAATTTCAAGCTTCTTTATAGCTATTTCAAATTGTCGGATGTTACAATTCTAAACCCTAAACCCTAAATGATAACCACAAACTCTAAACCCAAAACTTAAACCCTAAACCCTAAACCCTAAACCCTAAATTTAAACACTAAACCCTAAACCCTAAACCCTTAAATCCTAAACCCTAAATCCTATACCTTTAACCATAAACCAACCCTAAATCCTAAACTCGAAACCCTAAACCCCAAACCTTAAATCCTAAATCCTAAACCCTAAACCGATAATCCAAACTCTAAACCCTACACCCTAAATCCTAAACTAAAAACCTGTCCCTAAACACTAAATCCTAAACCATAAACCTAAACTCTATACCCAAAATCCAAACCCTAAACCCTAAACCACAAACCCTAAACCCTAAAGCATAAATCTTAAATCCTAAACTTGAAATCCTAAACCCTAATCCTAAGCACTAAACCCTAAACTCTAAACCTTAAACCCTGTACTTTAAACACTAACCCTAAATCGTAAACCCTAAACACTAAATTCTAAACTATAAACCCAAAACCCTTAATCCTAAACTCTAAACCCTAAAACCTACATATTAAACCCTATAACCTTAACACTAAACCCTAAACCCTAAACACTAAACTCTAAAACCTAAACCCCAAACCCAAACCTCAATCCCTAAATCCAATCTATAACCCCTAAACACTAAACCCTAAATCTGAACCCTAAACCCTAAACGATAAGCCCTTAATCAAAACTCTAAACCCTAAACCCTCAACCCTAAATCCTAAACTCTAAACTCAAAACCAGAGACCTTAAACCCTAAATCCAACACTCAAAACCCCATTCGTAAACCCTAAAAACTAAACCCTAAACCTAAACCCAATACCCAAAACCCGATACCTTAAATCCAAGCCCTAAACCCTAAACTCTAAACCCTTAATCCTAAAGCTAAACCCTAAACCCTAAACCCTAAATCCTAAATCCTAAGCATGAAACCCTAAAGCCTAACCCTAAACACTAAACTTAAACTTTAACCTTTAACCCGAAACATTAAATCCTAACCCAATATCATAAATGCGATACCTAAATCCAAAACTCCAAACCTTAAAACCTTAACCCTAACACCTAAATCCTTATCCTTAAACCCTATACCCTTAACTCTAAACCCTAAACCCTAAACACTAAACCCTAAAACCTAAACCCTAAACCCTAAACCCTAAGCCCTATACCCTAATCCCTAAACCCTAAACCCTAAAACGTAAACCAAAAAACCTAAATCCAAAACCCTAAACCCTAAAACGTAAACCAAAAAACCTAAATCCAAAACCCTAAACCCTATTCGCTTAATGCTAAACCCTAAAACCTAAGCCCTAAACCTAAACATTATGCCCTAAACCCTAAACCGTAAACCCAAACCTCAAACCCTAAATCCAAATTATAAACACTAAACACTAAACCCTAAATCGAAACTCTAAACCCTAAACCGTAACCACAAACCCTAAACCCTAAACATAAACCTTAAACCCTAAAGCCTAAACTCTAAACCTTAAACCTAAGACCGTAAAACCTAAACCCATAAACCCTACACCTTTAACCATAAAACTTGAACCCTAAACCCTAATCCCAAATCCCTAGATCCTAAACACTAAACCCTAAACGCTAAACCCTAAACCCTAAACCCAAACCCCTAAACCCTAAACCCTAAATCTAAACTCTAAACCATAAACCCTAAACCTTAAAAGCTAAACCCTTAATCCAATTCTAAACCCTGAACCCTAAATGATAACCACAAAGCCCAAACCCAAAACTTAAACCCTAAACCATAAACTTAAACACTAATCCCTAATCCCTAAACCCTAAACCCATAAATCCTAAACCCTTAATCCTAACCTGCAAACACTAAACCCTAAATCTAAATTCTAAACCCTAAAGCATAAACCCTAAACCATAACCACAAACCCTAAACCCTAAACTTAAACCCTAAACCCTAAACCCTAAACTCTAAACACTAAACCCAAGACCGAAAAACCTAAACCCATAAAACCTATACCTTTAACCATAAACCTTTAACCCTAAACCCTAATCCCAAATCCCAAATCCTTATATTTGAAACCCTAAACCCTAAACCCTAATCCCTAACCCCTAAACCCTAAACCCTAAATCTAAACACTAAATCGTAATCCCTAAACCCTAAAAGCTAAACCCTTAATCCAAACGCTAAACCCTAAATGATAACCACAAACCCTAAACCCAAAATATATACCCTAAACCCTAAACCCTAAACTTAAACACGAAACCCTAAACCCATAAATCCTAAACCCTAAATCCTATACCTTTAACCATAAACCTTGAACCCTAAACCCTAATCCCTAATCCCTAAACCCTAAACTCTAAATCCTAAACTTAAAACCCTAAACCCTAAACCTTAATCCCTAAAACCTAAACCCTAAACGTATAATCCAAACTCTAAACCCAAAATCCAAAACTATAAACCCTGTCCCTAAACACTAAACCCTAAACCCTAAACTATAAACCCTAACCCTAAGCACAAAACCCAAAGCCCTAAACCTTAAACCCTAAACTTAAAACACTAACCCAAAATCGTAAACCCTAAACCCTAAAGTCTAAACTATAAACCCAAAACCCTTAATCCTAAATCTAAACCCTAAATCCTAAACATTAAACCCTATAACCTTAACTCTAAACTTTAAACCATAAACACTAAACACTAAAACCTAAACCCTAAACCCTAAACCTAAATGCTATACCCTAAACCCTAAACCCTAAACCCAAACCTCAATCCCTAAATCCAATCTATAACCCCTAAACACTAAACCCTAAATCTAAACCCTATACCATAAACTCTAATTCTAAACCCTAAACCCTAAACCCTAAGCCCTAAATCAAAACTGTAAACCCTAAACCCTCAATCCTAAATCCTAAACTCTAAACCCAAAACCAGAGACCTTAAACTCTAATTCCTAAACTCAAAACCATATTCGTAAACCATAAAGACTAAACCCTAAACCTAAACCCAATACCCAAAACCCGATACCTTAAATCCAAACCCTAAACCATAAAGTCTAAACCCTTAATCCTATACCCTGAACCCTAAACCCTAAATCCTAAATCTTAAACATGAAACCCTAAAGCCAAACCCTAAACCTTAATCGTTAACCCGAAACTTTAAATCCTAACCAAAAATCATATAGCTAAACCTAAATCCAAATTATAAACTCTAAACACTAAACCCTAACTATAAACTCTAAACCCTAAAGCCTAAAGCCTAAACCATAACCACAAACCCTAAACCCTAAAACTAAGACCGTAAAACCTAAACCCACAAAACCCTATACCTTTAACCATAAACCTTAAACCCTAAACTCTAAACCCAAATCACTAGATCCTAAACCCTAAACCCTAAACCCTAATCCCTAACCCCTATACCCTAAACCTTAAATTTGAACTCTAAATCGTAAACCCTAAACCCTAAAAGCTAAACCCTTAATCCAAACTCCAAACCCTAAACCATAAATGATAACCACAAACCCTAAACCCAAAACTTAAACCCTAAACTTAAACAATAAACCCTATACCCTATACCCACAAATCCTAAACTCTAAATTCTATACCTTTAACCATAAACCTTGAACCCTAAACCCTAATCCCTATCCCTAAACCCTAAACCCTAAATCCTCAACTCAAAACCCTAAATCCTAAACCCTAAACCCTAAATCCTAAGCCCTAAACCCATAATCAAAACTCTAAACCCTAAATCTTAAACTAAAAACCCTGTCCATAAACACTATACCCTAAACCTTAAACCTAAACCCTATACCCTAAATCCAAACCCTAAACCATAAACCACAAACCCTAAACCCTAAACCTAAACGCAAAAAAATAAACCTTAAATCCTAAATTTGAAACCCTAAACCCTAACCCTAAGCACTAAACCCTAAACCCTAAACCTTAAACCCTAAACTTTAAACACTAACCCTAAATCGTAAACCCTAAACCCTAAGTTCTAAACTATAAACCAAAACCCTTAATCCTAAACTCTAAACATTAAACCCTATAACCTTAACTCTAAACCCTAAACCCTAAACACTAAACTCTAAAACCTAATCCTAAACCCTATACCCTAAATCCTAAACCCTAAACCCAAACCTCAATCCCTAAATTCAATCTATAACCCCTAAACACCAAACCCTATACCCTAAATCCTAAACCATAAACCCAAACCTCAATCCCTAAATTCAATCTATAACCCGTAAACACTAAACACTAAATCTAAACCCTAAACCCTTAACTCGAAACCCTAAACCCTAAACCCAAAAAAAAAAAAAAAAAAAAAAAAAAAAAAAAAAAAAAACCCTAAACCCTAAACCCTAAGCCCTTAATCAAAACTCTACACCCTAAACCCTCATCCCTAAATCCTAAACTCTAAACCCGAAACCAGAGACCTTAAACCCTAAATCCTAAACTCAAAACCCTATTCGTAAACCCTGAAGACTAAACCTTAAACCTAAACCTAAACCCAATACCATAAATCCAAACCTGAAACCCTTAATCCTAAACCTTAAACCCTAAATTTAAAACACTAACCCTAAATCGTAAACCCTAAACGCTATATTCTAAACTATAAACCCAAAACGCTTAATCCTAAACTCTAAACCCTAATTCCTAAACATTAAACCCTATAACCTTAACTCTAATCTCTAAACCGTAAACACTAAACATTAAAAACTAAACCCTAAACCCTAAACCTAAATGCTGTACCCTAAACCCTAAACCCTAAACCCAAACCTCAATCCTTAAATCAGATCTATAACCCTTAAACACTAAACCCAAAATCTGAACCCTAAACCCTTAACCCTAATTCTAAACCCTAAACCCTAAACTCTAAACCCTAAACCCTCAACCCTAAATCCTAAACTCTAAACCCAAAACCAGAGACCTTAAACCCTAATTCCTAAACTCAAAACCATATTCGTAAACCCTAAAGACTAAACCCAATACCTTAAATCCAAACCTTAAACCATAAACTCTAAACCCTTAATCTTATACCCTGAACCCTAAACCCTAAATACTAAATCTTAAACATGAAACCCTTAAAGCCAAACCCTAAACACTAAAGCCTAAACCTTAACCATTAACCCGAAACTTTAAATCCTAACCCAAAATCATATATGATAAACCTAAATCCAAATTATAAACTCTAAACACTAAACCCTAAATATAAACTCTAAACCCTAAAGCCTAAACCCTAAACCCTAAAGTTAAACCCTAAAGCCTAAAGCCTAAACTCTAAACCCTAAAACCAAGACCGTAAAACCTAAACCCATAAAACCCTATACCTTTAACATAAACCTTGAACCCTAAACTCTAAACCCAAATCACTAGATCCTAAACACTAAACCCTAAACCCTAATCCCTAACCCCTATACCCTAAACCCTAAATTTGAACTCTAAATCATAAACCCTAAACCCTAAAAGCTAAACCCTTAATCCAAACTCTGAACCCTAAACCCTAAATGATAACCACAAACCCTAAACCTAAACCCTAAACCCTAAACTTAAACACTAAACCCTAAACCCTATACCCATAAATCCTAAACTCTAAATTCTATACCTTTAACCATAAACCTTGAACCCTAAACCCTAATCCTTATCCCTAAACCCTAAACCCTAAATCCTCAACTCAAAACCCTAAATCCTAAACCTTAAACCCTAAATCCTAAGCCCTAAACCCATAATCCAAACTCTAAACCCTAAACCCTAAATCCTAAATTAAAAACCCTGTCCCTAAACACTACACCCTAAATCCTAAACCTAAACCCTATATCCTAAATCCAAACCCTAAACCATAAACCACAAACCCTAAACCATAAACCTAAATGCTAAAAAATAAACCTTAAATCCTAAATTTGAAACCCTAAACCCTAACCCTAAGCACTAAACCTTAAACCCTAAACTTTAAACACAAACCCCAAATCGTAAACCCTAAACCCTAAATTCTAAACTATAAACCCAAAACCCTTAATCCTAAACTCTAAACACTAAATCCTAAACATTAAACCCTATAACCTTAACTCTAAACCCTAAACCCTAAACACTAAACTCTAAAACCTAAACCTAAACCCTATACCCTAAATCCTAAACCCTAAACCCAAACCTCAATCCCTAAATTCAGTCAATAACCCCTAAACACTAAACCCTATACCATAAATCCTAAACCCTAAACCCAAACCTCAATCCCTAAATTCAATCTATAACCTATAAACACTAAACCCTAAACCCTTAACTCTAAACCCTAAACCCTAAGCCCTTAATCAAAACTCTACACCCTAAACCCTTATACCTAAATCCTAAACTCTAAACCCGAAATAAAAAACCTTAAACCCTAAATCCTAAACTCAAAACCCTATTCGTAAACCCTGAAGACTAAACCTTAAACCTAAACCCAATACGTTAAACCCGATACCATAAATCCAAACCCTAAACCATTAATCCTAAACCTAAACCATAAACCCTAAATACTAAATCCTAAACATGAAACCCTAAAGCCTAACCCTAGTGCCTAACCCTAAACACTAAAACCTAAACCTTAACCTTCAACCTGAAACTTTAAATCCTAACCAAAATCATAAATCCTAAACCTAAATCCAAAATCCTAAATCCTCATCTCCAAACCCTAAACCCTAAACCCTAAAACCTAAAACCCAACACCCAAATCCTTAACCTTAAACCCTATATCCTTAACTCTAAACCCTAAACCCTAAACACTAAACCCTAAATTCTGAAACATAAACCATAAGCCCTAAACCATAATCCCTAAACCCTAAACCCTAAAACCTAAAACCAAAAACCAAAATCCTAAAACCTAAACCCTATGCCCCTAACACTAAACCCTAAACCCTAAACAGCAAACCCTAAAACCTAAAACCTAAACCTAAACGCTATGCCCTAAACCCTAAACCCTAAACCTAAACCTCAAACCGTAAATTCAAACTATAACCTCTAAACACTAAACCCTAAATCAAAACTCTAAACCCTAAAGCCTAAACCCTAAACCATAACCACAAACCCTAAACCCTATACTTAAACCCTAAACCCAAAAGCCTAAACTCTAAACCCTAAACCCAAGACCGTAAAACATAAACCCATAAACCCGATACCTTTAACCATAAACCCTGAACCCTATTCCCTAATCCCAAATCCCTAGACCCTGAACCATAAACCCTAAATGCTAAATCCTAAACCCTAATCCCTAACCCCTAAACCCTAAACCCTAAATCTAAACTCTAAACTCTAAACCATAAACCTTAAAGCCTAAAAGTTAAACCCTTAATCCCAACTCTAAACCCTAAACCCTAAATGATAACCACAAACCCAAAACCCAAACCCTAAACCCTAAACCCTAAACTTCAACACTAAACCTAAACCCTAAAGCAAAAACATTAAATCCTAAACTTAAAACCCTAAACCCTAACCCTAAGCACTAAACCCTAAACCCTAAACCTTAAATCCTAAACTTTAAACACAAACCCTAAAACATTAAAGCCAATAACATTAACTCTAAACTCTAAAACCAAAACCCTATACCTTATACCCTAAACCCACACCTAAATCCCTAAATTCAATATATAACCCCTAAACACTAAACCCTAAATTTGAAACCTAAACCCTAAACTCTAAACCCTAAACCCTAAACCCTAAGCCCTTAATCAAAATTTTAAACCCTAAACCTTAACCTTTAACCCGAAAGTTTAAATCCTAACCAAAAATCATAAATGCTAAACCTAAATCAAAAATCCAAAATCCTAAACTCAAAACCCTAAATCCTAAACCCAAAAACCTAAAACCTAACACCTAAATCCTTAACCTTAAACCCTATACCCTTAACTCTAAAGCCTAAATCCTAAACACCAAACCCTAAAACCTAAACATTAAACCCTAAACCCTTAACCCTAAAACATAAACCATAAGCCCTAAAGCCTAATCCCTAAAGCCTAATCCCTAAACCCTAAGCCCTAAAACCTAAAGCCAAAAAACCTAAATCTTAAACCCTAAACCCTATGCCCTTAACGCTAAACCATAAACCATAAACCATAAACAATAAACCCTAAAACCTAAACCCTAAACCTAAACGCTATGCCCTAAACCATAAACCCTAAACCCTAAAACCTAAACCCTAAATCTAAACTCTAAACCCTAAAGCCAAAACCATAAACCATAACCATAAACCCTAAACCCTAAACTTAAACCCTAAACCCTTAAGCCTAAACTCTAAACCTTAAACCCAAGACCGTAAAACAAAAATCCATAAACCCTATACCTTTAACCATAAAGCTTGAACCCTAAACCCTAATCCCAAATCCCTAGATCCAAAACCCAAAACCCTAAACCCTAATCCCTAACCCCTAAACCCTAAACCCTAAATTTGAACTCTAAATCATAAATCCTAAACCCTTAATCCCAACTCTAAACCCTAAATGGTAACCACAAACCCTAAACCCTAAAACCATAAATCCTAAACACTAAATCCTATTCCTTTAACCATATACCTTGAACCCTAAACCCTAATCCCTAATCCCTAATCCCTAAACCCTAAACTCTAATCCCTAAACCCTAATCCCTAACCCCAAAACCCTAAACCCTAAATCTGAACTCCAAACCGTAAACCGTAAACCCTAAAAGCTAAACCCTTAATGCCAACTCTAAACCCTAAATGATAACCACAAACCCTAAACCCAAAACTTAAACCCTAAACTGTAAACCATAAACTTAAACACTAAACCCTTAACCCATAAATTCTAAACCCTAAACCCTAAACCTAAACCGTAAACCCTAAATACAAATACTAAACCATAAACCACAAACCCTAAACCCTAAAGCATAAACCTTAAATCCTAAACTTGAAACCCTAAACCCTAACCCTAACCCTAAACCATAAACCACAAACCCTAAATCGTAAACCCTGAACCCTAAGTTCTAAACTATAAACCCAAAACCCTTAATCCTAAACTCTAAACCCTAAATCCTAAACATTAAACCCTATAACCTTAACTCTAAATCCTAAACCCTAAACACTAAACTCTAAAACCAAAACAACGAACCCTATACCCTAAACCCAAACCTCAATCCCTAAATCCAGTCTATAACCCCTAAACACTAAATCCTAAATCTGAACCCTAAACCCTAAACTCTAAACCCTAAACCCTAAACCCTAAACCCAAAGCACTTAATCAAAATTCTAAACCCTAAACCCTCAACCTTAAATCCTAACCTCTAA
Organism: Solanum bulbocastanum; assembly: GCA_037074985.1. Taxonomy (NCBI): domain Eukaryota; kingdom Viridiplantae; phylum Streptophyta; class Magnoliopsida; order Solanales; family Solanaceae; genus Solanum; species Solanum bulbocastanum. Next base: position 29,632,039 of record CM073601.1, on the reverse strand, counting down.
ACCCAAAACCAGAGATCTTAAACCCTAAATCCTAAACTCAAAACCCTTTTCATAAACCCTGATGACTAAACCCTAAACCTAAAACCAAAACCCGATACCTTAAATCCAAACCAAAAACACTAAACCTTAAACCTTAACTTTTAACCCAAAAGTTGGAATCCTAACCCAAAATCATAAATGCTAACCCAAAATCCAAAATCAAAAATCCTAAACTCCAAACCCTAAACCCTAAACCATAAAACCTAAAACCTAGCACCTAAATCCTTAACCTTAAACCCTATACCCTTAACTCTAAACCCTAAACCCTAAACCCTTAAACCCTAAACCCAAAACCTTCAAACCTAAACCCTAAAACATAAACCGTAAGCCCTAAACCCTAATCCCTAAACCCTAAACCCTAAAACCTAAACCCTAAAACCAAAAACCAAAAAACCTAAATCCTAAACCCTAAACCCTATGCCCTTGACGCTAAACTCTAAACCCTAAACTATAAACCCTTAAACCTAAACCCTAAACCTAAATACTACACCCTAAACCTTAAAACCCTAAACCCAAACCTCAAACCCTAAATCCAAACTATAACCTCTAAACACTAAACCCTAAATTTAAACCCTAAACCCTAAAGCCTAAACTCTAAACCCTAAACCCAAGACCATAAAACCTAAAGTCATAAACCCTATACCTTTAACCATAAACCTTGAACCCTAAACCCTAATCCTAAATCCCTAGATCCTAAACCCTAAACCCTAAATGCTAAACCCTAAACCCTAATCCCTAACCCCTAAACCCTAAACCCCATCGCCTCTCACTTTCTCAATTTTTTCTCTCTCTAAAAACAGCTCTCTAAAATTCGCTCCCAATTAAAAGAGACACAGCAGTTCGCCGGAATGGCCACAGCGCCGCCGGGAAGGCAGCTCCGACCGCCGGACCAAGACCATTCGACGCGGAATTCGTCCATTGATAAACCCCTGCAGGGCGCTTCACCAGAATCATCAGACAATTCTTCGAAATTGCGAAGAATCGAGGCGATGCACGTCGCGATTTCTGAAGAAGAATTGGACTGGGCTCGGAAAATTATATCCCTAGAGCAATCTGGAAGGATTCGAGTTAATTCAACTGGAAATAATGTCTCTACATCTAAGGATCTATCTACAATCCAAAAATCAAATGATTCTGTCCCACAAATTGAGAGATCCAAGAAGATGATTTTTGGGGAAATCGCCTCAAAATCGCCTGAAGTGCGCACGCAATTCCGATCAACTTCTGGGGATATGAATGATGTTTTGACCACTGGGGAATCTTCCCCAGGCCAAGGAGTACACCCTGAAGCAATTTCAAACAATTTGGATGGTGAAATCTCCGGCGACATACAATCCGGCAAAGTCACCGGAGCTCCGGTCAACAATGGCGATGAAATGTTACAGCAAATAATTCCCTGTGATGAGGATGAGCCTCCTAAGGTAACCAATTCCATAAATCAGCAAAGAATTAATGTTTGCTTGTTCTCTGATTTACAGGACCAAGTAACAGCAAAGGAAGATGATCGTAATGAAGGAGAGCAACTGGAAAATCATAAGACGACGAACGAAATGAACCAACTAAACAATGACGATAATGAGCAAAACCCAAAGACGACGAGGGAATCAATGCAACAGGAACAGTATGAGCAAAGTACCAATGAGATCATACAAGAGACCAGTGGAACCATGCTGCAGAAGAGAGCTCAAGGGAATCAGCAACCAACACAACATACGTATCCTAAGGACCTAGTGGGTACTTCAAGGGAGGAACAACAGGTTAAAAGTAATGGTGCAACCTGGAGGGTGAAGGAGACGATCAACAATAAGGAAAACACAACCCATCGAAACATAGAGAAGGAGAAAAGCCAACCTGAAAACAACAACAAGGAGAACACAGGTAAATACACTCACACCTCTCCAAATGCCCATGATCACACTAACACTCTTGGTAATAATTCCCATAATTCCCATATTAGTCAAAACGAATGTGAGAAGGGTATATCTATTGTGCAGGCTGGTGTGAATGAGGCAAAGGGACAAGTTGAGAAAACTAGTCATTCGACCTTGAATGTGGTTAGCCAAATCCCTCCTCCTGTAAAAATTTCCTCTAACTTTGAGGTGTATAGACCTGGCTAGCAAAGAATGATCCAGAACAGTTCTAAATAGAACCAAAATAAACCCCCTACTACCAGCCAGCATATCCCTGATCCCTCTCCTCCTACAGTGACCCAATCCCTTGCGACTAGACTTAGAGCCAACCAAATTAAAAATGAAACTCCCTTGGGCATTATCTCTCCTATCATCACTACCAGACAAGGATACCCCTCCATTACCTTCCATGAAGAGGATTTTTTGCAAAAGATGCCTGGTAGATGTAAATTCACATTGGTAGGCAAATTTACCAATGCCATGCCTAAAATGGAGATCATTAGGAAAAGCTTCATTGCCCAAACTCAGCTCACTGGCGGAGTTAAAATTGCCCACTTTAACTCAAGGCACATTTATATAGATTTAGACAATGAGGCAGATCATATTTCTGTGTGGACTAAGCAGAAGATATTCATTGCTGGCCATCCTATGAAACTACAAGTTTGGACCCCTACTTTCAAACCTGCTGAGGAAACTCCTATTGTACCAATCTGGGTCACATTGCCTGAACTTCCTTGGCACTGCTACTATATGGATATCCTTAGCCCCTTGCTGTCCCCCATTGGTAAAGCTCTATATCTGGATTCTGCTACTATGCAGAAAACCAGGGGAAGTGTAGCAAAAGTGAGAGTCCAAATTGATATCACCAAGGACAGACCACAGCATGTGTGGATGGGCTTTTCTGAAAAGGATCCAACTCTTGGTAAATGGCAAATTATAGAATTCGAAGATGTTCCTTCTTATTGTTTATATTGCAAACACCAAGGGCACATACTGGGAGAATGTCCTGTGAAAAGAAGGGATGAGGAAACTAAAAGAAAAAAGGAATTGGAGGCAAACATGAAAGGACAAGAGAAGCTGATAAATCAGACACCTAAAGACAATGTTCAACAGCAGCAAGGCAAGGAAAAAATACACTCAGACAGGCAAACCAAAGGGAAAGGACCAACTGAGGAGGATGCTATATTCAAAGAGGAACAATGGCAAATTCAAACAAGGAGAAAGAATAAAAACAAGCAGCAAAATCAAGAACAAGGTAAGAAACATGATTCCCAAGTACAGGTACAACAGAAGAAGGTACAGCAGACTAACAAATCCAAGGATTCACAACCTTTGCAAAACTCAGGTATAAATGCTAAAACTCCTGTAACTGTGTCTGAGGAATCTGGTGATCAAATTCCTATACCCCCTCCCCTGTAATTGTTGATGCTGATAAGCATTTTAGTGATTATGTGACCCCTACCCCTGTAAGCCCCCTTGTTCCTTCTGTTGGTGGAGTTGTTGGAGGGAGGATGGATGCACAGGAGAAAACTACTAACCTGCAGGAAGGGGAACCTATGGGGAGGGAATTGACTCATGTTATGCATGAGAACCTAATGGCTGACCATAGGATTGACCTTCAAGCCCCTGCTACCACAAACAAGGCTGGCCATCACCAACAAGAACAGGTTCTTCAAGTTAGAGAGAAGACTAATCAACAGAGTAACACTAACAGGGAAGGACAGAAGCAACTCCATGGTTCTATGGCAAAAGAAATGGGAAACAAAGCAAGCTCCAGTAAACAGGCAGATACTCCCAAAAGTAAGAACAAACCTAGCAAGAAAAAGAGGGAAGCAATCAAGAGGAAGCAGGCTGAACAAATCCAGCAAGATCAGAAGCAGATGGATAATCTTGGGGAGGAAAATTCTTGTAAAAAATTCACCATGGTGGAGCAAATTATGGATGTAATTCCACTTAAGGCTCAGTACAATACTCCTACTCCTGGAAAACCCCCTGATCAGACAAAGGTATCCATAAGAGATGAGTATGAAGTGGAGATCTCTGAAGATGAAATAGAGGAAGACAAGGCACCTGAAAATGAACAGAAGGATGATGAAGATACCTGTCAACTGCTGATCAATGCTTTTAGCCCCAACAAAGATCAGGATCTTGAAAAGGAAGTGCTTCAGGTTACCAACAATCAGGGACTCTCTCCCAGAGGTGTACACCTTAATAGACTTCCCCTGAAAAAACCTTCAACAACCATTCCTGCCACTGCAGGAAGACCAAACACAAGACTGTTTGCCTCTAAATCTTCTCAATGATTAGTACAATCATATGGAATGCTAGAGGTATCAATACCCAAGGTGTTATTGAAAGACTCAAAAACCTCAAAAACATTCACTATGTGTCTATGATTGCCATCCTGGAACCCTTCTCAGATAGTGCTCATATAAATATGTTTAAAAGTATGCTTGCCATGGATGATGCAGCTGGTAACCCCAATGGAAAAATTTGGCTCTTTTGGACCAATGATATTACTTGTAAGGTGTTAGAAACTGATGATCAGCAGATCACTTGTGAAATCAATCATACAGAAATTCTTGAAACCTACATCAAGACCTTTGTGTATGCCAAATGTAAGGAATATCTCAGGAAACCTCTATGGGACAGACTACTACATTTTGCTGATACTAGAAATGCCACTCCATGGTGCACTGTTGGGGACTTTAATGTTATTACTGATACAGATGAAAAACTGGGAGGTAACACCTATAACATGAGGAAAAGCATGGACTTCATTGATATTATTGAAGCCTGTGGACTCATGGACTTGGGGTTCAATGGACCTAGATTTACCTGGTCAAACCAAAGAGGTATTAATTTCAGAATTTGGAAAAGGTTGGACAGGGCTATGGTCAATGATAAATGGTTGCAAAATATGCCACAGACTACTATTACTCATCTCCCTTCAGTGGGTTCTGATCACTGTCCACTTCTTATGGAGATGAATACTAGAGTAACTACTCATATTAAATATTTCAGATTCCTTAACTGCTGGACTAATCAACCTTCCTTTGAAGAGACTGTAACTGAGTGCTGGAACAGGCAGATTGAAGGTAATCCTATGTGGACCTTTCATCAGAAAATGAAGAGACTTGCAGCTACCCTCAGTGTTTGGTCCAAAGAAAAGTTTGGTGATATTTTTGCTAAAGTCAGGGAGTTTGAAGAAAGAGTTAAAGTTGCTGAAGAAAATCTCATTCACAACAACACAGAGGAGCATAGAGCAGTACTTCATGGAATCAATGCTGAATACATCAGATTTATGAAGCTTGAAGATTCTATCCTCAAACAAAAGACTCAGCTACAATGGTTTAAAGAAGGGGATGGCAATTCTAAATATTTTCATGCACTAATCAGGGGAAGAAGGAGGAGGCTGTTTATTCACAAAATCCTCACTGAGGATGATGAGTGGGTACAGGGGGATGAACACATTGCACAGGCTGCATTTGATCATTTCCAAAATATATTCACAGGAGAAGAAAAGAGTATTGATGAGGTCCCTATGAGGTGCATTCCCAGATTGGTCAAACAGGAACATAATGACAGAATGAAAGATCTGCCTACTATGGAAGAACTCAAAGAGGTGGTCTATACCATGAACCCCAACTCAGCTGCAGGACCAGATGGAATGAATGGCCATTTTTTCCAGAAATGCTGGAGCATTATCAGCAAGGATCTGTTAGCTGTTATTCATGCCTTTTTCAGTGGACAAACTATACCCAAGTTCTTCTCTCATGCTTGCCTGGTTCTTATCCCCAAAGTGAAGCATCCTAATAAACTCTCAGAGTTCAGACCCATCAGCCTGAGCAATTTCACTAATAAGATTATTTCCAAGCTTCTCTGCCTCAGATTAGCTCCTATTCTACCTAGCCTTATTTCCCCTAATCAATCAGGCTTTGTTAAAGGCAGAAGCATAACTGAGAATATTATGTTAACCCAAGAGATCATCCACCAGATCAGAAAACCAAACATTGGAAGCAATGTAGTGATCAAGCTTGATATGGCAAAAGCTTATGATAGAGTATCTTGGTCCTACATTTGTATTATCCTCAAAAAGATGGGTTTTGAGGAGGTTGTCATTGATATGTTTTGGAGAATTATGTCCAACAATTGGTACTCTATCATTATTAATGGTAAGAGGCATGGCTTCTTTCATTCCACTAGAGGACTTAAACAAGGAGACCCCCTATCCCCAGCCCTATTTATTTTAGGTGCTGAGATGCTGTCAAGATCCCTGAACAACCTCCATCATAACCCCTTATACCATGGCTTCTATATGGAAAGGAAGGGACCTCAAATTAACCATCTAAGCTTTGCTGATGATATTATCATTTTCACCTCTGGAAGGAAGCATTCTCTTAAGCTCATTATGCATACTTTGGCTACTTATGAAAGAGTTTCTGGCCAGCTGATCAACAAGGCCAAAAGTCACTTCATGCTACACTCCAATGCTTCCAGAACTACCTGTGACAGAATTAAAAAGAGTACAGGTTTTCATAAGAAAGAAGCCCCTATTACCTACCTTGGATGCCCTATAGCTGCTGGAAGATATAAGAACATCTACTTCTCTGAGCTCATCAATAAGATTGTCAACAGAATCACTGGCTGGAACTCTAAGATGCTGAGTTATGGGGGCAAGGCAACCATGATCAAACATGTCCTTCAAGCTCTGCCTATTCATATCCTTTCAGTCATCTCCCCACCCTCTACTATCCTAAAGCAAATTCAGAGCATATTGGCTGATTTTTTCTGGGGATGGAGAAATGACAAGAAAAAATACCATTGGTCTTCATGGAGGAACTTAAGTTTCCCCTATGATGAAGGAGGAATTGGTGTTAGGCTTATGAGGGATGTGTGTCAAGCCTTCCAGTTTAAACAGTGGTGGACTTTCAGATCGAAACAAACCTTATGGGGGGACTTTCTCAAGGCAAAGTATTGCCAAAGATTTAACCCTATAAGCAAAAAATGGGATACTGGTGAATCCCAAGCCTGGAAGCTCATGATGATGAACAAAATTATTGCGGAGAAACACATCCAATGGAAAATAAGGAATGGTTCTTGCTCCTTTTGGTGGGATAATTGGCTTGGAGTAGGTCCCCTGGCTAATTACATTGCTGCTAGTAACAGATTCAACAATGATAAAGTTTCAGATTTTATTGAGGATGGACAGTGGAACAGGGATAAGGTCACCCAGGCAGCACCTCACAATCAAGTACACAATATTCTTTCTACTCAGCTCCAGTTACAGCAGAACCAGCCTGATCAGGCAGTGTGGAGTCTCAATACCAGTGGCCTGTTCTCTATCACTTCAGCTTGGAACAACATTAGAGAAAAAAGGGTAAAAACCAAAATCAATACCTACACCTGGCAGAATCAGATCCCTTTCAAATGCTCTTTCTTATTGTGGAGAGCAATCAGGGGCAAGCTTCCGACCAATGAAAAGCTTTTGAAATTTGGAATTGAACCAGGTGTCTGCTACTGCTGCTACTCTCTAGGATTGGATACTATAGAACATATTTTCAATTCTGGAAATTTTGCCAAACAGGTCTGGAAATATTTTGCCAATTCCTTAGGCATTCAAACTGATTACCTCCCTCTTAGAAACATGATCATGAGATGGTGGAGCTGCACTTACAATAATGAAGCACACCAGCTGATCCTTCAAGTGATACCAATCTTTATTTGTTGGAACTTGTGGAAAAACAGGTATGCTGTTAAGTATAGGGGCAAACAGTCCAACATGGCAAGAGTTAACCACATGGTGATTCTGGACAGCTTTAAGCTGCTGCAGACTAAGTTCCCTTATATTTCCTGGCCTCTGGGATGGAATAAAATTTGTACACTCCTAGAAAATTGTACTCATGAGACCAGGGTGATGACAATTCAGTGGATTAAACCTCCAGACAGCTGGGTCAAAATCAACACAGATGGGAGTGCTCTAAACAATCCGGGAAGGATAGGAGCTGGAGGAATTCTCAGGAATCAGACTGGAGAATTCATTTTAGCCTTTTCAGTTCCTTTGGGGCAGGGAACCAACAATCAGGCTGAAATAGAGGCTGCTAACTATGGCCTAACTTGGTGTGTGCAGCTAAATTACAAGAATGTAATCCTGGAAGTTGATTCTCAACTACTAGCAGACTGGTTTAGTAACAAAGCAGCAGTCCCTTGGGCCATCTCAGCACACCTGCAGAAGCTTCACCAATTGGTTACTCACTTCACTCACTTCAAATGTATACACACCTTCAGAGAGGCTAACTTTGTAGCAGACTCACTCTCTAAGCACAGCCACCAGATCTCAAATCCTCAAATCTACTTCAAGACTCAGCAGCTTCCCAAACTAACAGCAGCTTACTTCCACCAGGATTTAGCAGGCATGGCAAGCTTCAGAAGAAGAAGATTGAAGAGAATTAAGGAGCCACCTTGAAAGACCCCTAACAAATAGAGCCTACGAAGGTGCTTCAACTCCTTCAGGTCTCTTTCTGATGATTCCCCTGTCATCATTTCTCTTAGATGATTCCCTTGGTTAGGATAGAGTTTTTCTTTCTTAATTGTAAAGGGAGAGTCTCCCTCATTTATGCTTTCCTAGACTCTTTGTATCGAGAGGAGTCCTCTCACATAGGTGCTTAGACAATAGGTCTCTTTCTTCTTTGGAGAAGAGTTGGAGAACCAACTAGCTTTGACTAGCCGGCTACCAATTCTAACTCCACCTTTTGGGAGGTAAGGTTTATGCCCCCCTCCTTGTACTTGTCTTTTCTTTATATATGCTAAGGCCTGGGGGTGTAGCTAAGCCCCTGATCCCCTCAAGGGTCGTTCAAATAAATTAAAAAAAAAAACCCTAAACCCTAAATCTAAACTCTAAATCGTAAACCCTAAACCTTAAATGATAACCACAAACCCTAAACCCAAAACTTAAACCCTAAACCCTAAATCCTAAACTTAAACACTAAATCCTAAACCCTAAACCCTAAACCCATAAATCCTAAACCCTAAATCCTATACCTTTAACCATAAACCTTAAACCCTAAACCCTAATCCCTAATCCCTAAACTAATCCTAAACCCTAAACCCTAATCCCTAACCCCTAAATCCTAAACCTTAAATTTGAACTGTATATCGTAAACCCTAAAACCTAAAAGCTAAACCCTTAATCCCAACTCTAAACCCTAAACCCTAAAAGATAACCACAAAGCCTAAACCCTAAACTTAAACACTAAACCCTATAGCATAAACCCTAAACCAATAAATCCTAAACTCTAAATACTATACCTTTAACCATAAAACTTGAACCCTAAACCCTAATCCCTAATCCCTAATCCCTAATCCCTAAACCCTAAACCCTAAATCTGAACTCCAAATTGTAAACCCTAAACACTAATAGCTAAACCCTTAATCCCAACTCTAAACCCTAAACCCTAAATGATAACCACAAACCCTAAACCCAAAACTTAAACCCTAAACCATAAACTTAAACACTAAACCCTAAGCCCTAAACCCTAAACCCATAAATCCTAAATCCTATACCTTTAACCATAAACCTTGAACCCAAAACCCCAATCCCTAATCCCTAAACCCTAAACCTTAAACCCATAAATCCTAAACCCTAAATCCTATACCTTTAATCATAAACCTTGAACCCTAAACCCTAAACCCTAAACCCTAATCACTAATCCCTAAACCCTAAACTCTAAATCCTAAACTAAAAACCCTGTCCCTAAACACTAAACCCTAAACCCTAAACCTAAACCCTATTCCCTAAATACAAATCCTAAACCATAAACCATAAACCACAAACCCTAAACCCTAAACCTAAATCTTAAAGCATAAACCTTAAATCCTAATCTTGAAACCCAAAATCCTAACCTTAAGCACTAAACCCTAAACCCTAAACCTTGACCCTAAACTTTAAACACTAACTCTAAATCCTAAACCCCTAAACCCTAAATTCTAAACTATAAACCCAAAACCCTTAATCCTCAACTCTACGCCCTAAATCCTAAACATTAAAGCCTACAACATTAGCTCTGAACCCTAAACCCTAAACACTAAACTCTAAAACCTAAACCCTAAACCCTATACCCTAAACCCAAACCTCAATCCCTAAATCCAATCTATAACCCCTAAACACTCAACCCTAAATCCAATCTATAACCCCTAAACCCTAAACAGTAAACCCTAAACCCTCAACCCTAAATCCTAAACTCTAAACTAGAAACCAGAGACCTTAAACCCTAAATCCTAAACTCAAAACCATATTCGTAAACCCTGAAGACTAAACCCTAAACCTAAACCCAATACCCTAAACCCGATACCTTAAATCGAAACCCTAAAACCTAAACTCCAAACCTTTAATCCTAAACCTAAATCCTAAGCCCTAAATCCGAATTCCTAAACATGAAACCCTAAAGCCTAACCCTAAAGCCTAAACCTAAACAGTAAACCCTAAACCTTAACCTTTAACCCAAAACTTTAAATCCTAACCCAAAATCATAAATGCTAAACCTAAATCCAAAATCCTAAATCTTAAATTCTAAACCCTAAACCCTAAACCCTAAAACCTAAAACCTAACACCTAAATCCTTAACCTTAAACCCTATACCCTTAACACTAAACCCTAAACCCTAAACACTAAACCCTAAAACCTAAACATTAAACCCTAAACCCTAAATCCTAAACCATAAGCCCTAAACCCAAATCCCTAAACCCTAAACCCTTAAACCTAAACCGTAAAACCTAAATCCAAAAAACCTAAATCCTCAACCCTAAACCCTATGCCCTTAATGCTAAACACTAAACCCTAAATAGTAAACCCTAAAACCTAAACCATAAACCTAAACGCTATGCCCTAAACCCTAAACCCTACACCCAAACCTCAAACCCTAAATCCAAACTATAACATCTAAACACTAAACCCTAAATCTAAACTCTAAACCTTAAAGACTAAACCCTAAACCATAACCACACACCCTAAACCCTAACTTAAACCCTAAACCCTAAAGCCTAAACTCTAAACCCTAAACCCAAGATCGTAAAACCTAAACCCATAAACCCTATACCTTAAACCATAAACCTTGAACACTAAACCCTAATCATAAATCCCTAGATCCTAAACCCTAATCCCTAACCCCTAAACCCTAAATCCCAAATCTAAACTCCAAATCGTAAACCCTAAACCCTAAATGATAAACACAAACCCTAAACCCAAAACTTAAACCTTAAACCCTAAACCCTAAACTTAAACACTAAACCCTAAACCTTAAACCAATAAATCCTAAACCCTAAATCCTATACCTTTAACCCTAAATCTTGAACCCTAAACCCTAATCCCTAATCCCTAAATCCTAAACCCTAAACCCTAATCCCTAACCCCTAAACCCTAAGCCCCAAATATGAACTCTAAACCGTAAACCCTAAACCCTAAAAGCTAAGCCCTTAATCCCAACTCCAAACCCTAAACCCTAAATGATAACCACAAACCCTAACACAAAACTTAAACGCTAAACCCTAAACCCTAAACACAAAAATCCTCTACCTTTAACCATAAACCTTGAACCCTAAACCCTAATCCCTAATCCATAAACCCTAAACTATAAATCCTAAAATAAAAACCCTATCCCTAAACACAAAATCCTAAACCTTAAACCTAAACCCGAAACCAGAAACCTTAAAACCTTAAAACCTAAATCCTAAACTCTTAACCCGAAACCAGAAACCTTAAAACCTAAATCCAAAACTCAAAACCGTATTCCTAAACCCTAAAGACTAAACCCTAAACCTAAACGCAATACCCTAAACTCGATAGCTTAAATCCAAACCCTAAACTCTAAACTCTAAACCTTTAATCCTAAACCTAAATCCTAAACCCTAAACCCTAAACCCTAAATCCTAAATCCTAAACGTGAAACCCTAAAGCCTAACCCTAATCACTAAACCTTAAACCTTAACCCTTAACTCAAAATTTTAAATCCTAACCCAAAATCATAAATGCAAAACCTAAATCCAAAATCCAAAATCCTAAACTCCAAACCCTAAACCCTAAAACCTAAAACCTAAAACCTAAATCCTTAACCTTAAACCCTATACCCTTAACTCTAAACCCTAAACCCTAAACACTAAACCTTAAAACCTAAACCTTAAACCCTAAACCATAAACCCTAAACTCTAATCCCTAAACCCTAAACCCTAAAACCTAAACCCAAAAACCTAAAACCAAAAAACCTAAATCCTAAACCCTAAACCCTACGCCCTTAACACTAAACCATAAACTCTAAACAGTAAACCCTAAAACCTAAACCCTAAACCAAAATGCTATGCCCTAAACCCTAAACCCTATACCCAAACCTCAAACCCTAAATCCAAACTATAACCTCTAAACACTAAACCCTAAATCTAAACTCTAAACTCTAAAGCCTGAACCCTAAACCATAACAACAAACCCTAAACCCTAAATTTAAACCCTAAAGCCTAAACTATAAACCCTAAACCCAAGACCGTAAAACCTCAACCTATAAACCCTATACCTTTAACAATACACTTGAACCCTAAACCCTAATCCCAAATCCCTAGATCCTAAACCCTAAACCCTAAATGCTAAACCCTAAACCCTAATCCCTAACCCCTAAACCCTAAATGCTAAACCGTAAACCCTAAACACTAAAAGCTAAACCCTTAATCCCAACTCTAAATCCTAAACCCGAAATGATAACCACAAACCCTAAACCAAAAACGTAAACCCTAAACCCTAAACCCATAAATCCTAAACCCTAAAAACTATACCTTAAACCATAAACCTTAAACCCTAAACACTAATCCTTAATCCCTAAACCCTAAACCCTAATCCTTAACCCCTAAACCTTAAACCCTAAATCTAAACTGTAAATCGTAAACCCTAAACCCTAAAAGCTAAACCCTTAATCCCAACTCTGGATCCTAAACCCTAAATGATAACCACAAACCCTAAACTCAAAACTTCAACCCTAAACTTAAACACTAAACCCTAAACCCTAAACCCATAAATCCTAAACCCTAAATCCTATACCTTTAACCATAAACCTTGAACTCTAAACCCATAAATCCTAAACCCTAAATCCTATACCTTTAGCCATAAACCTTGAACCCTAAACCCTAATCCCTAGTCCCTAAACCCTAAACTCTAAATCCTAAACTAAAAACCCTGTCCCTAACCAGTAAACCCTAAACCCTAAACCCTAAACCCTAAACCCTAAAATTTCAATGCTAACCCTAAATCATAAACCCTAAACCCTAAATTCTAAACTATAAACCCAAAATCGTTAATCCTAAACAATAAACCCTAAATCCTAAACATTAAACCTTATAACCTTAACTCTAAACCCTAAACCCTAAAACTAAACTCTAAAACCAAAACCCTAAACCCTATACCCTAAACCCAAACCTCAATCCCTAAATCCAATCTATAACCCCTAAACACTAAACCCTAAATTTGAACCCTAAACCCTAAACCCTAAACCTAAACCCTATACCTCAAACCCAATCCTCAATCCCTAAATCCAATATATACCCCTAAACACTAAATCCTAAATCTGAACCCTAAATCCTAAACCCTAAACTCTAAACCCTAAACCCTAAGCCCTTAATCGAAACTCTAAACCCTAAACCGTCAACCCCAAATCATAAACTCTAAACCCAAAACCAGAGACCTTAAACCCTAAATCCTCAACTCAAAACCCTATTCGTAAACCCGGAAGACTAAACCCTAAACCTAAACCCAATACCCAAAACCCGATACCTTAAATCCTAACCCTAAACACTAAACCCTAAACCTTAACCTTTAACCCAAAACTTTAAATCCTAACCCAAAATCATAAATGCTAAACCTAAATCCTAAACTCCAAACCCTAAACCCTAAACCCTAAAACCTAAAACCTAACACCTAACACCCAAATCCTTAACCTTAAACCCTATACCCTTAAGTCTAACCCTAAACCCTAAATCCTAAACACTAAAACATAAACTATAAGCCCTAAACCGTAATCCCTAAACCCTAAATCCTAAAACCTAAACCCTAAAACCTAAAACTAAAAAGCTTAAATCCTAAACCCTAAAACCTATGCCCTTAACGCTAAACCCTAAAAGTAAACCCTAAAATCTAAACCCTAAAATCTAAACCCTAAACCTAAATGATATGCCCTAAACCCAAACCTCAAACCCTATATCCAAACTATAACCTCTAAACACTAAACCCTAAATCTAAACTCTAAACCCTAGATCCTAAACCGTAAACCATAAACTTAAACCCTAAACCCTAATGCCTAAACTCTAAACCCTAAACCCTATACCTTTAACCATAAACTTTGAACCCTAAACCCTAAACCTAAATCACTAGATCCTAAACCCTAAACCCTAATCCCTAAAACCTAAACTCTAAATCCTAAACCCCAAACCTAAACCATATACCTTATATACAAATCCTAAACCATAAACCACAAATTCTAAACCATAAAACACAAACCCTAAACCCTAAACCTAAACCCTAAAACATAAACCTAAAATCCTAAACTTGAAACCCTAAACCCTAACCCCAAGCACTAAACCCTAAACCTTAAACCTTAAACCCCAAACTTTAAACACTAACCCTAAATCGTAAACCCTTAATCCTAAATTCTAAACTATAAACCCAAAACCCTTAATCCTAAACTCTAAACCCTAAATCCTAAACATTAACCCTATAACCTTAACTCTAAACCCTAAACCCTAAACACTAAACTCTAAAACCAAAACCCTAAACCCTATACCCTAAACCCAATCCTCAATCCCTAAATCCAATCTATAACCCCTAAACCCCTAAATTTGAAACCTAATCCCTAAACCCTAAACCCTAAACCCTAAACCCTAAGCCCTTAATCAAAACTCTAAACCCTAAACTGTCAACCCTAAATCATAAACTATAAACCCGAAACCAGAGACCTTAAACCTTAAATCCTAAACTCAAAACCCTATTCGTAAACCCTGAAAACTAAACCTTAAACCTAAACCCAATACCATCAACCTGATACCTTAAATCCAAACCCTAAACCATAATCTCTAAACGCATAATCCTAAACCTAAACCCTAAACACTAAACTCTAAACCCTAAATCCTAAATCCTATACATGAAACCCTAAATCCTAACCCTAAACACTAAACCTTAAACCATAACCTTTAACCCAAAACACTAACCCAAAATCATAAATGCGAAACCTACATCCAAAATCCAAAATCCTAAACACCAAACCCTAAACCCTAAACCCTAAAACCTAAAACCTAACACCTAACACCTAAATCCTTAACCTTAAACCCTATACCCTTAACTCTAAACCCTAAACCCTAAACACTAAACCCTAAAACCTAAACCTTAAACCCTAAACCCTAAAACCCTAAACTCTAAAACATACACTATAAGCCCTAAACCGTAATCCCTAAACCCTAAATCCTAAAACCTAAACCCTAAAACCAAAAACCAAAAAGCCTAAATCCTAAACCCTAGAACCTATGCCCTTAACACTAAACCCTAAACCCTAAACATTAAACCCTAAAATCTAAACCCTAAACCTAAACGCTATGCCCTAAACCCTAACCCCTAAACCCAAACCTCAAACCCTATATCAAAACTATAACCTCTAAACACTAAACCCGAAATCTAAACTCTAAACCCTAGATCCTAAACCCTAAACCATAAACTTAAACTCTAAACCCTAAAGCCTAAACTCTAAACCCTAAAACCTATACCATTAACCATAAACCCTAAACCCCAAAACCTAAACCCTAAAACCTAAAACCAAAAAACCTAAATCCTAAACCCTAAACCCTATTCCCTTAACACTAAACCCTAAACTCTAAACAGTAAACCCTAAAACCTAAACCCTAAACCTAAATGATATGCCTTAAACCCTAAACCCTAAACCCTATACCCAAACCTCAAACCCTAAATCCAAACTATAACCTCTAAACACTAAACCCTAAATCTAAACTCTAAAGCCTAAACCCTAAACCACAACCACAAACCCTAAACCCAAAATTTAAACCCTAAACCCTAAAGCCTAAGCTCTAAACCCTAAACCCAAGACCGTAAAGCCTAACCCATAAACCCTACACCTTTAACCATAAACCTTGAACCCTAAACCCTAATCCCAAATCCCTAGATCCTAAACCCTAATCCCTAACCCCTAAACCCTAAACCCTAAATCTGAACTCTAAACCGTAAACCCTAAACCCTAAAAGCTAAACCCTTAATCCCAACTCTTAACCCTAAACCCAAAATGATAACCACAAACCCTAAACCCTAAACCCTAAAATTAAACCCTAAACCCTAAACCCATAAATCCTAAACCCTAAATACTATACCTTAAACCATAAACCTTGAACCCTAAATGCTAATCCCTAATTCCTAAACCCTAAACCCTAACCCCTAAACCTTAAACCCTAAATAAGAACTGTAAATTGTAAACCCTAAAACCTAAAAGCTAAACGCTTTATCCCAACTCTAAACCCTAAACCCTAAATGATAACCACAAACCCTAAACCTAAAACTTAAACCCTACACCGTAAACTTAAACACTAAACCCTAAAACCTAAACCCTAAACCCATAAATCCTAAACCCTAAGTCCTAAACCCTAAACCCTAAACCCATAACCCATAAAGCTTAAACCCTATATCCTATACCTTTAACCACAAACCTTGAACCCTAAACCCTAATCCCTAATCCCTAAACCCTAAACTATAAACCCTAAACCCATAAATCCTAAACCCTAAATCCTATACCATTTATCATAAACCTTGAACCCTGAACCCTAATCCCTAATCCAAAAACCCTAAACTCTAAATCCTAAACTAAAAACCCAGTCCCTAAACACTAAACCCTAAACCCTAAACCTAAATCCTATACCCTCAATGCTAAATCCTAAACCCTAATCCCTAACCCCTAAACCTTAAAGCCTAAATCTGAACTCTAAATCGTAAACCCTAAATCGTAAAAGCTAAACCCTTAATCCAAACTCTAAACCCTAAACCCTAAATGATAACCACAAATCGTAAACCCTAAACTTAAAGCCTAAACCCTAAACCCGTAACTTAAATACTAAAACCTAAACCCTAAACTCGTAAATCCTAAACCCTAAATCTTATACCTTTAACCATAAACCTTGAACCCTAAACGCTAATCCCTAATCCCTAAACCCTAAACACTAAATCCTAGACTCAAAACCCTAAACCCTAAATCTTAAACCCAAACCCTAAACCCTAAACTAAAAACTCTGTCCCTAAACACTAAACCCTAAACCCTAAACCTAAACCCTATACACTAACTCCAAACCCTAAGCCCTAAACCATAAACCATAAACCCTAAAGCATAAGCCTTTAATCCTAAACTTGAAACCCTAAACCCTAACCCTGAGCACTAAACCCTAAACCCTAACATTAAACCCTAAAATTTAAATACTAACCCTAAATCGTAAATCCTAAACCCTAAATTCTAAACTATAAACCCAAAACCCTTAATCCTAAACTCTAAACCCTAAATCCTAAACATTAATCCCTATAACCTTAACTCTAAACCCTAAACATTAAACACTAAACTCTAAAACCTAAACACTAAACCCTAAACCTAAACCCTATACCCTAAACCCAAACCTCAATCCCTAAATCCAATCTATAATCCCTAAACACTAAACCCTAAATATGAACCCTAAACCCTAAACCTAAACCCAATACCTTAAACCCGATACCTTAAATCCAAAACCTAAACCCTAAACTCTAAACCCTTAATCCTAAACCTAAACCCTATATCCTACACATGAAACCCAAAACCCTAACCCTAAACACTAAACCCTAACCCTTAACCCGAAACATTAAATCCTAACCCAAAATCATAAATGCTAAACCTAAATCCAAAATCCTAAATCCTAAACTCCAAACCCTAAACCATAAACCCTAAAACCTAAAACCTGACACCTAAATCATTAACCTTCAACCCTATACCCTTAACTCTAAACCCTAAACCCTAAACATTAAATCCAAAAACCTAAACCCTAAACCATACACCTTAAGCCCTAAACCCTAATCCCAAAACCCTAAACCCTAAAACCTAAAACCAAAAAACCTAAATCCTAAACCCTAAACCCTATGTCCTTAACGCTAAACCCTAAACCCTAAACAGTAAACCCTAAAACCTAAACCCTAAACCTAAACCCTATACCCTAACTCCAAACCCTAAGCCGTAAACCATAAACCATAAACCCTAAAGCATAAGCCTTTGATCCTAAACTTGAAACCCTAAACCCTAACTCTAAGCACTAAACCCTAAACCTTAAACCCTAAAATTTAAATACTAACCCTAAATCGTAAACCCTAAACCCTAAATTCTAAACTATAAACCCAAAACCCTTAATCCTAAACTCTGAACCCTAAATCCTAAATATTAATCCCTATAACCTTAACTCTAAACCCTAAACACTAAACACTAAACTCTAAAACCTAAACACTAAACTCTAAAACCTAAACACTAAACCCTAAACCTAAACCCAAACCTCAATCCCTAAATCCAATCTATAATCCCTAAACACTAAACCCTAAATCTGAACCCTAAACCCTAAACCTAAACCCAATACCCTAAACCCGATACCTTAAATCCAAAACCTAAACCCTAAACTCTAAACCTTAATCCTAAACCTAAACCCTGAATCCTACACATGAAACCCTAAACCCTAACCCTAAACACTAAACCCTAACCCTTAACCCGAAACATTAAATCCTAACCCCAAATCATAAATGCTAAACCTAAATCCAAAATCCTAAATCCTAAACTCCAAACCCTAAACCATAAACCCTAAAACCTAAAACCTGACACCTAAATCCTTAACCTTAAATCCTATAACCTTAACTCTAAACCCTAAACCCTAAACTTTAAACCCTAAAACCTAAACTTTAAACCCTAAACCCTAAACCATAAACATTAAGCCCTAAACCCTAATCCCAAAACCCTAAACCCTAAAACCAAAAACCGAAAAACCTAAATCCTAAACCCTAAACCCTATGCCCTTAATGCTAAACCCTAAAACCTAAACCCTAAACCTAAATGCTATGCCCTAAACCCTATATTCTACACCCAAACCTCAACCCTAAGTCCAAAATATAACCTCTAAACAATAAAGCCTAAATCTAAACTCTAAACCCTAAAGCCTAAACCGTAAACCATAACCACAAATCCTAAACCCTAAACTTAAATCCTATACCCTAAAGTCAAAACTCTAAACCCTAAACCCAAGACCGTAAAACCTAAACCCATAAACCCTATAACTTTAACCATAAACCTTGAAACCTAAACCCTAATCCCAAATCCCTAGATCCTAAACCCCGAACCCTAATTTCTAAACCCTAAACCCTAATTCCTAACCCCTAAACCCTAAACCCTAAATCTGAACTCTAAACCGTAAATCCTAAACCATAAAACCTAAACCCTTAAACTAAATTCTAAACCCTAAATCCTAAATGATAACCACAAACTCTAAACCCAAAACTTAAACCCTAAACCCTAAACCCCAAATTTAAACACTAAACCCTAAACCCTAAACCCATAAATCCTAAACCCTAAATCCTATACCTTTAACCATAAACCAACCCTAAATCCTAAACTCGAAACCTTAAACCCCAAACCTTAAATCCTAAATCCTAAACCCTAAACCGATAATCCAAACCCTAAATCCTAAACTAAAAACCTGTCCCTAAACACTAAATCCTAAACCATAAACCTAAACTCTATAACCAAAATCCAAACCCTAAACCCTAAACCACAAACCCTAAACCCTAAAGCATAAACCTTAAATCCTAAACTTGAAATCCTAAACCCTAATCCTAAGCACTAAACCCTAAACTCTAAACCTTAATCCCTGTACTTTAAACACTAACCCTAAATCGCAAACCCTAAACCCTAAATTCTAAACTATAAAGCCAAAACCCTTAATCCTAAACTCTAAACCCTAAAACCTACATATTAAACTCTATAACCTTAACACTAAACCCTAAACCCTAAACACTAAACTCTAAAACCTAAACCCCAATCCCGAAACCTAAACCCTATACCCCAAACCCAAACCTCAATCCCTAAATCCAATCTATAACACCTAAACACTAAACCCTAAATCTGAACCCTAAACCCTAAACCCTAAACCCTAAACCATAAGCCCCTAATCAAAACTCTAAACCCTAAACCCTCAACCCTAAATCCTAAACTCTAAACCCGAAACCAGAGACCTTAAACCCTAAATCCAACACTCAAAACCCCATTCGTAAACCCTGAAAACAAAACCCGAAACCTAAACCCAATACTCGAAACCCGATACCTTAAATCCAAACCCTAAACCCTAAACTCTACACCCTTAATCCTAAAGCTAAACCCTAAACCCTAAACCCTAAATCCTAAATCCTAAGCATTAAACCCTAAACACAAAACTTAAACCTTAACCTTTAACCCGAAACATTAAATCCTAACCCAAAATCATAAATGCTAAACCTAAATCCAAAACTCCAAACCTTCAAACCTTAACCCTAACACCTAAATCCTTATCCTTAAACCCTATACCCTTAACTCTAAACCCTAAACCCTAAACACTAAACCCTAAAACCTAAACCCTAAACCCTAAGCCCTATACCCTAATCCCTAAACCCTAAACCCTAAAACATAAACCAAAAAACCTAAATCCTAAACCCTAAACCATATTCCCTTAATGCTAAACCCTAAAACCTAAGCCCTAAACCTAAACATTATGCCCTAAACCCTAAACCGTAAACCCAAACCTCAAACCCTAAATCCAAATTATAAACACTAAACACTAAACCCTAAATCTAAAGCCTAAACCCTAAACCGTAACCACAAACCCTAAACCCTAAACATAAACCTTAAACCCTAAAGCCTAAACTCTAAACCTTAAACCCAAGACCGTAAAACCTAAACCCATAAACCCTACACCTTTAACCATAAAACTTGAACCCTAAACCCTAATCCCAAATCCCTAGATCCTAAACACTAAACCCTAAACGTTAAACCCTAAACCCTAAACCCAAACCCCTAAACCCTAAACCCTAAATCTAAACTCTAAACCATAAACCCTAAACCTTAAAAGCTAAACCCTTAATCCCAACTCTAAACCCTGAACCCTAAATGATAACCACAAAGCCCAAACCCAAAACTTAAACCCTAAACCATAAACTTAAACACAAATCCCTAATCCCTAAACCCTAAACCCATAAATCCTAAACCCTTAATCCTAACCTGCAAACACTAAACCCTAAATCTAAATTCTAAACCCTAAAGCCTAAACCCTAAACCATAACCACAAACCCTAAACCCTAAACTTAAACCCTAAACCCTAAACCCTAAACTCTAAACACTAAACCCAAGACCGTGAAACCTAAACCCATAAACCCTATACCTTTAACCATAAACCTTTAACCCTAAACCCTAATCCCAAATCCCAAATCCTTATATTCAAAACCCTAAACCCTAAATGCTAAACCCTAAACCCTAATCCCTAACCCCTAAACCCTAAACCCTAAATCTAAACACTAAATCGTAATCCCTAAACCCTAAAAGCTAAACCCTTAATCCAAACTCTAAACCCTAAATGATAACCACAAACCCTAAACCCAAAATATATACCCTAAACCCTAAACCCTAAACTTAAACACAAAACCCTAAACCCATATATCCTAAACCCTAAATCCTATACCTTTAACCATAAACCTTCAACCCTAAACCCTAATCCATAATCCCTAAACCCTAAACTCTATATCCTAAACTCGAAACCCTAAACCCTAAACCTTAATCCCTAAAACCTAAACCCTAAACGCATAATCCAAACTCTAAACCCAAAATCCAAAACTATAAACCCTATCCCTAAACACTAAACCCTAAACCTAAACCCTATACCCTATATCCAAACCCTAAACCCTAAACTATAAACCCTAACCCTAAGCACAAAACCCAAAGCCCCAAACCTTAAACGCTAAACTTAAAATACTAACCCAAAATTGTAAACCCTAAACCCTAAAGTCTAAACTATAAACCCAAAACCCTTAATCCTAAACTCTAAACCCTAAATCCTAAACATTAAACCCTATAACCTTAACTCTAAACTCTAAACCGTAAACACTAAACACTAAAACCTAAACCCTAAACCCTAAACCCTAAACCTAAATGCTATACCCTAAACCCTAAACCCTAAACCCTAAACCCAAACCTCAATCCCTAAATCCAATCTATAACCCCTAAACACTAAACCCTAAATTTGAACCCTATACCCTAAACTCTAATTCTAAACCCTAAACCCTAAACTCTAAACCCTAAACCGTAAGCCCTTAATCAAAACTATAAACCCTAAACCCTCAATCCTAAATCCTAAACTCTAAACCCAACACCAGAGACCTTAAACTCTAATTCCTAAACTCAAAACCATATTCGTAAACCCTGAAGACTAAACCCTAAACCTAAACCCAATACCCAAAACCCGATACCTTAAATCCAAACCCTAAACCATAAACTCTAAACCCTTAATCCTATACCCTGAACCCTAAACCCTAAATCCTAAATTTTAAACATGAAACCCTAAAGCCAAACCCTAAACCTTAATCGTTAACCCGAAACTTTAAATCCTAACCCAAAATCATATATGCTAAACCTAAATCCAAATTATAAACTCTAAACACTAAACCCTAAATATAAACTCTAAACCCTAAAGCCTAAAGCCTAAACCATAACCACAAACCCTAAACCCAAAAGTTAAACCCTAAAACTAAGACCGTAAAACCTAAACCCACAAAACCCTATACCTTTAACCATAAACCATGAACCCTCAACTCTAAACCCAAATCACTAGATCCTAAACCCTAAACCCTAAACCCTAATCCCTAACCCCTATACCTTAAACCCTAAATTTGAACTCTAAATCGTAAACCCTAAACCCTTAATCCAAACTCCAAACCCTAAACCATAAATGATAACCACAAACCCTAAACCCAAAACTTAAACCCTAAACTTAAACACTAAACCCTATACCCTATACCCATAAATCCTAAACTCTAAATTCTATACCTTTAACCATAAACCTTGAACCCTAAACCCTAATCCCTATCCCTATCCCTAAACCCTAAATCCTCAACTCAAAACCCTAAATCCTAAACCTTAAACCCTAAATCCTAAGCCCTAAACCCATAATCAAAACTATAAACCCTAAACCCTAAACCCTAAATCTTAAACTAAAAACCCTGTCCCTAAACACTATACCCTAAACCCTAAATCTAAACCCTATACCCTAAATCCAAACCCTAAACCATAAACCACAAACCCTAAACCCTAAACCTAAACGCAAAAAAATAAACCTTAAATCCTAAATTTGAAACCCTAAACCTTAAACCCTAAACTTTAAACACTAACCCTAAATCGTAAACCCTAAACCCTAAATTCTAAATTATAAACCAAAACCCTTAATCCTAAACTCTAAACATTAAAAACCCTACAACCTTAACTCTAAACCCTAAACCCTAAACACTAAACTCTAAAACCTAAACCTAAGCCCTATACCGTAAATCCTAAACCCTAAACCCAAACCTCAATCCCTAAATTCAATCTATAACCCCTAAACACCAAACCCTATACCCTAAACCCTAAACCCTAAACCCAAACCTCAATCCCTAAATTCAATCTATAACCCGTAAACACTAAACACTAAATCTAAACCCTAAACCCTTAACTCTAAACCCTAAAACCTAAACCCTAAACCCTAAGCCCTTAATCAAAACTCTACACCCTAAACACTCATCCCTAAATCCTAAACTCTAAACCCGAAACCAGAGACCTTAAACCCTAAATCCTAAACTTAAAACCCTATTCGTAAACCCTGAAGTCTAAACCTTAATCCTAAACCTAAACCCAATACCCTAAACCCGATACCATAAATCCAAACCTGAAACCCTTAATCCTAAACCTTAAACCCTAAATTTAAAACACTAACCATAAATCGTAAACCCTAAACGCTAAATTCTAAACTATAAACCCAAAACGCTTAATCCTAAACTTTAAACCCTAATTCCTAAACATTAAACCCTATAACCTTAACTCTAATCTCTATATCGTAAACACTAAACATTAAAACCTAAATCCTAAACCCTAAACCTAAATGATGTACCCTAAACCCTAAACCCAAACCTCAATCCCTAAATCAGATCTATAACCCCTAAACACTAAACCCAAAATCTGAACCCTAAACCCTAAACCCTAACTCTAAACCCTAAACCCTAAACTCTAAACCCTAAACCCTAAGCCCTTAATCAAAACTCTAAACCCTAAACCCTCAACCCTAAATCCTAAACTCTAAACCCAAAACCAGAGACCTTAAACACTAATTCCTAAACTCAAAACCATATTCGTAAACCCTGAAGACTAAACCCAATAATTTAAATCCAAATCGTAAACCATAAACTCTATCCCCTTAATCCTATACCCTGAACCCTAAACCCTAAATACTAAATCTTAAACATGAAACCCTTAAAGACAAACCCTAAACACTAAAGCCTAAACCTTAACCATTAACCCGAAACTTTAAATCCTAACCCAAAATCATATATGCTAAACCTAAATCCAAATTATAAACTCTAAACACTAAACCCTAAATATAAACTCTAAACCTTAAAGCCTAAACCCTAAACCATAACCACAAACCCTAAACCCTAAGGTTAAACCCTAAACCCTAAAGCCTAAACTCTAAACCCTAAAACCAAGACCATAAAACCTAAACCCACAAAACCCTATACCTTTAACCATAAACCTTGAACCCTAAACTCTAAACCCAAATCACTAGATCCTAAACCCTAAACCCTAAACCCTAATCCCTAAACCCTAAATTTGAACTCTAAATCGTAAACCCTAAACAATAAAAGCTAAACCCTTAATCCAAACTCTAAACCCTAAACCCTAAATGATAACCACAAACCTTAAACCCAAAACTTAAACCCTAAACCCTAAACCCTAAACTTAAACACTAAACCCTATACCCTATACCCATAAATCCTAAACTCTAAATTCTATACCTTGAACCCTAAACCTTGAACCCTAAACCCTAATCCCTATCCCTAAACCCTAAACCCTAAATCCTCAACTCAAAACCCTAAATCCTAAACCTTAAACCCTAAATCCTAAGCCCTAAAACCATAATCCAAACTCTAAACCCTAAACCCTAAATCCTAAATTAAAAACCCTGTCCCTAAACACTACACCCTAAACCCTAAACCTAAACCCTATATCCTAAATCCAAACCCTAAACCATAAACCACAAACCCTAAACCATAAACCTAAACGCTAAAAAATAAACCTTAAATCCTAAATTTGAAACCCTAAACCCTAACCCTAAGCACTAAACCTTAAACCCTAAACTTTAAACACTAACCCTAAATCGTAAACCCTAAACCCTAAATTCTAAACTATAAACCCAAAACCCTTAATCCTAAACTCTAAACACTAAATCCTAAACATTAAACCCTATAACCTTAACTCTAAACCCTAAACCCTAAACACTAAACTCTAAAACCTAAACCTAAACCCTATACCCTAAATCCTAAACCCTAAACCCAAACCTCAATCCCTAAATTCAGTCAATAACCCCTAAACACTAAACCCTATACCCTAAATCCTAAACCCTAAACCCAAACCTCAATCCCTAAATTCAATCTATAACCCATAAACTCTAAACCCTAAACCCTTAACTCTAAACCCTAAACCCTAAGCCCTTAATCAAAACTCTACACCCTAAACCCTTATACCTAAATCCTAAACTCTAAACCCCAAATCAAAAACCTTAAACCCTAAATCCTAAACTCAAAACCCTATTCGTAAACCCTGAAGACTAAACCTTAAACCTAAACCCAATACGTTAAACCCGATACCATAAATCCAAACCCTAAACCATTAATCCTAAACCTAAACCATAAACCCTAAATACTAAATCCTAAACATGAAACCCTAAAGCCTAACCCTAGTGCCTAACCCTAAACACTAAAACCTAAACCTTAATCTTCAACCCGAAACTTTAAATCCTAACCCAAAATCATAAATCCTAAACCTAAATCCAAAATCCTAAATCCTCATCTCCAAACCCTAAACACTAAACCCTAAAACCTAAACCTTAAACCCTAAATTCTGAAACATAAACCATAAGCCCTAAACCATAATCCCTAAACCCTAAACCCTAAAACCTAAAACCAAAAAACCTAAATCCTAAAACCTAAATCCTATGCCCCTAACACTAAACCCTAAACCCTAAACAGCAAACCCTAAAACCTAAAACCTAAACCTAAATGCTATGCCCTAAACCCTAAACCCTAAACCTAAACCTCAAACCCTAAATTCAAACTATAACCTCTAAACACTAAACCCTAAATCAAAACTCTAAACCCTAAAGCCTAAACCCTAAACCATAACCACAAACCCTAAGCCCTATACTTAAACCCTAAACCCAAAAGCCTAAACTCTAAACCCTAAACCCAAGACCGTAAAACATAAACCCATAAACCCTATACCTTTAACCATAAACCCTGAACCCTATTCCCTAATCCCAAATCCCTAGACCCTGAACCATAAACCCTAAATGCTAAATCCTAAACCCTAATCCCTAACCCCTAAACCCTAAACCCTATACCCTAAATCTAAACTCTAAACCATAAACCTTAAAGCCTAAAAGTTAAACCCTTAATCCCAACTCTAAACCCTAAACACTAAATGATGACCACAAACCCAAAACCCAAAACTTAAACCCTAAACCCTAAACCCTAAACACTAAATGATGACCACAAACCCAAAACCCAAAACTTAAACCCTAAACCCTAAACCCTAAACCCTAAACCCTAAACTTAAACACTAAACCTAAACCCTAAAGCAAAAACATTAAATCCTAAACTTAAAACCCTAAACCCTAACCCTAAGCACTAAACCCTAAACCCTAAGCCTTAAATCCTAAACTTTAAACACAAACCCTAAAACATTAAAGCCAATAACATTAACTCTAAACTCTAAAACCAAAACCCTATACCTTATTCCCTAAACCCACACCTAAATCCCTAAATCCAATATATAACCCCTAAACACTAAACCCTAAATTTGAAACCTAAACCCTAAACTCTAAACCCTAAACCCTAAACCCTAAGCCCTTAATCAAAATTTTAAACCCTAAACCATAACCTTTAACCCGAAAGTTTAAATCCTAACCAAAAATCATAAATGCTAAACCTAAATCCAAAATCCAAAATCCTAAACTCAAAACCCTAAATCCTAAACCCAAAAACATAAAACCTAACACCTAAATCCTTAACCTTAAACCCTATACCCTTAACTCTAAACCCTAAATCCTAAACAACAAACCCTAAAACCTAAACATTAAACCCTAAACCCTTAACCCTAAAACATAAACCATAAGCCCTAAAGCCTAATCCCTAAAGCCTAATCCCCAAACCCTAAGCCCTAAAACCTAAAGCCAAAAAACCTAAATCCTAAACCCTAAACCCTATGCCCTTAACGCTAAACCCTAAACCATAAACAGTAAACCCTAAAACCTAAACCCTAAACCTAAACGCTATGCCCTAAACCATAAACCCTAAACCCTAAAACCTAAACCCTAAATCTAAACTCTAAACCCTAAAGCCAAAACCATAAACCATAACCATAAACCCTAAACCCTAAACTTAAACCCTAAACCCTAAAGCCTAAACTCTAAACCCTAAACCCAAGACCGTAAAACCAAAACCCATAAACCCTATACCTTCAACCATAAAGCTTGAACCCTAAACCCTAATCCAAAATCCCTAGATCCAAAACCCAAAACCCTAAACCCTAATCCCTAAACCCTAAACCCTAAACCCTAATCCCTAACCCCTAAACCCTAAACCCTAAATTTGAACTCTAAATCATAAATCCTAAACCCTTAATGCCAAATCTAAACCCTAAACCCTAAATGGTAACCACAAACCCTAAACCCTAAAACCATAAATCCTAAACACTAAATCCTATTCCTTTAACCATAAACCTTGAACCCTAAACCCTAAACCCTAATCCCTAATCCCTAAACCCTAAACTCTAATCCCTAAACCCTAATCCCTAACCCTAAAACCCTAAACCCTAAATCTGAACTCTAAATCGTAAACCCTAAACCCTAAAAGCTAAACCCTTAATGCCAACTCTTAACCCTAAACCCTAAATGATAACCACAAACCCTAAACCCAAAACTTAAACCCTAACCGTAAACCATAAACTTAAACACTAAACCCTTAACCCATAAATTCTAAACCCTAAACCCTAAACCTAAACCGTAAACCCTAAATACAAATAATAAACCATAAACCACAAACTCTAAACCCTAAAGCATAAACCTTAAATCCTAAACTTGAAACCCTAAACCCTAACCCTAGCCCTAAACCATAAACCACAAACCCTAAATCGTAAGCCCTGAACCCTAAGTTCTAAACTATAAACCCAAAACCCTTAATCCTAAACTCTAAACCCTAAATCCTAAACATTAAACCCTATAACCTTAACTCTAAATCCTAAACCCTAAACACTAAACTCTAAATCCAAAACAATGAACCCTATACCCTAAACCTAAACCTCAATCCCTAAATCCAGTCTATAACCCCTAAATACTAAACCCTAAACTCTAAACCCTAAACCCTAAACCCAAAGCCCTTAATCAAAATTCTAAACCCTAAACCCTCAACCTTAAATCCTAACCTCTAAACCCAAAACCAGAGACCTTAAACCCTAAATCCTAAACTCAAAACCTTATTCATAAACCCTTATGACTAAACCCTAAACCTAAACCCAAAACCCGATACCTTAAATCCAAACCCAAAACACTAAACCCTAAACCTTAACTTTTAACCCAAAAGTTGGAATCCTAACCCAAAATCATAAATGCTAAACCAAAATCCAAAATCAAAAATCCTAAACTCCAAACCCTAAACCCTAAACCATAAAACCTAAAACCTAGCACCTAAATCCTTAACCTTAAACCCTATACCGTTAACTCTAAACCCTAAACCCTAAACCCTTAAACCCTAAACCCAAAACCTTAAAACCTAAACCCTAAAACATAAACCGTAAGCCCTAAACCCTAATCCCTAAACCCTAAAACCAAAAACCAAAAAACCTAAATCCTAAACCCTAAACCCTATGCCCTTGACGCTAAACTCTAAACCCTAAACTATAAACCCTTAAACCTAAACCCTAAACCTAAATGCTATACCCTAAACCTTAAAACCCTAAACCCAAACCTCAAACCCTAAATCCAAACTATAACCTCTAAACACTAAACACTAAATTTAAACCCTAAACCCTAAAGCCTAAACTCTAAACCCTAAACCCAAGACCATAAAACCTAAAGTCATAAACCCTATACCTTTAACCATAAACCTTGAACCCTAAACCCTAATCCTAAATCCCTAGATCTTAAACCCTAAACCCTAAATGCTAAACCCTAAACCCTAATCCCTAACCCCTAAATCCTAAACCCTAAATCTGAACTCTAAATCGTAAACCCTAAACCTTAAATGATAACCACAAACCCTAAACCCAAAACTTAAACCCTAAACCCTAAATCCTAAACTTAAACACTAAATCCTAAACCCTAAACCCTAAACCCATAAATCTTAAACCCTAAATCCTATACCTTTAACCATAAATGTTGAACCCTAAACCTTAATCCCTAATCCCTAAACTAATCCTAAACCCTAAACCCTAATCCCTAACCCCTAAATCCTAAACCTTAAATCTGAACTCTATATCGTAAACCCTAAAACCTAAAAGCTAAACCCTTAATCCCAACTCTAAACCCTAAACCGTAAAAGATAACCACAAAGCCTAAACCCTAAACTTAAACACTAAACCCTATAGCATAAACCCTAAACCAATAAATCCTAAACTCTAAATACTATACCTTTAACCATAAAACTTGAACCCTAAACCCTAATCACTAATCCCTAATCCCTAAACCCTAAACCCTAAACCCTAAACCCTAAATCTGAACTCTAAATTGTAAACCCTAAACCCTAATAGCTAAACCCTTAATCCCAACTCTAAACCCTAAACCCTAAATGATAACCACAAACCCTAAACCCAAAACTTAAACCCTAAACCATAAACTTAAACACTAAACCCTAAGCCCTAAACCCTAAACCCATAAATCCTAAATCCTATACCTTTAACCATAAACCTTGAACCCAAAACCCCAATCCCTAATCCCTAAACCCTAAACCCTAAACCCATAAATCCTAAACCCTAAATCCTATACCTTTAACCATAAACCTTGAACCCTAAACCCTAAACCCTAATCACTAATCTCTAAACCCTAAACTCTAAATCCTAAACTAAAAACCCTGTCCCTAAACACTAAACCCTAAACCCTAAACCTAAACCCTATTCCCTAAATACAAATCCTAAACCATAAACCACAAACCGTAAACCCTAAACCTAAATCTTAAAGCATAAACCTTAAATCCTAATCTTGAAACCCAAAATCCTAACCTTAAGCACTAAACCCTAAACCCTAAACCTTGACCCTAAACTTTAAACACTAACCCTAAATCCTAAACCCTAAACCCTAAATTCTAAACTATAAACCCAAAACCCTTAATCCTAAACTCTACGCCCTAAATCCTAAACATTAAATCCTATAACATTAGCTCTGAACCCTAAACCCTAAACACTAAACTCTAAAACCTAAACCCTAAACCCTATACCCTAAACCCAAACTTCAATCCCTAAATCCAATCTATAACCCCTAAACACTCAACCCTAAATCCAATCTATAACCCCTAAACCCTAAACTCTAAACCCTAAACCCTAAGCCCTTATCCAAAACTCTAAACCCTAAACCCTCAACCCTAAATCCTAAATTCTAAACTAGAAACCAGAGACCTTAAACCCTAAATCCTAAACTCAAAACCATATTCGTAAACCCTGAAGACTAAACCCTAAACCTAAACCCAATACCCTAAATCAAAACCCTAAACCCTAAACTCTAAACCTTTAATCCTAAACCTAAATCCTAAGCGCTAAATCCGAATTCCTAAACATGAAACCCAAAAGCCTAACCCAAAAGCCTAACCCTAAAGCCTAAACCTAAACAGTAAACCCTAAACCTTAACCTTTAACCCAAAACTTTAAATCCTAACCCAAAATCATAAATGCTAAACCTAAATCCAAAATCCTAAATTTTAAATTCTAAACCCTAAACCCTAAACCCTAAAACCTAAAACCTAACACCTAAATCCTTAACCTTAAACCCTATTCCCTTAACACTAAACCCTAAACCCTAAACACTGAACCCTAAAACCTAAACATTAAACCCTAAACCCTAAATCCTAAACCCTAAATCCTAAACCATAAGCCCTAAACCCAAATCCCTAAACCCTAAACCCTTAAACCTAAACCCTAAAACCTAAATCCAAAAAACCTAAATCCTCAACCATAAACCCTATGCCCTTAATGCTAAACACTAAACCCTAAATAGTAAACCCTAAAACCTAAACCATAAACCTAAACGCTATGCCCTAAACCCTAAACCCTACGCCCAATCCTCAAACCCTAAATCCAAACTATAACATCTAAACACTAAACCCTAAATCTAAACTCTAAACCTTAAAGACTAAACCCTAAACCATAACCACACACCCTAAACCCTAAACTTAAACCCTAAACCCTAAAGCCTAAACTCTAAACCCTAAACCCAAGACCGTAAAACCTTTAACCACAAACCTTGAACCCTAAACCCTAATCTTAAATCCCTAGATCCTAAACCCTAAATCCTAAACCCTAATCCCTAACCCCTAAACCCTAAATCCTAAATCTGAACTCCAAATCGTAAACCCTAAACACTAAATGATAACCACAAACCCTAAACCCAAAACTTAAACCTTAAACCCTAAACCCTAAACTTAAACACTAAACCCTAAACCTTAAACCAATAAATCCTAAACCCTAAATCCTATACCTTTAACCCTAAATCTTGAACCCTAAACCCTAATCCCTAATCCCTAAATCCTAAACCCTAAACCCTAATCCCTAACCCCTAAACCCTAAACCCCAAATATGAACTCTAAACCGTAAACCCTAAACCCTAAAAGCTAAACCCTTAATCCCAACTCCGAACCCTAAACCCTAAAAGATAACCACAAACCCTAACCCAAAACTTAAACCCTAAACCCACAAATCCTCTACCTTTAACCATAAACCTTGAACCCTAAACCCAAATCCCTAATCCATAAACCCTAAACTATAAATCCTAAAATAAAAAACCTATCCCTAAACACAAAATCCTAAACCTTAAACCTAAACCAGAAACCAGAAACCTTAAAACCTTAAAACCTAAATCCTAAACTCTAAACCCGAAAGCAGAAACCTTAAAACCTAAATCCAAAACTCAAAACCCTATTCCTAAACCCTGAAGACTAAACCCTAAACCTAAACGCAATACCCTAAACTCGATAGCTTAAATCCAAACCCTAAACTCTAAACTCTAAACCTTTAATCCTAAACCTAAATCCTAAACCCTAAACCCTAAACCCTAAATCCTAAATCCTAAACGTGAAACCCTAAAGCCTAACCCTAATCACTAAACCCTAAACCTTAACCCTTAACTCAAAATTTTAAATCCTAACCCAAAATCATAAATGCGAAACCTAAATCCAAAATCCAAAATCCTAAACTCCAAACCCTAAACCCTAAAACCTAAAACCTAAAACCTAAATCCTTAACCTTAAACCCTATACCCTTAACTCTAAACCCTAAACCCTAAACACTAAACCTTAAAACCTAAACCTTAAACCCTAAACCATAAACCCTAAACTCTAATCCCTAAACCCTAAACCCTAAAACCTAAACCCAAAAACCTAAAACCAAAAAACCTAAATCCTAAACCCTAAACCCTACGCCCTTAACACTAAACCATAAACTCTAAACAGTAAACCCTAAAACCTAAACCCTAAACCAAAACGCTATGCCCTAAACCCTAAACCCTATACCCAAACCTCAAACCCTAAATCCAAACTATAACCTCTAAACACTAAACCCTAAATCTAAACTCTAAACTCTAAAGCCTGAACCTTAAACCATAACAACAAACCCTAAACCCTAAATTTAAACCCTAAAGCCTAAACTATAAACCCTAAACCCAAGACCGTAAAACCTCAACCCATAAACCCTATACCTTTAACAATACACTTTAACCCTAAACCCTAAACCCTAAATCTAAACTGTAAATCGTAAACCCTAAACCCTAAAAGCTAAACCCTTAATCCCAACTCTGGATCCTAAACCCTAAATGATAACCACAAACCCTAAACTCAAAACTTCAACCCTAAACTTAAACATAAACCCTAAACCCTAAACCCATAAATCCTAAACCCTAAATCGTATACCTTTAACCATAAACCTTGAACTCTAAACCCATAAATCCTAAACCCTAAATCCTATACCTTTAGCCATAAACCTTGAACTCTAAACCCTAATCCCTAGTCCCTAAACCCTAAACTCTAAATCCTAAACTAAAAACCCTGTCCCTAACCAGTAAACCCTAAACCCTAAACCTAAACCCTATACCCTAAATACAAACCCTAAACCATAAAGCATAAACCTTAAATCCTAAACTTGAAACTCTAAACCCTAACCCTAAGCAATAAACCCTAAACCCTAAACCCTAAACCCTAAACTTTCAATGCTAACCCCAAATCATAAACCCTAAACCCTATACCCTAACCTCAAACACTAAATCCAAACTATAACCTCTAAACACTAAACCCTAAATCTAAACTCTAAAGCCTAAACCCTAAACCACAACCACAAACCCTAAACCCAAAATTTAAACCCTAAACCCTAAAGCCTAAGCTCTAAACCCTAAACCCAAGACCGTAAAACCTAACCCATAAACCCTATACCTTTAACCATAAACCTTGAACCCTAAACCCTAATCCCAAATCCCTAGATCCTAAACCCTAATCCCTAACCCCTAAACCGTAAACCTTAAATCTGAACTCTAAACCGTAAACCCTAAACCCTAAAAGCTAAACCCTTAATCCCAACTCTTAACCCTAAACTCAAAATGATAACCACAAACCCTAAACCAAAAACTTAAACCCTAAACCCTAAACCCTAAAATTAAACCCTAAACCCTAAACCCATAAATCCTAAACCCTAAATAATATACCTTAAACCATAAACCTTGAACCCTAAATGCTAATCCCTAATTCCTAAACCCTACACCCTAAACCCTAACCCCTAAACCTTAAACCCTAAATAAGAACTGTAAATCGTAAACCCTAAAACCTAAAAGCTAAACCCTTTATCCCAACTCTAAACCCTAAACCCTAAATGATAACCACAAACCCTAAACCTAAAACTTAAACCCTACACCCTAAACTTAAACACTAAATCCTAAAACCTAAACCCTAAACCCATAAATCCTAAACCCTAAACCCTAAACCCATAACCCATAAAGCTTAAACCCTAAATCCAACACCTTTTACCACAAACTTTGAATCCTAAACACTAATCCCTAATCCCTAAACCCTAAATCCTAAACCCTAAACCCATAAATCCTAAACCCTAAATCCTATACCATTTATCATAAACCTTGAACCCTGAACCCTAATCCTTAATCCCAAAACCCTAAACTATAAATCCTAAACTAAAAACCCAGTCCCTAAAAACTAAACCCTAAACCCTAAACCTAAATCCTATACCCTCAATGCTAAATCCTAAACCCTAATCCCTCACCCCCAAACCCTAAAGCCTAAATCTGAACTCTAAATCGTAAACCCTAAATCGTAAAAGCTAAACCCTTAATCCAAACTCTAAACCCTAAACCCTAAATGATAACGACAAATCATAAACCCTAAACTTAAAGCCTAAACCCTAAACCCGTAACTTAAATACTAAAACCTAAACCCTAAACTCGTAAATCCTAAACCCTAAATCCTATACCTTTAACCGTAAACCTTGAAACCTAAACTCTAATCCCTAATCCCTAAACCCTAAACACTAAATCCTAGACTCAAAACCCTAAACCCTAAATCCTAAACCCTAAACATATAATCCAAACCCTAAACCCTAAACTAAAAACCCTGTCCCTAAACACTAAACCCTAAACCCTAAACCTAAACCCTATACCCTAACTCCAAACCCTAAGCCCTAAACCGTAAACCATAAACCCTAAAGCATAAGCCTTTAATCCTAAACTTGAAACCCTAAACCCTAACCCTAAGCACTAAACCCTAAACCCTAACATTAAACCCTAAAATTTAAATACTAACACTAAATCGTAAATCCTAAACCCTAAATTCTAAACTATAAACCCAAAACCCTTAATCCTAAACTCTAAACCCTAAATCCTAAACATTAATCCCTATAACCTTAACTCTAAACCCTAAACACTAAACACTAAACTCTAAAACCTAAACACTAAACCCTAAACCTAAACCCTATACCCTAAACCCAAACCTCAATCCCTAAATCCAATCTATAATCCCTAAACACTAAACCCTAAATATGAACCCTAAACCCTAAACCTAAAACCAATACCCTAAACCCGATACCTTAAATCCAAAACCTAAACCCTAAACTCTAAACCCTTAATCCTAAACCTAAACCCTATATCCTACACATGAAACCCAAAACCCTAACCCTAAACACTAAACCCTAACCCTTAACCCAAAACATTAAATCCTAACCCAAAATCATAAATGCTAAACCTAAATCCAAAATCCTAAATCCTAAACTCCAAACCCTAAACCATAAACCCTAAAACCTAAAACCTGACACCTAAATCATTAACCTTCAACCCTATACCCTTAACTCTAAACCCTAAACCCTAAACATTAAATCCTAAAACCTAAACCTTAAACCCTAAACCCTAAACCATACACCTTAAGCCCTAAACCCTAATCCCAAAACCCTAAACCCTAAAACCTAAAATCGAAAAACCTAAATCCTAAACCCTAAACCCTATGCCCTTAACGCTAAACCCTAAACCCTAAACCGTAAACCCTAAAACCTAAACCCTAAACCTAAGCCCTATACCCTAACATCAAACCCTAAGTCGTAAACCATAAACCATAAACCCTAAAGCATAAGCCTTTGATCCTAAACTTGAAACCCTAAACCCTAACCCTAAGCACTAAACCCTAAACCTTAAACCCTAAAATTTAAATACTAACCCTAAATCGTAAACCCTAAACCCTAAATTCTAAACTATAAACCCAAAACCCTTAATCCTAAACTCTAAACCCTAAATCCTAAACATTAATCCCTATAACCTTAAATCTAAACCCTAAACACTAAACACTAAACTCTAAAACCTAAACACTAAACCCTAAACCTAAACCCAAACCTCAATCCCTAAATCCAATCTATAATCCCTAAACACTAAACCCTAAATCTGAACCCTAAACCTAATACCCTCAACCTGATACCTTAAATCCAAAACCTAAACCCTAAACTCTAAACCTTAATCCTAAACCTAAACCCTAAATCCTACACATGAAACACTAAACCCTAACCCTAAACACTAAACCCTAACCCTTAACCCGAAACATTAAATCCTAACCCAAAATCATAAATGCTAAACCTAAATCCTATACTCCAAACCCTAAACCATAAACCCTAAAACCTAAAACCTGACACCTAAATCCTTAACTTTAAATCCTATACCCTTAACTCTAAACCCTAAACCCTAAACTTTAAACCCTAAAACCTAAACCTTAAACCCTAAACCCTAAACCATAAACATTAAGCCCTAAACCCTAATCCCAAAACCCTAAACCCTAAAACCTAAAACCGAAAAACCTAAATCCTAAACCCTAAACCCTATGCCCTTAACGCTAAACCCTAAACCCTAAACTATAAATCCTAAAACCTAAACCCTAAACCTAAATGCTATGCCCTAAACCCTATATTCTAACCCCAAACCTCAACCCTAAATCCAAAATATAACCTCTAAACAATAAAGCCTAAATCTAAACTCTAAACCCTAAAGCCTAAACCCTAAACCATAACCACAAATCCTAAACCCTAAACTTAAATCCTAAACCCTAAAGTCAAAACTCTAAACCCTAAACCCAAGACCGTAAAACCTAAACCCATAAACCCTATAACTTTAACCATAAACCTTGAACCCTAAACCCTAATCCCAAATCCCTAGATCCTAAACCCCGAACCCTAATTGCTAAACCCTAAACCCTAAACCCTAATTTCTAACCCCTAAACTCTAAACCATAAATCTGAACTCTAAACCGTAAATCCTAAACCATAACAGCTAAACCCTTAAACTAAATTCTAAACCCTAAACCCTAAATGATAACCACAAACTCTAAACCCTAAACCCTAAACCCTAAATTTAAACCCTAAACCCTAAACCCTAAACCCATAAATCCTAAACCCTAAATCCTATACCTTTAACCATAAACCAACCCTAAATCCTAAACTCAAAACCCTAAACCCCAAACCTTAAATCCTAAATCCTAAACCCTAAACCGATAAGCCAAACTCTAAACCCTAAACCGTAAATCCTAAACTAAAAACCTGTCCCTAAACACTAAACCCTAAACCATAAACCTAAACTCTATACCCAAAATCCAAACCCTAAACCCTAAACCACAAACCCTAAACCCTAAAGCATAAACCTTAAATCCTAAACTTGAAATCCTAAACCCTAATCCTAAGCACTAAACCCTAAACTCTAAACCTTAAACCCTATACTTTAAACACTATCCCTAAATTGTAAACCCTAAACCCTAAATTCTAAACTATAAACCCGAAACCCTTAATCCTAAACTCTAAACCCTAAAACCTACATATTAAACCCTATAACCTTAACACTAAACCCTAAACCCTAAAAACTAAACTCTAAAACCTAAACCCCAAACCCAAACCTCAATCCCTAAATACAACCTATAACCCCTAAACACTAAACCCTAAATCTAAACCCTAAACCCTAAACTCTAAACCCTAAACCCTAAGCCATAAGCCCCTAATCAAAACTCTAAACCCTAAATCCTAAACTCTAAACCCGAAACCAGAGACCTTAAACCCTAAATCCAACACTCAAAACCCCATTCATAAACCCTGAAAACTAAACCCTAAACCTAAACCCAATACCCGAAACCCGATACCTTAAATCCAAACCCTAAACCCTCAACTCTAAACCCTTAATCCTAAAGCTAAACCCTAAACCCTAAACCCTAAATCCTAAATCCTAAGCATGAAACCCTAAAGCCTAACCCTAAACACTAAACTTAAACCTTAACCTTTAACCCGAAACATTAAATCCTAACCCAAAATCATAAATGCTAAACCTAAATCCAAAACTCCAAACCTTAAAACCTTAACCCTAACAGCTAAATCCTTATCCTTAAACCCTATACCCTTAACGCTAAACCCTAAACCCTAAACACTAAATCCTAAAACCTAAACCCTAAACCCTAAGCCCTATACCCTAATCCCTAAACCCTAAACCCTAAAACGTAAACCAAAAAACCTAAATCCTAAACCCTAAACCCTATTCCCTTAATGCTAAACCCTAAAACCTAAGCCCTAAATCTAAACGTTATGCCCTAAACCCTAAACCGTAAACCCAAACCTCAAACCCTAAATCTAAAGACTAAACCCTAAACCGTAACCACAAACCCTAAACCCTAAACATAAACCTTAAACCCTAAAGCCTAAACTCTAAACCTTAAACCCAAGACCGTAAAACCTAAACCCATAAACCCTACACCTTTAATCATAAAACTTGAACCCTAAACCCTAATCCCAAATCCCTAGATCTTAAACACTAAACCCTAAACGCTAAACCCTAAACCCTAAACCCAAACCCCTAAACCCTAAACCCTAAATCTAAACTCTAAACAATAAACCCTAAACCTTAAAAGCTAAACCCTTAATCCCAACTCTAAACCCTGAATGCTAAATGATAACCACAAAGCCCAAACCCAAAACTTAAACCCTAAACCATAAACTTAAACACTAATCCCTAATCCCTAAACCCTAAACCCATAAATCCTAAACCCTTAATCCTAACCTGCAAACACTAAACCCTAAATCTAAATTCTAAACCCTAAACCATAACCACAAACCCTAAACCCTAAACTTAAACCCTAAACCCTAAACCCTAAACTCTAAACACTAAACCCAAGACCGTAAAACCTAAACCCATAAACCCTATACCTTTAACCATAAACCTTTAACCCTAAACCCTAATCCCAAATCCCAAATCCTTATATTCGAAACCCTAAACCCTAATCCCTAACCCCTAAACCCTAAACCCTAAATCTAAACACTAAATCCTAATCCCTAAACCCTAAAAGCTAAACCCTTAATCCAAACTCTAAACCCTAAATAATACCCACAAACCCTAAACCCAAAATATATACCCTAAACCCTAAACCCTAAACTTAAACACGAACCCTAAACCCATAAATCCTAAACCCTAAATCCTTTACCTTTAACCATAAAACTTGAACCCTAAACACTAATCCCTAATCCCTAAACCCTAAACTCTAAATTCTAAACTTGAAACCCTAAACCCTAAACCTTAATCCCTAAAACCTAAACCCTAAACGCATAATCCAAACTCTAAACCCAAAATCCAAAACTATAAACCATGTCCCTAAACACTAAACCCTAAACCCTAAACCTAAACCCTATACCCTATATCCAAACCCTAAACCCTAAACTATAAACCCTAACCCTAAGCACAAAACCCAAAGCCATAAACCTTAAACCCTAAACTTAAAACACTAACCCAAAATCGTAAACCCTAAACCCTAAAGTCTAAACTATAAACCCAAAACCCTTAATCCTAAACTCTAAACCCTAAATCCTACACATTAAACCCTATAACGTTAACTCGAAACTTTAAACCGTAAACACTAAACACTAAAACCTAAACCCTAAACCCTAAACGTAAATGCTATACCCTAAACCCTAAACCCTAAACCCAAACCTCAATCCCTAA
The DNA here is from genome assembly GCA_037074985.1 of Solanum bulbocastanum. Taxonomy (NCBI): domain Eukaryota; kingdom Viridiplantae; phylum Streptophyta; class Magnoliopsida; order Solanales; family Solanaceae; genus Solanum; species Solanum bulbocastanum. The sequence continues at coordinate 29,591,996 of CM073601.1, read as the reverse complement.
ATCCAATCTATAACCCCTAAACACTAAACCCTAAATCTGAACCCTATACCCTAAACTCTAATTCTAAACCCTAAACCCTAAACCCTAAACTCTAAACCCTAAACCCTAAGCCCTTAATCAAAACTGTAAACCCTAAACCCTCAATCCTAAATCCTAAACTCTAAACCCAAAACCAGAGACCTTAAACTCTAATTCCTAAACTCAAAACCATATTCGTAAACCCTGAAGACTAAACCCTAAACCTAAACCCAATACCCAAAACCTGATACCTTAAATCCAAACCCTAAACCATAAACTCTAAACCCTTAATCCTATACCCTGAACCCTAAACCCTAAATCCTAAATCTTAAACATGAAACCCTAAAGCCAAACCCTAAACCTTAATCGTTAACCCGAAACTTTAAATCCTAACCGAAAATCATATACGCTAAACCTAAATCCAAATTACAAATTCTAAACACTAAACCCTAAATATAAACTCTAAACCCTAAAGCCTAAAGCCTAAACCATAACCACAAACCCTAAACCCAAAAGTTAAACCCTAAAACTAAGACCGTAAAACCTAAACCCACAAAACCCTATACCTTTAACCATAAACCTTGAACCCTAAACTCTAAACCCAAATTACTAGATCCTAAACCCTAAACCCTAAACCCTAATTCCTAACACCTATACCCTAAACCCTAAATTTGAACTCTAAATCGTAAACCCTAAAACCTAAAAGCTAAACCCTTAATCCTAACTCCAAACCCTAAACCATAAATGATAACCACAAACCCTAAACCCAAAACTTAAACCCTAAACTTAAACACTAAACCCTATACCCTATACCCATAAATCCTAAACTCTAAACTCTATACCTTTAACCATAAACCTTGAACCCTAAACCCTAATCCCTATCCCTAAACCCTAAACCCTAAATCCTCAACTCAAAACCCTAAATCCTAAACCCTAAACCCTAAATCCTAAGCCCTAAACCCATAATCAAAACTCTAAACCCTAAACCCTAAACCCTAAATCTTAAACTAAAAACCCTGTCCCTAAACACTATACCCTAAACCCTAAACCTAAACCCTATACCCTAAATCCAAACCCTAAACCATAAACCACAAACCCTAAACCCTAAACCTAAACGCAAAAAAATAAACCTTAAATGCTAAATTTGAAACCCTAAACCCTAAACCCTAAATTTTAAACTATAAACCAAAACCCTTAATCCTAAACTCTAAACATTAAACCCTTAACCTTAACTCTAAACCCTAAACCCTAAACACTAAACTCTAAAACCTAAACCTAAGCCCTATACCATAAATCCTAAACCCTAAACCCAAACCTCAATCCCTAAATTCAATCTATAACCCCTAAACACCAAACCCTATACCCTAAACCCTAAACCCTAAACCCAAACCTCAATCCCTAAATTCAATCTATAACCCGTAAACACTAAACACTAAATCTAAACCCTAAACCCTAAACCCTAAACCCTAAGCCATTAATCAAAACTCTACACCCTAAACACTCATCCCTAAATCCTAAACTCTAAACCCGAAACCAGAGACCTTAAACCCAAAGTCCTAAACTCAAAACCCTATTCGTAAACCCTGAAGTCTAAACCTTAATCCTAAACCTAAACCCAATACCCTAAACCCGACACCATAAATCCAAACCTGAAACCCTTAATCCTAAACCTTAAACCCTAAATTTAAAACACTAACCATAAATCGTAAACCCTAAACGCTAAATTCTAAACTATAAACCCAAAACGCTTAATCCTAAACTTTAAACCCTAATTCCTAAACATTAAACCCTATAACCTTAACTATAATCTCTAAATCGTAAACACTAAACATTAAAACCTAAATCCTAAACCCTAAACCTAAATGATGTACCCTAAACCCTAAACCCTAAACCCAAACCTCAATCCCTAAATCAGATCTATAACCCCTAAACACTAAACCCAAATCACTAGATCCTAAACACTAAACACTAAACCCTAATCCCTAACCCTTATACCCTAAACCCTAAATTTGAACTCTAAATCGTAAACCCTAAACCCTAAAAGCTAAACCCTTAATCCAAACTCTAAACCCTAAACCCTAAATGATAACCACAAACCCTAAACCTAAACCCTAAACCCTAAACTTAAACACTAAACCCTATACCCTATACCCATAAATCCTAAACTCTAAATTCTATACCTTTAACCATTAACCTTGAACCCTAAACCCTAATCCCTATCCGTAAACCCTAAACCCTAAATCCTCAACTCAAAACCCTAAATCCTAAACCTTAAACCCTAAATCCTAAGCCCTAAACCCATAATCAAAACTCTAAACCCTAAACCCTAAATCCTAAATTAAAAACCCTGTCCCTAAACACTACACCCTAAATCCTAAACCTAAACCCTATATCCTAAATCCAAACCCTAAACCATAAACCACAAACCCTAAACCATAAACCTAAACACTAAAAAATAAACCTTAAATCCTAAATTTGAAACCCTAAACCCTAACCCTAAGCACTAAACCTTAAACCCTAAACTTTAAACACTAACCCTAAATCGTAAACACTAAACCCTAAATTCTAAACTATAAACCCAAAACCCTTAATCCTAAACTCTAAACACTAAATCCTAAACATTAAACCCTATAACCTTAACTCTAAACCCTAAACCCTAAACACTAAACTCTAAAACCTAAACCTAAACCCTATACCCTAAATCCTAAACCCTAAACCCAAACCTTAATCCCTAAATTCAGTCAATAACCCCTAAACACTAAACCCTATACCCTAAGCCCTTAATCAAAACTCTACACCCTATTCGTAAATCCTGAAGACTAACCCTTAAACCTAAACCCAATACGTTAAACCCGATACCATAAATCCAAACCCTAAACCATTAATCCTAAACCTAAACCATAAACCCTAAATACTAAATCCTAAACATGAAACCCTAAAGCCTAACCCTAGTGCCTAACCCTAAACACTAAAACCTAAACCTTAACCTTCAACCCGAAACTTTAAATCCTAACCGAAAATCATAAATCCTAAACCTAAATCCAAAATCCTAAATCCTCATCTCCAAACCCTAAACCCTAAACCCTAAAACCTAAAACCTAACACCTAAATCCTTAACCTTAAACCCTATATCCTTAACTCTAAACAGTAAACCCTAAAAACTAAACCCTAAAACCTAAACCTTAAACCCTAAATTCTGAAACATAAACCATAAGCCCTAAACCATAATCCCTAAACCCTAAAACCTAAAACCAAAAAACCTAAATCCTAAAACCTAAACCCTATGCCCCTAACACTAAACCCTAAACCCTAAACAGCAAACCATAAAACCTAAAACCTAAACCTAAACGCTATGCCCTAAACCATAAACCCTAAACCTAAACCTCAAACCTTAAATTCAAACTATAACCTCTAAACACTAAACCCAAAATCAAAACTCTAAACCCTAAAGCCTAAACCCTAAACCATAACCACAAACCCTAAACCCTATACTTAAACCCTAAACCCAAAAGACTAAACTCTAAACCCTAAACCCAAGACCGTAAAACATAAACCCATAAACCCTATACCTTTATCCATAAACCCTGAACCCTATTCCCTAATCCCAAATCCCTAGACCCTGAACCATAAACCCTAAATGCTAAATCCTAAACCCTAATCCCTAACCCCTAAACCCTAAACACTAAATCTAAACTCTAAACCATAAACCTTAAAGCCTAAAAGTTAAACCCTTAATCCCAACTCTAAACCCTAAACCCTAAATGATAGCCACAAACCCAAAATCCAAAACTTAAACACTAAACCCTAAACTTAAATACTAAACCTAAACCCTAAAGCAAAAACATTAAATCCTAAACTTAAAACCCTAAACCCTAACCCTAAGCACTAAACCCTAAACCCTAAACCTTAAATCCTAAACTTTAAACACAAACCCTAAAACATTAAAGCCAATAACATTAACCCTATACCTTATACCCTAAACCCATACCTAAATCCCTAAATCCAATATATAACCCCTAAACACTAAACCCTAAACTCTAAACCCTAAACCCTAAACCCTAAGCCCTTAATCAAAATTTTAAACCCTAAACCTTAACCTTTAACCCGAAAGTCTAAATCCTAACCAAAAATCATAAATGCTAAACCTAAATCCAAAATCCAAAATCCTAAACTCAAAACCCTAAATCCTAAACCCAAAAACATAAAACCTAACACCTAAATCCTTAACCTTAAACCCTATACCCTTAACTCAAAACCCTAAACCCTAAACACCAAACCCTAAAACCTAAACATTAAACCCTAAACCCTTAACCCTAAAACATAAACCATATGCCCTAAAGCCTAATCCCTAAAGCCTAATCCCTAAACCCTAAGCCCTAAAACCTAAAGCCAAAAAACCTAAATCCTAAACCCTAAACCCTATGCCCTTAACGCTAAACCCTAAACCATAAACAGTAAACCCTAAAACCTAAACCCTAAACATAAACGCTATGCCCTAAACCATCAACCCTAAACCCAAAAACCTAAACCCTAAATCTAAACTCTAAATCCTAAAGCCAAAACCATAAACCATAACCATAAACACTAAACCCTAAACTTAAACCCTAAACCCTAAAGCCTAAACTCTAAACCCTAAACCCAATACCGTAAAACCAAAACCCATAAACCCTATACCTTTAACCATAAAGCTTGAACCCTAAACCCTAATCCCAAATCCCTAGATCCAAAACCCAAAACCCTAAACCCTAAACCCTAATCCCTAACCCATAAACCCTAAACCCTAAATTTGAACTCTAAATCATAAATCCTAAATCCTTAATCCCAAATATAAACCCTAAACCCTAAATGGTAACCACAAACCCTAAACCCTAAAACCATAAATCATAAACACTAAATCCTATTCCTTTAACCATAAACTTAAACACTAAACCCTTAACCCATAATTCTAAACCTTAAACCCTAACCTAAACCGTAAACCCTAAATACAAATACTAAACCATAAACCACAAACCCTAAACCCTAAAGCATAAACCTTAAATCCTAAACTTGAAAACCTAAACCCTAACCCTAACCCTAAACCATAAACCACAAACCCTAAATCGTAAACCCTGAACCCTAAGTTCTAAACTATAAACCCAAAACCCTTAATCCTAAACTCTAAACCCTCAATCCTAAACATTAAACCCTATAACCTTAACTCTAAATCCTACACCCTAAACACTAAACTCTAAAACCAAAACAATGAACCCTATACCCTAAACCCAAACCTCAATCCCTAAATCCAGTCTATAACCCCTAAACACTAAACCCTAAACTCTAAACCCTAAACCCTAAACCCAAAGCCCTTAATCAAAATTCTAAACCCTAAACCCTAAACCCTCAACCTTAAATCCTAACCTCTAAACCCAAAACCAGAGACCTTAAACCCAAAATCCTAAACTCAAAACCCTATTCATAAACCCTGATGACTAAACCCTAAACCTAAACCCAAAACCCGATACCTTAAATCCAAACCCCAAACCCTAAACCCTGAACCTTAACTTTTAACCCAAAAGTTGGAATCCTAACCCAAAATCATAAATGCTAAACCAAAATCCAAAATCAAAAATCCTAAACTCCAAACCCTAAACCCTAAACCATAAAACCTAAAACCTAGCACCTAAATCCTTAACCTTAAACACTATACCCTTAACTCTAAACCCTAAACACTAAACCCTTAAACCCTAAACCCAAAACCTTAAAACCTAAACACTAAAACATAAACCGTAAGCCCTAAACCCTAATCCCTAAACCCTAAACCCTAAAACCTAAACCCTAAAACCAAAAACCAAAAAACCTAAATCCTAAACCCTAAACCCTAAACCCTATGCCCTTGACTCTAAACCCTAAACTATAAACCCATAAACCTAAACCCTAAACCTAAATGCTATACCCTAAACCTTAAAACCCAAAACCCAAACCTCAAACCCTAAATCCAAACTATAACCTCTAAACACTAAACCCTAAATTTAAACCCTAAACCCAAGACCATAAAACCTAAAGTCATAAACCCTATACCTTTAACCATAAACCTTGAACCCTAAACCCTAATCCTAAATCCCTAGATCCTAAACCCTAAACCCTAAATGCTAAACCCTAAACCCTAATCCCTAACCCCTAAACCCTAAACCCTAAATCTGAACTCTAAATCGTAAACCCTAAACCTTAAATGATAACCACAAACCCTAAACCCAAAACTTAAACCCTAAACCCTAAATCCTAAACTTAAACACTAAATCCTAAACCCTAAACCCTAAACCCATAAATCCTAAACCCTAAATCCTATACCTTTAACCATAAACCTTGAACCCTAAACCCTAATCCCTAATCCTTAAACTAATCCTAAACCCTAAATCCTAATCCGTAACCCCTAAATCCTAAACCTTAAATCTGAACTCTATACCGTAAACCCTAAAACCTAAAAGCTAAACCCTTAATCCCAACTCTAAACCCTAAACCCTAAAAGATAACCACAAAGCCTAAACCCTAAACTTAAACGCTAAACCCTATAGCATAAACCCTAAACCAATAAATCCTAAACTCTAAATACTATACCTTTAACCATAAAACTTGAACCCTAAACCCTAATCTCTAATCCCTAATCCCTAAACCCTAAACCCTAATCCCTAAACCCTAAACCCTAAATCTGAACTCTAAATTGTAAACCCTAAACCCTAATAGCTAAACCCTTAATCCCAACTCTAAAACCTAAACCCTAAATGATAACCACAAACCCTAAACCCAAAACTTAAACCCTAAACCATAAACTTAAACACTAAACCCTAAGCCCTAAACCCTAAACCCATAAATCCTAAATCCTATACCTTTAACCATAAACCTTGAACCCAAAACCCCAATCCCTAATCCCTAAACCCTAAACCATAAACCCATAAACCCTAAACCCTAAATCCTATACCTTTAACCATAAACCTTGAACCCTAAACCCTAAACCCTAATCACTAATCCCTAAACCCTAAACTCTAAATCCTAAACTAAAAACCCTGTCCCTAAACACTAAACCCTAAACCCTAAACCTAAACCCTATTCCCTAAATACAAATCCTAAACCATAAACCACAAACCCTAAACCCTAAACCTAAATCTTAAAGCATAAACCTTAAATCCTAATCTTGAAACCCAAAATCCTAACCTTAAGCACTAAACCCTAAACCCTAAACCTTGACCCTAAACTTTAAACACTAACCCTAAATTCTAAACTATAAACCAAAAACCCTTAATCCTAAACTCTACGCCCTAAATCCTAAACATTAAAGCCTATAACATTAGCTCTGAACCCTAAACCCTAAACACTAAACTCTAAAACCTAAACCCTAAACCCTATACCCTAAACCCAAACCTCAATCCCTAAATCCAATCTATAACCCCTAAACACTCAACCCTAAATCCAATCTATAACCCCTAAACCCTAAACTCTAAACCCTAAACCCACCCTAAGCCCTTAATCAAAACTCTAAACCCTAAACCCTCAACCCTAAATCCTAAACTCTAAACTAGAAACCAGAGACCTTAAACCCTAAATCCTAAACTCAAAACCATATTCGTAAACCCTGAAGACTAAACCCTAAACCTAAACCCAATACCCTAAACTCGATACCTTAAATCGAAACCCTAAACTCGATACCTTAAATCAAAACCCTAAACCCTAAACTCTAAACCTTTAATCCTAAACCTAAATCCTAAGCCCTAAATCCGAATTCCTAAACATGAAACCCTAAAGCCTAAACCTAAACAATAAACCCTAAACCTTAACCTTTAACCCAAAACTTTAAATCCTAACCCAAAATCATAAATGCTAAACCTAAATCCAAAATCCTAAATCTTAAATTCTAAACCCTAAACCCTAAACCCTAAAACCTAAAACCTAACACCTAAATCCTTAACCTTAAACCCTATACCCTTAACACTAAACCCTAAACACTGAACCCTAAAACCTAAACATTAAACCCTAAACCCTAAATCCTAAACCCTAAATCCTAAACCATAAGCCCTAAACCCAAATCCCTAAACCCTAAACCCTTAAACCTAAACCCTAAAACCTAAATCCAAAAAACCTAAATCCTCAACCCTAAACCCTATGCCCTTAATGCTAAACACTAAACCCTAAATAGTAAACCCTAAAACCTAAACCATAAACCTAAACGCTATGCCCTAAACCCTAAACCCTAAACCCTACGCCCAAACCTCAAACCCTAAATCCAAACTATAACCTCTAAACACTAAACCCTAAATCTAAACTCTAAACCTTAAAGACTAAACCCTAAACCATAACCACACACCCTAAACCCTAAACTTAAACCCTAAACCCTAAAGCCTAAACTCTAAACCCTAAACCCAAGACCGTAAAACCTAAACCCATAAACCCTATACCTTTAACCATAAACCTTGAACCCTAAACCCTAATCTTAAATCCCTAGATCCTAAACCCTAAATCCTAAACCCTAATCCCTAACCCCTAAACCCTAAATCCTAAATCTGAACTCCAAATCGTAAACCCTAAATCCTAAATGATAACCACAAACCCTAAACCCAAAACTTAAACCTTAAACCCTAAACCCTAAACTTAAACACTAAACCCTAAACCTTAAACCAATAAATCCTAAACCCTAAATCCTATACCTTTAACCCTAAATCTTAAACCCTAAACCCTAATCCCTAATCCCTAATCCCTAAATCCTAAACCCTAAACCCTAATCCCTAACCCCTAAACCCTAAACCTCAAATATGAACTCTAAACCGTAAACCCTAAACCCTAAAAGCTAAACCCTTAATCCCAACTCCAAACCCTAAACCCTAAATGATAACCATAAACCCTAACCCAAAACTTAAACCTTAAACCCTAAACCCTAAACCCACAAATCCTCTACCTTTAACTATAAACCTTGAACCCTAAACCCTAATCCCTAATCCATAAACCCTAAACTATAAATCCTAAAATAAAAACCCTATCCCTAAACACAAAATCCTAAACCTTAAACCTAAACCCGAAACCAGAAACCTTAAAACCTTAAAACCTAAATCCTAAACTCTAAACCCGAAACCAGAAACCTTAAAACCTAAATCCTAAACTCAAAACCCTATTCCTAAACCCTGAAGACTAAACCCTAAACCTAAACGCAATACCCTAAACTCGATAGCTTAAATCCAAACCCTAAACTCTAAACTCTAAACCCTTAATCCTAAACCTAAATCCTAAACCCTAACCCAAAACTTAAACCCTAAACCCACAAATCCTCTACCTTTAACCATAAACCTTGAACCCTAAACCTAAATCCTAAACCCTAACCCAAAATTTAAACCCTAAACCCACGAATCCTCTACCTTTAACCATAAACCTTGAACCCTAAACCCAAATCCCTAATCCATAAACCCTAAACTATAAATCCTAAAATAAAAAACCTATCCCTAAACACAAAATCCTAAACCTTAAACCTAAACCCGAAACCAGAAACCTTAAAACCTTAAAGCCTAAATCCTAAACTCTAAACCCGAAAGCAGAAACCTTCAAACCTAAATCCAAAACTCAAAACCCTATTCCTAAACCCTGAAGACTAAACCCTAAACCTAAACGCAATACCCTAAACTCGATAGCTTAAATCCAAACCCTAAACTCTAAACTCTAAACCCTTAATCCTAAACCTAAATCCTAAACCCTAAACCCTAAACCCTAAATCCTAAATCCTAAACGTGAAACCCTAAAGCCTAACCCTAATCACTAAACCCTAAACCTTAACCCTTAACTCAAAATTTTAAATCCTAACCCAAAATCATAAATGCGAAACCTAAATCCAAAATCCAAAATCCTAAACTCCAAACCCTAAACCCTAAAACCTAAAACCTAAAACCTAAATCCTTAACCTTAAACCCTATACCCTTAACTCTAAACCCTAAACCCTAAACACTAAACCTTAAAACCTAAACCTTAAACCCTAAACCATAAACCCTAAACTCTAATCCCTAAACCCTAAACAATAAAACCTAAACCCTAAAACCTAAAACCAAAAAACCTAAATCCTAAACCCTAAACCCTACGCCCTTAACACTAAACCATAAACTCTAAACAGTAAACCCTAAAACCTAAACCCTAAACCAAAATGCTATGCCCTAAACCCTAAACCCTATACCCAAACCTCAAACCCTAAATCCAAACTATAACCTCTAAACACTAAACGCTAAATCTAAACTCTAAACTCTAAAGCCTAAACCCAAAACCATAACAACAAACCCTAAACCCTAACTTTAAACCCTAAAGCCTAAACTATAAACCCTAAACAACAAGACCGTAAAACCTCAACCCATAAACCCTATACCTTTAACAATACACTTGAACCCTACACCCTAATCCCAAATCCCTAGATCCTAAACCCTAAACCCTAAATGCTAAACCCTAAACCCTAATCCCTAAATCCTAAACCCTAAATGCTAAACCGTAAACCCTAAACCCTAAAAGCTAAACCCTTAATCCCAACTCTAAATCCTAAACCCGAAATGATAACCACAAACCCTAAACCAAAAACTTAAACCCTAAACCCTAAAAACTATACCTTAAACCATAAACCTTAAACCCTAAACACTAATCCCTAAACCCTAAACCCTACTCCCTAACCCCTAAACCTTAAACCCTAAATCTAAACTATAAATCGTAAACCCTAAATCCAAAAAGCTAAACCCTTAATCCCAACTCTGGATCCTAAACCCTAAATGATAACCACAAACCCTAAACTCAAAACTTCAACCCTAAACTTAAACACTAAACCCTAAACCCTAAACCTAAACCCATAAATCCTAAACCCTAAATCCTATACCTTTAACCATAAACCTTGAACTCTAAAGCCATAAATCCTAAACGAAAAACCCTGTCCCTAACCAGTAAACCCTAAACCTTAAACCTAAACCCTATACCCTAAATACAAACCCTAAAGCATAAACCAAAACCCTAAACCCTAAAGCATAAACCTTAAATCCTAAACTTGAAACTCTAAACCCTAACCCTAAGCAATAAACCCTAAACTTTCAATGCTAACCCTAAATCATAAACCCTAAACCCTAAATTCTAAACTATAAACCCAAAACCGTTAATCCTAAACAATAAACCCTAAATCCTAAACATTAAACCCTATAACCTTAACTCTAAACCCTAAACCCTAAACACTAAACTCTAAAACCAAAACCCTAAACCCTATACCCTAAACCCAAACCTCAATCCCTAAATCCAATCTATAACCCCTAAACACTAAACCCTAAATTTGAACCCTCAACCCTAAACCCTAAACCTAAACCCTATACCTCAAACCCAATCCTCAATCCCTAAATCCAATCTATACCCCTAAACACTAAATCCTAAATCTGAACACTAAATCCTAAACCCTAAACTCTAAACCCTAAACCCTAAACCCTAAGCCCTTAATCAAAACTCTAAACCCTAAACCGTCAACCCCAAATCATAAACTCTAAACCCAAAACCAGAGATCTTAAACCCTAAATCCTAAACTCAAAACGCTATTCGTAAACGCGGAAGACTAAACCCTAAACCAAAACCCAATACCCAAAACCTGATACCTTAAATCCTAACCCTAAACACTAAACCCTAAACCTTAACCTTTAACCCAAAGCTTTAAATCCTAACCCAAAATCATAAATGCTAAACCTAAATACTAAACTCCAAACCCTAAACGCTAAACCCTAAAACCTAAAACCTAACACCTAACACCCAAATCCTTAACCTTAAACCCTATACCCTTAACTCTAACCCTAAACCCTAAATCCTAAACCCAAAAACATAAACTATAAACCCTAAACCGTAATCCCTAAACCCTAAATCCTAAAACCTAAACCCTAAAACCTAAAACCAAAAAGCCTAAATCCTAAACCCTAAACTCTAAATCCTAAACCCTAAACCTAAACCCTATACCTTATATACAAATCCTAAACCATAAACCACAAATTCTAAACCATAAACCACAAACCCTAAACCCTAAAGCATAAACCTAAAATCCTAAACTTGAAACCCTAAACCCTAACCCCAAGCACTAAACCCTAAACCCTAAACCTTAAACCCCAAACTTTAAACACTAACCCTAAATCGTAAACCCTAAATCCTAAATTCTAAACTATAAATCCAAAACCCTTAATCCTAAATTCTAAACCCTAAATCCTAAACATTAACCCTATAACCTTAACTCTAAACCCTAAACCCTAAACACTAAACTCTAAAACCAAAACCCTAAACCCTATACCCTAAACCCAACCCTCAATCCCTAAATCCAATCTATAACCCCTAAACACTAAACCCTAAATTTGAACTCTAATCCCTAAACCCTAAACTCTAAACCCTAAACCCTAAACCCTAAACCCTAAGCCCTTAATCAAAACTCTAAACCCTAAACTGTCAACCCTAAATCATAAACTATAAACCCGAAACCAGAGACCTTAAACCTTAAATCCTAAACTCAAAACCCTATTCGTAAACCCTAAAAAGTAAACCTTAAACCTAAACCCAATACCATCAACCCGATACCTTAAATCCAAACCCTAAACCCTAATCTCTAAATGCATAATCCTAAACCTAATCCCTAAACACTAAACTCTAAACCCTAAATCCTAAATCCTAAAAATGAAACCCTAAATCCAAACCCTAAACACTAAACCCTAAACCATAACCTTTAACCCAAAACATTAACCCAAAATGATAAATGCGAAACCTAAATCCAAAATCCAAAATCCTAAACACCAAACCCTAAACCCTAAACACTAAAACCTAAAACCTAACACCTAACACCTAAATCCTTAACCTTAAACCCTATACCCTTAACTCTAAACCCTAAACCCTAAACACTAAACCCTAAAACCTAAACCTTAGACCCTAAACCCTAAACCCTAAACCCTAAAACATACACTATAAGCCCTAAACCGTAATCCCTAAACCCTAAATCCTAAAAACTAAACCCTAAAACCTAAAACCAGAAAGCCTAAATCCTAAACCCTAGAACCTATGCCCTTAACGCTAAACCCTAAACCCTAAACATTAAACCCTAAAATCTAAACCCTAAACCTAAACGCTATGCCTTAAACCCTAACCCCTAAACCCAAACCTCAAACCCTATATCAAAACTATAACCTCTAAACACTAAAGCCGAAATCTAAACTCTAAACCCTAGATCCTAAACCCTAAACCATAAACTTAAACTCTAAACCCTAAAGCCTAAACTCTAAACCCTAAAACCTATACCTTTAACCATAAACCCTAAACACCAAAACCTAAACCCTAAAACCTAAAACCAAAAAACCGAAATCCTAAACCCTAAACCCTATGCCATTAACACTAAACCCTAAACTCTAAACAGTAAACCCTAAAACCTAAACCCTAAACCTAAATGTTATGCCCTAAACCCTAAACCCTAACCTCAAACCCTAAATCCAAACTATAACCTCTAAACACTAAACCCTAAATCTGAACTCTAAAGCCTAAACCCTAAACCATAACCACAAACCCTAAACCCAAAATTTAAACCCTAAACCCTAAACCCTAAACCCTAAAGCCTAAGCTCTAAACCCTAAACCCAAGACCGTAAAACCTAACCCATAAACCCTATACCTTTAACCATAAACCTGGAACCCTAAACCTTAATCCCAAATCCCTAGATCCAAAACCCTAATCCCTAACCCCTAAACACTAAACCCTAAATCTGAACTCTAAACCGTAAACCCTAAACCCTAAAAGCTAAACCCTTAATCCCAACTCTTAACCCTAAACCCGAAATGATAACCACAAACCCTAAACCAAAAACTTAAACCCTAAACACTAAACCCTAAACCCTAAACCCATAAATCCTAAACACTAAATACTATACCTTAAACCATAAACCTTGAACCCTACATGCTAATCCCTAATTTCTTAACCCTACACCCTAAACCCTAACCCCTAAACCTTAAACCCTAAATAAGATCTGTAAATCGTAAACCCTAAAACCTAAAAGCTAAACCCTTTATCCCAACTCTAAACCCTAAACCCTAAATGATAACCACAAACCCTAAACCTAAAACTTAAACCCTACACCCTAAACTTAAACACTAAACCCTAAACCCTAAACCCTAAACCCATAAATCCTAAACCCTAAGTCCTAAACCCTATGCCCATAATGCTAAACCCTAAACACTAAACATTAAATCCTAAAACCTAAACCTTAAACCCTAAACCCCAAACCATACACCTTAAGCACTAAACCCTAATCCCAAAACCCTAAACCCTAAAACCTAAAACCGAAAAACCTAAATCCTAAACCCTAAACCCTATGCCCTTAACGCTAAACCCTAAACCCTAAACAGTAAACCCTAAAACCTAAACCCTAAACCTAAACCCTATACCCTATCTCCAAACCCTAAGCCGTAAACCATAAACCATAAACCCTAAAGCATAAGCCTCTAATCCTAAACTTGAAACACTAAACCCTAACCCTAAGCACTAAACCCTAAACCCTAAACCTTAAACCCTAAAATTTAAATACTAACCCTAAATCGTAAACCCTAAACCCTAAATTCTAAACTATAAATCCAAAACCCTTAATCCTAAACTCTAAACCCTAAATCCTAAACATTAATCCCTATAACCTTAACTCTAAACCCTAAACACTAAACACTAAACTCTAAAACCTAAACACTAGACCCTAAACCTAAACCCAAACCTCAATCCCTAAATCCAATCTATAATCCCTAAACACTAAACCCTAAATCTGAACCCTAAACCCTAAACCTAAACCCAATACCCTAAACCCGATACCTTAAATCCAAAACCTAAACCCTAAACTCTAAACCTTAATCCTAAACCTAAACCCTGAATCCTACACATGAAACCCTAATCCCTAACCCTAAACACTAAACCCTAACCCTTAACTCGAAACATTAAATCCTAACCCAAAATCATAAATGCTAAACCTAAATCCAAAATCCTAAATCCTAAACTCCAAACCCTAAACCATAAACCCTAAAACCTAAAACCTGACACCTAAATCCTTAACTTTAAATCCTATACCCTTAACTCTAAACCCTAAACCCTAAACTTTAAACCCTAAAACCTAAACCTTAAACCCTAAACCCTAAACCATAAACATTAAGCCCTAAACCCTAATCCCAAAACCCTAAACCCTAAAACCTAAAACCGAAAAACCTAAATCCTAAACCCTAAACCCTATGCCCTTAACGCTAAACCCTAAACCCTAAACTGTAAACCCTAAAACCTAAACCCAAAACCTAAATGCTATGCCTTAAACCCTATATTCTAAACCCAAACCTCAACCCTAAATCCAAAATATAACCTCTAAACAATAAAGCCTAAATCTAAACTCTAAACCCTAAAGCCTAAACCCTAAACCATAACCACAAATCCTAAACCCTAAACTTAAACCCTAAACCCTAAAGTCAAAACTCTAAACCCTAAACCCATAAAATCTATAACTTTAACCATAAACCTTGAACCCTAAACCCTAATCCCAAATCCCTAAATCCTAAACCCCAAACCCTAATTGCTAAACCCTAAACCCTAAACCCTAAACCCTAATTCCTAACCCCTAAACCCTAAACCCTAAATCTGAACTCTAAACCGTAAATCCTAAACCATAAAAGCCAAACCCTTAAACTAAATTCTAAACCCTAAACCCTAAATGATAACCACAAACTCTAAACCCAAAACTTAAACCCTAAACCCTAAACCCTAAATTTAAACACTAAACCCTAAACCCTAAACCCATAAATCCTAAACCCTAAATCCTATACCTTTAACCATAAACCAACCCTAAATCCTAAACTCGAAACCTTAAACCCCAAACCTTAAATCGTAAATCCCAAACCCTAAACCGATAATCCAAACTCTAAACCCTAAACCTTAAATCCTAAACTAAAAATCTGTCCCTAAACACTAAATCCTAAACCATATACCTAAACTCTATACCCAAAATCCAAACCCTAAACCCTAAACCACAAACCCTAAACCCTAAAGCATAAACCTTAAATCCTAAACTTGAAATCCTAAACCCTAATCCTAAGCACTAAACCCTAAACTCTAAACCTTAAACCCTGTACTTTAAACACTAACCCTAAATCGTAAACCCTAAACCATAAATTCTAAACTATAAACCCAAAACCCTTAATCCTAAACTCTAAACCCTAAAACCTACATATTAAACCCTATAACCTTAACACTAAACCCTAAACCCTAAACAATAAACTCTAAAACCTAAACCCCAAACCCAAACCTCAATCCCTAAATCCAATCTATAACCCCTAAACACTAAACCCTAAATCTGAACCCTAAACCCTAAACTCTAAACCCTAAATCCTAAACCATAAGCCCCTAATCAAAACTCTAAACCCTAAACCCTCAACCCTCAATCCTAAACTCTAAACCCGAAACCAGAGACCTTAAACCCTAAATCCAACACTCAAAACCCCATTCGTAAACCCTGAAAACTAAACCCTAAACCTAAACCCAATACCCGAAACCCGATACCTTAAATCCAAACCCTAAACCCTTACTCTAAACCCTTAATCCTAAAGCTAAACCCTAAACCCTAAATCGTAAATCCTAAGCATGAAACCCTAAAGCCTAACCCTAAACACTAAACTTAAACCTTAACCTTTAACCCGAAACATTAAATCCTAACCCAAAATCATAAATGCTAAACCTAAATCCAAAACTTCAAACCTTAAAACCTTAACCCTAACACCTAAATCCTTATCCTTAAACCCTATACCCTTAACTCTAAACCCTAAACCCTAAACACTAAACCCTTAAACCTAAACCCTAAACCCTAAGCCCTATACCCTAATCTCTAAACCCTAAACCCTAAAATGTAAACCAAAAAACCTAAATCCTAAACCCTAAACCCTATTCCCTTAATGCTAAACCCTAAAACCTAAGCCCTAAACCTAACCGTTATGCCCTAAACCCTAAACCGTAAACCCAAACCTCAAATCCTAAATCCAAATTATAAACACTAAACACTAAACCCTAAATCAAAACTCTAAACCCTAAAGCCTAAACCCTAAATTGTAACCACAAACCCTAAACCCTAAACATAAACCTTAAACCCTAAAGCCTAAACTCTAAACCTTAAACCCAAGACCGTAAAACCAAAACCCATAAACCCTACACCTTTAACCATAAAACTTGAACCCTAAACCCTAATCCCAAATCCCTAGATCCTAAACACTAAACCCTAAATGCTAAACCCTAAACCCTAAACCCAAACCCCTAAACCCTAAACCCTAAATCTAAACTCTAAACCATAAACCCTAAACCTTAAAAGCTAAACCCTTAATCCCAACTCTAAACCCTGAACCCTAAATGATAACCACAAAGCCCAAACCCAAAACTTAAACCCTAAACCATAAACTTAAACACTAATCCCTAATCCCTAAACCCTAAACCCATAAATCCTAAACCCTTAATCCTAACCTGCAAACACTAAACCCTAAATCTAAATTCTAAACCCTAAAGCCTAAACCCTAAACCATAACCACAAACCCTAAACCCTAAACTTAAACCCTAAACCCTAAACCCTAAACTCTAAACACTAAACCCAAGATCGTAAAACCTAAACCCATAAACCCTATACCTTTAACCATAAACCTTTAACCCTAAACCCTAATCCCAAATCCCAAATCCTTATATTCAAAACCCTAAACCCTAAACGCTAATCCCTAAACCCTAAATCTAAACACTAAATCGTAATCCCTAAACCCTAAAAGCTAAACCCTTAATCCAAACTTAGAGGTTATAGTTTGGATTTAGGGTTTGAGGTTTGGGTTTAGGGTTTTAAGGTTTAGGGTATAGCATTTAGGTCTAGGGTTTAGGTTTAAGGGTTTATAGTTTAGGGTTTAGAGTTTAGCGTCAAGGGCATAGGGTTTAGGGTTTAGGATTTAGGTTTTTTGGTTTTTGGTTTTAGGGTTTAGGTTTTAGGGTTTAGGGTTTAGGGATTAGGGTTTAGGGCTTACGGTTTATGTTTTAGGGCTTAGGTTTTAAGGTTTTGGGTTTAGGGTTTAAGGGTTTAGTGTTTAGGGTTTAGAGTTAAGGGTATAGTGTTTAAGGTTAAGGATTTAGGTGCTAGGTTTTAGGTTTTATGGTTTAGGGTTTAGGGTTTGGAGTTTAGGATTTTTGATTTTGGATTTTGGTTTAGCATTTATGATTTTGGTTTAGGATTCCAACTTTTGGGTTAAAAGTTAAGGTTCAGGGTTTAGGGTTTGGGGTTTGGATTTAAGGTATCGGGTTTTGGGTTTAGGTTTAGGGTTTAGTCATCAGGGTTTATGAATAGGGTTTTGAGTTTAGGATTTAGGGTTTAAGGTCTCTGGTTTTGGGTTTAGAGGTTAGGATTTAAGGTTGAGGGTTTAGGGTTTAGAATTTTGATTAAGGGCTTTGGGTTTAGGGTTTAGGGTTCAGAGTTTAGGGTTTAGGGTTCAGATTTAGGGTTTAGTGTTTAGGGGTTATAGACTAGATTTAGGGATTGAGGTTTGGGTTTAGGGTATAGGGTTCATTGTTTTGGTTTTAGAGTTTAGTGTTTAGGGTTTAGGATTTAGAGTTAAGGTTATAGGGTTTAATGTTTAGGATTTAGGGTTTAGAGTTTAGGATTAAGGGTTTTGGGTTTAAAGTTTAGAATTTAGGATTCAGGGTTTACGATTTAGGGTTTGTGGTTTATGGTTTAGGGTTAAGGTTAGGGTTTAGGGTTTGTGGTTACCATTTAGGGTTTAGGGTTTAGATTTGGGATTAAGGGTTTAGGATTTACGATTTAGAGTTCAAATTTAGGTTTTAGGGTTTAGGGGTTAGGGATTAGGGTTTAGGGGTTAGGGTTAGGTATTGGGGTTTAGGGTTTACAGTTTCGGATCTAGGGATTTGGGATTAGGGTTTAGGGTTCAAGCTTTATGGTTAAAGGTATAGGGTTTATGGGTTTTTGTTTTACGGTCTTGGGTTTAGGGTTTAGAGTTTAGGCTTTAGGGTTTAGGGTTTAAGTTTAGGGTTTAGGGTTTATGATTATGGTTTATGGTTTTGGCTTTAGGGTTTAGAGTTTAGATTTAGGGTTTAGGTTTTAGGGTTTAGGGTTTATGGTTTAGGGCATAGCGTTTAGGTTTAGGGTTTTGGTTTCAGGGTTTACTGTTTAGGGTTTAGAGTTTGGATTATCGATTTAGGGTTTAGGATTTACGATTTAAGGTTTGGGGTTTAAGGTTTCGAGTTTAGGATTTAGGGTTGGTTTATGGTTAAAGGTATAGGATTTAGGGTTTACGATTTATGGGTTTAGGGTTTAGGGTTTAGTGTCTAAATTTAGGGTTTAGGGTTTAGGGTTTAAGTTTTGGGTTTAGAGTTTGTGGTTATCATTTAGGGTTTAGGGTTTAGAATTTAGTTTAAGGGTTTGGCTTTTATGGTTTAGGATTTACGGTTTAGAGTTCAGATTTAGGGTTTAGGGTTTAGGGGTTAGGAATTAGGGTTTAGGGTTTAGGGTTTAGCAATTAGGGTTTGGGGTTTAGGATTTAGGGATTTGGGATTAGGGTTTAGGATTCAAGGTTTATGGTTAAAGTTATAGGGTTTATGGGTTTAGGTTTTACGGTCTTGGGTTTAGGGTTTAGAGTTTTGACTTTAGGGTTTAGGGTTTAAGTTTAGGGTTTAGGATTTGTGGTTATGGTTTAGGGTTTAGGCTTTAGGGTTTAGAGTTTAGATTTAGGCTTTATTGTTTAGAGGTTATATTTTGGATTTAGGGTTGAGGTTTGGGTTTAGAATATAGGGTTTAAGGAATAGCATTTAGGTTTTGGGTTTAGGTTTTAGGGTTTACAGTTTAGGGTTTAGGGTTTAGCGTTAAGGGCATAGGGTTTAGGGTTTAGGATTTAGGTTTTTTGGTTTTAGGTTTTAGGGTTTAGGGTTTTGGGATTAGGGTTTAGGGCTTAATGTTTATGGTTTAGGGTTTAGGGTTTAAGGTTTAGGTTTTAGGGTTTAAAGTTTAGGGTTTAGGGTTTAGAGTTAAGGGTATAGGATTTAAAGTTAAGGATTTAGGTGTCAGGTTTTAGGTTTTAGGGTTTATGGTTTAGGGTTTGGAGTTTAGGATTTAGGATTTTGGATTTAGGTTTAGCATTTATGATTTTGGGTTAGGATTTAATGTTTCGAGTTAAGGGTTAGGGTTTAGTGTTTAGGGTTAGGGATTAGGGTTTCATGTGTAGGATTCAGGGTTTAGGTTTAGGATTAAGGTTTAGAGTTTAGGGTTTAGGTTTTGGATTTAAGGTATCGAGTTTAGGGTATTGGGTTTAGGTTTAGGGTTTAGGGTTCAGATTTAGGGTTTAGTGTTTAGGGATTATAGATTGGATTTAGGGATTGAGGTTTGGGTTAGGTTTAGGGTTTAGTGTTTAGGTTTTAGAGTTTAGTGTTTAGTGTTTAGGGTTTAGAGTTAAGGTTATAGGGATTAATGTTTAGGATTTAGGGTTTAGAGTTTAGGATTAAGGGTTTATAGTTTAGAATTTAGGGTTTAGGGTTTACGATTTAGGGTTAGTATTTAAATTTTAGGGTTTAAGGTTTAGGGTTTAGTGCTTAGGGTTAGGGTTTAGGGTTTCAAGTTTAGGATTAAAGGCTTATGCTTTAGGGTTTATGGTTTATGGTTTACGGCTTAGGGTTTGGAGTTAGGGTATAGGGTTTAGGTTTAGGGTTTAGGTTTTAGGGTTTACTGTTTAGGGTTTAGGGTTTAGCAGTAAGGGCATAGGGTTTAGGGTTTAGGATTTAGGTTTTTCGGTTTTAGGTTTTAGGGTTTAGGGTTTTGGGATTAGGGTTTAGGGCTTAAGGTGTATGGTTTAGGGTTTAGGGTTTAAGGTTTAGGTTTTAGGATTTAAAGTTTAGGGTTTAGGGTTTAGGGTTTAGAGTTAAGGGTATAGGGTTGAAGGTTAATGATTTAGGTGTCAGGTTTTAGGTTTTAGGGTTTAGGGTTTAGGGTTTGGAGTTTAGGATTTAGGATTTTGGATTTAGGTTTAGCATTTATGATTTTGGGTTAGGATTTAATGTTTCGGGTTAAGGGTTAGGGTTTAGTGTTTAGGGTTAGGGTTTTGGGTTTCATGTGTAGGATATAGGGTTTAGGTTTTGGATTAAGGGTTTAGGTTTTGGATTTAAGGTATAGGGTTTAGGGTATTGGGTTTAGGTTTAGGGTTTAGGGTTCAGATTTAGGGTTTAGTGTTTAGGGATTATAGATTGGATTTAGGGATTGAGGTTTGGGTTTAGTGTTTAGGTTTTAGAGTTTAGTGTTTAGTGTTTAGGGTTTAGAGTTAAGGTTATAGGGATTAATGTTTAGGATTTAGGGTTTAGAGTTTAGGATTAAGGGTTTTGGGTTTATAGTTTAGAATTTAGGGTTTAGGGTTTACGATTTAGGGTTAGTATTTAAATTTTAGGGTTTAAGGTTTAGGGTTTAGGGTTTAGTGCTTAGGGTTAGGGTTTAGTGTTTCAAGTTTAGGATTAAAGGCTTATGCTTTAGGGTTTATGGTTTATGGTTTACGGCTTAGGGTTTGGAGATAGGGTATATGGTTTAGGTTTTAGGGTTTACTCTTTAGGGTTTAGGGTTTAGCGTTAAGGGCATAGGGTTTAGGGTTTAGGATTTAGGTTTTTCGGTTTTAGGTTTTAGGGTTTAGGGTTTTGGGATTAGGATTTAGGGCTTAAGGTGTATGGTTTAGGGTTTAGGGTTTAAGGTTTAGGTTTTAGGATTTAATGTTTAGGGTTTAGGGTTTAGCGTTAAGGGCATAGGGTTTAGGACTTAGGGATTAGGATTTATGGGTTTAGGGTTTAGGTTTTAGGGTTTAGTGTTTAAGTTTAGGGTGTAGGGTTTAAGTTTTAGGTTTAGGGTTTGTGGTTATCATTTAGGGTTTAGGGTTTAGAGTTGGGATAAAGGGTTTAGCTTTTAGGTTTTAGGGTTTACGATTTACAGTTCTTATTTAGGGTTTAAGGTTTAGGGGTTAGGGTTTAGGGTTTAGGGTTTAGGGTTTAGGGTTTAGGGATTAGCATGTAGGGTTCAAGGTTTATGGTTTAAGGTATAGTATTTAGGGTTTAGGATCCTAAATCCCTAGATCCTAAACCCTAAACCCTAATCCCTAACCCCTAAACCCTAAACCCTAAATCTGAACTCTAAATCGTAAACCCTAAACCTTAAATGATAACCACAAACCCTAAACCCAAAACTTAAACCCTAAACCCAAAATCCTAAACTTAAACACTAAATCCTAAACCCTAAACCCTAAACCCATAAATCCTAAACCCTAAATCCTATACCTTTAACCATAAACCTTGAACCCTAAACCCTAATCCCTAATCCTTAAACTAATCCTAAACCCTAAACCCTAATCCCTAACCCCTAAATCCTAAACCTTAAATCTGAACTCTATACCGTAAACCCTAAAACCTAAAAGCTAAAGCCTTAATCCCAACTCTAAACCCTAAACCCTAAACGATAACCACAAAGCCTAAACCCTAAACTTAAACGCTAAACCCTATAGCATAAACCCTAAACCAATAAATCCTAAACTCTAAATACTATACCTTTAACCATAAAACTTGAACCCTAAACCCTAATCCCTAATCCCTAATCCCTAAACCCTAAACCCTAATCCCTAAACCCTAAACCCTAAATCTGAACTCTAAATTGTAAACCCTAAACCCTAATAGCTAAACCCTTAATCCCAACTCTTAAAACCTAAACCCTAAATGATAACCACAAACCCTAAACCCAAAACTTAAACCCTAAACCATAAACTTAAACACTAAACCCTAAGCCCTAAACCCTAAACCCATAAATCCTAAATCCTATACCTTTAACCATAAACGTTGAACCTAAAACCCCAATCCCTAATCCCTAAACCCTAAACCCTAAACCCATAAATCCTAAACCCTAAATACTATACCTTTAACCATAAACCTTGATCCCTAAACCCTAAACCCTAATCACTAATCCCTAAACCCTAAACTCTAAATCCTAAACTAAAAACCCTGTCCCTAAACACTAAACCCTAAACCTTAAACCTAAACCCTATTCCCTAAATACAAATCCTAAACCATAAACCACAAACCCTAAACCCTAAACCTAAATCTTAAAGCATAAACCTTAAATCCTAATCTTGAAACCCAAAATCCTAACCTTAAGCACTAAACCCTAAACCCTAAACCTTGACCCTAAACTTTAAACACTAACCCTAAATCCTAAACCCTAAACCCTAAATTCTAAACTATAAACCCAAAACCCTTAATCCTAAACTCTACGCCCTAAATCCTAAACATTAAAGCCTATAACATTAGCTCTGAACCCTAAACCCTAAACACTAAACTCTAAAATCTAAACCCTAAACCCTATACCCTAAACCCAAACCTCAATCCCTAAATCCAATCTATAACCCCTAAACACTCAACCCTAAATCCAATCTATAACCCCTAAACCCTAAACTCTAAACCCTAAACCCTAAGCCCTTAATCAAAACTCTAAACCCTAAACCCTCAACCCTAAATCCTAAACTCTAAACTAGAAACCAGAGACCTTAAACCCTAAATCCTAAACTCAAAACCATATTCGTAAACCCTGAAGACTAAACCCTAAACCTCTTACCCAATACCTTAAACCCGATACCTTAAATCGAAACCCTAAACCCTAAACTCTAAACCTTTAATCCTAAACCTAAATCCTAAGCCCTAAATCCGAATTCCTAAACATGAAACCCTAAAGCCTAACCCTAAAGCCTAAACCTAAACAGTAAACCCTAAACCTTAACCTTTAACCCAGAACTTTAAATCCTAACCCAAAATCATAAATGCTAAACCTAAATCCAAAATCCTAAATCTTAAATTCTAAACCCTAAACCCTAAACCCTGAAACCTAAAACCTAACACCTAAATCCTTAACCTTAAACCCTATACCCTTAACACTAAACCCTAAACCCTAAACACTAAACCCTAAAACCTAAACATTAAACCCTAAACACTAAATCCTAAACCATAAGCCCTAAACCCAAATCCCTAAACCCTAAACCCTTAAACCTAAACCCTAAAACCTAAATCCAAAAAACCTAAATCCTCAACCCTAAACCCTATGCCCTTAATGCTAAACACTAAACCCTAAACAGTAAACCCTAAAACCTACACCATAAACCTAAACGCTATGTCCTAAACCCTAAACCCTACGCCCAAACCTCAAACCCTAAATCCAAACTATAACCTCTAAACACTAAACCCTAAATCTAAACTCTAAACCTTAAAGACTAAACCCTCAACCATAGCCACACACCCTAAACCCTAAACTTAAACCCTAAACCCTAAAGCCTAAACTCTAAACCCTAAACCCAAGACCGTAAAACCTAAACCCATAAATCCTATACCTTTAACCATAAACCTTGAACCCTAAACCCTAATCTTAAATCCCTAGATCCTAAACCCTAAATCCTAAACCCTAATCCCTAATCCCTAACCCCTAAACCCTAAATCCTAAATCTGAACTCCAAATCGTAAACCCTAAACACTAAATGATAACCACAAACCCTAAACCCAAAACTTAAACCTTAAACCCTAAACCCTAAACTTAAACACTAAACCCTAAACCTTAAATCAATAAATCCTAAACCCTAAATCCTATACCTTTAACCCTAAATCTTGAACCCTAAACCCTAATCCGTAATCCCTAAATCCTAAACCCTAAACCCTAATCCCTAACCCCTAAACCCTAAACCCCAAATATGAACTCTAAACCGTAAACCCTAAACCCTAAAAGCTAAACCCTTAATCCCAACTACAAACCCTAAACCCTAAATGATAACCACAAACCCTAACCCAAAACTTAAACCCTAAACCCACAAATCCTCTACCTTTAACCATAAACCTTGAACCCTAAACCCTAATCCCTAATCCATAAACCCTAAACTATAAATCCTAAAATAAAAACCCTATCCCTAAACACAAAATCCTAAACCTTAAACCTAAACCCGAAACCAGAAACCTTAAAACCTTAAAACCTAAATCCTAAACTCTAAACCCAAAACCAGAAACCTTAAAACCTAAATCCTAAACTCAAAACCCTATTCCTAAACCCTGAAGACTAAACCCTAAACCTAAACGCAATACCCTAAACTCAATAGCTTAAATCCAAACCCTAAACTCTAAACTCTAAACCCTTAATCCTAAACCTAAATCCTAAACCCTAAACCCTAAACCCTAAATCCTAAATCCTAAACGTGAAACCCTAAAGCCTAACCCTAATCACTAAACCCTAAACCTTAACCCTTAACTCAAAATTTTAACTCCTAACCCAAAATCATAAATGCGAAACCTAAATCCAAAATCCAAAATCCTAAACTCCAAACCCTAAACCCTAAAACCTAAAACCTAAAACCTAAATCCTTAACCTTAAACCCTATACCCTTAACTCTAAACCCTAAACCCTAAACCTTAAAACCTAAACCTTAAACCCTAAACTCTAATCCCTAAACCCTAAACCCTAAAACCTAAACCCAAAAACCTAAAACCAAAAAACCTAAATCCTAAACCCTAAACCCTACGCCCTAACACTAAACCATAAACTCTAAACAGTAAACCCTAAAACCTAAACCCTAAACCAAAACGCTATGCCCTAAACCCTAAACCCTATACCCAAACCTCAAACCCTAAATCCAAACTATAACCTCTAAACACTAAACCCTAAATCTAAACTCTAAACTCTAAAGCCTAAACCCTAAACCATAACAACAAACCCTAAACCCTAAATTTAAACCCTAAAGCCTAAACTATAAACCCTAAACCCAAGACCGTAAAACCTCAACCCATAAACCCCATACCTTTAACAATACACTTGAACCCTAAACCCTAATCCCAAATCCCTAGATCCTAAACCCTAAACCCTAAATGGTAAACCCTAAACCCTAATCCCTAACACCTAAACCCTAAATGCTAAACCATAAACCCTAAACCCTAAAAGCTAAACCCTTAATCCCAACTCTAAATCCTAAACCCGAAATGATAACCACAAACCCTAAACCAAAAACTTAAACCCTAAACCCTAAACCCATAAATCCTAAACCCTAAAAACTATACCTTAAACCATAAACCTTAAACCCTAAACACTAATCCCTAAT
Organism: Solanum bulbocastanum; assembly: GCA_037074985.1. Classification (NCBI taxonomy): domain Eukaryota; kingdom Viridiplantae; phylum Streptophyta; class Magnoliopsida; order Solanales; family Solanaceae; genus Solanum; species Solanum bulbocastanum. The sequence goes on along the minus strand of CM073601.1, from coordinate 29,565,813 downwards.
CCCTAAACCCTAAACCCTAATCCCTAACCCCTAAACCTTAAACCCTAAATCTAAACTGTAAATCGTAAACCCTAAACCCTAAAAGCTAAAACCTTAATCCCAACTCTGGATCCTAAACCCTAAATGATAACCACAAACCCTAAACTCAAAACTTCAACCCTAAACTTAAACACTAAACCCTAAACCCTAAACCCTAAACCCATAAATCCTAAACCCTAAATACTATACCTTTAACCATAAACCTTGAACTCTAAACCCATAAATCCTAAACCCTAAATCCTATACCTTTAGCCATAAACCTTGAACCCTAAACCCTAATCCCTAGTCCCTAAACCCTAAACTCTAAATCCTAAACTAAAAACCTTGTCCCTAACCAGTAAACCCTAAACCCTAAACCTAAACCCTATACCCTAAATACAAACCCTAAACCATAAACCAAAACCCTAAACCCTAAAGCATAAACCTTAAATCCTAAACTTGAAACTCTAAACCCTAACCCTAAGCAATAAACCCTAAACCCTAAACATTCAATGCTAACCCTAAATCATAAACCCAAAACCGTTAATCCTAAACAATAAACCCTAAATCCTAAACATTAAACCCTATAACCTTAACTCTAAACCCTAAACCCTAAACACTAAACTCTAAAACCAAAACCCTAAACCCTAAACCCTAAACCCAAATCTCAATCCCTAAATCCAATCTATAACCCCTAAACACTAAACCCTAAATTTGAACCCTAAACCCTAAACCCTATACCCCAAACCCAATCCTCAATCCCTAAATCCAATCTATACCCCTAAACACTAAATCCTAAATCTGAACCCAAAATCCTAAACCCTAAACTCTAAACCCTAAACCCTAAACCCTAAACCCTAAGCCCTTAATCAAAACTCTAAACCCTAAACCGTCAACCCCAAATCATAAACTCTAAACCCGAAACCAGAGACCTTAAACCCTAAATCCTAAACTCAAAACACTATTCGTAAACCCAGAAGACTAAACCCTAAACCTAAACCCAATACCCAAAACCCGATACCTTAAATCCTAACCCTAAACACTAAACCCTAAACCTTAACCTTTAACCCAAAACTTTAAATCCTAACCCAAAATCATAAATGCTAAACCTAAATCCTAAACTCCAAACCCTAAACCCTAAACCCTAAAACCTAAAACCAAACACCTAACACCCAAATCCTTAACCTTAAACCCTATCCCTTAACTCTAACCCTAAACCCTAAATCCTAAACCCTAAAACATAAACTATAAGCCCTAAACCGTAGTCCCTAAACCCTAAATCCTAAAACCTAAACCCTAAAACCTAAAACCAAAAAGCCTAAATCCTAAACCCTAAAACGTATGCCCTTAACGCTAAACCCTAAAAGTAAACCCTAAAATCTAAACCCTAAACCTAAAGGCTATGCCCTAAACCCAAACCTCAAACCCTATATCCAAACTATAACCTCTAAACACTAAACCCTAAATCTAAACTCTAAACCCTAGATCCTAAACCCTAAACCATAAACTTAAACCCTAAACCCTAATGCCTAAACTCTAAACCCTAAACCCTATACCTTTAACCATAAACCTTGAACCCTAAACCCTAAACCTAAATCCCTAAATCCTAAACCCTAAACCCTCATCCCTAAACCCTAAACCCTAATCCATAAACCCTAAACTCTAAATCCTAAACCCTAAACCTAAACCCTAAACCTTATATACAAATCCTAAACCATAAACCACAAATTCTAAACCATAAACCACAAACCCTAAACCCTAAACCTAAACCCTAAAGCATAAACCTAAAATCCTAAACTTGAAACCCTAAACCCTAACCCCAAGCACTAAACCCTAAACCCTAAACCTTAAACCCCAAACTTTAAACACTAACCCTAAATCGTAAACCCTAAATCCTAAATTCTAAACTATAAACCCAAAACCCTTAATCCTAAACTCTAAACCCTAAATCCTAAACATTAACCCTATAACCTTAACTCTAAACCCTAAACCCTAAACACTAAACTCTAAAACCAAAACCCTAAACCCTATACCCTAAACCCAACCCTCAATCCCTAAATCCAATCTATAACCCCTAAACACTAAACCCTAAATTTGAACCCTAATCCCTAAACCCTAAACTCTAAACCCTAAACCCTAAACCCTAAACCCTAAGCCCTTAATCAAAACTCTAAACCCTAAACTGTCAACCCTAAATTATAAACTATAAACCCGAAACCAGAGACCTTAAACCTTAAATCCTAAACTCAAAACCCTATTCATAAACCCTGAAAACTAAACCTTAAACCTAAACCCAATACAATCAACCCGATACCTTAAATCCAAACCCTAAATCCTAATCTCTAAATGCATAATCCTAAACCTAAACCCTAAACACTAAACTCTAAATCCTAAATCCTAAACATGAAACCCTAAATCCTAACCGTAAACACTAAACCCTAAACCTTAAACCTTTAACCCAAAACATTAACCTAAAATCATAAATGCGAAACCTAAATTCAAAATCCAAAATCCTAAACTCCAAACCCTAAAACCTAAAACCTAACACCTAACACCTAAATCCTTAACCTTAAACCCTATACCCTTAACTCTAAACCCTAAACCCTAAACACTAAACCCTAAAACCTAAACCTTAAAACCTAAACCCTAAACCCTAAACCCTAAACCCTAAAACATAAACTATAAGCCCTAAACCGTAATCCCTAAACCCTAAATCCTAAAACCTAAACCCTAAAACCTAAAACCAAAAAGCCTAAATCCTAAACCCTAGAACCTATGCCCTTAACGCTAAACCCTAAACCCTAAAATCTAAACCCTAAACCTAAACGCTATGCCCTAAACCCTAAACCCTAAACCCAAACCTCAAACCCTATATCCAAACAATAACCTCTAAACACTAAACCCGAAATCTAAACTTTAAACCCTAGATCCTAAACCCTAAACCATAAACTTAAACTCTAAACCCTAAAGTCTAAACTCTAAACCCTAAAACCTATACCTTTAACCATAAACCCTAAACCCTAATCTTATATCCCTAGATCCTAAACTCTAAACCCTGATCACTAACCCCTAAACCCTAATCCCTAAACCCTAAACTCTAAATCCTAAACTAAAAACCATGTCCCTAATAACTAAACCCTAAACCCTAAACCTTATATACAAATCCTAAACCATAAACCACAAATTCTAAATCATAAACCACAAACCCTAAACCCTAAACCTAAACCCTAAAGCATAAACCCTAAATCCTAAACTTGAAACCCAAAACCCTAACCCTAAGCACTAAACCCTAAATCCTAAACCTTAAAACCCAAACTTTAATCACTAACCCTGAATCGTAAACCCTAAACCCTAAATTCTAAACTATAAACCCAAAACCCTTAATCCTAAACTCTAAACCCTAAATCCTAGACATTAAACCCTATAACCTTAACTATAAACCCTAAACCATAAACACTAAACTCTAAACCCTAAATCCTAAATATTAAACCCTACAACCTTAACTCTAAACCCTAAACCCTAAACACTAAACTCTAAAACCTAAACCCTAAACCCTAAACCTAAACCCTATACCCTAAACCCAAACCTCAATCCCTAAATCCAATCTATAACCCCTAAAAACTAAACCCTAAATCTGAACCCTAAACCCTAAACTCTAAACCCTAAGCCCTAAACCCTAAGCCCTTAATCAAAACTCTAAACCCTAAACCCTCAACCCTAAATCCTAAACTCTAAATCCAAAACCAGAGACCTTAAACCTTAAATCCTAAACTCAAAACCCTACTCGTAAACCCTGAATACTAAACCCTAAACCTAAACCCAATACCCTAAACCCGATACCTTAAATCCAAACCCTAAACCCTAAACTCTAAACTCTTAATCCTACACCTAAATCCTAAACCCTAAACCCTAAACCCTAAATCCTAAATCCTAAACTTGAAACCCTAAAGCCTAACCCTAAACACTAAACCCTAAACCTTAACCTTTAACCCAAAACTTTAAATCCTAACCCAAACCTAAACTTTAAACAGTAACCCTAAACCGTAATTGCTAAAGCTAAATCCTAAACTGTGAACCCTAAAACCTAAACTCTAAATCGTAAACCCTCAACCCAAAATACTAAATCCAAACACTAAACCGTAAATCCTCAACTATAAACCCTAAACCCTAAACACTAAACCCTAAACTCCAAAACCCTCTACCATAAACCCTAAATCCTAAACTTAACCCTAAACCCTAACCAGTAAACCCTAAACTCTAAACCCTAAATCCTAAAACCTAAACCCTAAACCCTAAATCATAAACTATAAGCCCAAAACCCTAAACCCTAAACCTTAAAACCTAAAACTTAAATTGTATCGCCATTCATTTTCTCAAATTTTTTCTCTCTCTAAAAAATCTGCTCTCAAACTTAGAAAGAACTGCCTCCGTCGGAATGGCTACAAAGCCGTCGGGAATAGAGCTCCGGCCGTCGGACCAAGCCCAATCGACACGGAACTCCAGCATCTACAAACCCCAGCTGGATGCTTCTCCAAAATCATCAGCCAACTCATCGAAATTGCGACGCATTGAGGTGATCCATGTCGCGATCTCAGAGGAGGAGTTGGACTGGGCTTGTAAAATCATGTCCCTTGATCAAGCGAGAATGATTCGAGTTAATTCAACTGGAAAACCTGAATCTACAGCTAAGGATCTACATACAGTTCAAAAATCACATGATTCTATCTCACAAATTGAGAGTTCTAAGAAGACGATTTCTGGAGAAATCGCCTCCAAATCGCCCAATGTGCGCCTTCAATTTCGAGTGTCGCCGGAGAAGATAAATAAAGTCGCGACCATTGGGGAATCTTCCCCAAGCCAAGGAGTACAAATTGACACAACTTCAAGCAAATTTGATGGTGATATCTTCGGCGACATAAACTCTAAGAAAGTCACCGGAGCTCCGATCAATAATTGAGATAAAATGCTAGACCAAGAGTCTCTTTGTGATGAGAATGAGCTCCCTAAGGTAACAGAATTTACAAATCAGCAAAGAATTAACGATGGTTTACTTTCAAATTTGCAGGACCAGGTCACTACAAAGCCTGATGATCAGACCAAAGAAGTGGAAAGGGATTCGATCAGGATGCATAGCACTTGGACTCAGGTATATAATCACGTAAATGAACACACACAAAATCAAAGGGTGGAATCAATGCAATACAAACATGAAGAACTTATCACAAATGGCATCACAAAGGTGATCACAGAGGCAGAGAAACAAAAGAAATTGCAAGGGGATTAGGGTGTAGCCTTACAGCAAACTAAAGCAACACAGCACTCACAGCAGAAGACTTCAATAGAGACATCAAAGGAGAAACAATATGGGAAAGAGGAAACACGATTTGGAGAGTGAAGGACAAAACAAACTCCACGGAAAACATAACGTATCACAACAAAGAGGAAGGAGAGCCACAAGCAAACATCAATAGCAAGGAGAGAACAGGTCAGTCTGGTAACAACACTTCACACAATTATGATCAAAATAATTTTATTGATAACAATTCCCATAAATGCCAAAATGAGCATGAGAAAGGTCAATCTGTAGTGCAGGCTAATGGTATTACGATTGAAGATCAGAGCGCGAAGACCACTCATAAAGGATTCAATGTAGACTATAAAATCGCTCCCCCTATTAAAATTTCTTCCAACTTTGATACCTGTCGACCTAACCAGCAAAGAAAAGCCAAACCAGTCCTAAACATAATCAGAACAAACCTCCTGGTACCACCTTCCCTATAAGAAATGTCAACCACCAAATTCCAGATCCTGCACTCCCCACTGTTACCCAATCTTTGGCTACAAGACTTAGAGCTAACCAAGCTAAATATGTTAATCCCTTGGACATTATCACCCCGATTATCTCTACTGGACAGGGATTACCCTCTATAACCTTCCATGAAGAGGATTTCATGCACAAAATGCCGGGGAGATGTAAGTACACCTTGGTTGGTAAGTTCATAAATGCTATGCCCAAAATGGATGTCATCAGGAAAAGCTTTGTTGCACAAACACAACTTACAGGAGCAGTCAGGATTGCACACTTCAATTCAAGACACATATATATTGACTTGGATAATGAAGCTAATCATATTTCAGTTTGGACTAAGCAGAGAATGTTCATTGCTGGCCATTCTATAAAACTGCAGGTATGGACTCCTACCTTTAAACCTGCTGAGGAAACCCCTATAGTACCTGTTTGGGTTACTCTGCTTGAACTTCCATGGCATTGTTACTATATGGATATTCTTACCCCCCCCCCCCCCATTGTCCCCTATTGGTAAAGCTTTATACTGGGACTCTGCCACTATGCAAAAGACCAGGGAAAGTGTTGCTAAAGTGAGGGTCCAAATTGATCTCACTAAAGAAAGACCTCAACATGTATGGATGGGCTTCTTTGAGAAGGACCCTACTCTAGGTAAATGGCAACTTATTGAATTTGAGGATGTTCCCTCTTATTGTTTATACTGCAAACACCAAGGGCATTCTGTTGAGGAATGCCCTGGGAAGGAAAGGGATGAGCAAATCAAAAGAAGAAAGGAAATGGAAACCAACAGGAAAGGACAGGAGAAGCAGCTGGATCAAATGACAAAACACAACCAACAGAGGGAGGAAGGGAAAGAAAAAGCTCAATCAAATAGGCAAACAAAACCAAAGGAACCAGCAGCTGATGATACAACACACAAAGAGGAGCAATGGCAAACTCAGACCAAAAAAAAAAATAAGAACAACCAACACAACCAGAATCGGGAAAAGAACCTCAATTCACAGGTGTAGCAAGTGTAGGTATAGCAGAACACAACAACTCAGGATCAACAGACAGGACAGAGAACAGGTATATTAATACTCCGGTAATTATTAGTGAGGAATCTAGTGATCAGACTTTCACACCCCCATCCCCTGCTTCCCTTGTTATTGTTGCTGATGAAGTTGTTGGAGGGAGGATGGCTGGGAAGGAGAAAACATCTAACATGCAGGAAGGGGAACCCAGGGGGACGGATTTGCCTCATGTTCTGCATGGGAACCAAATAGATGACCTTAGGAGTGACTCTCAAACCCCTGCTACCACTACAGAGGATAGGACACATCAACAAAAGAATGCTCAACAAAGTAGTAATGAAGAAAAGAAACAGGCTCACAGAAAGGAAGTGGAGGAGAAGCAAACCAGAGGATCTATGGCAAAGGATATGGGTAATAAAGCTAGTACTAGTAAACAGGCACAAACTCCTAAAAGTAAGAACAAACCGAGCAAGAAAAAGAGAGAAGCTGCTAAGAGGAAACAAGTTGAACAATATCAATAGGACCAGGATCAGAAGGCCAATCAACCAGAAACTGATGAAGCAGAGGAACTTAATCCCTATCAGCAATTTATTATGATGGAACAAATTATGGATGTGACCCCTCTAAAAGCTCAGTATAACAACCATACACCTGCAAAACCCCCAAATCACTCCAAAAGGTGTCCAAGGGATAAGTATGAGGTACAGAACTTAGAGGATGAAATAGAAGAAGAGAATCCTTTAGAACTAGATCAAGGGGAAGATGATGAGACTAGTGAAGCTTTGATCAGAGCATTCAACCCCAACAATGACACACAACTAGACAAAGAGTTGCAGCAGCTTACAAACAGCCAAGGACTCTCTCCGAGAGGTGTGCACCTGGAAAGACTACCTCTCAAGAAAGCACCAACAACCATTCCTGTGATTGCAGGAAGACCAAATACTAGGCTGTTCACTTCTAAATCATCCCAGTGATTAGTACAATCATATGGAATATTAGGGAATCAACACCCAGGGTGTTGTTGAAAGACTCAAAAATCTCAAAACTATTCATCAACTTTCAATGATAGCTATCCTTGAGCCATTCTCAGATACAATTCAGATTGACAGGTTTAAAAGTATGCTTGCCATGGATCATGCTGTCAACAACATCAATGGAAAAATTTGGCTCTTTTGGAACAATGATATTACCGTAATGTGTTGGAAACTGATGAACAACAGATGACTTGTGAAATCAACCACATTGAAGCTCCAGGAAGCTATACCAAGACTTTTATATATGCCAAGTGCAAAGAATATCTCAGGAGACCTCTTTAGGATAGACTTCTTCATTTTGCAGATTCCAGGGGTGATATTCCTTGGTGCTCAATTGGGGATTACAATGTCATAACAGAGGAAAAGCTTGGTGGCATTCCCAATAATATGAAGAAAAGTATGCAATTTATTGGTGTCATTGAAGCCTGTGGACTCTTAGACTTGGGATTCAATGGTCCTAGGTTCACCTGGTCTAATTAAAGGGGAATCAAATACAGAATCTGGAAAAGGCTGGACAGAGCCTTGGTCAATGATAGCTGGTTGCAAGACATGCCTCACACTAGCATCGCCCATCTTCCCTCTGTAAGATCTGATCACTGCTCTCTTCTCATGGAAATCCAAGCCAGAACTCAAGATCATATTAAATAGTTCAGATTTCTGAATTGTTGGATTGATCATCCTTCTTTTGCAGACACTGTTGCTAGATGTTGGGACAGACCTGTAGAAGGAAATCCTATGTGGATCTTCCACCAGAAGATGAAGAGGCTCTCCTCTACCCTCAATGCATGGTCTAAAATGCAGTTTGGGGATATTCATGCTAAAGTTAAAGAGTTTGAGGAAAGAGTCAGGGTGGCTGAGGAGAATCTGATTCACAATAATACAGAAGAGCAGAGAACAAAGCTTCATTGTGCCAATGCAGAATATATTAAATTTTTGAAAGTAGAAGACTCTATCCTTAAACAAAAGACTCAGTTGCAGTGGTTTAAGGAGGGAGATGGAAACTCTAAATACTTTCATGCCCTGGTTAGAGGAAGGAGGAGACTCTTTATTCACAAAATTCTCAAAGACAATGAAGAATAGATTCTAGGGTATGAACATATTGCACAGGCTTCCTGTGAGTATTACCAGAACATCTTCACTGGAGAGGAGAAAAATATTGATGAGGCTCCACTGGAATGTATCCAAGATTGGTTCTGAAGGAGCATAATGACAGACTGATAGCACTCCCTACTATGGAAGAGCTTAAAGAAGTGGTCTTCTCTATGGATCCTAATTCAGCTGCAGCACCAGATGGAATTAATGGGTGTTTTTTCCAGAATTGTTGGGGAATCATCATGAAGGACCTGCTGGCAGTTCTACATTCCTTTTTCAACGACCACATGATTCCCAAATATATCTCACATGCATGTCTTGTTCTTCTTCCCAAAGTGAAACACCCTAACAAGCTCTCTGAATTTAGGCCTATTAGCCTTAGTAATTTTACTAACAAGATCATCTCCAAGCTTTTATGTCTCAGATTGACTCCTATCCTTCCAAACCTGATCTCTCCTAACCAATTAGGTTTTGTTAAGGGGAGGAATATAACTGAAAACATTATGCTGGCCCAGGAAATCATCTATCAGATTAAGCAGCTTGTCATAGGGAGTAATGTTGTGATCAAACTTGACATGGCTAAAGCATACGACAGGGTCTCTTGGTCTTACACTTGTATGGTTCTCAGAAAGATGGTATTTGATGAAGTTTTTATTGATATGGTATGGAGAATTATGGCCAACAATTGGTACTCTATAATTATTAATGGGAAGAGACATGGTTTCTTTCATTCCACTAGAGGACTCAAACAAGGTGATCCTCTATCCCCAGCCCATTTATTTTAGGTGCTGAGATGTTATCCAGATCAATTAACAGATTGCAGCAACATCCCTCTTACCATAATTTCTATATGAATATCAGGGGTCCACAAATTAATCACCTTAGCTTCGCAGATGATATTATTTTTTTTACTTCTGGAAGAAGGCAGTCTCTCAAACTCATTATGGATACTATGAGTATCTATGAAAGAACCTCAGGCCAGCTTATCAACAAGGCTAAGAGTCACTTCTTGCTTCACTCTAATGCTTTCAAAAATACCTGTACAAGAGTTAAGAAATGCACTGGATTCCATAAAAAAGAAGCTCCTCTCATGTACCTAGGGTGTCCAATCTTTATTGGAAGGCCCAAGATTATTTACTTCTCTGATCTTATCAACAAGATTATTAACAAAATCACGGGCTGGCAATCCAAGATGATAAGTAATGGAGGCAGGGTTACTTTGTTCAAACATGTGTTGCAATCAATTCCCATCCATCTTCTATCTTCAATACCCCCTCCCTATACTGTTGTTAAGCAAATACAACACATCATGGCTGATTTCTTTTGGGGATGGAGAAAGGATAAGAAAACAATATCATTGGTCGTCATGGAGAAACTTAAGCTTTCCATATGAGGAAGGGGGTATTGGGGTAAAGTTCCTGAAAGATGTTTGCCAGGCATTCCAATTCAAGCAATGGTGGATATTTAGATCCAAGCAAACATTATAGGGAGATTTTCTTAAAGCAAAGTACTGCCAGAGAGCTAATCCAATCAGCAAAAAGTGCGATACAGGAGAGTCTCAAGCATGGAGATTGATGATGAAGAACAAGCTCAGTGTGGAAAACCATATTCAATGGAAAATCAGGAATGGGTGCAGTTCCTTCTGGTGGGATAACTGGCTAGGTGTAGGCCCCTTGGCTCACTACACAGTTAATAGCAAGAGGTTTAATAATGAAAGGATTGCTGACTTTATGGAAGATGGCCAGTAGAACAGGGGAAAAGTGATGCAGTTAGCTCCTCCAACCCAGATACAAAACATCCTTTCTACTCGATTCAACTGCAGCCTGGGCAGACTGATCTGGCTACTTGGACCCTTAATACTAATGGTTCCTTCTCTGTATCTTCTGCCTAGAATAACATTAGAGAAACCAGGGAGAAAACCAAGTTCAACACTCACACTTGGCACAATAATATTCTTTTTAAATGCTCCTTTTTGCTATGGAGAGCAATCAGAAACAAACTGCCCACTAATGAAAGACTGGCAAGCTTTGGGATTGAACCTGCCAGCTGCTATTGTTGTCACTCCCCGGGAGTTGACTCCATTGAGCATATTTTCAACTCGGGGACTTTTGCCAAGAATGTTTGGGCATATTTTGCTACTGCATTAAGTATCCAAACAGATTACCTACCTCTCAGAAGTATGATCAATAGATGGTGGAGTACTAAGTATAACAGTGAAGCTCACAAGCTTATTCTTCAAGCGATTCCTATATTTATTTGTTGGAACCTATGGACGAACAGGTGCAATAAGAAGTATGGAGGCAAACAATCCAACATTGCAAGGGTTAAATACCTTGTAATCTTGGATACTCTCAAGTTAATGCAGGCTGCCTTCCCATATATCACTTGGCCTATGGAATGGAAAAGACTTTGCCACTACATTGAGAATTGTACTCATGATACCAAAGTCACTATAGTGAAGTGGCGTAGACCCCCTGACAGGTGGGTTAAGCTTAACACTGATGGGAGTGCTTGAGGCAATCCAGGCAGCATAGAGCTGGAGGTACTCTCAGAGATCACTGTGGGAATATTATCTTTGCTTTTGCAGCTCCTTTGGGACAGGGAACCAACAATCAAGCCGAAGTAGAAGCAGCTATATTTGGCCTAACATGGTGTGCTCAACTTAAACACAACGATGTGATTCTTGAAGTTGACTCTCAACTACTGGTATACTGGCTGAAGAACAACACAGCAGTTCCTTGGCAGATCACTGCACAGATGCAGAAGCTACTCCAAATTATCACTTAATTCAACCAGTTCAAGTGTACTCATACTCTCAGGGAGGCCAACTTTGCAGCAGATTCACTTGCTAAACACAGTCAAATATTTACTCACCAGTTCACAGGTATATTTCACCAGCCAGCAAATTCCCAAGCTGAATGCAGCTTATCTTCAACAGGATCAGGCAGGTATGCCAAGTTTTAGAAGAAGAAAAATGAAGAGAATTAAGGAACCACCATGACAAATGCGCAGCTTAAGAAGACTCAACAAGGAGCCAGAACTCCTTCAGGTTTTCTTGATGATCACCAATCATCCACTCTTATAGACCTCCCTTGGATAAGATAGAACTGTTAGGTTTTTGAATTGTAAGGGGAGAGTCTCCCACATTTATGTTTTCCTAGAATCTCTGTATCGAGATGAGTCCTCTCATATAAGTGCGTAGATGATAGATTCTTTTTTTTAGTTGGGGAAGAGTTGGAGAACCTACTTTTAATAATAGGCTACTGACTCTTGTACCACCATGAAGTGGAGGAAAGGTTTATGTCCCCCTCTATGTACGTTTGTTTTCTTTATTTATGATAAAGCCTGGGGGTGTTGCTAAGCCCCTGACCCCTCCAAGGGTCGGTCAAATAATAATAAAAAAAATAAATAAATAAAAAAAACCTAACTTGCCAACCCAAAACCTCAAATCTAAACTCTAAACCCTAAAACCTCAAATCTAAACCCTAAACCCTAAAACCTATATTCTAAACTATAACCGAAAACCCAAAACCCTAAATCCTAAAATCTAAAACATAAACCCTAAACCCTATACCCTAAACCCTAACCTTATACCCTAAACTCTAAACCCTAAACATTAAACTCAAAACCCTAAACCCTAAACCCAAAACACTAAACCCTAAACCCTAAACCCTAAACCCTAAACCCAAAACACTAAACACTAAACCATAAACCATAACCACAACCCTAAACGCTAACCATAAACCCTAAACCCTAAATCGTAAACTTTAAACCCTAACCCTAAATCATAAATGCTAAAGCTAAACCCTAAACCCTTATCCCTAAACCCTTAACCGTAAATCATAAACCCTAAACTCTAAATCCCAAACTTACAACCCTAAAAACTAACCCTAATTACTAAACCCTAAGCCCTAAAACCCTAAAGACTAAACCCAAAACACTAAACCTTCAAACCTAATTACTAAACCCTAAGCCCTAAACCCCTAAAGACTAAACCCAAAGCACTAAACCTTCAACCCTAATTACTAAACCCTAAGCCCTAAACCCCTAAAGACTAAACCCAAAACACTAAACCTTAAACCCTAAATCGTAAAAGCTAAAGCTAAATCCTCAACTGTGAACCCTAAACCCTAAACTCTAAATCCTAAACCCTCAACCCAAAATCCTAAATCCAAACACTAAATCGTAAATCCTCAACTATAAACCCTAAACCCTAAACACTAAACCCTAAACTCCAAAACCCTCTACCATAAACCCTAAATCCTAAACTCAACCCTAAACCCTAACCAGTAAACCCTAAACCCTACACCTTAAACCCTAAACCCTAAATCCTAAATCATAAACTATATAAGCCCCAAAACCCTAAACCCTAAACTCCAAACACTAAACCCTAAACCCAAATTCTAAACTATAAACCCAAAACCTAAACCCTAAATCCTAAAATCTAAAACATAAACCCTAAACCCTATACCCTATACCCTAAACTCTAAACCCTAAACCCTAAACCCTAAATCCAAACTCTAAACCCTAAACCCTTATGCTAAACCCTAAACCCTAAACCCAAAACCCTAAACCCAAAACTCTAAACACCAAACCATAAACCATAACCACAATCCTAAACACTAACCCTAAACCCCAAACCTTAAACCATAAACTTTAAACCCTAACCCTAAACCATAAATGCTAAAGCTAATCCCTAAATCCTTAACCGTAAATCGTAAACCCCAAAACCTAAATCCCAAACTTAAAACACTAAAAACTAACCATAATTACTAAACCCTAAGCCCTAAACCCCTAAAGACTAAACCCAAAACACTAAACCTTAAACCCTAAACCCTATATCCTAAATCTTAAAACTAAACTTTAAATAGCAACCCCAAATCGTAAATGCTAAAGCTAAATCCTAAACTGTGAACCCTAAACCCTAAACTCTAAATCCTAAACCTTCAACCCAAAATCCCAAATCCAAACACTAAACCCTAAACCCTCAACTATAAACCGTAAACCCTAAACACTAAACCTTAAACTCCAAAACCCTCAAACATAAACCCTAAATCCTAAACTCAACCCTAAACCCTAACTAGTAAACCCTAAACCCCAAACCTTAAACCCTAAACCCCTTACCCTAAACCCTAAACCCTAAATCGTAAAGTATAAGCCTAAAATCCAAAACCCTAAACCTTAAAACCTAAAACCTAAATTGTCAACCCAAAATCCTAAATCCAAACTCTAAACCCTAAACCCTCAATTCTAAACCATAAACCCTAAACCCTAAACTCAAAAACCCTCAACCATAAACCCTAAATACTAAACCCAACCCTAAACCCTAAACCCTAAACCCTAACCAATAAACCCTAAACCCTAAGCCCTAAACCTTAAACCCTCAACCCTAAACCCTAAACCCTAACCATAAATCCAAACCCTAAACACTGAACCCTATACCCTCAACCATAGACTCTTAACCCTAAACCTTAAAATGTAAACAGTAAACCCAAGACTCTAAACCTTGATCCCTAAACCCTAAACACTAAATCCTAAACTCCAAAACCCTCAACCATAAACCCTAAATCCTAAACTCAACCCTAAACCCTAAACCCAAAAAACTAAACACTAAACCGTAAACCTTAACCACAAACCTAAAAGCTAACCTTAAACCCTAAATCTTAAACCATAAACTTTAAACCCTAATCCTAAATCATAAATTCTAAAGCTAAACCCTAAACCCTTATCCCTAAACTCTTAACCGTAAATCGTAAGCCCTAAACCCTAAATCCCAAACTTAAAACTAACCCTAATTACTAAACCGTAAGCCCTAAACCCCTAAATACTAAACCCAAAACACTAAACCTTAAACCCTAAACCCTATATCCTAAATCTTAAACCTAAACTTTAAATAGTAACCCTAAACTGTAAATGCTAAAGCTAAATCCTAAATTGTGAACCCTAAACCCTAAACTCTAAATCCTAAACCCTCAACCCAAAATCCTTAATCCAAACACTAAACCGTAAATCCTCAACTATAAACCCTAAACCCTAAACACTAAACACTAAACTCCAAAACCCTCTAACATAAACCCTAAATCCTAAACTCAACCCTAAACCCTAACCAATAAACCCTAAACCCAAAGCCCTAAACCTTAAATCCTAAATACTAAACCCTAAACCCTAAACCCTAAACGCTGAACACTAAATCATAAACTATAAGCCCAAAACCCTAAACCCTAAAACTTAAAACCTAAAACCTAAATTGTCAACCCAAAATCCTAAATCCGAAATATAAACCCTAAACCCTAAACCCTAAACCCTAAATTCTGAACTATAAACCCAAAACTCTAAACCCTAAATCCTAAAAGCTAAAACATAACCCCTAAACCCTAAACCCTAAACCCTAGGCCCTATACCATAAACTCTAAATCCTAAACCCTAAATCCAAACTATAAACCCTAAACATTAAACTCAAAACCCTAAACCCTTATGCTAAACCCTAAACCCTAAATGCAAAACCCTAAACCCTAAACCCTAAACCCAAAACACTAAACACTAAACCATAAACCATAACCACAACACTAAACACTAACCCTAAACCCTAAACCTTAAATAGTAAACTTTAAACCCTAACCCTAAACCATAAATGCTAAAGCTAAACCCTAAACCATTATCCTTAAACCCTTAACCATAAATCATAAACCCTAAACAATAAATCCCAAACTTAAAACCCTAAAAACTAACCCTAATTACTAAACCCTAAGCCCTAAACCCCTAATGACTAAACACAAAACACTAAACCTTAAACCCCAAACCCTATATCTGGTTTAGGGTTTAGGATTTATGGTTTGGAGTTAGGGTAGGGTTTTGAGTTTAGGATCTAAGGTTTAGGGTGTAGGGTTTTGAGTTTATGATTTAGGGTTTAGGTTTTAGAATTTGGATTTAGGATTTAGAGTTTAGGTTTTAGGATTTATGGTTTAGTGTTTAGGGTATAGGATTTGTGGTTTAGGGTATAGGGTTTAGGGTTTAGGATTTTGGGTATAGGGTTTAGGGGTTAGAGTTTGGATTCAGTTGTAGGGTTTATGACTTAGTGTTAGGGTTTAGGGTTTATTGGTTAGTATTTAGGTTTTGGGCTTTAGGGTTAAGGGTTTTGATTTTAGGGTTTAGCATTTAGGATTTATGGTTTGGAGTTAGGGTAGGGTTTTGAATTTAGGATCTAAGGTTTAGGGTGTAGGATTTAGTGTTTAGTGCTTAGAATTTGGATTTAGGATTTAGAGTTTAAGTTTTAGGATTTATGGTTTAGGGTTTAGGGTTTATGGTATAGGGTTTAAGGTTTAGGGTTTAGGGTATTGAGCTTATGGTATATGATTTAGGGTTTATGGTTTAGAGTATAGGGTTTAGGATTTAGGATTTAGGGTTTAGGGTGTAGAGTTTGGGGTTGGGAGTTTAGGAATTAGGGTTTAGGGTATATGATATAGGATTTAGGATATAGGGTTTAGGGTTTATGGTTTAGGGTATAGGGCTTAGGGTTTACCTTTTAGGGTATAGTCTTTAGATATTTGGGAGTAGGGTTTAGGGTTTTTGGTGTAGGCCTTAGGGTTTAGAATTTAGGATTTAAGGTTTAGGGTTTATAGTTTACAATTTAGTATTTAAGATTTAGGGTTTAGGGTTTGGGATATAGGATTTAGCGTTAGGGTTTAGGGTTTAAGGTTTTGTGTTTAGGATTTAGTGTATAGAGTTTAGTGTTTAGAGTTTAGTGTTTAGGATTTAGGGTTTAGGGTTTAGGGTTTAGGGTTTATGGCTGGGGTTAGGGTTTAGGGTTTTATGTTTAGAAGTTAAGGTTTAGGGTTTAAAGTTTAGTATTTTGGATTTAGGCTTTAGAATTTAGGGTTTAGGGTGAAGGGTTACGGGTTTAGTGTTTAGGGTTCAGGGCTTAGGGTTATAGGGTTTATGGTTTCGGGTATGGGGTATAGGGTTTAGTGTTTAAAGTATAGGTTTAGGGTTTATGGTGTAGGGTTAAAGGTTCAAAGTTCAAGGTTTATGGTTAACGGTATAGGGATTAGTTTTTAGGGTTTAGCATTTAGGGTTTAGTGTCTAGGGTTTAGAGTTTTGGATTTAGAGATTAAGGGGTTAGGGTTTAGGGTATAGGTTTGGGGTGTATGATTTAGGGTTATGGTTTTGGATTTTGGGTTTAGGGTTTAGGGTTTAGTGTTTAGGGTTTAGGGTTCAGGGTTTAGCATTAGGGCTGATGGTTTTGAGTTTACAATTTAGTGTATAGGGTTTAGTGTTAAGAGTTTAGTGTTTAGGATTTAGAGTTGAGGGTTTAGTGTTTATGGTTTAAAGTTTGGAATTAGTGTTTAGGGTTTAGGGTTTTTGGTTAGGATTTAGGGTTTTGAGTTTAGGATTTAAGATTTAGGGTTTAAGTTTTAGAGTTTAGGATTTAGGGTTTGGGGTTTAGAGTTTGGATTTAGGATTTAGGGCTTAAGTTTTATGGTATAGCATTTAGGGATTAGGGTATGGGGTTTAAGGGTTACTGTTTAGGGCTTAGGTTTTATGGTATAGCGTTTAAGGTTTAGGGTTTAGAGTTTAGGATTTAGGGATTAGGGATTAGGGTTTAGGATTTAAGATTTAGGGTTTAGGCTTTCGGATTTAGGGTATAGAGTTTAGAATTTAGGGTTTAGTGTATAGAGTTTGGATTTAGGGTTTAGGATATAGGTATAGAGTATTTAGGGTATAGAGTTTGAGTTTAGGATTTAGAGTTTAGGGTTTTGGGTTTATAGTTTAGTGTTTGGATTCTGGGCTTAGGATTTTTGTTTAGGGTCTAGGGCTTAACGTTTAAGGTTAAGGGTTTAGGGTTTGGGGTTTAAGGTTTAGGATTTAGGATTTATGGTTAAGGGTTTAGGGTAGGGTTTGGGGTTTAGCTTTTAAGTTTTAGAGTTTAGGATTGGGTTGAAGGGTTTAGAGATTGGATTTAGGTTTTAGGGTTTAGGGTTTTAAGTTTACAATTTTGGGTTTAGGGTTTACAATTTTGAGTTTTGAGTTTATTATTTTGGGTTTAGGGTTTAGGTTTAGGATTTTCGATATAAGGTTTAGGGGTTAGAGTTTGGATTCAGGGTGTAGGGTTTACGATTTAGGGGTAGAATTTAGGGTTTAGGGTTAGTATTTATAGTTTGGGCTTTAGGGTTTAGGGTTAAGGTTAAGGGTTTTGAGTTTAGGATTTAGGGTTTAGGGTTTAGGATTGATTGTTTGGAGTTAGGGTAGGGTTTTGAGTTTAGGATCTTAGGTTTAGGGTATAGGGTTTAGAGTTTAGAGTTTAAGATTTAGGATTTAGGGTTTAGAATTTGGATTTAGGATTTAGAATTTAGGTTTTAGGATTTAGGGTTTAGGGTTTAGGGTATAGAGTTTAGGGATTGGGGTTTAGGGAATAGAATTTAGGATTTATGGTATAGATTACAGGGTTTAGGGTTTAGGGTTTTGGGTGTAGAAATTAGGGTTGAGAGTTTAGGATTTTGGGTTTAGGGTTTAATGTTTACAATTAAGGATTAAGGATTTAAGCTTTAGGGCTTAGCGTTTAGAGTTTAGGTATAAGGTTTAGTGTTCAGCATTTAGGATTTATTGTTTTGGGTTTCGCGTTAGGGTTTATGGTTTTGAGTTTAGGATTTAGGGTATAGGGTTTCGTGTTTAGGGTTTAGCGATTAGGATTTAGGTTTACGGTTTTGAGTTTAGGATTTAGAGTTTTGGGTTTAGGTTTTATGGTATAGCGTTTAAGGTTTAGGGTTTAGAGTTTAGGATTTAAGGATTAGGGCATAGGGTTTTGGATTTAGGGTTTAGGGTTTAAGATTTAAGGCTATGGCTTTAGGATTTAGGGTATGGAGTTTAGAGTTTCGGGTTTAGTGTGTAGAGTTTGAATTTAGGGTTTACGATATAGGTTTAGGGTTTTCAATTTAGGATTTAGAGTTTAGGATTTAGGGTTTGGGGTTTAAGATTTAAGGTTTAGGTTTTAGGGTTAAGGGTTTAGGGATTTAGGGTTTTGGGTTTAGGGTTTTTGTTATAGGGTTTAGGTTTTAGAGTTCAGGATTGGGGTTTAAGGTTTAGAGTTTTGATTTAGTCTTTAGGGTTTTGGGTTTTGAGCATACAATTTTTGGTTTAGGGTTTACGATTTAGGGTTTTGGGTTTATCATTTTGGGTTTAGGGTTTAGGATTTAGGATTTTTGGTATAGGGTTTAGGGGTTAGAGTTTGGATTCAGTGTGTTGGGTTTACGACTTAGTGTTAGGGTTTAGGTATTAGGGTTTTGGGTTTTGGGTTTAGGATTTATGGTTTGGAGTTAGGGTAGGGTTTTGAGTTTAGGATCTAATGTTTAGGGTGTAGGATTTTGAGTTTATGATTTAGGGTTTAGGTTTTAGAATTTGGATTTAGGATTTAGAGTTTAGGTTTTAGGATTTATGGTTTAGGGTTTAGGGTATAGGATTTGGGTTTAGGGTATAGGGTTTAGGGTTTAGGATTTTGGGTATATGGTTTAGGGGTTAGAGTTTGGATTTAGTGTGTAGGGTTTACGACTTAGTGTTAGGGTTTAGGGTTTATTGGTTAGTATTTAGGGTTTGGGCTTTAGGGTTTAGGGATTAGGGTTAAGGGTTTTGATTTTAGGGTTTAGGATTTTTGGTTTGGAGTTAGGGTAGGGTTTTGAGTTTAGGATCTAAGGTTTAGGGTCTAGATTTTAGAGTTTAGGATTTAGTGTTTAGTGTTTAGAATTTTGATTTAGGATTTAGAGTTTAAGTTTTAGGATTTATGGTTTAGGGTTTATGGTATAGGGTTTAAGGTTTATAGTTTAGGGTATTGAGTTAATGGTTTAGGATTTAGGGTTTATGGTTTAGAGTATAGGGTTTAGGGTTTAGGTTTTAGGGTTTAAGGCGTAGGGTTTGGGGTTGGGAGTTTAGGAATTAGGGTTTAGGGTATATGATATAGCATTTAGGGTATAGAGTTTAGGGTTGATGGTTTGTGGTATAGGGCTTAGGGTTTACCTTTTAGGGTATAGTCTTTAGGTTTTTAGGTGTAGGGTTTCGGGTTTTGGGTTTTTGGTGTAGGGCTTAGGGTTTAGAATTTAGGATTTAAGGTTTAGGGTTTAGGGTTTACAATTTAGTATTTAGGATTTAGGGTTTAGGGTTTGGGGTATAGGATTTAGCGTTAGGGTTTAGGGTTTAGGGTTTTGTGTTTAGGATTTTGTGTATAGAGTTTAGTGTTTAGAATTTAGAGTTTTGGATTTAGGGTTTAGGGTGTAGAGTTTTGATTTAGGGTTTAGGGTTTATGGTTGGGGTTAGGGTTTAGGGTTTTGTGTTTAGAAGTTAGGGTTTAGGGTTTAGTATTTTGGATTTAGGCTTTAGGATTTAGGGTTTAGGGTTTAGGGTTCAGGGCTTAGGGTTATAGGGTTTATGGTTTGACGTATAGGGTTTAGTGTTTAAAGTATAGGGTTTAGGTTTATGGTGTAGGGTTAAAGGCTCAAGGTTCGAGGTTTATGGTTAACGGTATAGGGATTAGGTTTTAGGGTTTAACATTTAGGGTTTAGTGTCTAGGGCTTAGTGTTTCGGATTTAGGGATTAAGGGCTTAGGGTTTAGAGTTTAGGGTTTAGGGTATAGGTTTGGGGTGTATGATTTAGGGTTATGGTTTAGGATTTAGGGTTTAGCGTTTAGGGTTTAGAGTTTAGTATTTAGTGTTTAGGGTTTAGGGTTTAGGATTTAGGGTTTAGAATTTGGATTTAGGATTTAGAGTTTAGGTTTTAGGATTTATTGCTTAGGGTTTAGGGTATAGGGTTTGGGGTTTAGGGTTTAGGATTTAGGGTTTATGGTTTAGATTACAGGGCTTAGGATTTAGGGTTTAGGGTGTAGAGATTGGGGTTGAGAGTTTAGGATTTTGGGTTTAGGGTGTAGGGTTTAATGTTTACAATTAAGGATTTTGGATTTAGGGTTTAGGGCTTAGCGTTTAGAGTTTAGGTATAAGGTTTACTGTTTAGCATTTAGGATTTATTATTTTGGGTTTCTCGTTAGGGTTTACGATTTTCAGTTTAGGATTTAGTGTATAGGGTTTACGGTTTTGGATTTAGGTTTAGGGTTTTGAGTTTAGGATTTAGAGTTTTGGGTTTAGGTTTTATGGTATAGCATTTAAGGTTTAGGGTTTAGAGTTTAGGATTTAGGAATTAGGGTTTAGGGTTTTGGATTTAGCATTAGGGTTTAGGGGTTAAGGTTTTGTGTTTAGGATTTAGAGTATAGAGTTTACTGTTTAGAGTTTAGAGTTTCGGATTTAAGGTTTAGGGTTTAGTGTTTAGAATTTACAGTTTTGGATTTAAGGTTTAGGGTTTAGGGTTTAGGGTTTAGAGTTTGGATTTAGGGTTTAGTATTTATGGTTGGGCTTAGGGTTTAGGGTTTTGTGTTTAGAAATTAGGGTTTAGGGTTTATAGGTTAGTATTTTGAATTTACGCTTGAGGATTTAGGGTTTAGGGTGAAGGGTTACGGGTTTAGTGTTTAGGGTTCAAGGCTTAGGGTTATAGGGTTTATGGGTTCGGGTATGGGGTATAGGGTTTAGTGTTTAAAGTATAGGGTTTAGGGTTTATGGTATTCGGTTAAAGGTTCAAGGTTCAAGGTTTATGATTAACGGTATAGGGATTAGGTTTTAGGGTTTAGCATTTAGGGTTTAGTGTCTAGGATTTAGAGTTTTGGATTTAGGGATTAAGGGCTTAGGGTTTAGAGTTTAGGGTTTAGGGTATAGGTTTGGGGTGTATGATTTAGGGTTATGGTTTAGGATTTAGGGTTTAGGGTTTAGTATTTAGTGTTTAGTGTTTAGGGTTTAGGGTTTAGCATTAGGGTTGATGGTTTTGAGTTTAGTGTTTAGTGTATAGGGTTTAGCGTTAAGAGTTTAGTGTTTAGGATTTAGAGTTGAGGGTTTAGGGTTTAAAGTTTGGAATTAGTGTTTAGGGTTTAGGGTTTTGGGTTAGGATTTATGGTTTTGAGTTTAGGATTTAAGATTTAGGGTTTAAGGTTTAGAGTTTAGGATTTAGGGTTTAGGGTTTAGAGTTTGGATTTAGAATTTAGGATTTAGGATTTAGGGTTTAGGGTTTAAGGAATAGTGTTTAGGGATTAGGGTATGGTGTTTAAGGGCTACTGTTTAGGGTTTAGCTTTTATGGTATAGCATTTAAGGTTTAGGGTTTAGAGTTTATGATTTAGGGATTAGGGTTTAGAGTTTTGGATTTTAGGTTTAGGGTTTAAGATTTAGGGTTTGGGCTTTAGGATTTAGGGTATAGAGCTTAAAGTTTAGGGTTTAGTGTATAGAGTTTGGATTTAGGGTTTAGGATATAGGTTTAGGGTTTTGAGTTTAGGATTTAGAGTTTAGTGTTTAGGGTTTATGGTTTAGAGTTTTGATTCTGGGCTTAGGATTTAGGTTTAGGGTCTAGGGCTTAACGTTTAAGGTCTTGGTTTAGGGTTTGGGGTTTAAGGTTTAGGGTTTAGGGTTTATGGTTAAGGGTTTAGGGTAGGGTTTGGGGTTTAGCTTTTAAGTTTTAGAGTTTAGGATTGGGGTTTAGGGTTTAGAGTTTGGATTTAGGTTTTAGGGTTTAGGGTTTACGATTTAGAGTTTTGAGTTTATTATTTTGGGTTTATGGTTTAGGTTTAGGATTTTTGGTATAAGGTTTAGGGGTTAGTGTTTGGATTCAAGGTGTAGGGTTCACGACTTAGGGGTAGAGTTTAGGGTTTAGCGGTTAGTATTTACGGTTTGGGCTTTAGGGTTTAGGGTTAGGGTTAAGTGTTTTGAGTTTAGGATTTAGGGTTTAGGGTTTAGGATTTATTGTTTGGAGTTAGGTTAGGGTTTTGAGTTTAGGATCTAAAGTTGAGAGTGTAGGTTTTAGAGTTTTGGATTTAGGATTTAGGGTTTAGAATTTGGATTTAGGATTTAGAGTTTAAGTTTTAGGATTTATGGTTTTGGGTTTAGGGTTTAGAGTTTAGGGTATAGAGTGTAGGGTTTAGAGTTTAGGGTATAGGGTTTAGGGTTTTAGGTTTTGGGCTTAGGATTTAGGATTTATGGGTTAGATTACAGGGTTTAGGGTTTAGGGTGTAGAGATTGGGGTTGGTAGTTTAGGATTTTGGGTTTAGGGTGTAGGGTTTAATGTTTACAATTAAGGATTTAGGATTTAGGGTTTAGAGTTTAGGTATAAGGTTTAGTCTTCAGCATTTAGGATTTATTGTTTTGGGTTTCGCATTAGGGTTTATGGTTTTGAGTTTAGGATTTAGGGTATAGGGTTTAGGGTTTAGGGTTTAGGGTTTAGGGTTTAGGGTTTAGGGTTTTGAGTTTAGGATTTAGAGTTTTGGGTTTAGGTTTTATGGTATAGCGTTTAAGGTTTAGGGTTTAGGGTTTAGGATTTGGGGATTAGGGTTTAGGGTTTTGGATTTAGGGTTTAGGGTTTAAGATTTAGGGCTTAGGCTTTAGGATTTAGGGTATGGAGTTTAGAGTTTAGGGTTTAGTGTGTTGAGTTTGGATTTAGGGTTTATGATATAGGTTTAGGGTTTTCAGTTTACGATTTAGAGTTTAGGGTTTAGGGTTTATGGTTTAAAGTTTGGATTTAGGGCTTAGGGTTTAGGTTTAGGGTCTAGGGCTTATCATTTAAGGTTAAGCATTTAGGGTTTGGGGTTTAAGATTTAAGGTTTAGGGTTTAGGGTTAAGGGTTTAGGATTTAGGGTTTGGGGTTTTGGGTTTATGTTATAGGGTTTAGGTTTTAGAGCTTAGGATTGGGGTTTAAGGTTTAGAGTTTGGATTTAGTCTTTAGGGTTTCGGGTTTTGAGCTTACAATTTTGGGTTTAGGGTTTACGATTTAGGGTTTTGGGTTTATCATTTTGGGTTTAGGGTTTAAGGTTTAGGATTTTGGGTATAGGGTTTAGGGGTTAGAGTTTGGATTCAGTGTGTAGGGTTTACGACTTAGTATTAGGGTTTAGTGGTTAGTATTTAGGGTTTGGGCTTTAGGGTTTTGGTATTATGGTTATGGGTTTTGATTTTAGGATTTAGGGTTTTGGAATTATGGTTTAGGGATTAGGATTTATGAGTAGGGTTAAGGGTTTTGATTTTATGGTTTGGAGTTAGGGTAGGGTTTTAAGTTAGGATCTAATGTTTAGGGTATAGGGTTTAGAGTTTAGGATTTAGTGTTTAGCGTTTAGAATTTGGATTTTGGATTTAGAGTTTAAATTTTAGGATTTATGGTTTAGGGTTTACGGTATAGGGTTTAAGGTTTAGGGTTTAGGGTATTGAGTTAATGGTTTAGGATTTAGGGTTTATGGTTTAGGATTTTTGATTTAGAGTATATGGTTTAGGGTTTAAGGTGTATATTTTGGGGTTGGGAGTTTAGGAATTAGGGTTTAGGGCATATGATAGAGGATTTAGGGTATAGGGTTTAGGTTTTATGGTTTATGGTATAGGGCTTAGGGTTTACCTTTTATGGTATAGTCTGTTGGGTTTTGGGTGTAGGGTTTCAGTTTTCGGGTTTATATTATAGGCCTTTGGGTTTAGAATTTAGGATTTAAGGTTTAGTGTTTAGGGTTTACAATTTAGTATTTAAGATTTAGGGTTAAGGGTTTGGGGTATAGGATTTAGCATTAGGGTTTAGGGTTTCAGGTTTTGTGTTTAGGATTTAGTGTATAGAGTTTAGTGTTTAGAGTTTAGGATTTAGGGTTTAGGGTGTAGAGTTTGGATTTAGGGTTTAGGGTTTAAGGTTGGGGTTAGGGCTTTGTGTTTAGAAGTTAGGGTTTTGGGTTTAATATTTTGGATTTAGGCTTTATGATTTAGGGTTTAGGGTTTAGGGTGAAGGGTTACGAGTTTAGTGTTTAGGGTTCAGGGCTTAGGGTTATAGGGTTTGTGGTTTCAGGTATGGGGTATAGGGTTTAGTGTTTAAAGTATAGGGTTTAGGGTTTATGGTGTAGGGTTAAAGGTTCAACGTTCAAGGTTTATGGTTAACGGTATAGGGATTAGGTTTTTGGGTTTAGCATTTAGGGTTTAGTGTTTCGAATTTAGGGATTAAGGGCTTAGGGTTTAGGGTGTAGGTTTGGGGTGTATGATTTAGAGTTATGGTTTAGGATTTAGGGTTTTGCGTTTAGGGTTTAGAGTTTAGTATTTAGTGTTTAGGGTTTAGGGTTTAGGGTTTAGGATTTAGGGTTTAGAATTTGGATTTAGGATTTAGAGTTTAGGTTTTAGGATTTATGGTTTAGGGTTTAGGGTATATAGTTTAGGGTATAGGGTTTAGGGTTTAGAATTTAGGGTTTATGGTTTAGATTACATGGTTTAGGGTTTAGGGTTTAGGGTTTATGGTTTAGATTACATGGTTTAGGGTTTAGGGTTTAGGGTGTAGAGATTGGGGTTTAGAGTTTAGGATTTTGGGTTTAGGGTGTAGGGTTTAATGTTTACAATTAATGATTTAGGATTTAGGGTTTAGGGCTTATGGTTTAGAGTTTAGGTATAAGGTTTAGTGTTCAGTATTTAGGATTTATTATTTTGGGTTTCGCGTTTGGGTTTACGGTTTTGAGCTTAGGATTTAGTGTATAAGGTTTAGTGTTTGGGGTTTAGGATTTAAGTTTAGGGTTTTGAGTTTTGGATTTATAGTTTTGGGTTTAGGTTTTATGGTATAGCGTTTAAGGTTTAGGGTTTAGTGTTTAGGATTTAGGGATTAGGGTTTAGGGTTTTGGATTTCCAATTTACTATTTAAGATTTAGGGCTTAGGCTTTAGGATTTAGGGTATGGAGTTTAGAGTTTAGGGTTTAGTGTATAGAGTTTGGATTTAGGGTTTACGATATAGGTTTAGGGTTTCCAATTTAGGATTTAGAGTTTAGGGTTTAGGGTTTATGGTTTAGAGTTTGGATTAGGGCTTAGGGTTTAGGTTTAGGGTCTAAGACCTAATGTTTAAGGTTAAGGGTTTAGGGTTTGGGGTTTAAGGTTTAAGGTTTAGAGTTTAGGGTTTAGGGTTTGGGGTTTAGGGTTTATGTTATAGGGTTTAGGTTTCAGAGTTTAGGATTGGGGTTTAAGGTTTAGAGTTTGGATTTAGTCTTTAGGGTTTAGGGTTTTGAGCTTACAATTTTGGGTTTAGGGTTTACGATTTAAGGTTTTGGGTTTATCATTTTGGGTTTAGGGTTTAGGATTTTGAGTATAGGGTTTAGGGGTTAGAGTTTGGATTTAGTGTGTAGGGTTTACGACTTGGTGTTAGGGTTTAGGGTTTAGTGGTTAGTATTTAGGGTTTAGGGTTTAGGCTTTAGGGATTATGGTTAAGGGTTTTGATTTTAGGGTTTAGGATTTAGGGTTTGGAGTTAGGGTAGGGTTTTGAGTTTAGGATATAAGGTTTAGGGTGTAGGGTTTTGAGTTTATGATTTAGGGTTTAGGTTTTAGAATTTGGATTTAGGATTTAGAGTTTAGGTTTTAGGATTTATGGTTTAGGGTTTAGGGTATAGGATTTGGGGTTTAGGGTATAGGGTTTAGGGTTTAGGCTTTTGGGTATAGGGTTTAGGGGTTAGGGTTTGGATTCAGTGTGTAGTGTTTACGACTTAGTGTTAGGGTTTTGGGTTTATTGGTTAGTATTTAGGGTTTGGGCTTTAGGGTTTAGGGATTAGGGTTTATTATTAGGGTTAAGGGTTTTGATTTTGGGGTTTAGGGTTTAGGATTTATGGTTTGGAGTTAGGGTAGGGTTTTGAGTTTAGGATCTAAGGTTTAGGGTGTAGGGTTTAGAGTTTAGGATTTAGTGTTTAGTGTTTAGAATTTGGATTTCGGATTTAGAGTTTAAGTTTTAGGATTTATGGTTTAGGGTTTACGGTATAGGGTTTAAGGTTTAGGGCTTAGGGTATTGAGTTTATGGTTTAGGATTTAGGGTTTATGGTTTAGGGTCTAGGGTTTAGGGTGTAGAGTTTGGGGTAGGGAGTTTAGGAATTAGGGTTTAGGGTATATGATATATGATTTAGGGTATAGGGCTTAGGGTTTATGGTTTAGGGTATAGGGCTTAGGGTTTACCTTTTAGGGTATAGTCTTTAGGTTTTTGGGTGTAGGGTTTAGGGTTTTTGGTGTAGGCCTTAGGGTTTAGAATTTAGGATTTAAGGTTTAGGGTTTAGGGTTTACAATTTAGTATTTAAGATTTAGGGTTTAGGGTTTGGGGTATAGGATTTAAGCATTAGGGTTTAGGGTTTAAGGTTTTGTGTTTAGGATTTAGTGTATAGAGTTTAGTGTTTCGTCTTCTGTGTGATCATCTTCCGTTATTGCGACTTGACCCTGCAGATTAGAAGACGAGATAACTTTAGTTTGTTGTTGAGGTGTAGATTCTCTTACCTTAGGATGATTAGCCTCATCGCAAGGTGCCTAGTGGTGTAATAAATTCTCGCTGTAGTTGGACGGAATTCCGGTGACTTTGTCGGATTTACAGCCGCCGGAATTTTCACCGTCAAAATTGTCACAAATGTTGTAGAATGTGCTCCTTGACCTGGAGATGATTCCCCTGTGGTAGAAATTTCTTTTCCTTAGCCGGAAGATGATCGAAATTGAAGGCGCACAGCAGGCGACTTCGAGTCGATTTCTCCAGACTTCAACTTTGTGGATCTTTCGATTTGTAAGGTGGAATCCTTTGATTTTTGGCCTGCTGATAGATCCTTAGATGTAGATACATGATTCCCCATCGAATTAACTTGAATCATTCCAGATTGTTCAAGGGAAATAACCTTCCAAGCCCAGTCCAATTCCGCCTCTGAAATCACGATATGAATCGCCTCCGTGCGTCGCAATTTCGAGGAATCAGCTGATGATTCAGGTGAAGCGTCCATATGGGGTTTGTAGACGCTGGAGTTCCGCGTCGAAAGAGCTTGGTCCGACGGCCGGCGCTCACTTCCTGGCGGCTCTATAGCCATTTCGGCGGCCTGCTGTGTATTTTTCTTAGAGAGCAAATTTTAGAGAGAATTTTTAGAGAGAGAAAAAATTTTAGAAAATGATTGGCGATTGGGGTTTAGGGTTTAGGGTGTAGGCATCAGGGTTTAGTGTTTAGGGTGTAGGCATCAGGGTTTAGTGTTTAGGGTGTAAGGTTTAGGGTTTTGGATTTAGGGTTTAGGTTTTAGAATTAAGGGTTTGGGTATATGGTATAGGATTTAGGGTATAGGGTTTAGGTTTTAGAATTAAAGGTTTAGGTTATATGATATAGGATTTAGGGTATAGGGTTTAGGGTCTTGGGTGTAGGCCTTAGGGTTTAGAATTTAGGATTTAGGGTTTAGGGTTTAGGGTTTACAATTTAGTATTTAAGATTTAGGGTTTGGGGTATAGGATTTAGCGTTAGGGTTTAGGGGTTAAGGTTTTGTGTTTAGGATTTAGTGTATAGAGTTTAGTGTTTAGAGTTTAGAGTTTAGGATTTAAGGTTTAGGGTTTAGGGTTTAAGGTTTAGAGTTTGGATTTAGGGTTTAGTGTTTATGGTTGGGGTTAGCGTTTAGGGTTTTGTGTTTAGAAATTAGGGTTTAGGGTTTATAGGTTAGTATTTTGAATTTACGCTTGAGGATTTAGGGTTTAGGGTGAAGGGTTATGGGCTTAGTGTTTAGGGTTCAGGGATTAGGGTATAGGGTTTATGGGTTCGGGTATGGGGTATATGGTTTAGAGTTTATAGTATAGGGTTTAGGGTTTATGGTATTCGGTTAAAGGTTCAAGGTTCAAGGTTTATGGTTAATGGTATAGGGTTTAGGTTTTAGGGTTTAGCATTTAGGGTTTAGTGTGTAGGGTTTAGAGTTTCGGATTTAGGGATTAAGGGCTTAGGGTTTAGAGTTTAGGATTTAGTGTATAGGTTTGGGATGTATGATTTAGGGTTATGGTTTAGGATTTAGGGTTTAGGGTTTAGGGTTTTGGATTAAGGGTTTTGCATTAGGGTTGATGCTTTTGAGTTTAGGATTTAGGGTATAGGGTTTAGCGTTAAGAGTTTAGTGTTTAGGATTTAGAGTTTAGGGTTTAGAGTTTGGAATTAATGTTTAGGGTTTAGGGTTTTGGGTTAGGATTTATGGTTTTGAGTTTAGGATTTAAGATTTAGGGTTTAAGGTTTAGAGTTTAGGATTTTGGGTTTAGGGTTTAGAGTTTGGATTTAGGATTTAGGGTTTAGCGTTTAAGGTATAGTGTTTAGGGTTTAGGGTATGGGGTTTAAGGGTTACTGTTTAGGGCTTAGGTTTTATGGTATAGCGTTTAAGGTTTAGGGTTTAGAGTTTAGGATTTAGGGATAAGGGTTTAGGGTTTTGGATTTAGGGTTTAGGGTTTAAGATTCAGGGTTTAAGCTTTAAGATTTAGGGTACAGAGTTTAGAGTTTAGGGTTTAGTGTATAGAGTTTGGAATTAGTGTTTAGGATATAGGTTTAGGGTTTTGAGTTTAGGATTTAGAGTTTAGGTTTTAGGGTTTATGGTTTAGAGTTTGGATTCTGGGCTTAGGGTTTATGTTTAGGGTCTAGGGCTTATCGTTTAAGGTTAAGGATTTAGGGTTTAATTTTTAGGGTTTAGGGTTTAGGGTTTATGTTTAGGGTTTAGGATTTAGGGTTTGGGGTTTAGGGTTTAAGTTTTAGAGTATAGGATTTAGGGTTTAGGGTTTAGGATTTATTGTTTGGAGTTAGGGTAGGGTTTTGAGTTTAGGATCTAAGATTTAGGGTGTAGGGTTTAGAGTTGAGGATTTAGGATTTAGGGTTTAGAATTTGGATTTAGGATTTAGAGTTTAGGTTTTAGGATTTATAGTTTAGGGTTTAGGGTGTAGAGTTTAGGGTATAGGGTTTAAGGTTTAGGGTTTAGGATTTAGGGTTTATGGTTTAAAGTACAGGGTTTAGGGTTTAGGGTTTAGGGTGTAGAGATTGGGGTTGAGAGTTTAGGATTTAGGGTTTAGGGTGTAGGGCTTAGCGTTTTGAGTTTAGGTTTATGGTTTCGTGTTCAGCATTTAGGATTTACTGTTTTGGGTTTCGCTTTAGGGTTTACGATTTTTAGTTTAGGATTTAGGGTATAGTGTTTAGTGTTTAGGGTTTAGGTTTTAGGATTTAGGTTTAGGGTTTTGAGTTTAGGATTTAGAGTTTTGGTTTTATCGTATAGCATTTAAGGTTTAGAGTTTAGAGTTTAGGATTTAGGGATTAGGGTTTATGGTTTAAGAATGAGGGTTTAGGCTTTAGGATTTAGGTTATGGAGTTTAGAGTTTATGGTGTAGTGTATATAGTTTGGACTTAGGGTTTAGGATATAGGTTTAGGCTTTTGAGTTTAGGATTTAGAATTTAGGGTTTAGGGCTTATGGTTTAGAGTTTGTGTTTAGGGCTTACGATTTAGGTTTAGGGTCTAAGACTTAATGTTTAAGGTTAAGGGTTTAGGGTTTGGGGTTTAGTGTTTATGTTATAGGGTTTAGGTTTTAGAGTTTAGGATTGGGTTTAGGGTTTAGAGTTTTGATTTAGGCTTTAGGGTTTAGGGTTTTGGGTTTACAATTTTGGGTTTAGGGTTTACGATTTAGGGTTTTGAGTTTATCATTTTGGGTTTAGGGTTTAGGATTTTGGGTATATGGTTTAGAGGTTAGAGTTTGGATTCAGTGTGCAGGGTTTACCACTTAGGTTTAAGGTTTGGGCTTTAGGAGTTAAGCGTTTATGATTAGGGTTAAGGGTTTTGAGTTTAGAATTCAATGTTTAGGGTTTTGGATTTATGGTTTGGAGTTAGGGTAGGGTTTTGACTTTAGGATCTA
This sequence comes from Solanum bulbocastanum, assembly GCA_037074985.1. Classification (NCBI taxonomy): domain Eukaryota; kingdom Viridiplantae; phylum Streptophyta; class Magnoliopsida; order Solanales; family Solanaceae; genus Solanum; species Solanum bulbocastanum. Next base: position 29,535,148 of record CM073601.1, on the reverse strand, counting down.
AGGTTAAGGGTGTAGGATTTAGAGTTTAGGACTTCTGTTTAGGGTTTTGGTTCTAGGGTTTAGGGTTTAGGATTTAGGGTTGAGGATTTAGGATTTAGGGTATAGAGTTTAGAGTTTAGGGCTTAGTGTATAGAGTTTGGATTTAGGGTTTAGGAGATAGGTTTAGGGTTTTGAGCTTAGGATTTAGAGTTTAGGGTTTAGGGTTTATGGTTTAGAGTTTGGATTCTGGGCTTAGGTTTTAGGTTTAGGTTCTAGGGCTTAACGTTTAAAGTTGAGGGTTTAGGGTTTGGGATTTAAGGTTTAGGGTTCAAGGTTTCGGGTTTATGGTTAAGGGTTTTGTGTTTAGGGTTTGGGGTTTAAGTTTTAAGTTTTAGAGTGTAGGATTGTGGTTTAAGGTTTAGAGTTTGGATTTAGGCTTTAGGATTTAGGGTTTTGGGTATACTATTTTGGGTTTAGCATTTACAATTTAGTGTTTTGAGTTTACCATTTTGGGTTTAGGGTTTAGGGTGTAGCATTTTCGATATAAGGTTTAGGGGTTAGAGTTTGGATTCAGGGTGTATGGTTTACAACTTAGGGTTAGAGTTTAGGGTTTAGCGATTAGTATTTAGGGTTTGGGCTTTAGGGTTTATGGTTAGGGTGAAGTGTTTTGAGTTTAAGATTTAGGGTTTAGGGTTTAAGATTTATTGTTTTGAGTTAGGGTAGGGTTTTGAGTTTAGGATCTATGGTTTAGGGTGTAGGGTTTAGAGTTTAGGATTTAGAATTGAGGATTTAGAGTTTTTGTTTTAGGATTTATGATTTAGGGTTTAGGGTATAGAGTTTAGGGTATAGGGTATAGGGTTTAGGGTTTATGGTTTAGGATTTAGGGTTTATGGTTTAAAGTACAGGGTTTAGGGTTTAAGGTTTAAGGTGTAGAGATTGGGGTTGATAGTTTAGGATTTAGGATGTAGGGTGTAGGGTTTAGTGTTTACAATTAAGGATATAGGATTTTGGGTTTAGGGCTCAGCATTTAGAGTTTAGGTTTAAGGTTTAGTGTTTAGCATTTAGGATTTATTGTTTTGGGTTTCGCCTTAGGGTTTACGATTTTGAGTTTAGGATTTAGGGTATAGGGTTTAGTGTTTAGGGTCTAGGGTTTAGGATTTAAAGTTTAGGGTCTAGGTTTTATGGTATAGCATTTAAGGTTTATGGTTTAGAGTTTAGGATTTAGGGATTAGGGTTTATGGTTTTGGATTTAGGGTTTAGGGTTTAAGATTTAGGGCTTAGGCTTTAGGATTTAGGGTATGGAGTTTAGAGTTTAGGGTTTAGTGTATAGAATTTGGATTTAGGGTTTTGTTTAGGTTTAGGGTTTACGGTTTAGAGTTTGGATTTAGGGTCTAGGGCTTAACGTTTAAGGTTAAGGGTTTAGGGTTTGGGGTTTAGGGTTTATATTATAGGGTTTAGGTTTTTGAGTTTAGGATAGGGGTTTTGGGTTTAGAGTTTGGATTTAGGCTTTAGGATTTAGGGTTTTGTGCTTACAATTTTAGATTTAGGGTTTACAATTTAGGGTTTTGAGTTGATCATTTTGGGTTTAGGTTTTAGGGTTTAGGATTTTTTTTTTTTTTTTTTTTTATTTTAACGACCCTTGAGGGGGTCAGGGGCTGAGCAACACCCCCAGGCCTTAGCATAAATAGAAACAAGAACAAGTACAAGGAGGGGGACATAAACCTAACCTCCAGTCCTAAGATGGTTCCGGAGTCAACTAATCTATAAAGGAAAGTCGACTCCTCCCCCTGCTAAGAGATGTAAACCTAATACTAAGTACCTAACGAGAGGATTCCTCTCAATACAATTATACTAGGAAACTTAAATAAGGGAGACTCTCCCTTTACAAGGAAGAGAAACTAAAGGAAACGAGTCAAAAGAACTATAGCCCCGGCTATAGTTAAGGTGAAGTCTAAGCGAGATTTACGGAGGTTCCTTAATTCTCTTTGTCTTCCTTCTCCTGAAGTTGGTCACTTCTTGCATATCTAATTGGTGATATGCCTTTGTCTCCTTAGGTAGTTGTTGGCTGTTGAAATATACTTGAGGGCTAGTAATTTTATGGCTATGTTTCGATAATGAATCAGCAGCACAGTTGGCTTCTCGGTATATATGATTACATTTGAACTGTTTAATCTGTCCAATTAACTGCTGAAGCTTCCTTAGTTGATTGTCGATGCTCCAAGGATGTTGTGCTCTGTTCATTATCCACGCAACTAATAATTGAGAGTCAACTTCTAAGATAATATTTTCGTAGCCCATTTCCAGCGACCAGGACAGTCCAAACAGAGCTGCCTCTACTTCTGCTTGAATGCTGGTTCCATCTCCCAAAGGGGTGGCAAATGCAAGCACCATTCTACCTGTGTGGTCTCTCAAAATACCTCCCGCTCCTATTTTTCCTGGGTTCTCCCGTGCACTGCCATCTGTGTTGATCTTTACCCACAATTCTGGAGGCTTTTTCCACCTGACGAGGATCACTTTCGCATCATGACTGCATCTTTCCCCCATTAAGATCAACTCTGTCCAATTCGATGGCCATTTAACGTAGGGAAATACTGTGTTTAGGAGCTTGTAACAGTCCTTATAGACAGCATATTTGACCCTGCTTACATTTGAGATTTTACCCCCATATTTGCTAGCACACCTATTCTTCCATAGGTTCCAGCAAATGAAGATTGGTACAGCCTGCAATAACAGTTTGTGAGCATCATTGTTGAATTTTGCTGACCACCACTGGCTGATTAATTGAGGCAGAGAGGTATGGTCTGTAGTAATCCCAGCTGCTGCAGCAAAACTCCTCCAAACATAAGCAGCAAACTGTCCTTTGTTGAAGATATGCTCTATGTTGTCCATGCCAGGCCTGTTACAACAAAAACACTGAACTGGCTCTTTGCCAAAAACAATTAGTTTGTCATTAGTTGGTAACTTACCTCGCAATGCTCTCCATAAAAGAAAAGATGATTTAAAAGGAATACTCCTATGCCACATTAGAGTATTGAATTTAGATTTCTCCCTTTTCTCTCTGATGACATTCCACGCTGAAGAACAAGTAAATTTTCCATCATTAGTAAGGGTCCAAATAGCCTGATCAGATTTGCCATACTGGATATGAATTTCTGTTGCTAAAATGTTCGCAAGTTGGCAGCTAGGAGCTTGTTGAGTCAGCAATCTGTAGTTCCATTGCCCATTTATCCAAAAATCTGCAACTTTTTTGTTGTTGAGCCTGTGACTGTGTCTAGAGAACCTGGCAAGGGGGCCGACTCCCAACCAGTTATCCCACCAGAAGGAGCAGTTCCCAGTGTTGATTTTCCATTGTATATTCTCTTCCACCTTCAGTTTGTTGTGCATAAGATGTTTCCAAGGTGGTGATTCTCCTGTATCCCATTTCTTGCTAATGGGGTTGGATCTCCAGCAGTATTTTGCTTTCAAGAAATCTCCCCAGAGAGTTTGTTTAGATCTGAAAACCCACCATTGCTTATATTGGAAAGCTTTGCAGACATCTGCCAGATTCCTAACTCCTATTCCACCTTCTTCAATTGGGAAGCTTAAATTCTTCCATGAGGACCAGTGATATTTTTTCTTCTCATTTCTCCATCCCCAGAAGAAATCTGCAATGATGCTTTGTATCTGTTTGAGAACTGTAACAGGGGGAATGACTGCAGATAGAAGATGAATGGGCAGAGATTGTAGTACATGCTTGATCAAAATTGCTTTACCTCCATAGCTTAGTATCTTTACCTGCCAGCCTGTAATTCTGTGAAGAACCTTGTTAATGAGATCAGAGAAATATATGACCCTGGATCTGCCAGCAAATAAAGGGCAACCCAGGTAGATAGTACTCCCTTCTTTCTGTTTATAACCTGTTACCTTTTTGATTCTATCTCTAGTACTAGTGAAAGTACTAGAGTGAATAAGGAAATGGCTTTTGTCCTTATTTACCTGCTGGCCTGATGTTTTCTCATACACATTCAAGGTTTGCATGACCAGTTGTAAGGTCTTTTGTCTCCCAGAAGTGAAGAGTATAATATCATCTGCAAAACTCAAATGGTTTACCTGTGGGCCTTTTCTTTCCATGAAAAAACCATGATAATCAGGATGATTATGAAGTCTGTTGAGAGATCTGGACAGAACTTCTGCACCTAAAATAAATAGTGCAGGGGAAAGGGGATCACCTTGTTTGAGCCCTCTAGATGATTTGAAGAAACCATACCTCTTACCATTGATAATAATAGAGTACCAATTGTTAGCTATAATCCTCCAGACCATGTCTATAAAGCATTCACTGAACCCCATTTTCCTCAATACTAGACATGTATAAGACCACTGTACTCTATCATAAGCTTTAGCCATGTCTAGCTTAATAATCACATTGCTACCTATGTTAGGCTTTTTAATCTGATGAATCATTTCTTGCGCCAACATGATATTTTCAGAGATACTCCTACCTTTCACAAAACCAGATTGATTAGGGGAGATCAATTCAGGTAGGATGGGGCCCAGTCTACTACTTAAGAGTTTAGAAATGATCTTGCTAATGAAGTTGCTTAGGCTAATAGGTCTGAATTCCCTCAATTTAGTAGGGTTGCTCACTTTAGGCAATAGCACAATGCAAGAGTGGGAAAAGTATTTAGGTATCATTTGTCCACAAAAGAAGGCTTGGATTACCTCTAATAGATCATGTTTAATGATGTGCCAGCAGTTCTGATAGAAATTACCATTCATCCCATCCGGACCTGCTGCTGAATTTGGATTCATTGAAAAGACAACATCTTTCAATTCCTCCAATGAAGGCATGGCAGTGAGCCTCTCATTTTGTGCCTGGTTGACTCTCCTGTGAATGCAATCCAAAGCCTCCTCATTGATAATTCTGTTCTCCCCTGTAAATATATTCTGAAAGTAATCACAAGCAGCTGTTGCTATGGCATTGTCTCCCTGTATCCATTCTCCTTCATCATTCAAAAATTTATGGATGAATAACCTTCTTCTTCTCCCTCTTATCAGTGAATGAAAGTACTTGGTATTGGCATCCCCTTCTTTGAACCATTGTAGTTGTGCCTTCTGCTTCAATATAGAATCCTCAAGTTTCAGAAACCTAATATACTCAGCATTAAGCTCATGCACTGTAGTTCTGTTACTATCAGTTTGGTCCTGGATAAGTTTTTCTTCAGCGGCTTGCACCTTCTGTTCATAGTCCTTCACTTTATTAAATACATCTCCAAATTCTTCTCTGGACCATGCACTAAGAGTGTTGGATAACCTTTTCAATTTCTGGTGGAATTTCCACATACTGTTGCCCTCTACATTCCTTTCCCAGCAGGCCCTAACAATATCAAGAAAGTTAGATTGATCAGTCCAGAAATTAAGAAATTTAAAATACCTGATGTAGTCATTCTCTGTTGCTTTCATTTCCATCAGCAGTGGGCAATGATCAGACCCTACAGAAGGTAGATGAGTGATGGTAGTTTGAGGCATCTTCTCTAACCACTCATCATTAGCCATTGCTCTGTCCAGTCTTTTCCAGATCCTGTGTTGAATACCTCTTTGATTGGTCCAGGTGAATTTTTGTCCACTGAAGCCTAAGTCAATGAGTCCACATGCCTCTATAACAGCAATGAACTCCAGGCTTTTCTTGATATTGTAAGGGACCCCTCCAAGCTTTTCTTCAATAGAGGTAATCACATTGTAGTCTCCTACAGCGCACCAAGGTTTGTTGTTTCCACTTGCTTGATGTAACAATCTGTCCCACAGGGGCCTTCTGAGATATTCCTTGCATTTTGCATACACAAAGGTGATAATGAATTGCTCCTGTATCTCAGCATGCCCAATGCTACAAGTAACCTGCTGCTCATCCTCCTCTAGTACTGCACAATCAATATCATTGTTCCAAAAAATCCAAATTTTGCCATTGCAATTGCTGACAGCTTGATCCATTGCCAGTTGAATTCTGTAGTTTTGGACCTGATTCTTATCTGAAAAAGGTTCCAAAATAGTAATGATAGATGGTTGATGAAGCTTCCTGAGCATTTTAATTCTTTCCATTACCCCTTGGGTGTTAACCCCTCTCACATTCCAAGTAATTGTACTAATCATTGGGATGATTTTGAGGTAAACAATCTTGTATTTGGTCTGCCTGCAGTGACAGTGTTGATGTTCTGACTTTTGAAGTGAAATTTCTCATGTTGAAACCCTCTTGGGGACAAGCCCTGCTTGTTAGCTACCTGCTGGATTTCCTGTTCAAAATTGTGGTCATAATTAGAAGTAAAGGCTTTGATTAGAAGTTCACTAGTATCCTCCTCATCCTCTGGACCCTTCAGAGATTGGTTGTCTTCATCCATGTCATCTTCTGAGTTCTCCACAGCATACTCATCAATAGTAGGAATGGAATTTATATGGCAGGTGCCCTGTCCTGTGTCTGGAGGATTCTCTGGAGGGGTCATATATTGAGCCTGCAGTGGAGTAATATCCATACCCTGCTGATCATCAACCATGATAAATTTCTTGCAAGCTTCTTCATTGTGTTTCTGTTGTTCCTCTTGCTCTTTTACTTGCTGTAAGTTCTGCCTTTTCTTAGCTGTCTCCCTTTTCTTTTTGCTGGGCTTATTTTTGCTTTTGGGTGTGATGCCCTGCTGACTGGTACCTGCTTTAGATCCCATATCCTTTGCCATAACACCCCTTTGTTGATTATCCTCTGCATTTTGTTCAGCATCCTGTTTGTTGTTACTGTTATCCTTACCTGTTTGCTTCTGCATGCCTGTCTTATCATATTGTTGAGTTGGTGTCTTTCTGGCTTTATGCTGAGGGGTTTCAGTGGTAGCAGTAGCTCTATATTCAGGGTTATGATCCATATCAGTCTCCTCAAGTACTTCCTGATGCAACTCCCCTTTTTTGGATACTCCTTCCTGCAAGTTAGTTATGTTCTTCTGACATACCCCATCAATTCCTCCTGCAGCTACAGCATTACAATTTTTGTTTCTAATGTTATAGTTTTCAGGAGTAGAGACTATTGATGCCATACCTGCAGTACCTGTTTGTTTATTGCTGTCCTTGTTACCTGTTTGTCTGATCTGGTTGGTTTGTTCTGGCTCCTTTTCCTGTCTGTTTTGTGTTTCATTTGCTGATGTCTTCCCCTTGTTGGGAGTTTCTCCCCTGTCCTTATTGTGTTGTCCCTGTATGCATAGATTATTAAAGTAGTTCTGTTGAGGGTTGTTAGTTATACCTGTTTGTGGAGTGATACTTTGATGCTGATCCTTTGACTGCCTGTTCTGTGGTGAGGTGGGTCTCCATATAGTCTTCTGAGCTTTTTCCTCTTGCTGTTTGTTATTTCTTCTTTTCTGTACTTGCCATATCTCCTCGTGTTGCTGTGTGTGTTGTATTTTGTTGTCCCTTTCCTTGTTGCTGCTGGGATGTTTCTCCTCCTGTTCTTTGCTGTTATTCTGGTTATTGTCTTTTCCTTGTTGTGTCTGTTCCTTTTTTTGTTTAGTAGTCCTCTCAGCTTCCTGTTCCTTTCTTTTCCTGTATTCCTCATCCCTCAATTTGAAATTGCATTCTTCCACCATGTGCCCTTGATGCTTGCAATATACACAGTAATGAGGTATATTCTCATATTCAATGGGTTGCCATCTTCCAATTGTGAGGTCTTCATCATTCAATCCTATCCATACATGTCTAGGTCTAGCCTTAGTCAAGTCTATTTGGACTTTAACCTTAGCCATGCTGGCCCTGGTTCTTTTTATGGAGGCTGTATCAAGGTACAGAACTTTGCCAATAGAAGCAAGTAAAGGTGAGATGAACTCTTTCTTGAAACAGTGCCATGGTAATCCTGGCAACAGCACCCATATAGGAACAATGGGAGTCTCTTCCTCAGGTTTAAAATTAGGTGTCCAAGCCTGTATTCTCATCAATTTACCCTCGATGGTCATTCTCTGTTGTGTCCAGACCGTATTGTAGTCCAATTCATTTTCCAGATCTATAAACACATGCTTAGCATTGTAATGAGCTATATTAACTCCTCCATTAAGCTGAGTTTGCATGATGAAACTCTTTCTAATTAGTTCCACCTTCGGCATGGTGGAACTGAATTTACCTATTAAGGTATATTTGCAATCAACCGCCAGCTTATTCATGAAATCATCCATGTCGTAAATCACAGCAGGTTGTCCTTGTTTGGTTGTATGTCTCGGAGGAACCAGTTCGATGGTCTGAGTCTGTGCAGAGTGTATTTGCCTGAGTCTTGCTGCCAAGGTTTGCACAACAGTGTAAGGAGCCGGTTCTATGTTTTGCTCCTGTTTGTTGTTTTGATTCTCCTTAGGCTTACTGGTACCTGTGAGTTGCTGAACATGGCTAGTCTGTTGGCTATTCAAGGTGGCAGCAATATGTTTCTCAAAGTTACTAGAGATTTTAGGGAAGTCATTAGAATATTTATTGAGCTCAATACTTCCCCCATTTGTAGCCTGCCAAGACTGTTGTATATCATATTCCTTTTCACCTTGATCCTGGCAACTCGGATTTGTGGATCTTTTCTCCTTAGCTTTGACCAGTTTATGGCTATCTTTATCATTCATGTTATCAGCATTCAGATTAGGATTATGGAGAGAGTACTTACCTGCTCCGTTGTCATCTTCATTAGCATTCCTGTTTTGTGAGCTGTTGGCTGTTGCTATATATCCCTGTGATTGAACACAATTATGGATGTTAGTAGAAATGGTTTCTTTACCTGATCTCTGTTGCTTCCCGCTGTATATCATTGCTTCTGATGGCCTAATTCCAAACGAGAATTGCGATCCACTCTCCACTTCAATCACTTCCAAATTTATGTTCTCCTGATGATCATTTTGATCCTGTTTCGTTCCATGTGTCTCTTTTCCTGCTTGAATTTCCTTATTTTGTTCCAAGCTCGTATTCTGGCCTTGCTGTTGATTTATCGAGCTTTGGTGAACCTGGGAATTAACCTCTTGGTCCTCGACATCATCTCGAAGCTTATCTTTATCACTTTGCACATTTTGAATGCCTGTAATTCGATCAGGCCTTGCCTGAATTTCCTTGTGTGTTTGTTCATCATTGAAAACATTGGCAATGTTAATAGAATGATCCTTTGCTGTAGTAGGATGAATTCCTTCCTTAGTTCCTCCCTCCATTTCCAGTTCCTCAGGCGTCTGCCCACTGGAGTTCTTGCCGCCGGCGAATGGGCCGGCCATTTTGTTTGCGCTTGCACTAAGTTGTACCTCTTCACTAGGCGAACAAACCCCAGTGTTCCACTCGCCATCTAATTGGTGGGAACCTGTTCGAATCTGAAGGCGACGATCGGGCGATTCTTCTGCGATTTGCTCTTCAGTCGCGACATCAGATTTCTCAATTGACAGGATGAAATCATCTGATTTTTTAGTATGTTGTAGGCCTTGAGACGTAGAATCATTCCCTGTAATCAGTTTTCCTCGATTCAGTCCATCGCGATCTGGGGAAATGATTTCTTGAACTCCATCTAATTCTCCCTCCGAGTTCGCACTGTTCATCGCTACCTTATTTCTCGAATTCGTGGAGATATATGATGAATTAGATGGTCGTGCTTGGTGGGTTGTGTTCGTCTGGTCTGATCGCTCCTGTTGAGCTTGGTCCGGTGGCCGGACAGTGCCTACCGGCGGCTCACGCGCCATTCCGGCAGCTGCTGGGAAACTAGCCGTTAGGCTAGAGTTGGAGAGCGTTCTTTTTAGTGAGAAGCGTTAGAGAGAGAAAATATTCGGGGTTTAGTGTTTTGGGGTTTAGGGTTTAGGATTTTGGGTATAGGGTTTAGGGGTTAGAGTTTGGATTCAGTGTGTAGGGTTTACGACTTAGGGTTAGGTTTAGGGTTTAGTGGTTAGTATTTAGGGTCTGGGCTTTCGAGTTTAGGGATTAAGGTTTATGATTAGGATTAAGGGTTTTGATTTTAGGGATTAGGGTTTAGGATTTTTGGTTTTGAGTTAGGGTAGGGTTTTGAGTTTAGGATGTAAGGTTTAGGATGTAGGGTTTAGAGTTTAAGATTTAGTGTTTAGTGTTTAGAATTTGGATTTAGGATTTAGAGTTTAAGTTTTGAGGATTTATGGTTTAGGGTTTACGGTATAGGTTTTAAGGTTTAGGGTATTGAGTTTATGTTTTATGGTTTAGAGTATAGGGTTAAGGGTTTAGGATTTAGGGCTTAGGGTTTAGGGTGTAGAGTTTAGGGTTGGGAATTTAGGATTTAGGGTTTAGGGTATATGATATAGGATTTAGGGTATAGGGTATAGGGTTCATGGTTTAGGGTATAGGGCTTAGGGTTTCCCTTTTAGGGTATAGTCTTTAGGTTTGTGGGTGTAGGGTTTAGGGTTTTTGGTGTAGGCCATAGGGTTTAGAATTTAGGATTTAGGGTTTAGGGTTTGGGGTATTGGATTTAGCGTTAGGGTTTAGGGTTTAATGTTTTGTGTTTAGGATTTAGTGTTTAGATTTTAGAGTGTAGGATTTAGGGTTTAGGGTTGAGGGTTTAGGGTTTAGAGTTTGGATTTAGGGTTTAGGGTTTATGGTTGGGGTTAGGGTTTAGGGTTTTGTGTTTAGAAGTTTGGGTTTAGGGTTTAGAGTTTAGTATTTTGGATTTAGGCTTTAGGATTTAGGGTTTAGGGTAAAGGGTTTCGGGTTTAGTGTTTAGGGTTCAGGGCTTAGGGTTATAGTGTTTATGGTTTCGGGTTTAGTGTTTAAAGTATAGGGTTTAGGGTTTATGGTGTAGGGTTAAAGGTTCAAGGTTCAAGGTTTATGGTTAAAGGTGTAGGGATTAGGTTTTAGTGTTTAGCATTTAGGGTTTAGTGTCTAGGGTTTAGTGTTTCGAATTTAGGGACTAAGGGCCTAGGGTTTAGAGTTTAGGGTTTAGGGTATTGGTTTGTGGTGTATGATTTAGGGTTATGGTTTAGGATTTAGGGTTTAGGGTTTAGGGTTTAGTATTTAGTGTTTAGTGTCTAGGGTTTAGCATTAGGGTTGATGGTTTTGAGTTTAGGATTCAGTGTATAGGGTTTAGCTTTTAAGAGTTTAGTGTTTAGGGTTTTAAGGTTTAGGGTTTAGAGTTTGGAATTAGTGTTAAGGGTTTGGAGTTTAGGATTTAAGATTTAGGGTTTAAGGTTTAGAGTTTAGGATTTTGGGTTTAGGGTTTAGAGTTTGGATTTAGGACTTAGGGTTTAGGGTTTAAGGTATAGTGTTTAGGGTATGGGGTTTAAGTGTTACTGTTTAGGGCTTAGGTTTTATGGTATAGCGTTTAAGGTTTAGGGTTTAGAGTTTAGGATTTAGGAATTAGGGTTTAGGGTTTCGGATTTAGGGTTTAGGGTTTAAGATTTAGGGTTTAGGCTTTAGGATTTAGGGTATATAGTTTAGAGTTTAGGGTTTAGTGTATAGAGTTTGGATTTAGGGTTTAGGATATAGGTTTAGGGTTTTGAGTTTAGGATTTAGAGTTTAGGGTTCAGGGTTTGTGGTTTAGAGTTTGGATTATGGGCTTAGTGTTTAGGTTTAGGGTCTAGGGCTTAACGTTTAAGGTTAAGGGTTTGGGGTTTGGGGTTTAAGGTTTAGGGTTTAGGGTTTATGGTTAAGGGTTTAGGGTTTAGGGTTTGGGATTTAGGTTATAAGTTTTAGAGTTTAGGATTGGGGTTTAGGGTTTAGAGTTTTGATTTAGGTTTTAGGGTTTTGAGTTTACAAGTTTAGGTTTAGGGCGTACAATTTAGGGTTTTGAGTTTATCATTTTGGGTTTAGGTTTAGGGTTTAGGATTTTTTGTATAAGGTATAGGGCTTAGAGTTTGGGTTCAGGGTGTAGGGTTTACGACTTAGGGTTAGAGTTTAGAGTTTAGTGGTTAGTATGTAGGGTTTGGGATTTTGGGTTTAGGGTTAGGGTTAAGTGTTTTGAGTTTAGGATTTAGGGTTTAGGGTTTACGGTTTAGGGTGTAGAGATTCGGGTTGAGATTTTAGGATTTTGGGTATAGGGTGTAGGGTTTAATGTTTACAATTAAGGATTTAGGATTTAGGGTTTAGGGCTTTGGGTTTAGGATTTATGGTATAGGGTTTACGGTTTTGAGTTTAGTGTTCAGTATTTAGGATTTGTTGTTTTGGGTTGCGCGTTAGTGTTTACGGTTTTGATTTTAGGATTTATGGTATAGGGTTTAGGGTTTAGGGTTTAGGATTTAGGTTTAGGATTTTGAGTTTAGGATTTAGAGTTTTGGGTTTAGGTTTTATGGTAAAGCGTTTAAGGTTTAGGGTTTAGAGTTTTGGATTTAGGGATTAGGGTTTAGGATTTAGGGTGTGGGCTTTAGTGTTTACAATTAAAGATTTAGGGTTTAGCGTTTAGAGTTTAGTTTTAGGGTTTAGTGCTTAGGATTTAGGATTTAGGGTTTTGGGTTTCGCGTTAGGGTTTGCATTTTGAGTTTAGGATTTAGGGAATAGGGTTAGTGTTTAGGTTTAGAGTTTGGAATTTAGGGTTTAGGGTTTAGAGGATGGATTTGTGGTTTAGGGTTGAGGGATGGGGTTAGGGTTTAGAGTTTTGAATTTAGGATTTAGGGTTTAGGATTTAGAGTTTAGGACTTACGGTTTAGGGCTTTAGTTTTTAAAGTTTAGAGTTTGGATTTAGGATTTAGGCTTCAGGGTTTAGGGTTAAGCGTTTAGGTATTAGGTTTTAGGGCTTAGGTTATAGGGTTTAGTATTGTTTAGGGTCTAGGTTTGTGGATTTAGAGTGTAGGCTTTATGGTTTATAGTTTAGGTTTTAGGTTTTAGGTTTTAGGGTTTAGGGTTGACGATTTAGGGTTTAGGGTTTAGGATTTATGATTGGGGTTTAGGGTTTATGGTTTAATGTTTATGATTTTGAGTTTACAATTTCGAGCTTAGGGTTTACGGTTTAGGGTTTAAGGTTTAAGATTTTGAGTTTACGATTTTGAGCTTAGGGTTTAGGTTTTAGAGGTTCGATTTTGCATTTAGGGCTCAGGGTTATGTTTTTAGGGTTTAGGATTTAGGGTTTAGTGTTTAGGGTAAGAGTTAGGGATTAGAGTTCAGAATTTTGATTTAAGGTTTAGGGTTTATGATTTGGGATTTATGTTTCAGGGTTTATGCTTTAGAGTTTGGATTTAGGTTTAATGGTAGTTTAGGGTTTAGGATTTAGTGTTTAGCGTTTAAGGTTTTGGATTTGAGGTTGGATCTAGGATTTAGGTTTGGGATTAGTATTTAGGGTTTTGAGTTTAGTATTTAAGGTTTAGGGTTTAGGGTTTAGGGTTTAGAGTTTAGTATTTAAGGTTTATGGTTTAGAGTTTGTAATTAGGATTTAGGGTTTTGGTTTTAGGGTTTAGGGTTTAGGTTATAGAATTTAATGTATAGGGTTTAGGGTTTATACGGTATAGGGTTTAGGGTTTAGGGTGTAGGATGTAGGCTTCAGGGTTTAGTGTTTAGGATTTGGGGTTTAGTGTGTATGGTTTAGGGTTTAGGATTCAGGGTTTAGGTTGTAGAATTTAGGTTTTAGGGTATATGGTATAGGGTTTTGGGTATATGGAATAGGGTTTAGGGTATTGGATTTAGGATTTATGGTTTAGGGTATAGGGCTTAGGGTTTACTGTTTAGGCTATAGGCTTTAGGTTTTAGGGTTTTGGGTGTAGGCCTTAGGGTTTAGAATTTAGGATTTAGGGTTTAGGGTTTAGGGTTTAGGGTTTAGGGTTTAGTATTTAGGATTTAGGATTTAGGGTTTAGGGTTTGGGGTATAGGATTTAGTGTTTAGGCTTGAGTGTTTAGGTTTAGGGTTTAGTGTTTAGGGTTTAAGGTTTATGGTTTATGGTTTAGGGTTTAAGGTTTTGTGTTTAGGATTTAGTGTATACAGTTTAGTGTTTAGAGTTTAGAGTTTAGGATTTAGGGTTTAGGGTTTATGGTTGGGGTTAGGGTTTAGGTTTTTTTGTTTAGAAGTTAGGGTTTCGGGTTTAGAGGTTAGTATTTTGGATATAGGCTTTAGGATTTAGGGTTTAGGGTGAAGGGTTATGGGTTTAGTGTTTAGGGTTTAAGGTTTAGGGTATATGGTTTATGGTTTAAAGTATTGGTTTTAGGGTTTATGGTGTAGGGTTAAAGGATCAAGGTTTATGGTTAGCAGTATAGGGTTTAGGGTTTAAGGTTTTGGATTTTGGGTTTAGGGATTAAGATTTAGGGCTTAGGCTTTAGGATTTAGGGTATGGAGTTTAGAGTTTAGGGTTTAGTGTATAGAGTTTGGATTTAGGGTTTAGGATATAGGTTTAGGGTTTTGAGTTTAGGATTTAGAGTTTAGGGTTTACGGTTTAGAGTTTGGATTTAGGGCTTAGGGTTTAGGTTTAGGGTCTAGGGCTTAACGTTTAAGGTTAAGGGTTTAGGGTTTGGGGTTTAGGGTTTAAGGTTTAGGGTTTAGGGTTTAGGGTTTAGGGTTTATGTTATAGGGTTTAGGTTTTAGAGTTTAGGATTGGGGTTTAAGGTTTAGAGTTTGGATTTAGGCTTTAGGGTTTAGGGTTTTGAGCTTATAATTTAGGGTTTAGGGTTTACGATTTAGGGTTTTGAGTTTATCATTTTGGGTTTAGGGTTTAGGATTTTTGGAATATGGTTTAGGGGTTAGAGTTTGGATTCAGTGTGTAGTGTTTACCACTTAGGTTTAGGGTTTAGGGTTTAGCGGTTAGTATTTAGGATTTGGTCTTTAGGGTTTAGGGTTTATGATTAGGTTTAAGGGTTTTGAGTTTAGGGTTTAGGGATTAGGGATGGGTTTAGGGTTTAGGGTTTTGAGTTTAGGATTTAGGGTTTAGGATTTAGAGTTTAGGACTTAGGGTTTAGGTTTTTAGTGTTTAAAATTTAGAGTTTGGATTTAGGATTTAGGCTTCATGGTTTAGGGTTAAGCGTTTAGGTTTTATGGTTTAGGGTTTAGGGTTTAGTGTCTAGGGTAAGACTTAGGTTTTAGCATTTAGAATTTTGATTTATGGTTTAGGTTTAGGGTTTAGGGTTTAAGGTTTAGAGCTTATGATTTAGGGTTTATGTCTTAGGGTCTATGCTTTATTGTTTGGATTTAGTGTTAATGGTAGTTTAGTCTTTAGTTTTTATGATTTAGGGTTTAGGGTTTAAGGGTTAGGATTTGAGTTTGGATTTAGGGTTTAGGGTTTAGGTTTGGGATTACCATTTAGGATTTTGAGTTTAGGATTTAAGGTTTAAGGCTTAGGGTTTAGGATTTCGAGTTTGGATTTTGGATTTACGATTTTGGTTTTATGGTTTATGGTTTAGGGTATAGGATTTAAGGTATAGCGTTTAGTGTTTATACGGTATAGGGTTTACGATTTAGGGTTTAGGGTGTAGGCTTCAGGGTTTAGTGTTTAGAATTTAGTGTTTAGGGTGAAAGGTTTAGGGTTTTGGATTTAGGATTTAGGATTTAGGTTTTAGAATTTAGGGTTTATGGTATAGGATTTAAGGTATAGGGTTTAGGTTTTAGAATTTAGGATTTAGGGTTTATGGTATAGGATTTAGGTTAGAGGGTTTAGGGTTTAGGGTTTATGGTTTAGGATATAGGGCTTAGGGTTTACTGTTTAGGGTATGGGCTTTAGGTTTTTGGGTGTAGGGTTTAGGATTTAGAATTTATGGTTTGGAGTTAGTGTTGGGTTTTGACTTTAGGATCTAAGGTTAAGGGTGTAGGATTTAGAGTTTAGGACTTAGTGTTTAGGGTTTAGAATTTGGATTTCGGATTTAGAGTTTAAGTTTTAGGATTTATGGTTTAGGGTTTACGGTATAGGGTTTAAGGTTTAGGGTTTAGGGTATTGGGTTTATGGTTTAGGATTTAGGGTTTATGGTTTAGAGTACAGGGTTTAGGGTGTAGAGTTTGGGGTTGAGAGTTTAAGATTTAGGGTTTAGGGTGTAGGCTTTAGTGTTTACAATTAAGGATTTAGGATTTAGGGTTTAGGGTTTAGCGTTTAGAGTTTAGGTTTAGGGTTTAGTGTTCAGGATTTAGGATTTAGGGTTTTGGGTTTCGGTTAGGGTTTACGGTTTTGAGTTTAGGATTTAGGGTATAGGGTTTAGTGTTTAGGATTTAGAGTTTTGGATTTAGGGTTTACGGTTTAGAGTATGGATTTAGGGTTTAGGGTTTAGGGATGGGGTTAGGATTTAGGGTTTTGAGTTTACGATTTAGGGTTTAGGGTTTGGGGTTTAGTGTCTAGGGTAAGAGTTAGGTTTTTGGGTTTAGAATTTTGATTTATGGTTTAGGGTTTAGTATTTAGGCTTCATGTTTTAGGGTTAAGCGTTTAGGTTTTAGGGTTTAGGGCTTAGGATATAGTGTTTTGGGTTTAGGGTTTAGTGTCTAGGGTAAGAGTTAGGTTTTAGGGTTTAGAATTTTGATTTATGGTTTAGGATTTAGGGTTTAGGGTTTAGGGTTTAGCATTAGAGTTGATGGTTTTGAGTTGAGGATTTAGGGTGTAGGGTTTGGCGTTATGAGTTTAGGGTTTAGGGTTTAGAGTTTGGAATTAGTGTTTAGGGTTAGGATTTAGGGTTTTGAGTTTAGGATTTAAGATTTAGGGTTTAAGGTATAGTGCTTAGGGTTTAGGGTATGGGGTTTAAGGGTTAGTGTTTAGGGCTTAGATTTTATGGTATAGCATTTAAGGTTTAGGGTTTAGAGTTTGGGATTTAGGGATTAGGTTTTAGGGTTTGGATTTAGAGTTTAGGGTTTAGGCTTTAGGATTTAGGGTATAGAGTTTAGAGTTTAGGGTTTAGTGTATAGATTTTGGATTTAGTCTTTAGGATATAGGTTTAGGGTTTTGAGTTTAGGATTTAGAGTTTATGGTTTAGAGGTTGGATTCTGGGCTTAGGGTTTAGGTTTAGGGTCTCGGGATTAACGTTTAAGGTTAAGGGTTTAGGGTTTGGGGTTTAAGGTCTAGGGTTTAGGGTTTAGAGTTTAGGGTTTAGGGTTTATGGTTAAGGGTAAAGGGTTTTAAGTTTAGGGTTTAGGATTTATGGTTTGGAATTAGGGTTGGGTTTCGAGTTGAGGATCTAAGGTTTAGGTTGTAGGTTTTAGAATTTAGTATTTAGGGTTTAGGGTTTAGAATTTGAATTTAGGATTTAGAATTTAGGTTTTTTTTTATTTTTTATTTTTTATTTTTTTTCTTATTTGAACGACCCTTGAGGGGGTCAGGGGCTTAGCAACACCCCCAGGCCTTAGCATAAATATAAAATTAATGGTACAAGGAGGGGGGCATTAACCTAACCTCCAATCCTATGGTGGTTCATAAGTCTACCTTCCTGCTAAGGAAAGTCAACTCATCCCCATACTACAACGGGAAACCTAAAGACTATGTACCTAGGCGAGGGGACTCCCCTCGATACAGAGAATCTAGGAAACATAAACAAGGGAGACTCTCCCCTTACAATATTGTAAAGAAAACAAGAACTAAGCTATAACCGAAATTATAACTATTTTGAGGAGGTCTTCATCAAGGTGGTTCTTTGATTCTTTTGATTTTCCTTCTCCTAAAATTTGCCATTTCTAGCATGTCTAGTTGATAGTGAGCTCGTGCTTCCTTGGGCAGTTTTTGACTATTGCTATATATGTTGGGGCTCGTAATTTTGTGACTTTGTTTTGCTAAAGAATCAGCCACTGAGTTGGCTTCTCTGTATGTATGTTCGCATCTAAAGTTGCTTGTCTGCCCTATAAGTGCCTTCATCTGCTGTACCTGCGTGTTAACACTCCAAGGTGGTTTAGTTTTTGCCATGATCCAGTCAACTAGTGGCTGCGAATCCACTTCCAACAGGACATTCTTGTAGCCTAGTTGGAGGATCCAAGTCATGCCAAATATAGCCACTCCAATTTCAGCTTGATTATTAGTTCCTTCTCCCATTGGTGTGGAGAAGGCTAATATTATTTCTCCCCTGTGGTCTCGGATGATACCTCCAACACCTAGCTTTCCAGGATTGTTTATTGCACTGCCGTCAGTGTTGAGCTTTACCCAATCTTTTGGTGGTCTTCTCCACATAACCAAGGTCACTTTAATGTCATGAATACAGTTTTCCCCCATTACTATGAAGTCCTTCCAGTTAGATGGCCATCTGATTTGAGGGAATACTGTGTTCATTAGTTTGTAGTTATCCTTGTATATGGAGTATTTAACTCTGCTCATATTGGACAGTTTGCCTCCATACTTGCTCGCACATTTGTTTTTCCATAGATTCCAACAGATGAAGATTGGTGTAGCTTGTATCAACAGGCTATGAGCTTCATTTTTTGGTTTAGTTGACCACCATTGCCTGATCAATTGAGGCAGTGAGCTGTGGTTTGTGATGATGCCTGCAGTTTCAGAAAAACTTTTCCATACATAGGTAGCAAAGTGTCCATTGTTGAAGATATGTTCTATAGTATCCATTCCAGACCTGTTACAACAAAAACACTTTGCCGGCTCATTGCCAAACTTAGTTAGTTTTTCATTAGTTGGGAGTTTACCTCTTAAGGCTCTCCACAAAAGAAAAGAAGCTTTAAAAGGAATACTCTTATGCCAAATAAAGGAATTAAACTTAGATTTGTTCCTCTTATCTCTTATAACATTCCAAGCAGAGGAGCAAGTAAAGTGTCCATCATTGTTCAGATTCCAGATGGCTTGGTCAGGTGTGTCCTGCTGGTAGTGAAGGTCTGTTGCAAGGATGTCGGCTAGGTGGCATGGAGGAGCATGTTGTCTCAGCTTGTCATAATTCCATTGTCCATTCATTAAGAACTCAGCAACCTTAGTATTATTGAACCTCTTGCTATCATTAGTAAATCTAGAAAGAGGTCCAACACCAAGCAAATTATCCCACCAGAAATTGCAGCTGCCAGAGTTGATTCTCCATTGGATGTGTTCCTCAGCTTGCTTTTTGTTATGCATCAGCTGCTTCCAGGTAATAGACTGTACTGTATCCCATTTCTTACTTATAGGATTTGATCTTTGACAATATTTAGCCCTGAGAAAGTCCCCCCAGAGTGTTTTTCTTGCTCTGAAGATCCACCACTGTTTGTATTTAAAGGCCCTGCAGACATCCTTTAAGTTCCTCACACCTATGCCTCCTTCATCTAGAGGATAACTTAGGTTTTTCCATGAGGCCCAATGGTATTTCTTCATGTCATTCCTCCATCCCCAAAAAAAATCTGCAATCATTCCTTGGATTTGTTTGAGGATAGTAACAGGGGGGGGGGGGGGGTAATTGCAGACAACAGAGGAATAGGCAAAGATTGTAGGACATGTCTGATTAAAATTACCCTACCACCATAGCTAAGAATTTTAGTATGCCAACCTGTAATCTTGTTGATCACCTTGTTGATGAGGTCTGAGAAATATATAATTCTAGGCCTGCCAACAAATAAAGGGCAGCCTAGATAAGTAATGACTCCTTCCTTGTGTTTAAAACCTGTCACTCTTATGATTCTTTCCTTAGTACTATTGAAAGTATTCGAATGAATCATGAAATGACTTTTCTCCTTGTTCACTAATTGTCCTGAAATATTTTCATAGGAACTCAGAGTCTGCATGATGAGTTGTAGTGTTTTCTGTCTACCTGAGGTGAAGATGATAATGTCATCTGCAAAGGTTAGATGATTAACTTGAGGACCTCTGTTTTCCATGAAGAAACCATGGTAGTGTGGGTTGTTATGCAGCCTGTTAAGAGATCTGGATAGGACTTCTGCGCCTAAAATAAATAGGGCAGGGGAGAGGGGGTCTCCTTGTTTGAGTCCTTTGGTAGATTTGAAGAAACCATATCTCTTGCCATTGACTATAATAGAATACCAATTATTAGTCATAGTCCTCCAAACCATATCAATAAAGACTTCATCAAAACCCATTCTTCTCAGCACTAGACATATGTAGGGCCAGTGAACTCTATCATATGCCTTAGCCATGTCAAGTTTAATGATAACATTACTGCCAATGTTAGGTTTCTTGGTTTGATGAATAATCTCCTGTGCTAACATGATGTTTTCAGAAATATTCCTGCCCTTTACAAAGCCAGATTGGTTGAGAGAAATCAAGTCTGGTAGTATAGGGCCAAGTCTGGAACTCAATAGCTTGGAAATGATTTTGCTAGTGAATTTGCTGAGGCTGATAGGTCTAAATTCCTTCAACTTGTTGGGATTGTTCACTTTAGGAAGAAGAACAATACATGAGTGGGAAAAATATCTGGGTATCACCTGTCCACAGAAGAAGGCTTGAATGACTTCAAGCAGGTCCTATTTAATAATATGCCAGCACTTCTAAAAAAAATGTCCACTCATCCCATCTAGTCCAGCTGCTGAGTTAGGATTCATGGAAAAAACTACTTCTTTCAATTCCTCCAAAGTGGGCATAGAGGTTAGACATTTGTTTTGCTCCTGAGTGACCCTTCTTTGAATGCAGTCCAGACCTTCTTCATTGATAGTCTTATTATCCCCTGTGAATACCTTCTGAAAGTGGTCACAAGTAGCCTTGGAAATAATTTCCTCTCCCTGTATCCATTCTCCATCCTCTATCAAAAGTTTGTGAATGAACAATTTTCTTCTTCTCCCCCTTATTAAGGAGTGAAAATATTTGGTATTGGCATCTCTTTCCTTGAACCATTGTAACTGTGTTTTTTGTTTTAAAATGGAATCCTCAAGTTTTAGAAACCTGATATACTCTGCATTCAGCCCATGTAAGATTGTTCTGTTGGCCTCTGTCTGTTCCTGAATAAAATTGTCTTCAGCAGTTCTCACCTTTTCTTCATAATCTCTGACTTTGCTGAAGATATCACCAAGTTCCCTTCTAGACCACACACTAAGGGTGTTGGACAGCCTTTTCAGTTTTTGGTGAAATCTCCACATGCTGCTTCCTTCTACATTTCTTTCCCAACATGATTTCACAGTATTTATGAAGTTGGGTTGTTCAGTCCAACAGTTTAGAAATTTGAAGTACCTGATGTGCTCCTCCTCTTTAGGAATCATTTCCATCAACAAAGGACAATGATCTGATCCTATAGAAGGCAAGTGAGTGATGGTAGTCTGAGGCATCATTTCCAGCCATTTATCATTGACCAATGCTCTATCCAGTCTTTTCCAAATTCTATGATGTATTCCCCCTTTATTAGACCAAGTAAATTTATGTCCACTGAAACCAAGATCTATCAATCCACAGGCTTCAATGACAGCAATGAAATCCAGACTTTTCCTCATATTGTAGGGAACACCTCCCAGCTTCTCCTCCATAGAGGTAATAACATTGAAGTCTCCTACTGAGCACCAAGTTTTATTATTATCTGCAGCATGATGAAGCATTCTGTCCCAGAGGGGCCTTTTGAGTTGGTCCTTACACTTAGCATACACAAAAGTAATGGTGAAGTGTTCCTGAATTTCATTGTGAGAGAATTCACAAGTGATCTGCTGGTCATCTTCTTCAAGGACTACACAGTCAATATCCTTGCTCCAAAACAGCCAAATTTTTCCATTACCATTACTCACTGCCTGTTCCATATTCATCTGGTGCCTAAATGATTGAATCAAATTACTGTCTGAAAAAGGTTCTAGAATGGCCATAATAGAAAGATGATGAAGCTTCCTGAGAGTTTTGATCCTTTCCAAAGCTCCTTGAGTAGTAATCCCCCTCACATTCCAAATAATTGTACTAATCATTTGAGATGATTTGGAGGTAAAAAGTCTAGTGTTTGGTCTGCCTGCAGTGACAGTGCTAATGTCTTGATTTTTGAAGTGGAATTTGTCATGATGAAATCCCCTCAGAGATAGGCCCTGTTTGTCTGTGACCTGTTGTATTTCATTTTCTAGGACATGGTCATAATTGGGACTGAAAGCTCTGATTAACATTTCACTGGTTTCTTCTTCATCATCTTGTTCTTTGAAAGATTGATTATCCCCATCCAATTCATCTTCAGAATTAATCACAGCATACTCATCTATGATAGGGATAGAATTCAGTTGACAGTTGCTCTGTTCTTTGTCTGGTGGAGTCTTGGGAATAGGGGTCATATACTAAGCCTGCAAAGGAGTGATATCCATACCCTTTTGATCATCAACTATAATAAATTCCTTACAGACCTCCTCATTTTCTTCCTGATCTCCTTGTTGCACACCTTCCTGTTGCATGTTCTGTTTCTTCTTGGCTGCATCCCTCTTCTTTTTGCTGGGTTTGTTCTTGCTTTTAGGGGTGCCTTCCTGCTTGCTGGTACTAGCCTTGGATCCCAAGTCTTTAGCCATAGAGCCCTTATTGTGGTTATTTCTATCATTCTGAGATTGAGATGCTGCTATAATTTGTTGCTGAGTTTGTTGATTCCTTGACTTGTGCTGTGAAGTTTTAGTGGTAGCAGGGGTTTTAAGGTTAGAAATGTGGTCACTATCCATACCCTCATGCAGAACATGAGGCAGAATCCCCCCTTTGGATACCCCTTCCTGCAGGTTAGTGTGGTTCTCCTGACATACCCCCTCCATCCCTCCTTCAGCTTCATCATTACAAGTAACAACCATAGAACCAATATTGGGGTTTACAGGGGTGGGGAGCATTGGGTCAATACCTGAGTTCTTCATGTTATCCTTGCCTCCTTTGTGTCTGGTCAGATTTATTTTGTCTTGTTTTTTGTCCCTTCTGTTTTGTGTTTCATGTGGTGGTGTCCCTCCAGTGTTAAAAGGTCCTTCCCTGTCTTCCTTTTGCTCCTCCTGCATTTGTAAGTTAGTAAAAATATTTTGATTATGGTTATTAGTAATACTTGTTTGTTGAGTTGTGTTTATTTGGTGCTCCCTTGTCTGCCTGCTTTGTGGTGATGTAGGTCTCCATATTGATTTTTGTGGTCTGTCCACCTGCTGTTTGGTGTTTCTCCTTTTTTGTGTTTGCCATCCTTCTTCCTTTTGTTGTGTATTGTGTTTTTGATAGTCCCCTTCACTGTTGTTGTGTTTATGCTTTTCTTCCTGTTCATTTGCTTTAGTTTGTGTGATATCCTTTCCCTGTTGCAGTTGTTCCCCTTTGTTTTTGTTTGCCTTGTCTGTTTCTAGCTCCTTCCTTTTCTTGAATTCTTCATCCCTTACTTTGAAGTTGCAATCTTCTATCATGTGGCCTTGGTGTCTACAATATACACAGTAAGGGGGAATATTTTCATATTCAATGGCCTGCCATCTCCCTATTGTGAGGTCTTCATCATCCAATCCTATCCATACATGTCTTGGTCTTGCCTTTGTAAGATCAACTTGGACTTTCACCTTGGCCATACTAGCTCTAGTTCTTTTAATAGAAGCTGTGTCGAAGTACAA
Organism: Solanum bulbocastanum; assembly: GCA_037074985.1. Classification (NCBI taxonomy): domain Eukaryota; kingdom Viridiplantae; phylum Streptophyta; class Magnoliopsida; order Solanales; family Solanaceae; genus Solanum; species Solanum bulbocastanum. The sequence continues at coordinate 29,511,909 of CM073601.1, read as the reverse complement.
CACCTTTCCCACAGAATCAAGCAGAGGTGTGATGAATTCCTTTTTGAAGCAATGCCATGGTAGCCCTGGTAGCAGAACCCATATAGGGACTATAGGAGTTTCCTCCTCAGGTCTAAAATTAGGGGTCCAGGCCTGTATTCTCATCAGCTTACCTTCAATAGTCATTCTCTGTTGTGTCCATACAGTGTTATAGTCCAGCTCATTCTCCAAATCTATAAACACATGTTTTGCATTATAGTGAGCTATATTGACCCCCCCCCCCCCCCCATTGAGTTGAGTTTGCAAGATGAAGCTTTTCCGAATGAGTTCCACCTTAGGCATGGTGGCACTGAATTTGCCTATCAAGGTATATTTACAGTCCACAGCTAATTTATTCATGAAATCATCCATATCATAGATCACTGTAGGTTGGCCCTGTTTGGTCGTGTGTCTGGGGGCTACCAGTTCAATGGGATCAGCATGTGCAGCATGAACTTGTCTGAGTCTTGCAGCCAAAGTTTGAACCACAGTATAAGGTGCTGGTTCAATACGTTGATCTTGCTTGTTGTTTTGACCCTCATTTGGTCTGCCGGTAGCAAGGAGCTGATGATGGGGTTTGGTTTGCTGATTTTTCTGATCATTAGACTTATGTCTATCAAAATTACTAGATATCTTTGGGAATTCCTTATAGTAGTTATAGTGATCAGTATTTCCCTCGTTGGTTGCCTGCTGTGACTGCATTCCTTTTTCTATTCCATTATCAGGACCTTGCACATTATAGTCCCTTTTTCTTTGTTCAGAATCATTCAAACTACTAACCTTTTGCAGATTTGCAGCAACCTGTTTATGACTATCACTACTGCTCCAATTAACAGCACTATGTTTATGATTAGAGTTAGTGTACTTACCTGCTTGTTGGACATCCTCTGTTGTGTTCACTGCTTGTGCAACATTAGCTGCTGTGAATTGTACCTGCATTTGATTCGGATTATGAAAGTTAGCGATATTTACCTCCCCACCTGACCTCTGTTGTTCTTCACTGATTGGAATGGTATCTGTAGGTCTAACTCCAAAGGAGAATTGCGTGGAACTCTCCACCTCCACCACTTCCATAGTTGTAGGCCTTGTAGTATCACGTTGATCATTTTGCATTTGTTTTGGCTCTTGATCATATTGTTTTGATTGTGTTTCCATGTGTTGCTCATCAGTTATACATTGTTCTTGTTTTTGAAATTTTGCTCCTTGGTGCTCCTGGGACTTAGTCCAAGTTCTGCAGAGGGGTTCTTCAGACTCAGCTAGCTGATTACTTGACGGAATCACATTACGAGTTTGTTCTTGTGCAACATTAGTGTGTATGTTAGTGTGATGAACCTCCTCTTCATTGGGATAGATTCCTTCGTCAACGCAGCCAAAAATTTTCTGATCTTTCACTGCTCGACCACCGGAATTCTTGTCGCCGGCGATTGGACCGTCCGTTTTTCTTGAAACTTCAGTGGGATGTACCTCTTCACTAGGAGAGTAATCCCCAATGCTCAACTCGCCCTGAAATTGATGGGAGTGTGCTCGAATTTGAAGGCGCATTTCCGACGACTTTTCGGCGATTCCTCTAGAAATCGCCTCTCCAGATCTCTCAACTGACGAGATAGAATCATTTGATTTTTCAGTATGTTGTAGGCCTTGACTAGTAGAAACATTCCCTTTAACCATCCTTACTCGATTCAAGCTATCGCGAACTGGGGGAATAATTTTCTAATTGCCTTCTATTTCTCTCCGAGAATTTGCACTGTTCATCGCTTCATTGTTTCTAGAATTCACGGAGATGTAGGATGAATTAGAGGGCGGTTGATGGTGGGTTTTGTTCGTCTGGTTGAGGCGCTCCTGTTGAGCTAGGTCCGGTGGCCGGACAGTGCCTACCGGTGGCTCACGCGCCATTCTGGTAGTTGCTGGAAATATAGCCGTTAGGCTTATGTTGTAGAGCGTTCTTTTTAGTGAGCTGCGTTAGAGAGAGAAAAAATTGGGAAATGGGGAAGCGATTCGAATTTAGGTTTTAGGATTTAGGGTTTAGGGTTTATGGTTTAGAGTATAGTGTTTAGGGTTTAGGGTTTTGTGTTTAGGGAGTAGAGTTTGGGTTTGAGGGTTTAGGATTTAGGGTTTAGCATTTAGAGTTTAGTTTTAGGGTTTAGTGCTTAAGATTTAGGATTTAGGGTTTTGGGTTTTGCGTTAGGGTTTGCATTTTGAGTTTAGGATTTAGGGAATAGGGTTAGTGTTTAGGTTTAGAGTTTGGAATTTAGGGTTTAGGGTTTAGAGGATGGATTTGGGGTTTAGGGTTTAGGGATGGGGTTAGGTTTTAGAGTTTAGGACTTACGGTTTAGGGCTTTAGTTTTTAAAGTTTAGAGTTTGGATTTAGGATTTAGGCTTCAGGGTTTAGGGTTATGTTTAGGTATTAGGTTTTAGGGCTTAGGTTATAGGGTTTAGTATTATTTAGGGTCTAGGATTTTGGATTTAGAGTGTAGGCTTTATGGTTTATGGTTTATGGTTTGGGTTTTAAGTTTTAGGTTTTAGGGTTTAGGGTTGATAGTTTAGGGTTTAGGGTTTAATGTTTAAGATTTTGAGTTTACGATTTCGAGCTTAGGGTTTAGGTTTTAGAGGTTTGATTTTGCATTTAGGGCTCAGGATTATGTTTTTAGGGTTTAGGATTTAGGGTTTAGTGTTTAGGTTAAGAGTTAGGGTTTAGAGTTCAGAATTTTGATTTAAGGTTTAGGGTTTATGATTTAGGATTTATGTTTCAGGGTTTATGCTTTAGAGTTTGGATTTAGGTTTAATGGTAGTTTAGGGTTTAGGATTTAGTGTTTAGCATTTAAGGTTTAGGATTTGAGGTTGGATTTAGGGTTTAGGTTTGGGATTACTATTTAGGGTTTTGAGTTTAGTATTTAAGGTTTAGGGTTTAGGGTTTAGAGTTTGTAATTAGGATTTAGGTTTAGGGTTTATACGGTATAGGGTTTAGGGTTTAGAGTTCGTAGGATGTAGGCTTCAGTTATCCCACCAAAAGGAGCAGTTACCATTGTTCAGTTTCCACTGGATGTTCTCTTCCACTTTCAGTTTGTTGTGCATAAGATGTTTCCAAGTGAGGGATTCTCCTGTATCCCACTTCTTACTGACAGGATTAGACCTCTGGCAATATTTAGCTTTAAGGAATTCCCCCCAGAGGGATTGTTTGGCTCTAAACACCCACCAATGTTTGTATTGAAAGGCCCTGCAAACATCTATAAGATTTCTTACCCCTATGCCTCCTTCTTCAACTGGAAAGCTAAGATTTTTCCATGACGACCAGTGATATTTCTTCTTATCATTTCTCCATCCCCAGAAGAAGTTGGCTATAATGCCCTGTATCTGTTTGAGAACTGTAACAGGAGGGGTAACTGCAGATAATAAATGAATGGGGAGGGATTGTAATACATGCTTAATTAAGATAGCTTTACCTCCATAACTTAGAATCTTAGTCTGCCAGCCTGTGGTTCTGGTGAGGACCTTGTTAATAAGGTCAGAAAAGTATATAATCCTGGGCCTGCCAACAAATAAAGGGCATCCCAGATAGGTAATAATTCCTTCTTTTTGCCTGTAACCTGTAGCCTTTTTTATTCTATTTCTAGTACTGCTGAAAGTATTGGAATGGATCATGAAATGACTTTTGTCTTTGTTTACCAACTGGCCTGATGTTTCCTCATAATCATTCAATGTTTGCATAACCAGCTGTAAAGTTTTCTGTCTTCCAGAAGTGAAAATTATAATATCATCTGCAAAGCTCAAGTGGTTCACCTGTGGGCCTCTTTTTTCCATGAAGAATCCATGATAATCAGGGTGGTTATGGAGTCTGTTAAGAGATCTGGATAATACCTCTGCTCCTAAAATAAATAAGGCAGGGGAGAGGGGGTCTCCTTGTTTGAGTCCTCTAGTAGATTTGAAGAAACCATACCTCTTACCATTGATAATAATAGAATACCAGTTATTAGCCATAATTCTCCAAACCATGTCAATGAAGCCCTCACAAAACCCCATCTTTCTCAGTACCAGGCAGGTATATGACCATTGTACCCTGTCATATGCTTTGGCCATATCAAGTTTGATAATTACATTGCTCCCAATGTTAGGTTTTTTGATTTGATGAATCATTTCTTGGGCCAGCATGATGTTTTCAGAAATACTTCTGCCTTTCACAAATCCTGATTGGTTGGGGGATATCAAGTCAGTTAAGATGGGACCTAGTCTAGTACTTAAAAGTTTAGAAATAATCTTGCTGATGAAGTTACTCAAACTGATAGGTCTGAACTCCTTCAGTTTAATGGGATTGCTCACTTTAGGCAAGAGAACAATGCAAGAATGAGAAAAGTATTTAGGAATCATTTGCCCACAAAAGAAAGCTTGGATGACATCCAGGAGATCTTGCTTGATTATATGCCAACACTTCTGGAAAAAGTTCCCATTCATTCCATCCGGACCAGCTGCTGAATGTGGATTCATGGCAAAGACCACTTCTTTCAATTCCTCCAAGGAAGGCATAGCAGTTAGTGTTTCATTCTGAGTCTGCTTGACAGTTCTGTGAATACAGTCCATAGCTCTTTCATCGATGGTTTTATTTTCTCCTGTAAAAATATTCTGGAAGTAGTCACAGGCTGCTTTAGCAATAGAACTGTCTCCTTTGATCCATTCCCCTTCTTCATTCATGAGTTTGTGAATAAAAAGCCTTCTTCTCCTCCCTCTTATAAGTGAGTGGAAGTATTTTGTATTAGCATCCCCTTCCTTGAACCAATGTAGTTGTGTTTTCTGTTTCAATATAGAATCTTCAAGTTTCAGGAACCTGATATACTCAGCATTAATTTCATGCAGGGCAGTTCTGTTAGTATCAGATTGGTCCTGAATGAGCTTTTCTTCTGCAGCTTGCACTTTCTGTTCATATTCCTTTACCTTGCTGAATACATCCCCAAATTCCACCTTCGACCAGGAGCTAAGAGTGTTGGAAAGTCTCTTTAGTTTCTGGTGGAATTTCCACATGCTGTTGCCCTCTGTATTTCTTTCCCAGCAAGCCTTAACAATGTCAAGAAAATTAGAATGATCAGTCCAAAAATTAAGAAATTTAAAGTACCTGATGTGGTCATTCTCTGCTGTATTCATTTCCATCAGTAAAGGGCAGTGATCTGATCCCACAGAAGGTAAGTGTGTGATGGTGGTCTGAGGCATCTTTTCTAACCAGGTATCATTAACAAGAGCTCTGTCAAGCCTTTTCCAAATCCTATGACCAATGCCCCTTTTATTAGACCAAGTGAATTTTTGCCCACTGAAGCCTAAATCAATGAGTCCACAAGCCTCTATGGTAGCAATGAAGTCCAGGCTTTTCTTCATGTTGTAGGGGATACCACCAAGTTTTTCTTCAATAGTGGTAATTACATTGTAATCTCCCACTGAGCACCAGGGCCTATTGTTCCCACTAGCTTGATGTAGCATTCTGTCCCACAGAGGCCTTCTAAGGAAATCTTTACATTTTGCATACACAAAGGTGATACTGAACTGTTCCTGGATTTCATTGTGCCTAATGGTACAAGTAATCTGCTGTTCATCCTCTTCAATTACTGCACAGTCAACATCCTTATTCCAAAAGACCCAAATTTTGCCATTACAGTTGCTGGTAGCCTGATCCATGGCCAATTGAACTTTGAAGTTTTGGACCTGATTCTTATCAGAGAAAGGTTCCAAAATAGCAATAATAGATGGTTGATGAAGCTTCCCAAGTATCTTGATTCTTTCAAGTACCCCCTGAGTGTTAATCCCTCTCACATTCCAAATAATTGTACTAATCATTGAGAAGATTTAGAAGATTTAGAGGTAAACAGTCTAGTATTTGGTCTGCCTGTAGTGACTGTGTTGATGTCTTGATTGTTGAAGTGGAATTTCTCATGTTGAAACCCTCTTGGAGATAGGCCTTGCTTGTTAGTCACCTGTTGGATCTCCTCTTCAGTATTATGATCATATCTAGGACTGAATGCCCTGATCAGCATTTCACTAGTATCATCATCATCATCCGGCTCCTTAACTGATTGGTTGTCTTCATCCATTTCATCTTCTGAGTTGTCCACAGCATACTCGTCAAAATTAGGAATTGAATTGGTTTGACAAGTACCCTGTCCTGTATCTGGAGGGTCCTTAGTTGGATTCACATATTGGGCCTGTAATGGAGTGATATCCATGCCTTGCTGGTTATCTATCATGATGAATCTCTTATAATTCTCTTCATTGTTCTCCTGCTCCTCTTGTTGTTTTTCCTCTTGCTGGTGGTTCTGTTTTTTCTTAGCTGCATCTCTTTTCTTTTTGCTAGGCTTATTTTTACTTTTAGGTGTGATTTCCTGGCCACTAGTACTTGCTTTGGAGCCCATATCCTTTGCCATAGCCCCCTTTTGTTGCTTACCCACTGAATTCTGTTCAGTTGACTGTTTGCTGCTGTTATTACCCTTACCTGTTTGTTCATGTCTGTCTGCCTGGTCCTGTTGTTGAGTTGGTGTCTTCTTGGCCTTATGTTGTGGAGGTTTATTGGTAGTAGTGGCTCCATTGTCTGAGTTAGGGGTAGCAGGGGTTCTGTGGTCTGGACTATGGTCAGTATCAACCCCCTCATGCAGAACATGAGTCAAATTCCCCCCTTTGGAAGCCCCTTCCTTCAGGTTAGTATGTTTCTCCTGACTTCCCTCATCCAACCCCCCTTCAACTTCATTGCTGTTGTTCTTAGTACCCTCCTGTCTATCCTTAGTTTTGTTTTGCTCTGGTATTTTTCCTTGCTGTGCTTCTTGTGGTGGTGTTCCCCTATTGTGATTAAGGTCCTCCTTTTCAGCATTTTGCTTTTCCTGCATATTCAAGTTAGTAAAGGAATTATATTTAGGGATATTAGCTATACCTGTTTGCTGCTGACTGTGTTGTTGTTGCTCCTTTGTCAACCTATTTTGTGGTGAAGTAGGTCTCCAGACTGTTTTCTGCATTTTGTCTTCCTGCTGTTTGTTATTTCTCCTCTTTTGGACATGCCATTCTTGTTCCTGTTGTTGTTCTAGTTGTTCGTAGTTGTTCTTTTCCTTGTTGTTTTGGCTTTGCTTCTCTTCATGTTCCTTCATATTGGTCTGTTTGTTTTCCTTTCCCTGTTGCATCTGTTCTTCCTTTTGTTTTTTTTCAATTTCCAATTCCTTTCTTCTTTTGAGTTCCTCATCTCTTATTTTGAAGTTACACTCCTCTACCATGTGGCCTTGATGTCTGCAGTACTCACAGTAGGGAGGAATATTCTCGTATTCAATAGGCTGCCATCTCCCTATGGTAAGATCCTCCTCATCCAATCCTATCCAAACATGTGTAGGTCTAGCTTTGGTTAAGTCTACTTGGACTTTTACCTTGGCCATACTAGCTCTAGTCCTTTTAATAGAAGCAGTATCCAAGTATAGGACTTTGCCTATCGAGGCTAACAGAGGTGTTATGAATTCCTTCTTGAAACAATGCCATGGTAGACCTGGCAGTAGAACCTAGATAGGTACTATAGGAGTCTCTTCTTCCGGTCGAAAGTTAGGGGTCCAAGCTTGGAGTCTCATCAGTTTGCCCTCAATAGTCATTCTTTGCTGTGTCCATACTATATTATAGTCAAGCTCATTGTCTAAATCAATGAATACATGTCTTGCATTGTAGTGTGCTATGTTCACCCCCCCATTGAGTTGAGTTTGCATAATGAAACTCTTTCTGATTAGTTCCACTTTAGGCATGGTATTACTAAATTTACCTATCAACGTGAACCTACAATCAGTAGCCAAAGTGGTCATGAAATCCTCCATATCATAGATAACTGCAGGTAGACCTTGTTTGGTAGTATGTCTGGGTGGTTTCAGCTCTATAGGTTCAGCATTTTGAGCATGGCTTTGCCTAAATCTAGCAGCATATGTCTGTACCACAGTATAAGGAGCAGGCTCAGCATTTTGTTCCAGCTTTTTGGTTTCCTTTTCCTTAGGATTGGTGTCATCTTTTGGCTGGTTAGAGAGACTAATCTGTTGGCTTTTAGGAGTAGCAGTGACGTGTTTCTCAAAGTTGCTGGAAATTTTGGGGAATACATTGTAGTAGCTGTTGGGATTAGTTTTACCATCTACAGCAATCAACAGGGGAGGAATCATCTTATCACTCTCCTTACCTTGTACTTGGGTCTTCATGATTGCCGCACTACTACTCAGACTTACAGCATTGTGACAACCATTTGACTTATTCGACTTACCTGATTGCGCAACTTCAGCAACTATTTCCAAGTCCATTGATCTGGTGCTCCCTTCCTGCTGTACCTGCACTAGATTGTTAGTCATAACAATGTTGAAATTATTATCTTTACCTGCCCTTTGTTGTACTTCCTTTCCTGGACTCTCATCACCTGGTTTAACTCCAAATGAGAACTGAGAGGAGTCCTGGACCTCCATCACTTCTATAGCTGAATGAGCAGCTTTGCCTTGATGATCATTTGGGCCTTTTGGCGTCTGATCCTTTTGTTCCTTTTGCATTACAATGCCCTGATCATCCTCTGTTTGCTGCATTTGCTCTCTCCCTTTTGTAGTCTCATTTTTACCTACGATTGATTTTTCTTGATTGGTCCCATATGTTCTTAGACTTTCAGTGGTTTCCGACTGTTGATTACTTGTATTGTGCGTTTGGATTTCCTTCAACCTTGTCGGGACTTCCTCGTGACCACTATTTCGCCCATCTGTCGCTGTCTCCTCACCGGGAATGTGGTCGTCGGAGTTTTGCCCGTCAAAATTGCTGGAGATTTCAGTGACCTGTACCTCAAGACTAGGAGAGTAATCCCCAGTAGCTAATTCGCCTCCCAATTGTTGGGAAGTTACTCGAACTTGACAGCGACTTTTAGGCGATTTGTCGGCGACTCGTCCCCTTTGCGCCTCTCCAGATCTCCCGATTTGTAAGGTGGAATCACTTGAATTTTTGGTATATTGTAGCTCTCTATTAGGAGAATCATTCTCCATAACCAGATTTCCATATCTCAACCTATTGCGATCTGAGGAAATAATTTTTTGACTCCCATCTAACTCTTTCTCTAAACTCGCGTTCATCGCTTCTTTCTTTTGCGAATTCACAGAATTGTTGGATGAATTAGAAGGAGCTGCTTGGTGTGTTTTGTTGCTATGTTCCAGGTGCCCCTATTGGAGCTGGTCTGGCGGCGTGGGGAGCCCTATCGGTTTAGGGTTTAGGGTTTAAGGTTTAGGGTTTAGGGTTTAGCGTTAGGGTTTAGGGTTTAAGGTTTTGTGTTTAGGATTTAGTGTATACAATTTAGTGTTTAGAGTTTAGAGTTTAGGATTTAGGGTTTAGGGTTTATGGTTTAGAGTTTGGATTTAGGGTTTAGGGTTTATGGTTGGGGTTAGGGTTTAGCATTTTTTGTTTAGAAGTTAGGGTTTAGGGTTTAGAGGTTAGTATTTTGGATTTAGGCTTTAGGATTTAGGGTTTAGGGTGAAGGGTTTTGGGTTTAGTGTTTAGGGTTCAGGGCTTAGGGTATATGGTTTATGGTTTAAAGTATTGGGTTTAGGATTTATGGTGTAAGGCTAAAGGTTCAAGGTTTATGGTTAACGGTATAGGGTTTAGGGTTTAGGGTTTAAGATTTAGGGCTTAGGCTTTAGGATTTAGGGTATGGAGTTTAGAGTTTAGGGTTTAGTGTATAGAGTTTGGATTTAGGGTTTAGGATATAGGTTTAGGGTTTTGAGTTTAGGATTTAGAGTTTAGGGTTTAGGGTTTGTGGTTTAGAGTTTGGATTTAGGGCTTAGGGTTTAGGTTTAGGGTCTAGGGCTTAACGTTTAAGGTTAAGGGTTTAGGGTTTGGGGTTTAAAGTTTAAGGTTTAGGGTTTAGGGTTTATGTTATAGGGTTTAGGTTTTAGAGTGTAGGATTGGGGTTTAAGGTTTAGAGTTTGGATTTGGGTTTAGTGTTTTGAGCTTATAATTTAGGGTTTAGGGTTTACGATTTAGGGTTTTGAGTCTATCATTTTGGGTTTAGGGTTTAGGATTTTTGGTATATGGTTTAGGGGTTAGAGTTTGGATTCAGTGGGTAGTGTTTACCACTTAGGTTTAGGGTTTAGGGTTTAGCGGTTAGTATTTAGGATTTGATCTTTAGGGTTTAGGGTTTATGATTAGGTTTAAGGGTTTTGAGTTTAGGGTTTAGGGATTAGGGATGGGTTTAGGGTTTAGGGTTTTGAGTTTAGGATTTAGGGTTTAGGATTTAGAGTTTAGGACTTAGGGTTTAGGTTTTTAGTGTTTAAAGTTTAGAGTTTGGATTTAGGATTTAGGCTTCATGGTTTAGGGTTAAGCGTTTAGGTTTTATGGTTTAGGGTTTAGGGTTTAGTGCTAGGGTAAGAGTTAGGTTTTAGCGTTTGGAATTTTGATTTATGGTTTAGGTTTAGGGTTTAGGGTTTAAGGTTTAGAGCTTATGATTTAGGGTTTATGTCTTAGGGTCTATGCTTTATTGTTTGGATTTAGGGTTAATGGTAGTTTAGTCTTTAGTTTTTATGATTTAGGGTTTAGGGTTTAAGGGTTAGGATTTGAGTTTGGATTTAGGGTTTAGGGTTTAGGTTTGGGATTACGATTTAGGATTTTGAGTTTAGGATTTAAGGTTTAGGGCTTAGGGTTTCGGATTTCGAGTTTGGATTTTGGATTTACGATTTTGGTTTTATGGTTTATGGTTTAGGGTATAGGATTTAAGGTATAGCGTTTAGCGTTTATACGGTATAGGGTTTACAATTTAGGGTTTAGGGTGTAGGCTTCAGGGTTTAGTGTTTAGAATTTAGTGTTTAGGGTGTAAGGTTTAGGGTTTTGGATTTAGGATTTAGGTTTTAGAATTTAGGGTTTAGGGTTTATGGTATAGGATTTAGGGTATAGGGTTTAGGTTTTAGAATTTAGGATTTAGGGTTTATGGTATAGGATTTAGGTTAGAGGGTTTAGGGTTTAGGGCTTATGGTTTAGGGTATAGGGCTTAGGGTTTACTGTTTAGGGTATGGGCTTTAGGTTTTTGGGTGTAGGGTTTAGGATTTAGAATTTATGGTTTGGAGTTAGTGTTGGGTTTTGACTTTAGGATCTAAGGTTAAGGGTGTAGGATTTAGAGTTTAGGACTTAGTGTTTAGGGTTTAGAATTTGGATTTCGGATTTAGAGTTTAAGTTTTAGGATTTATGGTTTAGGGTTTACGGTATAGGGTTTAAGGTTTAGGGTTTAGGGTATTGGGTTTATGGTTTAGGATTGAGGGTTTATGGTTTAGAGTACAGGGTTTAGGGTGTAGAGTTTGGGGTTGAGAGTTTAAGATTTAGGGTTTAGGGTGTAGGCTTTAGTGTTTACAATTAAGGATTTAGGATTTAGGATTTAGGATTTAGGGTTTAGCGTTTAGAGTTTAGGTTTAGGATTTAGTGTTCAGGATTTAGGATTTAGGGTTTTGGGTTTCGGTTAGGGTTTACGGTTTTGAGTTTAGGATTTAGGGTATAGGGTTTAGTGTTTAGGATTTAGAGTTTTGGATTTAGGGTTTAGGGTTTAGAGTATGGATTTAGGGTTTAGGGTTTAGGGTTTAGGGATGGGGTTAGGATTTAGGGTTTTGAGTTTACGATTTAGGGTTTAAGGTTTGGGGTTTAGTGTCTAGGGTAAGAGTTAGGTTTTTGGGTTTAGAATTTTGATTTATGGTTTAGGGTTTAGTATTTAGGCTTCATGGTTTAGGGTTAAGCGTTTATCTTTTAGGGTTTAGGAGGTATGGGGTTTAAGGGTTAGTGTTTAGGGCTTAGATTTTATGGTATAACATTTAAGGTTTAGGGTTTAGAGTTTGGGATTTAGGGATTAGGGTTTAGGATTTTGGATTTAGAGTTTAGGGTTTAGGCTTTAGGGTTTAGAGTTTAGAGTTTAGGGTTTAGTGTATAGATTTTGGATTTAGTCTTTAGGATATAGTTAGGGTGTTGAGTTTAGGATTTAGAGTTTATGGTTTTGAGGTTGGATTCTAGGCTTAGGGTTTAGGTTTAGGGTTTCGTGCTTAACGTTTAAGGTTAAGGGTTTAGGGTTTGGGGTTTAAGGTCTAGGGTTTAGGGTTTAGGGTTTAGGGTTAAGGGTTTAGGGTTAGGGTTATGGGTTTTAAGTTTAGGGTTTAGGATTTATGGTTTGGAATTAGGGTTGGGTTTCGAGTTGAGGATCTAAGGTTTAGGTTGTAGGGTTTAGAATTTAGTATTTAGGGTTTAGGGTTTAGAATTTGAATTTAGGATTTAGAATTTAGGTTTTGGGATTTAGGGTTTATGGTTTAGAGTACAGTGTTTAGGGTTTAGGGTTTTGTGTTTTGGGTGTAGAGTTTGGGTTTGAGGGTTTAGGATTTTGGGTTTAGCGTGTGGGCTTTAGTGTTTACAATTAAGGATTTAGGGTTTAGCATTTAGAGTTTAGTTTTAGGGTTTAGTGCTTTTTTTTATTTGAACGACCCTTGGGGGGGTCAGGGGCTAAGCAACACCCCAAGGCCTTAGCATAAATAAAATCAAAATCCAAATACAAGGAGGGGGACATAAACCTAACCTCCGGTCCTAAGGTGGTTCCATAGTCAACTAGCCTACCTTGGCCTAGTCAACTCTTCACCATACTAGAAGATGAGATCCTAATACTAAGCACCTAAGGAGAGGACTCCTCTCGATACAATTATACTAGGAAAACATAAATAAGGGAGACTCTCCCCTTACAAGGAGAGAAGAACTAAAAACCTATGCAAGGAGCTATAATCCACTATAGCTAAGTTGAAAGGCTGAGCAAAGATCACGGAGGTTCTTTGATCCTCTTTGTTTTCCTTCTCCTGAAGTTGGCTACCTCTTGCTTATCTAGTTGATGGTATGCCTTTGTTTCCTTGGGTAGATGTTGACTGTTGCGATAAATTTGAGGGCTAGTAATTTTATGGCTATGCTTTGACAGCGAGTCAGCAACACAGTTGGCTTCCCCTGTATATATGTTTGCATTTGAACTGTTGAATCTGTTCAATTAACATCTGAAGTTTCCTTAGCTGAGTGTCAATGCTCCAAGGGTGTTGTGTCCTGTGCATTATCCATTCAACTAGCAACTGTGAGTCAACTTCCAGAATAATGTTCCTGCATCCCATTTCCAGCGACCAAGACAGACCAAACAATGCTGCTTCCACCTTTGCTTGAATGTTAGTTCCTTCTCCCAAAGGGGTTGCAAATGCTAGCAGCATTCTCCCTGTGTGGTCTCTCAATATACCTCCTGCTCCTATTTTTCCTGGATTATCTAAAGCACTGCCGTCTGTGTTGATCTTTACCCACTGTTCTGGAGGTTTTTTCCATCTGACAAGAGTCACTTTTGTATCATGAATGCATCTTTCCCCCATTAGGATCAACTCCTTCCAGTTTGATGGCCATTTGATTTGGGGGAATGTTGTGTTCATGAGTTTGTAACTATCCTTATATATAGCATATTTGATCCTGCTCATATTAGAGAGTTTGCCCCCATACTTGCTGGCACACCTATTCTTCCACAAGTTCCATTAAATGAGTATTGGTGTTGCCTGCAATAATAGTTTGTGAGCATCATTGTTGTATTTTGCTGACCACCATTGGTTAATTAGATGAGGCAGTGAAGTGTGATTTGTAGTAATCCCAGCAGCTGCAGCAAAGCTTCTCCATACATATGCAGCAAACTGTCCGTTGTTGAAGATGTGCTCTATGTCGTCCATGCCTGGCCTGTTACAACAAAAACACTGAACTGGCTCATTACCAAAAGTGGTTAGTTTATCGTTAGTTGGTAATTTACCCCGCAAAGCTCTCCATAAAAGAAAAGATGATTTAAAAGGGATACTCCTGTGCCACATTAGTGAATTGAATCTAGATTTCTCCCTCTTTTCTCTGATGGAATTCCAAGCTGAAGAACACGTAAATTTTCTATCATTAGTTAACTTCCAAATAGCCTGATCAGGTCTGTCTTGCTGGATGTGAATTTCTATTGCTAGGATGTTGGCAAGCTGGCAGCTTGGAGCTTGTTGAATCAACATTCTGTAATTCCATTGCCCATCTAACCAAAAATCTGCAACTTTTCTGTTGTTGAGTCTGTTACTGTGTCCAGAAAGTCCAGCAAGGGGGCCTACTCCAAGCCAGTTATCCCACCAGAATAAGTAGCTCCCATTGTTGATTTTCCACTGTATGTTCTCTTCCACCTTCTGTTTGTTGTGCTTAAGATGCTTCCATGTGAGGGATTCTCCTGTATCCCACTTCTTACTAATGGGATTAGACCTCTGGCAGTATTTTGCCTTCAGAAAATCTCCCCAGAGGCTTTGTTTAGATCTGAACACCCACCATTGTTTGTATTGGAAAGCTGTGCAAACATCTGTCAGATTTCTAACTCCTATGCCTCCTTCTTCCACTGGAAAGCTTAAATTCTTCCATGATGACCAGTGATATTTTTTCTTTTCATTTCTCCATCCCCAGAAGAAGTCTGCTATGATGCCTTATATCTGTTTGAGAACCGTAACTGGGGGAGTGACTGCAGATAGTAGATGAATAGGGAGGGATTGCAGTACATGTTTGATTAGAATTGCTTTACCTCCATAGCTTAGTAGCTTAACCTGCCAGCTTGTAATTCTGTGAAGAACCTTGTTGATCAGATCAGAAAAGTAAATAATCCTAGGTCTACCAGTAAATAAAGGGCATCCCAGGTAAGTAGTAACTCCTTCTTTCTGTTTAAAGCCAGTTACTCTTTTGATTCTATCTCTAGTGCTAGTGAAAGTGCTGGAGTGAATCAGGAAATGACTTTTTTCTTTGTTAACTAACTGTCCTGATGTTTCCTTATAGGCATTCAAGGTTTGCATAACCAACTGTAAGGTTTTTTGTCTCCTAGAAGTAAAAAGTATAATGTCATCAGCAAAGCTCAGGTGGTTTACTTGTGGACCTCTCCTTTCCATAAAATAACCATAATAATCAGGATGGTTGTGAAGTCTGTTAAGTGATCTGGACAGTACTTCTGCACCTAAAATAAATAGGGCAGGGGAGAGGGGGTCACCTTGTTTGAGTCCTCTAGTGGATTTGAAGAAACCATACCTCTTACCATTAATAATAATAAAGTACCAATTGTTAGCCATAATCCTCCAGACCATGTCAATAAAGCATTCACTGAAGCCCATTTTTCTCAAAACCAGACAAGTATAAGACCATTGTACCCTACCATAGGCTTTAGCCATATCTAGTTTGATAATCACATTGCTTCCAATGTTTGGCTTCTTAATTTGATGAATGAGTTCTTGAGCCAACATGATATTTTCAGAGATACTCCTACCTTTCACAAAGCCAGATTGATTAGGAGATATCAAATCAGGTAGGATGGGACCAAGTCTAATACTTAAAGAGTTTAGAAATGATCTTGCTGATGAAGTTGCTTAAACTGATTGGCCTGAATTCCTTCAATTTAGTAGGATTGTTCACTTTAGGAAGTAGCACAATACAGGAGTGTGAAAAATATTTAGGGATCATCTGCCCACAGAAGAAAGCCTGGATTACTTCAAATAGGTCATGCTTAATGATATGCCAGCAGTTCTGATAAAAGTTCCCATTCATCCCATCCGGACCAGTTGCTGAATTTGGATTCATTGAGAACACAACTTCTTTCAGCTCTTCTAGTGAGGGCATGGCAGTAAGGTTTTCATTTTGTGCCTGGTTAACCTTTTTGTTTATGCAGTCTAGAACTCCTTCATTGATAGTCTTATTTTCTCCTGTAAATATATTCTCGAAGTAGTCACAGGCAGTTGCAGCAATGGCACTATCTCCTTGTATCCATTCCCCTTCATCATTCAAGAGCTTGTGAATAAATAACCTTCTTCTTCTCCCTCTTATAAGGGAGTGAAAGTATTTGGTATTAGCATCCCCTTCCTTGAACCATTGTAATTGTGTTTTCTGTTTCAGTATAGAGTCCTCTAATTTCAGGAACCTGATATATTCAGCATTAAGCTCATGCAGTACTGCTCTGTTAGTATCAGTCTGGTCTTGGAGAAGTTTTTCTTCTGCAGCCTGCACCTTCTGCTCATAGTCTTTTACTTTATTGAAAACATCACCAAATTCTTCCCTGGACCAATTGCTAAGAGTGCTGGATAATCTCCTCAATTTCTGATGGAATCTCCACATGCTGTTGCCCTCCACCTTTCTTTCCCAGCAGGCCTTAACAGTGTCAAGAAAATTAGATTGATCAATCTAGAAATTAAGAAATTTAAAATACCTGGTGTAGTCATTCTCTTCTGCTTTCATTTCCATCTGCAGGGGATAGTGATCTGACCCTACAGATGGTAAATGAGTGATGGTAGTCTGAGGCATCTTCTCTAACCAAGCATCATTAGTTAGAGCTCTATCAAGTCTTTTCCATTTCCTGTGATGAATGCCTCTTTTATTGGTCCAGGTGAATTTTTGGCCACTGAAACCCAAGTCAATAAGCCCACATGCCTCTATAACAGCAATGAATTCCAAGCTTTTCTTCATATTGTAAGGGGCTCCTCCAAGTTTTTCCTCAATAGAGGTAATCACATTGTAGTCTCCTACTGAGCACCAAGGTTTATTAATTTCACTAGCTTAATGTAACATTCTGTCCCACAGAGGTCTTCTGAGGTATTCCTTGCATTTTGCATACACAAAAGTGGTAGTGAACTGCTCCTGAATTTCATTGTGTCTGATATTGCAAGTAATCTGCTGCTGATCCTCCTCTAATACTGCACAATCACTGTCCTTATTCCAAAAAACCCAAATTTTGCCATTACAATTGCTGACAGCCTGTTCCATTGCCAGCTGAACTTTGAAGTTTTGTACATGGTTTTTATCTGCAAAAGGTTCCAGAATAGCAATGATAGAAAGCTGATGGAGCTTCCTGAACATTTTAATTCTTTCCAATACCCCTTGAGTGTTAATACCCCTTACATTCCAAATAATTGTACTAATCATTGAGATGTTTTAGAGGTAAACAGTCTAGTATTTGGTCTGCCTGTAGTGACAGTGTTGATGTCCTGATTTTTGAAGTGGAACTTCTCATGTTGAAACCCTTTGGGGGATAATCCCTACTTGTCAGCCACCTGCTGGATTTCCTCTTCAAGATTATGGTCATATCTAGGACTGAATGCTTTGATCAAGGCCTCACTAGTCTCATCATCATCATCCAGATCCTTGAGAGAATAGTTATCCTTATCACTCTCATCTTCAGAAATGTTTACAGCATACTCATCAATAGTAGGTATAGAATTGATCTGACAAGCACCCTGTCCTGTATCTGGAGGAGCCTTATTAGGAGTCATATATTGTGCCTATAAAGGAGTGATGCCCATTCCATGTTGATCATCTACCATAGTAAACTTTTTGCAGCCCTCCTCATTACTTTCCTGCTCCTTTTGCTGTTCAGTTTCCTGTTGCATATTCTGTTTCTTTTTAGCAGCTTCCCTTTTCTTTTTGCTAGGTTTATTTTTGCTTTTAGGAGTGTTTTCCTGGTGACTAGTGCTTGCCTTGGATCCCATATCCTTAGCCATAGAGCCAGTGTTTTTCTTACTCTTTGCAATCTGCTCTGTTTGTTTTTTGTTTCTTGTGATATCAGTATCTGTTTGAGTTTGCCTCTCTACTTGATTTTGCTGCTGTAGTTGTGTACTCCTGGCCTTGTGCTATGGAACTTTAGTGGTAGCAGAGGCTCTACGGTCAATACTATGGTCACTATGGTCACTATCCATACCCTTATGCAGAACATGAGGCAGACACCCCCCTTTGGATACCCCTTCCTGCATGTTAGTGTGGTTCTCCTGACATCCCTCATCCATCCCTCTAACAGCTTCATTACAAGTACCAATCTTTGAATCACTATTGGGGTTTACAAGGGTGGGGAGCATAGATTCAATACCTGTGTATTCAGTACCTGTGTTCTTCTTGTTATCCATGTATCCTTGCTGTCTAGTGTGGTCTGTTTGTTCATGCTTTTTGTCCTTTCTGTTTTGTATTTCTTGTATTTCTTCTGTTGGTATCCTTTCATTGTTAGAAGGATCTTCCTTGTCCTCTTTATCTTCCCCCTGCATATATAAGTTAGTAAAAAGGTTCTGGTTAGAGTTATTAGTAGTACCTGTTTGCTGCAATGCATTTTTTAGTTGTTCCTTTGTCTGTCTGTTCTGTGGTGAGGTAGGTCTCCATCTTGCTGTTTGAACTCTGTCCTCTTGCTGGTTGTTGTTTCTCCTTCTTTGAACTTGCCATCCTTCATCCTTTTGTTGTTTACCTTCTTGATGGTCATGACCTTCATTGTTATTGTGTTTCTGTTTTCCTTCATGCCCTTTTGTTGTACTTTGGTTGCTGTCATTTCCTTGTTGTGTCTGCTCCCCTTTATTTTTGTTTGCCTTGTCTGCTTCTAACTCCTTCCTTTTCTTGTATTCTTCATCCCTGATTTTGAAGTTACAGTCCTCTATCATGTGGCCTTGATGTCTGCAATATGCACAGTAAGGAGGTATATTCTCATATTCAATGGATTGCCATCTCCCTATAGTGAGATCCTCATCATCCAAACCTATCCAAATGTGTCTTGGTCTTGCCTTTGTCAGATCTATTTGGACTTTAACTTTGGCCATACTAGCTCTGGTCCTTTTAATAGATGTTGTGTCCAGGTACATGTACTTTACCTACAGAGGCTAGTAGAGGTGTGATGAACTCCTTCTTGAAGCAGTGCCATGGCAGTCCTGGTAGTAGTACCCATATAGGAACAATAGGAGTTTCTTCCTCAGGTCGAAAGTTAGGAGTCCAGGCCTGTATTCTCATGAGTTTGACTTCAATAGTCATTCTTTGTTGTGTCCATACAGTATTGTAATCCAGCTCATTCTCCAAATCTATAAACACATGTTTTGCATTGTAGTGTGCTATATTGACCCCTCCATTCAGTTGAGTTTGCAACATGAAACTTTTCCTAATGAGTTCCACCTTTGGCATGGTAGCACTGAATTTTCCTATAAGAGTATACTTGCAGTCTACTATCAATTTATTCATAAAATCATTCATGTCATAGATCACAGCAGGTTGGCCCTGTTTGGTAGTGTGTCTGGGGGTAACCAGCTCAATGGTTTCAGTTTGTGCAGAGTGTATTTGCCTGAGTCTTGCTGCTAAGGTTTGCACAACAGTATAAGGAGCTGGTTCTGTATTTTGATCCTGTTTGCTGTTTTGACCTTCATTATACTTGTTGGTGCCCGTGAGTTGTTGAGTCTGGTTAATCTGTTGATCATTCAGAGTAGCAGCAGTATGTTTCTCGTAGTTACTAGTTATTTTAGGGAAGTCATTATGGTATTTACTGAGCTCATTACTTCCCCCATTAATAATCTGCTGAGCAAGGTTCTTTTCTTCTCTCCCACTACTATAGTTTTGATTACCTTGCTGCTGTACCTTATACTCCTTATCCCCCTGATCCTGATTACCTTTACCACTCATATTGTCAGTATTATGATTAGGATTATATATAGAGTACTTACCTGATTTATTGTCATCCTCCTTTGCACTTGTGTTTTGTGAAGTAATAACTGCTGCTGTGTGTCCCTGCGATTGAAAACAATTATGAACATTAGTAGTAGCGATCTCATTACCTGATCTTTGTTGTTCCTCATTGTTTATCATTGCATCTATTGGTTTAACACCAAAGGAGAAATTGGATAAACTCTCCACTTCGATCACTTCCACAGTTATGTTTTGCTGGTGATCATTTCGATCCTGTTTCATTCTGTGATCCTCTTTTCCTGTTTGAAGTTCCATCATTTGTCCAGAATTCGTTTGTTGGTCATGATCTTGATTCTTCGATCCTTGTTGAATCTGTGAGTTAACCTCCTGGTCCTCGACACTCCCTCGATGCCTTTGTTTATCAATTTGCCCAGTTTGAATGCCTGTAATTCGATTCGAACTTGTCGGAGTTTCTTTGTGGATTTGTTGACTATCTAATTCATTGGCAATGTTTTTAGAATGAATCTCTACCTCAGTAAGATGAATTAATTTTTTAGTTCCTTCCTCTGTTTCCATTTCCTCAACTGTCTGCCTATCGGAATCCTTGCCGCCGGTGACTTGACCGTCCATTTTGCCTGAGCTTGTACTGGGTTGTACTTCTTCACTAGGTGAACAATCCCCAGTGTTCAAATCACAATTTAATTGATGGAAACCTGTTCGAAATTGGAGGCGGCGATTGGGCGATTCTTCAATGATGTGCCCAGTAGTCGCCTCATCAGATCTCTCAATTGGCAAGGTGAAATCATCTGATTTTTTAGTATGTTGTATACCTTGAGACTTAGAATCATTCCCTGTAATTAGTTTTCCTCGATTCAATTCATTGCGACTCGGGGGAATGATTTTTTGAACTCCATCAAACTCCTTTTCTGGACTCGCACTGTTCATCACTTATTTGGTTTGCGAATTCATAGAGTTGGATGAAGAATTAGATGATGATTCTTGGTGGGTTTTATTCTTCTGGTCGGAGCGCACCTTCAGGGACTGGTCCGGTGGCCGGACGGTACCTACAGGCGGCTCACGCGCCATTCCGGTGGCTGCCTTGTCCTTGGAGAATATAGCCGTTAGGCTTAGTGAGCAGGAGCATTTCTTTTAGTGAGATAGTTTAGAGAGAGAAAAAAATAGAGAAATTGGAAAGCGATAGGGTTTAGTGCTTAGGATTTAGGATTTAGGGTTTTGGGTTTCGCGTTAGGGTTTGCATTTTGAGTTTAGGATTTAGGGAATAGGGTTAGTGTTTAGGTTTAGAGTTTGGAATTTAGGGTTTAGGGTTTAGATGATGAATTTGGGGTTTAGGGATTAGGGATGGGGTTAGGGTTTAGAGTTTTGAGTTTAGGATTTAGGGTTTATGGTTAAGAGTACAGTGTTTAGGGTTTAGGGTTTTGTGTTTTGGATTTAGGGTTTATGGTTTAGAGTACAGGGTTTAGGGTGTAGAGTTTAGGGTTGAGAATTTAGGATTTAGGGTTTAGGGTGTAGGCTTTAGTGTTTACAATTAAGGATTTAGGATTTGGGATTTAGGGTTTAGCGTTTAGAGTTTAGGTTTAGGGTTTAGTGTTCAGGATTTAGGATTTAGGGTTTTGGGTTTCGATTAGGGTTTACAGTTTTGAGTTAAGGATTTAGGGTATAGGGTTTAGTGTTTAGGATTTAGAGTTTTGGATTTAGGGTTTAGGCTTTAGAGTATGGATTTGGGGTTTAGTGATTAGGATTTAGAGTTTTGGATTTAGGGTTTAGGCTTTAGAGTATGGATTTGGGGTTTAGGGTTTAGGGATGGGGTCAGGATTTAGGGTTTTGAGTTTACTATTTAGGTTTTAGGGTTTGGGGTTTAGTGTCTAGGGTAAGATTTAGGTTTTTGGGATTTGAATTTTGATTTATGGTTTAGGGTTTAGTATTTAGGCTTCATGGTTTTGGGTTAAGCGTTTAGGTTTTAGGATTTAGGGCTTAGCTTATAGTGTTTTGGGTTTAGGGTTTAGTGTCTAGGGTAAGAGTTAGGTTTTAGGGTTTAGAATTTTGATTTATGGTTTAGGATTTAGGGTTTAGGGTTTAGGATTTAGGGTTTTGGGTTTCGCGTTAGGGTTTGCATTTTGAGTTTAGGATTTAGGGAATAGGGTTAGTGTTTAGGTTTAGAGTTTGGAATTTAGGGTTTAGGGTTTAGAGGATGGATTTGTGGTTTAGGGTTTAGGGATGGGGTTAGGGTTTAGGGTTTTGAGTTTAGGATTTAGGGTTTAGGATTTAGAGTTTAGGACTTACGATTTAGGGTTTTAGTTTTTAAAGTTTAGAGTTTGGATTTAGGATTTAGGCTTCAGGGTTTAGGGTTAAGCATTTAGGTATTAGGTTTTAGGGCTTAGGTTATAGGGTTTAGTATTGTTTAGGGTCTAGGGTTTTGGATTTAGAGTGTAGGCTTTATGGTTTATGGTTTGGGTTTTAGGTTTTAGGGTTTAGGGTTTAGGGTTGATGGTTTAGGGTTTAGGATTTATGGTTTGGGGTTTAGGGTTTAGGGTTTAATGTTTAAGATTTTGAGTTTACGATTTCGACCTTAGGGTTTAGGTTTTAGAGGTTCGATTTTGCATTTAGGGCTCAGGGTTATGTTTTTAGGGTTTAGTGTTTTGGGTAAGAGTTAGGGTTTATGGTTTAGAATTTTGATTTAAGGTTTAGGGTTTATGATTTGGGATTTATGTTTCAGTGTTTATGCTTTAGAGTTTGGATTTAGGTTTAATGGTAGTTTAGGGTTTAGGATTTAGTGTTTAGCATTTAAGGTTTAGGATTTGAGGTTGGATTTAGGGTTTAGGTTTGGGATTACTATTTAGGGTTTTGAGTTTAGTATTTAATGTTTAGGGTTTAGCGTTTAGAGTTTAGTATTTAAGGTTTATGGTTTAGAGTTTGTAATTAGGATTTAGGGTTTTGGTTTTAGGGTATAGAATTTAATGTATAGGGTTTAGGGTTTATACGGTATAGGGTTTAGGGTTTAGGGTGTAGGATGTAGGCTTCAGGGTTTAGTGTTTAGGATTTAGGGTTTAGTGTGTATGGTTTAGGGTTTAGGATTCAGGGTTTAGGTTGTAGAATTTAGGTTTTAGGGTATATGGTATAGGGTTTTGGGTATATAAAATACGGTTTAGGGTATTGGATTTAGGATTTTTGGTTTAGGGTATAGGGCTTAGGGTTTAGTATTTAGGCTATAGGCTTTAGGTTTTTGGGTATAGGGTTTAGGGTTTTGGGTGTAGGCCTTAGGGTTTAGAATTTAGGATTTAGTGTTTAGGGTTTAGGGTTTACTATTTAGTATTTAGGATTTAGGATTTAGGGTTTGGGGTATAGGATTTAGTGTTTAGGCTTGAGTGTTTAGGTTTAGGGTTTAGAATTTAGTGTTTAGGGTTTAGGGTTTAAGATTTAGGGTTTAGGTTTTAGCATTTAGGCTTTAGGGTTTAGGGTTTTGAGCTTATAATTTAGGGTTTAGGGTTTTGAGTTTATCATTTAGGGTTTAGGATTTTGGGTATATGGTTTAGGGGTTAGAGTTTGGATTTAGTGTGTAGTGTTTACCACTTAGGTTTAGGGTTTAGTGGTTAGTATTTAGGATTTGGTCTTTAGGGTTTAGGGTTTATGATTAGGGTTAAGGGTTTTGAGTTTAGGGTTTAGGATTTAGGGTTTAGCGATTAGGGATGGGTTTAGGGTTTAGGGTTTTGAGTTTAGGATTTAGGGTTTAGGATTTAGAGTGAGGACTTAGGGTTTAGGTTTTTAGTGTTTAAAGTTTAGAGTTTGGATTTAGGATTTAGGCTTCATGGTTTAGGGTTAAGCGTTTAGGTTTTATGGTTTAGGGTTTAGGGTTTAGTGTCTAGGGTAAGAGTTAGGTTTTAGGGTTTAGAATTTTGATTTATGATTTAGGTTTAGGGTTTAGGGTTTAAGGTTTAGAGCTTATGATTTAGGATTTATGTTTTAGGGTCTATGCTTTATTATTTGGATTTAGGGTTAATGGTAGTTTAGGCTTTAGGTTTTGGGATTTAGGGTTTAGGGTTTAAGGGTTTGGATTTGAGATTGGATTTAGGGTTTAGGGTTTAGGTTTGGGATTAAGATTTAGGATTTTGAGTTTAGGATTTAAGGTTTAGGGTTTAGGGTTTAGTATTTAAGGTTCAGGATTTAGAGTTTGGATTTTGGATTTACAATTTTGGTTTTATGGTTTAGGGTTTAGGGTATAGGATTTAAGGTTTGGCGTTTAGCGTTTATACGGTATAGGGTTTAGGGTGTAGGCTTCAGGGTTTTGTGTTTAGAATTTAGTGTTTAGGGTGTAAGGTTTAGGGTTTTAGATTTAGGATTTAGGTTTTAGAATTTAGGGTTTAGGGTTTAAGGTACAGAATTTAGGGTATTGGGTTTAGGTTTTAGAATTTAGGGTTTAGGGTTTATGGTATAGGATTTAGGTTATAGGGTTTAGGGTTTAGGGTTTATAGTTTAGGGTATAGGGCTTAGGGTTTACTATTTAGGGAATGGGCATTAGGTTTTTGGGTGTAGGGTTTAAGGTTTTGGGTGTAGGGTTTAGGGTTTGGAATTTATGGTTTGGAGTTAGGGTAGGGTTTTGACTTTAGGATCTAAGGTTAAGGGTGTTGGATTTAGAGTTTAGGACTTAGTGTTTAGGGTTTAGAATTTGGATTTCGGATTTAGAGTTTAAGTGTTAGGATTTATAGTTTAGGGTTTACGGTATAGGGTTTAGGGTATTGGGTTTATGATTTAGGATTTAGGGTTTATGGTTTAGAGTACAGGGTTTAGGGTGTAGAGTTTGGGGTTGAGAGTTTAGGATTTAGGGTTTAGGGTCTAGGCTTTAGTGTTTACAATTAAGGATTTAGGATTTAGGATTTAGGGTTTAGCATTTAGAGTTTATGTTTAGGGTTTAGTGTTCAGGATTTAGGATTTAGGGTTTTGGGTTTCGGTTAGGGTTTATGGTTTTTAGTTTAGGATTTAGGGTATAGGGTTTAGTGTTTAGGATTTAGGGTTTAGGGTTTAGAGTATGGATTTGGGGTTTAGGGTTTAGGGATAGGGTTAGGATTTAGGGTTTTGAGTTTACGATTTAGGGTTTAGGGTTAAGGGTTTAGTGTCTAGGGTTAGAGTTAGGTTTTTGGGTTTAGAGTTTTGATTTATGGTTTAGGGTTTAGTATTTAGTCTTCTTGGTTTAGGGTTAAGCGTTTAGGTTTTAGGGTTTAGGGCTTAGGATACAGTGTTTTGGGTTTAGGGTTTAGTGTCTAGGGTAAGAGTTAGGTTTTAGGGTTTAGAATTTTGATTTATGGTTTAGGATTTAGGGTTTAGGGTTTAGGGTTTAGGGTTTAGCATTAGGGTTGATGGTTTTGAGTTTAGGATTTAGGGTGTAGGGTTTAGCGTTATGAGTTTAGTGTTTAGGATTTAGAGTTGAGGGTTTAGGGTTTAGGGTTTAGAGTTTGGAATTAGTGTTTAGGGTTTAGGGTTTTGGGTTAGGATTTAGGGTTTTGAGTTTACGATTTAGGGTTTAGGGTTAAGGGTTTAGTGTCTAGGGTAAGAGTTAGGTTTTAGGGTTTAGAATTTTGATTTATGGTTTAGGATTTAGGGTTTAGTGTTTAGGGTTTAGCATTAGGGTTGATGGTTTTGAGTTTAGGATTTATAGTGTTGGGTTTAGCATTATGAGTTTAGTGTTTAGGATTTAGAGTTGAGGGTTTAGGGTTTAGAGTTTGGAATTAGTGTTTAGGGTTTAGGGTTTTGGGTTAGGATTTAGGGTTTTGAGTTTAGGATTTAAGATTTAGGGTTTAAGGTATAGTGCTTAGGGTTTAGGGTATGAGGTTTAAGGGTTAGTGTTTAGGGCTTAGATTTTATGGTATAGCATTTAAGGTTTAGGGTTTAGAGTTTCGGATTTAGGGATTAGGGTTTAGGGTTTAGGCTTTAGGAATTAGGGTATAGAGTTTAGAGTTTAGGGTTTAGTGTATAGAGTTTGGATTTAGTCTTTAGGATATAGGTTTAGGGTTTTGAGTTTAGGATTTAGAGTTTATGGTTTAGAGGTTGGATTCTGGGCTTAGGGTTTAGGTTTAGGGTCTCGGGCTTAACATTTAAGGTTACGGGTTTAGGGTTTGTCTCTTAAGGTTTAGGGTTTAGGGTTTGGGGCTTAAGGTCTAGGGTTTAGTGTTTAGGGTTAAGGGTTTAGGGTTAGGGTTAAGGGTTTTAAGTTTAGGGTTTAGGATTTATGGTTTGGAATTAAGGTTGGGTTTCAAGTTGAGGATCTAAGGTTTAGGTTGTAGGGTTTAGAATTTGAATTTAGGTTTTAGGATTTATGGTTTAGGGTATAGGGTTTAGGGTTTAGAGTACAGTGTTTAGGGTTTTGTGTTTTGGGCGTAGAGTTTGGGTTTGAGGGTTTAGCGTGTGGGCTTTAGGGTTTACAATTAAGGATCTAGGGTTTAGCGTTTAGAGTTTAGTTTTAGGATTTAGTGTTTAGGATTTAGGATTTAGGGTTTTGGGTTTCGCGTTAGGGTTTGCATTTTGAGTTTAGGATTTAGGGAATAGGGTTAGTGTTTAGGTTTAGAGTTTGGAATTTAGGGTTTAGGGTTTAGAGGATGGATTTTTGGTTTAGGGTTTAGGGATGGGGTTAGGGTTTAGGGTTTTGAGGTTAGGATTTAGGGTTTAGAATTTAGAGTTTAGGACTTACGGTTTAGGGTTTTAGTTTTTAAAGTTTAGAGTTTGGATTTAGGATTTAGGGTTCAGGGTTTATGGTTAAGCGGTTAGGTATTAGGTTTTAGGGCTTAGGTTATAGGGTTTAGTATTGTTTAGGGTCTAGGGTTTTGGAGTTAGAGTGTAGGCTTTATGGTTTATGGTTTGGGTTTTAGGTTTTAGGGTTTAGGGTTTAGGGTTGACGGTTTAGGGTTTAGGGTTTAGGATTTATGGTTTGGGGTTTGGGGTTTAGGGTTTAGGGTTTAATGTTTGTATTTTGGGTTTAGGGTTTAAGATTTAGGGCTTAGGCTTTAGGTTTAGGGTTTTGGATTTTGGATTTAAGGTTTAGCGTTTAGCATTTATACGGTATAGGGTTTAGGGTGTAGGCTTCAGGGTTTAGTGTTTAGAATTTAGTGTTTAGGGTGTAAGGTTTAGGGTTTTGGATTTAGGATTTAGGTTTTAGAATTAAGGGTTTAGGGATGGGGTTAGGATTTACGGTTTTGAGTTTACGATTTAGGGTTTGGGGTTTAGTGTCTAAGGTAAGAGTTAGGATTTTGGGTTTAGAATTTTGATTTATGGTTTAGGGTTTAGTATTTAGGCTTCATGGTTTAGGGTTAAGCGTTTAGGTTTTAGGGTTTAGGGCTTAGGATATAGTGTTTTGGGCTTAGGGTTTAATGTCTAGGGTAAGATTTAGGTTTTAGGGTTTAGAATTTTGATTTATGGTTTAGGATTTAGGGTTTAGGGTTTAGGGTTTACCATTAGGGTTGATGGTTTTGAGTTTAGGATTTAAGGTATAGGGTTTAGCGTTTAGGATTTAGAGTTGAGGGTTTAGGGTTTAGGGTTTAGAGTTTGGAATCAATGTTTAGGGTTTAGGGTTTTGGGTTAGGATTTAGGGTTTTGACTTTAGGATTTAAGATTTAGGGTTTAAGGTATAGTGCTTAGGGTTTAGGGTATGGGGTTTAAGGGTTAGTGTTTAGGGATTAGATTTTATGGTATAGCATTTAAGGTTTAGGGTTTAGAGTTTGAGATTTAGGGATTATGGTTTAGGGTTTAGGCTTTAGGATTTAGGGTTTAGAGTTTAGAGTTTAGGGTTTAGTGTATAGAGTTTGGATTTAGTCTTTAGGATACAGGTTTAGGGTTTTGAGTTTAGGATTTATAGTATATGGTTTAGAGGTTGGATTCTGGGATTAGGGTTTAGGTTTAGGGTCTCGGGCTTAACGTTTAAGGTTATGGGTTTAGGGTTTGGGGATTAAGGTCTAGGGTTTAGGGTTTAGAGTTAAGGGTTTAGGGTTAAGGGTTTTAAGTTTAGGGTTTAGGATTTATGGTTTGGAATTAGGGTTGGGTTTCAAGTTGAGGATCTAAGGTTTAGGTTGTAGGGTTTAGAATTTGAATTTAGGATTTAGAATTTAGGTTTTAGGATTTATGGTTTAGGGTATAGGGTTGAGTGTTTAGAGTACAGTGTTTAGGGTTTTGTGTTTTGGGCGTAGAGTTTGGGTTTGAGGGTTTAGCGTGTGGGCTTTAGGGTTTACAATTAAGGATCTAGGGTTTAGCGTTTAGAGTTTAGTTTTAGGATTTAGTGTTTAGGATTTAGGATTTAGGGTTTTGGGTTTCGCGTTAGGGTTTGCATTTTGAGTTTAGGATTTAGGGAATAGGGTTAGTGTTTAGGTTTAGAGTTTGGAATTTAGGGTTTAGGGTTTAGAGGATGGATTTGGGGTTTAGGGTTTAGGGATGGGGTTAGGGTTTAGGGTTTTGAGGTTAGGATTTAGGGTTTAGGATTTAGAGTTTAGGACTTACGGTTTAGGGTTTTAGTTTTTAAAGTTTAGAGTTTGGATTTAGGATTTAGGCTTCAGGGTTTAGGGTTAAGCGTTTAGGTATTAGGTTTTAGGGCTTAGGTTATAGGGTTTAGTATTGTTTAGGATCTAGGGTTTTGGATTTATGGTTTATGGTTTGGGTTTTAGGTTTTAGGGTTTAGGGTTTAGGGTTGACGGTTTAGGGTTTAGGGTTTAGGATTTATGGTTTGGGGTTTGGGGTTTAGGGTTTAGGGTTTAATGTTTGGATTTTGGGTTTAGGGTTTAAGATTTAGGGCTTAGGCTTTAGGTTTAGGGTTTTGGATTTTGGATTTAAGGTTTGCGTTTAGCATTTATACGGTATAGGGTTTAGGGTGTAGGCTTCAGGGTTTAGTGTTTAGAATTTAGTGTTTAGGGTGTAAGGTTTAGTGTTTTGGATTTAGGATTTAGGTTTTAGAATTAAGGTTTTAGGGATGGGGTTAGGATTTACGGTTTTGAGTTTACGATTTAGGGTTTGGGGTTTAGTGTCTAGGGTAAGAGTTAGGATTTTGGGTTTAGAATTTTGATTTATGGTTTAGGGTTTAGTATTTAGGCTTTATGGTTTAGGGTTAAGCGTTTAGGTTTTAGGGTTTAGGGCTTAGGATATAGTGTTTTGGGCTTAGGGATTAGTGTCTAGGGTAAGATTTAGGTTTTAGGGTTTAGAATTTTGATTTATGGTTTAGG
Source organism: Solanum bulbocastanum (assembly GCA_037074985.1). Lineage (NCBI taxonomy): Eukaryota > Viridiplantae > Streptophyta > Magnoliopsida > Solanales > Solanaceae > Solanum > Solanum bulbocastanum. The sequence goes on along the minus strand of CM073601.1, from coordinate 29,483,239 downwards.
ATTTAGGGTTTAGGGTTTAGGGTTTAGCATTAGGGTTGACGGTTTTGAGTTTAGGATTTAGGGTGTAGGGTTTAGCGTTATGAGTTTAGTGTTTAGGATTTTTTTTTTTTATTGAACGACCCTTGAGGGGGTCAGGGGCTTAGCAACACCCCCAGGCCTTAGCATATATAAAGAACCGGATACACGGTGGGGGACATAAACCTTACCTCCCAATAGTGGAGCTAGAATTGGTATCCTACTAGGCATAGCCAGTAGGTTCTCCAACTCTTCTCCATAAACAGAAAGAGACCTATCATCTACGCACCTATATGAGAGGACTCCTCCCGATACAAAGATTCTAGGAAAGCATAAATGAGGGAGACTCTCCCTTTACAGATAAGAAAGACACAAAATCTATCCTACCAAAGGAAAAGCCCATGAAGGTGATGACTGGGGTGGTCAGCTGAGGCAGACTAGCGAGGAAGTTCCAGCTCCCTTCTAAATCTGCACCGCAGTGACTGCCTCATGGTGGTTCCTTAATTCTCTTCAGCTTTCTTCTTCTGAAACTTGCCATTCCTATAATATCCTGGTTAAGATAGGTAGCTGCCAGTCTTGGGATTTGTTGGATGCTGAAGTGTACTTGCGGGCTGGTTATCTGGTGACTATATTTTGCGAGTGAATCAGCTACGTAGTTTGCCTCTCTAAGAGTGTGATTGCATTTGAAGTTGGTGAAGTGGCTAGCAATCTGCTGTAACTGCTGCAGCTGGACAACTGCACTCCAGGAGGCTGTATTGTTGTTTAAAATATAGTCGATTATCAGTTGGGAATCCACCTCCAAGATCACATTATTATAGTTGAGCTGAGCACACCAGGTGAGGCCAAAGATAGCAGCTTCAATTTCAGCCTGTATATTAGTTCCTTCCCCCAGAGGAGCTGAGAATGCAAATATCATTTCTCCAGTACAGGTTCTAAGGACTCCTCCTGCTCCTTTGTTGCCGAGAATTGCACTACCATCTGTGTTGAGTTTGACCCATTTAAATGGAGGTTTGATCCACTGTACAGCTGTAACTTTGATGTCATGGCTGCACTTTTCGATGAGGTTGCAAATTCCGTTCCATTCCATAGGCCAACTGATGTAAGGAAAGGCTGTTTTCAACAACTTGAAAGTGTCCAAGATAACCTTATACTTCACCCTTGCCATGCTGGTCTTTTTTCCCCCAAATTTAATTGCACATCTATTTTTCCACAAATTCCAACAAATAAAGATTGGTGTGGATTGAAGAATAAGTTTGTGTGCTTCATTGTTATAGGTAGCACTCCACCATCTCATAACCATATTTCTCAAAGGTAAATATTCAGTCGCAATGCCTAGAGAGATAGCAAAGTATTTCCAGACTTTTTTGGCAAATTCTCCAGTATTGAAAGTGTGCTCAATAGTATCTGAACCAGGAGAATAACAGCAGTAACAGTTACTAGGTTCAATTCCAAACCTAGAGAGCTTTTCATTTGTAGGAAGTTTGCTCCTGAAAGCTCTCCAAAGCAGGAAGGAACACTTGAAGGGGATAAATTTCTGCCATGTGTTTGTATTGATCTTGGTTTTACTTCTGGTTTCTCGAATAATATTCCAAGCTGAGGAAATAGAAAAATTGCCATTGGTATTGAGCTTCCACACTGCTTGATCAGCATGGCCCTGCTGTAGCTGTATTTGCATAGACAAGATTCTATGCACCTGTTGCTGAGGAGCTTGCTGCAGTATCTTTCTCATATTCCACTGTCCGTCTTGCATAAAGTCTGAAATCTTGTCCTTATTAAATCTGTTACTATCAGTGGTGTAGTGAGCTAGGGGGCCTACACCTAGCCAGTTGTCCCACCAGAAGGAACAAGAACCATCTCGAATTCTCCATTGAATGTGATCTTCCACATTGTGTTTATTTCTCATCATTAGTTTCCAAGCCTGGGACTCACCAGTATCCCACTTTTTACTTATGGGATTCGATCTTTGGCAGTATTTTGCCCTTAAGAACTCTCCCCAAAGTGTTTGCTTGGATCTAAAAGTCCACCAGTGTTTGAATTGGAAGGCTAGGCAGACATCTTTCATAAGTCTGACTCCAATGCCACCTTCATCAAAAGGGAAACTCAGGTTTTTCCAAGAAGACCAATGGTACTTCTTCTTGTCATTCTTCCATCCCCAAAAGAAATCTGCCATGATGTCCTGAATCTGTTTGATGGTACTAGAAGGAGGAGAGATGGCTGAAAGGATGTGGATAGGGAGAGATTGCAGCACATGTTTGATCAATGTTGCCTTGCCTCCATAACTCAAAATCATGGACTGCCACCCTGTAATCCTGTCCACAATCTTATTGATGAGCTCAGAGAAGTAGATGAGTTTAGGCCTTCCAATAAATAAAGGACATCCCAGGTAAGTGATAGGAGCATGTTTCTGATGGAAGCCTGTATATTTCTTTACTCTATCACTAGTGGTTCTGAAAGCATTGGGATGAAGAAGGAAGTGACTTTTGGCTTTGTTGATGAGTTGGCCTGATACCCTTTCATATGTAGCCAAAGTCTTCATGATGAGCTTCAAAGACTGCTTCCTGCCTGAGGTAAATATAATGATATCATCTGCAAAGCTCAGATGATTGATTTGAGGTCCCCTCCTTTCCATATAGAAACCATGGTAAAGGGGGTTCTGATGCAGTCTGTTAAGAGATCTAACTAGTACCTCAGCACCTAAAATAAATAGGGCTGGGGATAAGGGGTCCCCCTGTTTGAGACCTCTGGTGGAGTGAAAGAAACCATATCTCTTGCCATTGATAATGATGGAGTACCAGTTATTAGCCATGGTTCTCCAAATCATATCAATAAAGACTTCTTCAAATCCCATTTTCCTGAGAATGATACAGATATAAGACCAAGAGACTCTATCATAGGCTTTGGCCATATCTAGTTTGATTACAACATTACTGCCAATAGCAGGCTTCTTAATCTGGTGGATGATTTCTTGAGCTAGCATAATATTCTCAGCTATGTTTCTTCCTTTCACAAATCCAGACTGATTGGAAGAGATAAGGTCAGGTAGAATAGGAGCCAATCTAGAGCAAAGTAATTTGGAAATGATTTTGGCAATAAAGTTGCTCAAGCTGATAGGTCTGAACTCAGCCAGCCTATTAGGATGTTTCACTTTAGGAAGTAAGACTAGGCAAGCATGAGTGAAATATTTGGGGAGCATCTGGCCATTGAAAAAGGCAAGAACAACTGCCAGAAGTTCCTGTTTTATAGTATCCCAACACTTCTGAAAGAAACATCCATTCATACCATCTGGACCAGCAGCTGAATTGGGGTTCATGGAGTAGACAACATCTCTCAGTTCTTCCATAGTAGGTGGTGTAGTCATCCTGTTGTTATGTTCTTGAGTTACCATTCTTGGAATACATTGAAGAGGGGCTTCATCAATAATCTTCTCATCTCCAGCAAAGATGCTCTGAAAATGATCACAGGCTTCCTGTGCAATATACTCATCTCCCTGTATCCATTCCTCCTTTTCATTAAGGACTTTGTGGATGAACAGCCTCCTTCTTCTTCCTCTGATCAGGGCATGGAAATATTTTGAATTGCCATCACCTTCTTTAAACCATTGAAGCTGTGTTTTTTGTTTAAGAATAGAGTTTTCCAGTTTCATGAATCTAATGTACTCAGCATTAAGGCCATTCAGTTCTGCTCTATGTTCTTCAGTGTTGTTGTGAATGAGTTGCTCTTCCAAGACGTTGACTTTACTCTCAAATTCTTTGACCTTAGCATAAATATCTCCAAATTGTAACTTGGACCAAGCACTGAGAGTGGCAGCAGTTCTCTTCATTTTCTGATGGAATATCCACATAGGATTCCCTTCCACAGGTCTGTTCCAGCAACTGTTGACAGTCTCTGTGAATGAAGGATGATCAGTCCAGCAGTTAAAGAACTTGAAATATTTAATGTAGTTCTCAGGTCTGGCTTCCATTTCCATAAGAAGGGGGCAGTGATCAGATCCCACTGATGGAAGATGAGTAATGCTGGTGTGAGGCATGACTTGTAACCATTTGTCATTAACCATAGCCCTGTCCAATCTCTTCCAAATTCTGAAGTTAACACCTCTTTGATTAGACCAGGTGAATTTTGGTCCATTAAAGCCCAAATCCATGAGACCACAGGCCTCAATAACTCCGATAAATGGCATACTTTTCCTCATATTGTAGGCAATACCCCCCAACTTTTCTTCAGTGTCTGTAATAACATTAAAGTCACCAACTGTGCACCAGGGAGTAGCACTTCTATTACCAGCAGTATGTAGAAGATGATCCCAGAGTGGCTTTCTGAGATTCTCTTTACATTTTGCATAGACAAATGTTTGGATGTAGACCTCTGGCACCTCAATATGGTTGATTTCACAAGTAATATTCTGTTCATCATTTTGTAAAATCTTACATTTGATGTCATTGGTCCAAAACAACCAAATTTTCCCATTGATATTACTAGCTGCAAACTCCATGGCAAGCATACTTTTAAACATGTTTATGTTGGCCTTGTCAGAAAAGGGTTCTAGGATGGCTATCATAGAAATATGATGAAGATATTTGAGATTTTTGAGTCTTTCCATAACACCTTGGGTATTGATACCCCTAGCATTCCATATGATTGTATTAATCATTGGGATAATTTAGAGGTAAATAATCTAGTGTTTGGTCTTCCTGCAGTCACAGGAAAGGTAGAGGGTTTTTTGAGGGGGAGTTTCTCCAGTTGCCTGCCTCTGGGAGAGAGACCTTGTTTGCCAGTGATCTGGTGCAGTTCCTTATCCAGTTCTGTATCATTGTTGGGACTGAAAGTTTTAATCAAGTGTTCACATGTCTCATCATCATCTTCCAAGCCCTTTTCAGGTGGATTCTCTTCTTCCATTTCATCCTCAGAATTTACCACTTCATATTCATCTATGACCCTTACCTTGGCTATGTCTGGGGGTTTTCCTGGAGTGGGAGTACTATACTGAGCCTTGAGGGGAATCACATCTATGACTTGCTGACCATGATGAATTTTTTGCAGGAGTTAGGATCCTCAGGATCCTTAGAAGCATTGTTGTTTCTGGTCTGTTCCTGTAATTGCTGTGCAGCTTGTTTTCTTTTAGTAGCCTCTCTCTTTTTCTTGCTAGGTTTGTTCTTACTTTTTGGAGTCTCAGCTTGCTTACTGGAGCTTGCCTTGTTACCCATATCCTTAGCTATAGATCCTTGGAGCTGATTATGTTCTTCTTTGGAGGCCTGTAGTTGTGGATTACCTTCCCTGATGCCATGATGCTTTAGGTAATTCTATTGCTGAGTAGTATTTATAGTGGTAGCAGGAGTTTGGTGATCTATTCCTTTCCCCACAGGTTCCCCTTCCTGCAAGTTAGTGGTTCTCTCCTTTACAGCCAACCTCCCTCCAACAGCTTCATTATCAGCAGATAAACAATGGGGGGTTATGGGGACTGGGGAATCAAACTCATCAGGATGAGTAGAGACATCAGCAACAGGGGATGGGGGTGTGAGGCTCTGATCACCAGAGTCTTCCAACACAATAACAGGGGGTTCTGAAATCATACCTGGTCTCTGCAGCTGTTGTTCCTGAAAAGCTCTGGCCTTCATAACCTGAAATTGAGAATTTTGGTTCATACCTTGGTCCTGTTGTGGTTGTTGGTTCTTGTTTTTCTTTCTCGTTTGTGTTTGCCACTGTTCTTCTTTGTGTGTTATATCCTCTTCAGTTTGTCCTTTTGCATTGTTTTTCCTACCTGATTGGGATTGTCCTTTGTCTTCCTCATGCTGCTGGCTGTTTCCAGGATTGTGATTGTGTTGTTTCTCTTGGCTTTTCTTGGTGGTTTCTCCTTCCTTTCTTTTCTTGACTTCATCATCTCTTTCCTTTACAGGGCATTCTCCCATAAAGTGACCTTGATGCTTACAGTAAAGACAGTAGGAAGGTACATCTTCAAACTCAATAATTTGCCACTTGCCAAGGGAAGGGTCCTTTTCAGAAAAACCCATCCACACATGTTGAGGTCTCTCCTTGGTGATATCTATTTGAACTCTAACCTTTGCCACACTACCCCTAGTCTTTTGCATTGTGGCCGAGTCCAAATAAAGGGCCTTACCAACAGGTGACAACAAAGGAGTTAGGATGTCCATATAATAGCAGTGCCAGGGGAGCTCAGGCAGAGTGATCCAAATGGGTACAATGGGGGTTTCTTTAGCAGGTTTAAAAGTAGGAGTCCACACCTGAAGCCTCATTAAATGTCCAGCAATATACATTTTTTGTTTAGTCCAAACAGAGATATGATCTGCCTCATTGTCTAAATCAATATAAATGTGTCTCGAATTGAAATGAGCAAGCTTAACCCCCCCCCCCCCCCCGTAAGTTGAGTTTGAGCAATGAAGCTTTTCCTAATTATCTCCATTTTGGGCATAGCATTGATGAATTTGCCCACTAGAGTGTATTTACATCTTCCAGACATTTTCTGCATGAAATCAGCCTCATGAAATGTGATAGAGGGATAGCCTTGTCTAGTGGATATGATGGGAGGGACTATGTCCATAGGAATAGCATTATTAATCTGATTGGCTCGAAGTCTGGTAGCTAAAGATTGAGTGATTGTGGGAGGTGCCGGATCAGGAATTTGGACATTAGTAAAGGAGTTATTCCCAGGAGGTTTATTAAGGTTTTGTTTGGGACTGCTTTGGTTATGCTTTTGCTGATTAGGTCGATACATATCAAAGTTTGAAGAAATCTTGATAGGAGGAGGAGCCTTACTTCCCATATTGTGTTTCAATTCTGTAGCCGGCTCTGTCTGTCCCAGAGTCCCATTTTCAGCAGCCTGCACATTCACTGGTCTGTCCTTGCTGTGATCATTGAGTTGCTTTTCGTCCATTTCTTTAGCTGGCTTTTCTGTATTTCCTTTAAGTGTAATGTTTTCCTTCACCTTCCAGATTGATTTCTCCCCTTTGCCCTGTTGCTGCTCCTTCAGTGTTCCTGCTGTTACATTACCCTTAGTGTGTTGTGTAACCTGGAATTGAACTGGTATTGCAACCTGATCAGTTTGTGTATCCCTTTGCGTCTGCATCTCTTTGTTCCCTTTGGTGATCAACGCTTCATTATCTTGCGGCATTGCTTCCATTCTGGGATTTAGAGTGTGATCTTTGTTTTGATCATTCTCATAGCTGAAGGACCTAGGAAGGCTTACTGATTTTCTTGGTTCCTCCTTCTGGGGATCATCCTTTGTCATTGCGACTTGATCCTGAAATTTAGAAGACCAGTAGACATTAGTGTATTGCTGATTAGGTGATTCTATTACCTTAGGTCGGTTTTCCTCCACATAGGGAATAGATTGTTGCACTGGTTCCCTTTCGCAGTCTACCGAAGCTCCGGCGGCTGTGTCAGATTTTCCGTCGCCGGGAATTTCACCGTCAAATTTATTTAGAGTCGTTGTGGGAGGTGCGCCTTGACCTGGGGATGATTCCACAGTGTTGGAAACTTCATTTCTTCCATCGGAAGGTGGTCGAATTTGAAGGCGCACCGTCGGCGATTCGGAGGCGATTTCCCTAGAATTCCTTTTCGTGAATCTTTCAATTTGTGTGATGGAAATGTTTGATTTTTGGATTGGTGATAGATCTTTAGCTGTAGATTCCGAATTTACAGTTGAATTAACACGAATCATATCCGATTGCTCAAGGGACATAATTTTTCTTGCCCAGTCCAGTTCCTCTTCCGAAATCGCGATGTGGACCGCTTCAATTCTTCGCAATTTCGAGGAATTGGCTGATGAATCTGATGAGGCGTCCGGCTGGGGTTTGTAGCTGTTGGAATTCCGCTCCGGTTGGGACAGGTCCGGTGGTCGGAGTGGCATCCCCGGCGGCGCTGTGGCCATTCCGGTCAGCAGCTGTAGAACGGTTCCAAGAGAGCAAATAAGAGTGAGAAAATTTTAGAGAGAGAAGAATTGTAGAAAATGAAAAGCAGTGTTTAGGATTTAGAGTTGAGGGTTTAGGGTTTAGGGTTTAGGGTTTAGAATTTGGAATCAGTGTTCAGGGTTTTGGGTTTTGGGTTAGGATTTAGGGTTTTGAGTTTAGGGTTTAAGATTTAGGGTTTAAGGTATAGTGCTTAGGGTTTAGGGTATGGGGTTTAAGGGTTAGTGTTTAGGGATTAGATTTTATGGTATAGCATTTAAGGTTTAGGGTTTAGAGTTTGGGATTTAGGGATTAGGGTTTAGGGTTTAGGGTTTAGGCTTTAGGATTTAGGGTATAGAGTTTAGAGTTTAGGGTTTAATGTATAGAGTTTGGGTTTAGTCTTTAGGATATAGGTTTAGGGTTTTGAGTTTAGGATTTAGAGTTTATGGTTTAGAGGTTGGATTCTAGGCTTAGGGTTTAGGTTTAGGGTCTCGAGCTTAACGTTTAAGGTTACGGGTTTAGGGTTTGTGTCTTAAGGTCTAGGGTTTAGGGTTTGGGGCTTAAGTTCTAGGGTTTAGGGTTTAGGGTTTCAGTTAAGGGTTTTAAGATTAGGGTTTAGGATTTATGGTTTGGAATTTGGGTTGGGTTTCAAGTTGAGGATCTAAGGTTTAGGTTGTAGGGTTTAGAATTTAGTATTTAGGGTTTAGGGTTTAGAATTTGAATTTAGGATTTAGAATTTAGGTTTTAGGATTTATAGTTTAGGGTATAGGGTTTAGGGTTTAGAGTACAGTGTTTACAGTTTTGTGTTTTGGGCGTAGAGTTTGGGTTTGAGGGTTTAGCGTGTGGGCTTTAGGGTTTACAATTAAGGATCTAGGGTTTAGCGTTTAGAGTTTAGTTTTAGGATTTTGTGTTTAGGATTTAGGATTTAGGGTTTTGGGTTTCGCATTAGGGTTTGCATTTTGAGTTTAGGATTTAGGGAATAGGGTAAGTGTTTAGGTTTAGAGTTTGGAATTTAGGGTTTAGGGTTTAGAGGATGGATTTTGGGTTTAGGGTTTAGGGATGGGGTTAGGGATTAGGGTTTTGAGGTTAGGATTTTGGGTTTAGGATTTAGAGTTTAGGACTTACGGTTTAGGGTTTTAGTTTTTAAAGTTTAGAGTTTGGATTTAGGATTTAGGCTTCAGGGTTTAGGGTTAAGCGTTTAGGTATTAGGTTTTAGGGCTTAGGTTATAAGGTTTAGTATTGTTTAAGGTCTAGGGTTTTGGATTTAGAGTGTAGGCTTTATGGTTTATGGTTTGGGTTTTAGGTTTTAGGGTTTAGGGTTTAGGGTTGACGGTTTAGGGTTTAGGGTTTAGGATTTATGGTTTGGGGTTTAGGGTTTAGGGTTTGGGGTTTAATGTTTGTATTTTGGGTTTAGGGTTTAAGATTTAGGGCTTAGGCTTTAGATTTAGGGTTTTGGATTTTGGATTTAAGGCTTAGCGTTTAGCATTTATACGGTATGTGTTTAGAATTTAGTGTTTAGGGTGTAAGGTTTAGGGTTTTGGATTTAGGATTTAGGGTTTAGGGATGGGGTTAGGATTTACGGTTTTGAGTTTACGATTTAGGGTTTGGGGTTTAGTGTCTAGGGTAAGAGTTAGGATTTTGGGTTTAGAATTTTGATTTATGGTTTAGGGTTTAGTATTTTGGCTTCATGGTTTAGGGTTAAGCATTTAGGTTTTAGGGTTTAGGGCTTAGGATATAGTGTTTTGGGCTTAGGGTTTAGTGTCTAGGGTAAGATTTAGGTTTGAGGGTTTAGAATTTTTATTTATGGTTTAGGATTTAGGGTTTATGGTTTAGGGTTTAGCATTAGGGTTGATGGTTTTGAGTTTAGGATTTAGGGTGTAGGGTTTAGCGATATGAGTTTAGTGTTTAGGGTTTAGAGTTTGGAATCAGTGTTTAGGGTTTGGGGTTTTGGGTTAGGATTTAGGGTTTTGAGTTTAGGGTTTAAGATTTAGGGTTTAAGGTATAGTGCTTAGGGTTTAGGGTATGGGATTTAAGGGTTAGTGTTTAGGGATTTGATTTTATGGTATAGCATTTAAGGTTTAGGGTTTAGAGTTTGGGATTTAGGGATTATGGTTTAGGGTTTAGGCTTTAGGATTTAGGTTATAGAGTTTAGAGTTTAGGGTTTAGTGTATAGAGTTTGGATTTAGTCTTTAGGATATAGGTTTAGGGTTTTGAGTTTAGGATTTAGAGTTTATGGTTTAGAGGTTGGATTCTGGGATTAGGGTTTAGGTTTAGGGTCTCGAGCTTAACGTTTAAGGTTACGGGTTTAGGGTTTGGGGATTAAGGTCCAGGGTTTAGGGTTTAGGGTTTAGGGTTTATGGTTAAGGGTTAAGGGTTAAGGGTTTAGGGTTAGGGTTAAGGGTTTTAAGTTTAGGGTTTAGGATTTATGGTTTGGAATTAGGGTTGGGTTTCAAGTTGAGGATCGGTTTATGTTGTAGGGTTTAGAATTTGAATTTAGGATTCAAAATTTAGGTTTTAGGATTTATGGTTTAGGGTATAGGGTTTACGGTTTAGAGTATAATGTTTAGGGTTTTGTGTTTTGGGCGTAGAGTTTGGGTTTGAGGGTTTAGCGTGTGGGTTTTAGGGTTTACAATTAAGGATCTAGGGTTTAGCGTTTAGAGTTTAGTTTTAGGATTTAGGATTTAGGGTTTTGGGTTTCGCGTTAGGGTTTGCATTTTGAGTTTAGGATTTAGGGAATAGGGTTAGTGTTTAGGTTTAGAGTTTGGAATTTAGGGTTTAGGGTTTAGAGGATGGATTTTTGGTTTAGGGTTTAGGGATGGGGTTAGGGTTTAGGGTTTTGAGGTTAGGATTTAGGGTTTAGGATTTAGAGTTTAGGACTTACGGTTTAGGGTTTTAGTTTTTAAAGTTTAGAGTTTGGATTTAGGATTTAGGCTTCAGGGTTTAGGGTTTAGCGTTTAGGTATTAGGTTTTAGGGCTTAGGTTATAAGGTTTAGTATTGTTTAAGGTCTAGGGTTTTGGATTTAGAGTGTAGGCTTTATGGTTTATGGTTTGGGTTTTAGGTTTTAGGGTTTAGGGTTTAGGGTTGACGGTTTAGGGTTTAGGGTTTAGGATTTATGGTTTGGGGTTTAGGGTTTAGGGTTTGGGGTTTAATGTTTGTATTTTGGGTTTAGGGTTTAAGATTTAGGGCTTAGGCTTTAGATTTAGGGTTTTGGATTTTGGATTTAAGGCTTAGCGTTTAGCATTTATACGGTATGTGTTTAGAATTTAGTGTTTAGGGTGTAAGGTTTAGGGTTTTGGATTTAGGATTTAGGTTTTAGAATTTAGGGTTTAGGGATGGGGTTAGGATTTACGGTTTTGAGTTTACGATTTAGGGTTTGGGGTTTAGTGTCTAGGGTAAGAGTTAGGATTTTGGGTTTAGAATTTTGATTTGTTGTTTAGGGTTTAGTATTTAGGCTTCATGGTTTAGGGTTATGCGTTTAGGTTTTAGGGTATAGGGCTTAGGATATAGTGTTGTGGGCTTAGGATTTAGTGTCTAGGGTAAGATTTAGGTTTTAGGGTTTAGAATTTTGATTTATGGTTTAGGATTTAGGGTTTAGGGTTTAGGGTTTAGCATTAGGGTTGATGGTTTTGAGTTTAGGATTTAGGGTGTAGGGTTTAGCAATATGAGTTTAGTGTTTAGGATTTAGTGTTGAGGGTTTAGGGTTTAGGGTTTAGAGTTTGGAATCAGTGTTTAGGGTTTAGGGTTTTGGGTTAGGATTTAGGGTTTTGAGTTTAGGGTTTAAGATTTAGGGTTTAAGGAATAGTGTTTAGGGTTTAGGGTATAGGATTTTAGAGTTATTGTTTAGGGATTAGATTTTATGGTATAGCATTTAAGGTTTAGGGTTTAGAGTTTGGGATTTAGGGATTATGGTTTAGGGTTTAGGCTTTAGGATTTAGGGTATAGAGTTTAGAGTTTAGGGTTTAGTGTATAGAGTTTGGATTTCGTCTTTAGTATATAGGTTTAGGGTTTTGAGTTTAGGATTTAGAGTTTATGGTTTAGAGGTTGGATTCTGGGATTAGGGTTTAGGTTTAGGGTCTCGAGCTTAACGTTTAAGGTTATGGGTTTAGTGTTTGGGGTTTAAGGTCTAGGGTTTAGGGTTTAGGGTTTAGGGTTTATGGTTAAGGGTTAAGAGTTTAGGGTTAGGGTTAAGGGTTTTAAGTTTAGGGTTTAGGATTTATGGTTTGGAATTAGGGTTGGGTTTCAAGTTGAGGATCTAAGGTTTAGGTTGTAGGGTTTAGAATTTGAATTTAGGATTTAGAATTTAGGTTTTAGGATTTATGGTTTAGGGTATAGGGTTTAGGGTTTAGAGTACAGTGTTTAGGGTTTTGTGTTTTGGGCGTAGAGTTTGGGTTTGAGGGTTTAGCGTGTGGGCTTTAGGGTTTACAATTAAGGATCTAGGGTTTAGCGTTTAGAGTTTAGTTTTAGGATTTAGTGTTTAGGATTTAGGATTTAGGGTTTTGGGTTTCGCGTTAGGGTGTGCATTTTGAGTTTAGGATTTAGGGAATAGGGTTAGTGTTTAGGTTTAGAGTTTGGAATTTAGGGTTAAGGGTTTAGAGGATGGATTTTTGGTTTAGGGTTTAGGGATGGGGTTAGGGTTTAGGGTTTTGAGGTTAGGATTTTGGGTTTAGGATTTAGAGTTTAGGACTTACGGTTTAGAGTTTTAGTTTTTAATGTTTAGAGTTTGGATTTAGGATTTAGGCTTCAGGGTTTAGGGTTAAGCGTTTAGGTATTAGGTTTTAGGGCTTAGGTTATAGGGTTTAGTATTGTTTAGGATCTAGGGTTTTGGATTTAGAGTGTAGGCTTTATGGTTTATGGTTTGGGTTTTAGGTTTTAGGGTTTAGGGTTTAGGGTTGACGGTTTAGGGTTTAGGGTTTAGGATTTATGGTTTGGGGGTTGGGGTTTAGGGTTTAGGGTTTAATGTTTGGATTTTGGGTTTAGGGTTTAAGATTTAGGGCTTAGGCTTTAGGTTTAGGGTTTTGGATTTTGGATTTAAGGTTTAGCGTTTAGCATTTATACGGTATAGGGTTTAGGGTGTAGGCTTCAGGGTTTAGTGTTTAGTATTTAGTGTTTAGGGTGTAAGGTTTAGGGTTTTGGATTTAGGATTTAGGTTTTAGAATTTAGGGTTTAGGGATGGGGTTAGGATTTAGGGTTTTGAGTTTACGATTTAGGGTTTGGGGTTTAGTGTCTAGGGTAAGAGTTAGGTTTTGGGTTTAGAATTTTGATTTATGGTTTAGGGTTAAGCGTTTAGGTTTTAGGGTTTAGGGCTTAGGATATAGTGTTTTGGGCTTAGGGTTTAGTGTCTAGGGTAAGATTTAGGTTTTAGGGTTTAGAATTTTGATTTATTGTTTAGGATTTAGGGTTTAGGGTTTAGGGTTTAGCATTAGGGTTGACGGTTTTGAGTTTAGGATTTAGGGTGTAGGGTTTAGCGTTATGAGTTTAGTGTTTAGGATTTAGACTTGAGGGTTTAGGGTTTAGGGTTTAGAGTTTGGAATCAGTGTTTACGGTTTAAGGTTTTGGGTTAGGATTTAGGGTTTTGAGTTTAGGGTTTAAGGTATAGTGCTTAGGGTTTAGGGTATGGGGTTTAAGGGTTAGTGTTTAGGGCTTAGATTTTATGGTATAGCATTTAAGGTTTAGGGTTTAGAGTTTGGGATTTAGGGATTAGGGTTTAGGGCTTAGGCTTTAGGATTTAGGGTATAGAGTTTAGAGTTTAGGGTTTAGTGTATAGAGTTTGGATTTAGTCTTTAGGATATAGGTTTAGGGTTTTGAGTTTAGGATTTAGAGTTTATGGTTTAGAGGTTGGATTCTGGGATTAGGGTTTAGGTTTAGGGTTTCGGGCTTAACGTTTAAGGTTACAGGTTTAGGGTTTGGGGTTTAAGCTCTAGGGTTTAGGGTTTAGGGTTTATGGTTAAGGGTTAAGGATTTAGGGTTAGGGTTAAGGGTTTTAAGTTTAGGGTTTAGGATTTATTGTTTGGAATTAGCGTTGGGTTTCAAGTTGAGGATCTAAGGTTTAGGTTGTAGGGTTTAGAATTTAGTATTTAGGGTTTAGGGTTTAGAATTTGTATTTAGGATTTAGAAGTTAGGTTTTAGTATTTATGGTTTAGGGTATAGGGTTTAGGGTTTAGGGTTTATGGTTTAGAGTACAGTGTTTAGGGTTTAGGGTTTTGTGTTTTGGGTGTAGAGTTTGGGTTTGAGGGTTTAGCGTGTTGGCTTTAGAGTTTACTATTAAGGATCTAGGGTGTAGCGTTTAGAGTTTAGTTTTAGGATTTAGTGTTTAGGATTTAGGATTTAGGGTTTTGGGTTTCGCGTTAGGGTTTGCATTTTGAGTTTAGGATTTAGGCAATAGGGTTAGTGTTTAGGTTTAGAGTTTCGAATTTAGGGTATAGGGTTTAGAGGATGGATTTTGGGTTTAGGGTTTAGGGATGGGGTTAGGGTTTAGGGTTTTGAGGTTAGGATTTAGGGTTTAGGATTTAGAGTTTAGGACTTATGGTTTAGGGTTTTAGTTTTTAAAGTTTAGAGTTTGGATTTAGGATTTAGGCTTCAGGGTTTAGGGTTAAACATTTAGGTATTAGGTTTTAGGGTTTAGTATTGTTTAGGATCTAGGGCTTTGGATTTAGAGTGTAGGCTTTATGGTTTATGGTTTGGGTTTTAGGTTTTAGGGTTTAGGGTTTAGGGTTGACGGTTTAGGATTTATGGTTTGGGGGTTGGGGTTTAGGGTTTTGGGTTTAATGTTTGGATTTTGGGTTTAGGGTTTAAGATTTAGGGCTTAGGCTTTAGGTATAGGGTGTTGGATTTTGGATTTAAGGTTTAGCGTTTAGCATTTATACGGTATAGGGTTTAGGGTGTAGGCTTCAGGGTTTAGTGTTTAGAATCTAGTGTTTGGGGTGAAAGGTTTAGGGTTTTGGATTTAGGATTTAGGTTTTAGAATTTAGGGTTTAGGGATAGGGTTAGGATTTACGGTTTTGAGATTACGATTTAGGGTTTGGGGTTTAGTGTCTAGGGTAAGAGTTAGGTTTTTGGGTTTAGAATTTTGATTTATGGTTTAGGGTTTAGTATTTAGGCTTCATGGTTTAGGGTTAAGCGTTTAGGTTTTAGGGTTTAGGGCTTAGGATATGGTGTTTTGGGCTTAGGGATTAGTGTCTAGGGTAAGATTTAGGTTTTAGGGTTTAGAATTTTGATTTATGGTTTAGGATTTAGGGTTTAGGGTTTAGCATTAGGGTTGATGGTTTTGAGTTTAGGATTTAGGGTGTAGGGTTTAGCGTTATGAGTTTAGTGTTTAGGATTTAGAGCTGAGGGTTTAGGGTTTAGGGTTTAGAGTTTGGAATCAGTGTTAAGGGTTTAGGGTTTTGGGTTAGGATTTAGGGTTTTGAGTTTAGGTTTTAAGATTTAGGGTTTAAGGTATAGTGCTTAGGGTTTAGGGTATGGGGTTTAAGGGTTAGTGTTTAGGGCTTAGATTTTATGGTATAGCATTTAAGGTTTAGGGTTTAGAGTTTGGGATTTAGGGATTAGGGTTTAGGGTTTAGGCTTTAGGATTTAGGGTATAGAGTTTAGAGTTTAGGGTTTAGTGTATAGAGTTTGGATTTAGTCTTTCGGATATAGGTTTAGGGTTTTGAGTTTAGGATTTAGAGTTTATGGTTTAGAGTTTGGATTCTGGGCTTAGGGTTTAGGATTAGGGTCTCGGGCTTAACGTTTAAGGTTATGGGTTTAGGGTTTGGGGCTTAAGGTCTAGGGTTTAGGGTTTAGGGTTTAGGGTTTAGGGTTTAGGGTTAAGGGTTTAGGGTTAGGGTTAAGGGTTTTAAGTTTAGGGTTTAGGATTTAGGTTTGGAATTAGGGTTGGATTTCAAGTTGAGGATCTAAGGTTTAGGTTGTAGGGTTTAGAATTTAGTATTTAGGGTTTAGGGTTTAGAATTTGAATTTAGGATTTAGAATTTAGGTTTTAGGATTTATGGTTTAGGGTATAGGGTTTAGGGTTTAGGGTTTATGGTTTAGAGTATAGTGTTTAGGGTTTAGGGTTTTGTGTTTTGGGTGTAGAGTTTGGGTTTGAGGGTTTAGCGGGTGGGCTTTAGGGTTTACAATTAAGGATCTAGGGTTTAGCGTTTAGTTTTAGGATTTAGTGTTTAGGATTTAGGATTTAGGATTTTGGGTTTCATGTTAGGGTTTGCATTATGAGTTTAGGATATAGGGAATAGGGTTAGTGTTTAGGTTTAGTGTTTGGAATTTAGGGTTTAGGGTGTAGAGGATGGATTTTGGGTTTAGGGTTTAGGGATGGGGTTAGGGTTTAGGGTTTTGAGGTTAGGATTTAGGATTTAGGATTTAGAGTTTAGGACTTACGGTTTAGGGTTTTAGTTTTTAAAGTTTAGAGTTTGGATTTAGGATTTAGGCTTCAGGGTTTAGGGTTAAGCGTTTAGGTATTAGGTTTTAGGGCTTAGGTTATAGGGTTTAGTATCGTTTAGGGTCTAGGGTTTTGGATTTAGAGTGTAGGCTTTATGGTTTATGGTTTGGGCTTTAGGTTTTAGGGTTTAGGGTTTAGGGTTGACGGTTTAGGGTTTAGGATTTAGGATTTATGGTTTGGGGTTTCGGGTTTAGGGTTTAGGGTTTAATGTGTGGATTTTGGGTTTAGGGTTTAAGATTTAGGGCTTAGGCTTTAGGTTTAGGGTTTTGGATTTTGGATTTAAGGTTTAGCGTTTAGCAATTATACATTATAGGGTTTAGGGTGTAGGCTTCAGGGTTTAGTGTTTAGAATTTAGTGTTTAGGGTGTCAGGTTTAGGTATTTAGGTTTTAGAATTTAGGGTTTAGGGATGGGGTTAGGATTTATGGTTTTGAGTTTACGATTTAGGGTATGGGGTTTAGTGTCTAGGGTAAGAGTTAGGTTTTTGGGTTTAGAATTTTGATTTATGGTTTAGGGTTTAATACTTAGGCTTTATGTTTTAGGGTTAAGCGTTTAGGTTTTAGGGTTTAGGGCTTAGGATATAGTGTTTTGGGCTTAAGGTCTAGTGTCTAGGGTAATATTTAAGTTTTAGGGTTTAGAATTTTGATTTATGGTTTAGGATTTAGGGTTTAGGGTTTAGGGTTTAGCATTAGGGTCGACGGTTTTGAGTTTAGGATTTAGGGTGTAGGGTTTAGCGTTATGAGTTTAGTGTTTAGGATTTAGACTTGAGGGTTTAGCGTTATGAGTTTAGTGTTTAGGATTTAGACTTGAGGGTTTAGGGTTTAGGGTTTAGAGTTTGGAATCAGTGTTCAGGGTTTAGGGTTTTGGGTTAGGATTTAGGGTTTTGAGTTTAGGGTTTAAGATTTAGGGTTTAAGGTATAGTGCTTAGGGTTTAGGGTATGGGGTTTAAGGGTTAGTGTTTAGGGATTATATTTTATGGTATAGCATTTAAGGTTTAGGGTTTAGAGTTTGGGATTTAGGGATTAGGGTTTAGGATTTAGGGTATAGAGTTTAGAGTTTAGGGTTTAGTGTATAGAGTTTGGATTTAGTCTTTAGGATATAGGTTTAGGGTTTTGACTTTAGGATTTAGAGTTTATGGTTTAGAGTTTGGATTCTGGGCTTAGGGTTTAGGATTAGGGTCTGGGGCTTAACGTTTAAGGTTATGGGTTCAGGGTTTGGGGCTTAAGGTCTAGGGTTTAGGGTTTAGGGTTTAGGGTTAGGGTTAAGGGTTTTAAGTTTAGGGTTTAGGATTTATGGTTTGGAATTAGGGTTGGGTTTCAAGTTGAGGATCTAAGGTTTAGGTTGTAGGGTTTAGAATTTAGTATTTAGGGTTTAGGGTTTAGAATTTGAATTTAGGATTTAGAATTTAGGTTTTAGGATTTATGGTTTAGGATAGGGTTTAGGGTTTAGAGTACAGTGTTTAGGGTTTTGTGTTTTGGGCGTAGAGTTTGGGTTTGAGGGTTTAGCGTGTGGGCTTTAGGGTTTTCAATTAAGGATCTAGGGTTTAGCATTTAGAGTTTAGTTTTAGGATTTAGTGTTTAGGATTTAGGATTTAGGGTTTTGGGTTTCGCGTTAGGGTGTGCATTTTGAGTTTAGGATTTTGGGAATAGGGTTAGTGTTTAGGTTTAGAGTTTGGAATTTAGGGTTTAGGGTGTAGAGGATGGATTTTGGGTTTAGGGTTTAGGGATGGGGTTAGGGTTTAGGGTTTTGAGGTTAGGATTTAGGGTTTAGGATTTAGAGTTTAGGACTTACGGTTTAGGGTTTTAGTTTTTAAAGTTTAGAGTTTGGATTTAGGATTTAGGCTTCAGGGTTTAGGGTTAAGCGTTTAGGTATTAGGTTTTAGGGCTTAGGTTATAGTGTTTAGTATTGTTTAGGGTCTAGGGTTTTGGATTTACAGTGTAGGCTTTATGGTTTATGGTTTGGGTTTTAGGTTTTAGGGTTTAGGGTTTAGGGTTGACGGTTTAGGGTTTAGGGTTTAGGATTTATGGTTTTGGGTTTCGAGTTTAGGGTTTAGGGTTTAATGTGTGGATTTTGGGTTTAGGGTTTAAGATTTAGGGCTTAGGCTTTAGGTTTAGGGTTTTGGATTTTGGATTTAAGGTTTAGCGTTTAGCAATTATATGTTATAGGGTTTAGGGTGTAGGCTTCAGGGTTTAGTGTTTAGAATTTAGTGTTTAGGGTGTTAGGTTTAGGGATTTAGGTTTTAGAATTTAGGGTTTAGGGATGGGGTTAGGATTTAGGGTTTTGAGTTTACGATTTAGGGTTTGGGGTTTAGTGTCTAGGGTAAGAGTTAGGTTTTTGGGTTTAGAATTTTGATTTATGGTTTAGGGTTTAGTACTTAGGCTTCATGGTTTAGGGTTAAGCGTTTAGGTTTTAGGGTTTAGGGCTTAGGATATAGTGTTTTGGGCTTAGGGTTTAGTGTCTAGGGTAAAATTTAGGTTTTAGGGTTTAGAATTTTGATTTGTGGTTTAGGATTTAGGGTTTAGGGTTTAGGGTTTAGGATTTGAGGTTGGATTTAAGGTTTAGGTTCGGGATTACTATTTAGGGTTTTGAGTTGAGTATTTAAGGTTTAGTTTTAGGGTTTAGAGTTTAGTATTTAAGGTTTATGGTTTAGAGTTTGTAATTAGGATTTAGGGTTTTGGTTTTAGGGTATAGAATTTAATGTATAGGGTTTAGGGTTTATACGGTATAAGGTTTAGGGTTTAGGGTGTAGGATGTAGGCTTTAGGGTTTAGTGTTTAGGATTTAGGGTTTAGTGTGTATGGTTTAGGGTTTAGGATTCAGGGTTTAGGTTGTAGAATTTAGGTTTTAGGGTATATGGTATAGGGTTTTGGGTATATGGATTAGGGTTTAGGGTATAGGATTTAGGATTTATGGTTTAGGGTATAGGGCTTAGGGTTTACTATTTAGGCTATAGGCTTTATGTTTTTGGGTATAGTGTTTAGGGTTTTGGGTATAGGCCTTAGGGTTTAGAATTTAGGATTTAGGGTTTAGGGTTTAGGGTCTACAATTTAGTATTTAGGATTTAGGATTTAGTGTTTAGGGTTTGGGGTATAGGATTTAGTGTTTAGGCTTGAGTGTTTAGATTTAGGGTTTAGAATTTTGGGTTTAGGGTTTATGGTTTAGGGTTTAAGATTTAGGGTTTAGGGTTTAGCGTTAGGGTTTGGGGTTTAAGGTTTTGTGTTTAGGATTTAGTGTATACAGTTTAGTGTTTAGGGTTTAGAGTTTAGGATTTAGGGTTTAGGGTTTATGGTTTAGAGTTTGGATTTAGGGTGTAGGGTTTGTGGTTGGGTTTAGGGTTTAGAAGTTAGGGTTTAGGGTTTAGAGGTTAGTATTTTGGATTTAGGCTTTAGGATTCAGGGTTTAGGGTGAAGGGTTTTTGGTTTAGTGGTTAGGGTTCAGGGCTTAGGGTATATGGTTTATGGTTTAAAGTATTGCGTTTAGGGTTTATGGTGTAGGGTTCAAGGTTCAAGGTTTATGGTTAATGGTGTAGGGTTTAGGGTTTAGGGTTTTGGATTTTGGGTTTAGGGTTTAATATTTAGGGCTTAGGCTTTTGGATTTTGGGTATGGAGTTTAGTGTATAGAGTTTGGATTTAGGGTTTAGGATATAGGTTTAGGGTTTTGAGTTTAGGATTTAGAGTTTAGGGTTTAGGGTTTATGGTTTAGAGTTTGGATTTAGGGCTTAGGGTTTAGGTTTAGGGTCTAGGGCTTAACGTTTAAGGTTAAGGGTTTAGGGTTTGGGGCTTAAAGTTTAAGGTTTAGGGTTTAGGGTTTATGTTATAGGGTTTAGGTTTTAGAGTTTAGGATTGGGGTTTGAGGTTTAGAGTTTGGATTTAGGCTTTAGGGTTTAGGGTTTTGAGCTTATAATTTAGGGTTTAGGGTTTAGGATTTAGGGTTTTGAGTTTAGGGTTTAGGGTTTAGGGTTTAGGATTTTGGGTATATGGTTTAGGGGTTAGAGTTTGGATTCAGCGTGTAGTGTTTACCACTTAGGTTTAGGGTTTAGGGTTTAGTGGTTAGTATTTAGGATTTGGTCTTTAGGGTTTAGGGTTTATGATTAGGGTTAAGGGTTTTGAGCTTAGGGTTTAGGGATTAGGGATGGGTTTAGGGTTTAGGGTTTTGAGTTTAGGATTTAGGGTTTAGGATTTAGAGTTTAGGACTTAGGGTTTAGGTTTTTAGTGTTTAAAGATTAGAGTTTGGATTTAGGATTTAGGCTTCATGGTTTAGGGTTAAGTGTTTAGGTTTTATGGTTTAGTGTCTAGGGTAAGAGTTAGGTTTTAGGGTTTAGAATTTTGATTTATGGTTTAGGTTTAGGGTTTAGGGTTTAAGGTTTAGAGCTTATGATTTAGGATTTATGTTTTAGGGTCTATGCTTTATTGTTTGGATTTAGGGTTAATGGTAGTTTAGGCTTTAGGTTTTAGGATTTAGGGTTTAGGGTTTAAGGGTTAGGATTTGAGATTGGATTTAGGGTTTAGGGTTTAGATTTGGGATTACGATTTAGGATTTTGAGTTTAGGATTTAAGGTTTAGGGTTTAAGGTTTAGGGTTTAGTATTTAAGGTTTAGGATTTAGGGTTTAGTGTTTGGGGTAAGAGTTAGGGTTTAGAGTTTAGAATTTTGATTTAAGGTTTAGGGTTTATGATTTGGGATTTATGTTTCAGTGTTTATGCTTTAGAATTTGGATTTAGGTTTAATGGTAGTTTAGGGTTTAGGATTTAGTGTTTAGCGTTTAAGGTTTAGGATTTGAGGTTGGATTTAGGGTTTAGGTTTGCGATTACTATTTAGGGTTTTGAGTTTAGTAATTAAGGTTTAGGGTTTAGGGTTTAGGGTTTAGAGTTTGTAATTAGGATTTAGGGTTTAGAATTTAATGTATAGGGTTTAGGGTTTATACAGTATAGGGTTTAGGGTTTAGAGTTTGTAGGATGTAGGCTTCAGGGTTTAGTGTTTAGGATTTAGGGTTTAGTGTGTATGGTTTAGGGTTTAGGATTCAGGGTTTAGGTTGTAGAACTTAGGTTTTAGGGTATATGGTATAGGGTTTTGGGTATATGGAATAGGGTTTAGGGTATTGGATTTAGGATTTATGGTTTAGGGTATAGGGCTTAGGGTTTACTATTTAGGCTATAGGCTTTAGGTTTTTGGGTATAGGGTTTAGGGTTTTGGGTGTAGGCCTTAGGGTTTAGAATTAAGGATTTAGGGTTTAGGGTATAGGGTTTACAATTTAGTATTTAGGATTTAGGATTTAGGGTTTAGGGTTTAGGGTTTGGGGTATAGGATTTAGTGTTTAGGCTTGAGTGTTAGGTTTAGGGTTTAGGGTTTAGAGTATAGGGTTTAGGGTTTAGCGTTAGGGTTTAGGGTTTAAGGTTTTGTGTTTAGAGTTTAGAGTTTAGGATTTAGGGTTTAGGGTTTATGGTTTAGAGTTTGGATTTAGTGTTTAGGGTTTAGGGTTTATGGTTGGGGTTAGGGTTTAGGGTTTTTTGTTTAGAAGTTAGGGTTTAGGGTTTAGAGGGTTTTTTGTTTAGAAGTTAGGGTTTAGGGTTTAGAGAGAAAATGCCTTCGACTATTCTAATGATACGATAAAAAGTAACTAAGCATCTTAGTAAAGATATCAACTAGTTATACAAAATGATATTTCTAACTCTTATAAGATAATTATGGATTCATGCTTGGATTTTACATTAAGGATTATGGATTTTACAAGAGATTTTCAAGTAAAGTACCTTGCAGTCTACACGCCTGTCCTTTCGGCTTAACGACCGCCTGTCGGCATCGCAACTACTTGAAAATTACTCAACACCTTTCCTTAATCACCATTCATAAACTCCATTTTATCTTTAAAGAATTGAAAATTCATATTGTATAACAAGGTGATAACCTTGCTAAATTGCTAAGTAACTAGTTAAGGTTTCATCAGCATAGTCCAGGCAAAAGAGATTAGCCAATCATGGCGACTATATAACAATATAAGATTACGGTTAACATGCTAAATATGCCTAACATGGCTCTGATACCATTCAAAACGATCATAGCATTTAACTGTAATAAAACGTAAATATAAAGTAATTACAAGAGAAAGATATATATGAACTCACAATTTTATTCAAACTGCAACGGAAGCAAAACACACCAAGCTAACATCGAAAGAAAACATTACAACGTCTGGAAGGCTATAAGAAAATTCTAGTGTGGAATTTCTGATGCCTTGAAATGAAAATTGAGTTGCCTTAAATAGGCAAGGTAAGAATAATTGAAGCTAAGTGGCTTCTTCCTGATTGGCTGCCTCAAGCATCTTCTTTATCTTTGTCGGGCATCTTCTTTTGAAAAGTGATTCCCTCTTTAATAAAGTTGTCGGCCATACTACTTTAATAAAGTTGTCGGCCATACTGCTTTTGTAAAGTTGTCGGTCATCTCCGCAACACGCCAAAGTCTTTTGTTGTGGGATTCCATTGAATGATTAACCAAGGGATATTCCAACTCTTTGAGTTTCATCCCTCACCTTTCTAAATAATTCTGACTCTTTTGAGTCTCTATTCAAAAGGTCAGTAATTCCGGATTTTAATATCCTCTACTGGATTATTCATTTAATTGAATCAATCATAAAAGGGATCTAGATAAGATAATGCTAAAGCTTTTGGCTTTAACATATCTCCATTATCATCGCTTTGAGAAGAGGCTTCTTTTATCAGTTGCAACGCTGTTTCATCATTAGATTTATCATCCTCTAGGTCTGATAAAGCTTTCTGGAGCCTTTTCTTTAATTCATATTTTGATGAAGATCTTTTACCACTTGTAGAGGCTGAGGAAGGACGTGAAGTAGCTTCTTTGGGAGCTGGAGACCATCCCTTGATCAGTATCTCTTTAGAGAGATATTTAATCCTGTCAAACACATGAACTGAAAAAGTCCAACTGATAATAAAAGATATCCTTTTCTGGACAAAATATTTACACAATTTAATGTTTTCTGGTAAAGAGAAGATATCTTGTTCCTTTTGGAACTGATCAAATTTATCTAAAAATAACTTTGGTAAAACTTTCTGGTTTCCTCCAAAACAGTTCCACCATTCGTAAAACCATCTGGGGATTATTGATTTAGAAAATTCTGGGCTGTATTTCACAAACCAAGTATGAGTGGTTGGTCTTAAATATAAGAAGTTAAACCAAGCGTTTTTATAATCAAACCAATTATACGTTTGGGGTCTATGCTCCCTAGACAAATTATGCTTTAGAGTTTGGATTTAGGTTTAATGGTAGTTTAGGGTTTAGGATTTAGTGTTTAGCGTTTAAGGTTTAGGATTTGAGGTTGGATTTAGGGTTTAGGTTTGGGATTACTATTTAGGGTTTTGAGTTTAGTAATTAAGGTTTAGGGTTTAGGGTTTAGAGTTTGTAATTAGGATTTAGGTTTAGGGTTTTATGGTATAGGGTTTAGGGTTTAGAGTTTGTAGGATGTAGGCTTCAGGGTTTAGTGTTTGGGATTTAGGGTTTAGTGTGTATGGTTTAGGGTTTAGGATTCTGGGTTTAGGTTGTAGAACTTAGGTTTTAGGGTATATGGTATAGGGTTTTGGGTATATGGAATAGGGTTTAGGGTATTGGATTTAGGATTTATGGTTTAGGGTATAGGGCTTAGGGTTTACTATTTAGGCTATAGGCTTTAGGTTTTTGGGTATAGGGTTTAGGGTTTTTGGTGTAGGCCTTAGGGTTTAGAATTAAGGATTTAGGGTTTAGGGTATAGGGCTTACAATTTAGTATTTAGGATTTAGGATTTAGGGTTTAGGGTTTAGGGTTTGGGGTATAGGATTTAGTGTTTATGCTTGAGTGTTTAGGTTTAGGGTTTAGGGTTTAGCGTTTAGGGTTTAGGGTTTAAGATTTAGGGTTTAGGGTTTAGGGTTTAAGGTTTTGTGTTTAGAGTTTAGAGTTTAGGATTTAGGGTTTAGGGTTTATGGTTTAGAGTTTGGATTTAGGGTTTAGGGTTTAGGGTTTACGGTTGGGGTTAGGGTTTAGGGTTTAGAGGTTAGTATTTTGGATTTAGGCTTTAGGATTCAGGGTTTAGGGTGAAGGGTTTTTGGTTTAGTGTTTAGGGTTCAGGGCTTAGGGTATATGGTTTATGGTTTAAAGTATTGGGTTTAGGGTTTATGGTGTAGGGTTCAAGGTTCAAGGTTTATGGTTAACGGTATAGGGTTTTAGGGTTTAGGGTTTTGGATTTTGGGTTTAGGGTTTAAGATTTAGGGCTTAGGCTTTAGGATTTAGGGTATGGAGTTTAGAGTTTAGGGTTTAGTGTATAGAGTTTGGATTTAGGGTTTAGGATATAGGTTTAGGGTTTTGAGTTTAGGATTTAGAGTTTAGGGTTTAGGGTTCATGGTTTAGAGTTTAGATTTAGGGCTTAGGGTTTAGGTTTAGGGTCTAGGGCTTAACGTTTAAGGTTAAGGGTTTAGGGTTTGGGGTTTAAAGTTTAAGTTTCAGGGTTTAGGGTTTATGTTATAGGGTTTAGGATTGGGGTTTGAGGTTTAGAGTTTGGATTTAGGCTTTAGGGTTTAGGGTTTTGAGCTTATAATTGAGGGTTTAGGGTTTACGATTTAGGGTTTTGAGTTTAGGGTTTACGGTTTAGGTTTTTGGGTATATGGTTTAGGGGTTAGAGTTTGGATTCAGCGTGTAGTGTTTACCACTTGGGTTTAGGTTTTAGGGTTTAGTGGTTAGTATTTAGGATTTGGTCTTTAGGGTTTAGGGTTTATGATTAGGGTTAAGGGTTTTGAGTTTAGGGTTTAGGGATTAGGGATGGGTTTAGGGTTTAGGGTTTTGAGTTTAGGATTTAGGGTTTAGGACTTAGGGTTTAGCTTTTTAGTGTTTAAAGATTAGAGTTTGTATTTAGGATTTAGGCTTCATGGTTTAGGGTTAAGTGTTTAGGTTTTATGGTTTAGTGTCTTGGGTAAGAGTTAGGTTTTAGGGTTTAGAATTTTGATTTATGGTTAGGTTTAGGGTTTAGGGTTTAAGGTTTAGAGCCTATGATTTAGGATTTATGTTTTAGGTGCTATGCTTTATTGTTCGGATTTAGGGTTAATGGTAGTTTAGGGTTTAGGTTTTAGGATTTAGGGTTTAGGGTTTAAGGGTTAGGATTTGAGATTGGATTTAGGGTTTAGGGTTTAGGTTTGGGATTACGATTTAGGATTTTGAGTTTAGGATTTAAGGTTTAGGGTTTAGGGTTTAGTATTTAAGGTTTAGGATTTAGGGTTTATGGTTTAGAGTACAGTGTTTAGGGTTTAGGGTTTTGTGTTTTGGGTGTAGAGTTTTGGTTTGAGGGTTTAGCATGTGGGCTTTAGGGTTTACAATTAAGGATCCAGGGTTTAGCGTTTAGGTTTAGTGTTTAGGATTTAGGATTTAGGGTTTTGGGTTTCGCGTTAGGGTTTGCATTTTGAGTTTAGGATTTAGGGAATAGGGTTAGTGTTTAGGTTTAGAGTTTGGAATTTAGGGTTTAGGGTTTAGAGGATGGATTTGGGGTTTAGTGTTTAGGGTTTAGAGTTTTGAGTTTAGGATTTAGAGTTTAGGACTTACGGTTTAGGGTTTTAGTTTTTAAAGTTTAGAGTTTGGATTTAGGATTTAGGCTTCGGGGTTTAGGGTTAAGCGTTTAGGTATTAGGTTTTAGGGCTTAGGTTATAGGGTTTAGTATTGTTTAGGGTCTAGGGTTTTGGATTTAGAGTGTAGGCTTTATGGTTTATGGTTTGGGTTTTAGGGTTTAGGTTTTCCTTTTAGGATTTATGGTTTGGGGTTTAGTGTTTAGGGTTTAGGGTTTAATGTTTAAGATTTTGAGTTTACGATTTCGAGCTTAGGGTTTAGGTTTTAGAGGTTCGATTTTGCATTTAGGGCTCAGGGTTATGTTTTTAGGGTTTAGTGTTTAGGGTAAGAGTTAGGGTTTAGAGTTTAGAATTTTGATTTAAGGTTTAGGGTTTATGATTTGGGATTTATGCTTCAGTGTTTATGCTTTAGAGTTTGGATTTAGGTTTAATGGTAGTTTAGGGTTTAGGATTTAGTGTTTAGCGTTTAAGGTTTAGGATTTGAGGTTGGATTTAGGGTTTAGGTTTGGGATTACTATTTAGGGATTTGAGTTTAGTAATTAAGGTTTAGGGTTTAGAGTTTGTAATTGGGATTTAGGGTTTAGAATTTAATGTATAGGGTTTAGGGTTTAGAGTTTGTAGGATGTAGGCTTTAGGGTTTAGTGTTTAGGATTTAGGGTTTAGTGTGTAGGGTTTAGGGTTTAATGTTTAAGATTTTGAGTTTACGATTTCGAGCTTAGGGTTTAGGTTTTAGAGGTTCGATTTTGTATTTAGGGCTCAGGGTTATGTTTTTACGGTTTAGAATTTAGGGTTTAGTGTTTAGGGTAAGAGTTAGGGTTTAGAGTTTAGAATTTTGATTTAAGGTTTAGGGTTTATGATTTGGGATTTATGTTTCAGTGTTTATGCTTTAGAGTTTGGATTTAGGTTTAATGGTAGTTTAGGGTTTAGGATTTAGTGTTTAGCGTTTAAGGTTTAGGATTTGAGGTTGGATTTAGGGTTTAGGTTTGGGATTACTATTTAGTGTTTTGAGTTTAGTAATTAAGGTTTAGGGTTTAGGGTTTAGAGTTTGTAATTAGGATTTAGGGCTTAGAATTTAATGTATAGGGTTTAGGGTTTATACGGTATAGGGTTTAGGGTTTAGAGTTTGTAGGATGTAGGCTTCAGGGTTTAGTGTTTGGGATTTAGGGTTTAGTGTGTATGGTTTAGGGTTGAGGATTCAGGGTTTAGGTTGTAGAACTTAGGTTTTAGGGTATATGGTATAGGGTTTTGGGTATATGGAATAGGGTTTAGGGTATTGGATTTAGGATTTATGGTTTAGGGTATAGGGCTTAGGGTTTACTATTTAGGCTATAGGCTTTAGGTTTTTGGGTATAGGGTTTAGGGTTTTGGGTGTAGGCCTTAGGGTTTAGAATTAAGGATTTAGGGTTTAGGGTATAGGGTTTACAATTTAGTATTTAGGATTTAGGATTTAGGGTTTAGGGTTTAGGGTTTGGGGTATAGGATTTAGTGTTTAGGTTTAGGGTTTAGGGTTTAGCGTTTAGGGTTTAGGGTTTAAGATTTAGGGTTTAGGGTTTAGCGTTAGGGTTTAGGATTTAAGGTTTTGTGTTTAGAGTTTAGAGTTTAGGATTTAGGGTTTAGGGTTTATGGTTTAGAGTTTGGATTTAGGGTTTAGGGTTTAGGGTTTATGGTTTAGAGTTTGGATTTAGGGTTTAGGGTTTAGGGTTTACGGTTGGGGTTAGGGTTTAGGGTTTAGAGGTTAGTATTTTGGATTTAGGCTTTAGGATTCAGGGTTTAGGGTGAAGGGTTTTTGGTTTAGTGTTTAGGGTTCAGGGCTTAGGGTATATGGTTTATGGTTTAAAGTATTGGGTTTAGGGTTTATGGTGTAGGGTTCAAGGTTTAGGGTTTATGGTCAACGGTATAGGGTTTTAGGGTTTAGGGTTTTGGATTTTGGGTTTAGGGTTTAAGATTTAGGGCTTAGGCTTTAGGATTTAGGGTATGGAGTTTAGAGTTTAGGGTTTAGTGTATAGAGTTTGGATTTAGGGTTTAGGATATAGGTTTAGGGTTTTGAGTTTAGGATTTAGAGTTTAGGGTTTAGGGTTCATGGTTTAGAGTTTGGATTTAGGGCTTAGGGTTTAGGTTTAGGGACTAGGGCTTAACGTTTAAGGTTAAGGGTTTAGGGTTTGGGGTTTAAAGTTTAAGGTTCATGGTTTAGGGTTTATGTTATAGGGTTTAGGATTGGGATTTGAGGTTTAGAGATTGGATTTAGGCTTTAGGGTTTAGGGTTTTGAGCTTATAATTAAGGGTTTAGGGTTTACGATTTAGGGTTTTGAGTTTAGGGTTTAGGGTTTAGGATTTTGGGTATATGGTTTAGGGGTTAGAGTTTGGATTCAGCGTGTAGTGTTTACCACTTAGGTTTAGGGTTTAGAGTTTGTAATTAGGATTTAGGGCTTAGAATTTAATGTATAGGGTTTAGGGTTTATACGGTATAGGGTTTAGGGTTTAGAGTTTGTAGGATGTAGGCTTCAGGGTTTAGTGTTTGGGATTTAGGGTTTAGTGTGTATGGTTTAGGGTTGAGGATTCAGGGTTTAGGTTGTAGAACTTAGGTTTTAGGGTATATGGTATAGGGTTTTGGGTATATGGAATAGGGTTTAGGGTATTGGATTTAGGATTTATGGTTTAGGGTATAGGGCTTAGGGTTTACTATTTAGGCTATAGGCTTTAGGTTTTTGGGTATAGGGTTTAGGGTTTTGGGTGTAGGCCTTAGGGTTTAGAATTAAGGATTTAGGGTTTAGGGTATAGGGTTTACAATTTAGTATTTAGGATTTAGGATTTAGGGTTTAGGGTTTAGGGTTTGGGGTATAGGATTTAGTGTTTAGGTTTAGGGTTTAGGGTTTAGCGTTTAGGGTTTAGGGTTTAAGATTTAGGGTTTAGGGTTTAGCGTTAGGGTTTAGGATTTAAGGTTTTGTGTTTAGAGTTTAGAGTTTAGGATTTAGGGTTTAGGGTTTATGGTTTAGAGTTTGGATTTAGGGTTTAGGGTTTAGGGTTTATGGTTTAGAGTTTGGATTTAGGGTTTAGGGTTTAGGGTTTACGGTTGGGGTTAGGGTTTAGGGTTTAGAGGTTAGTATTTTGGATTTAGGCTTTAGGATTTAGGGTTTAGGGTGAAGGGTTTTTGGTTTAGTGTTTAGGGTTCAGGGCTTAGGGTATATGGTTTATGGTTTAAAGTATTGGGTTTAGGGTTTATGGTGTAGGGTTCAAGGTTTAGGGTTTATGGTCAACGGTATAGGGTTTTAGGGTTTAGGGTTTTGGATTTTGGGTTTAGGGTTTAAGATTTAGGGCTTAGGCTTTAGGATTTAGGGTATGGAGTTTAGAGTTTAGGGTTTAGTGTATAGAGTTTGGATTTAGGGTTTAGGATATAGGTTTAGGGTTTTGAGTTTAGGATTTAGAGTTTAGGGTTTAGCGTTCATGGTTTAGAGTTTGGATTTAGGGCTTAGGGTTTAGGTTTAGGGACTAGGGCTTAACGTTTAAGGTTAAGGGTTTAGGGTTTGGGGTTTAAAGTTTAAGGTTCAGGGTTTAGGGTTTATGTTATAGGGTTTAGGATTGGGATTTGAGGTTTAGAGTTTGGATTTAGGCTTTAGGGTTTAGGGTTTTGAGCTTATAATTGAGGGTTTAGGGTTTTGAGTTTAGGGTTTAGGGTTTAGGGTTTAGGGTATATGGTTTAGGGGTTAGAGTTTGGATTCAGTGTGTAGTGTTTACCACTTAGGTTTGGGTTTTAGGGTTTAGTGGTTAGTATTTAGGATTTGGTCTTTAGGGTTTAGGGTTTATGATTAGGGTTAAGGGTTTTGAGTTTAGGGTTTAGGGATTAGGGATGGGTTTAGGGTTTAGGGTTTTGAGTTTAGGATTTAGGGTTTAGGATTTAGAGTTTAGGACTTAGGGTTTAGGTTTTTAGTGTTTAAAGATTAGAGTTTGGATTTAGGATTTAGGCTTCATGGTTTAGGGTTAAGTGTTTAGGTTTTATGGTTTAGTGTCTAGGGTAAGAGCTAGGTTTTAGGGTTTAGAATTTTGATTTATGGTTCAGGTTTAGGGTTTAGGGTTTAAGGTTTAGAGCTTATGATTTAGGATTTATGTTTTAGGTTCTATGCTTTATTGTTCGGATTTAGGGTTAATGGTAGTTTAGGGTTTAGGTTTTAGGATTTAGGGTTTAGTGTTTAAGGGTTAGGATTTGAGATTGGATTTAGGGTTTAGGCTTTAGGTTTGGGATTACGATTTAGGATTTTGAGTTTAGGATTTAAGGTTTAGGGTTTAGGGTTTAGTATTTAAGGTTTAGGATTTATGCTTTAGGGTTTAGGGTTTATGGTTTAGAGTACAGTGTTTAGGGTTTAGGGTTTTGTGTTTTGGCTGTAGAGTTTGGGTTTGAGGGTTTAGCGTGTGGGCTTTAGGGTTTACAATTAAGGATCTAGGGTTTAGCGTTTAGGTTGAGTTTTAGGTTTAGTGTTTAGGATTTAGGATTTAGGGTTTTGGGTTTCGCGTTGGGGTTTGCATTTTAAGTTTAGGATTTGGGGAATAGGGTTAGTGTTTAGGTTTAGAGTTTGGAATTTAGGGTTTAGGGTTTAGAGGATGGATTTGGGGTTTAGTGTTTAGGGTTTAGAGTTTTGAGTTTAGGATTTAGAGTTTAGGACTTACGGTTTAGGGTTTTAGTTTTTAAAGTTTAGAGTTTGGATTTAGGATTTAGGCTTCAGGGTTTAGGGGTTAAGCGTTTAGGTATTAGGTTTTAGGGCTTAGGTTATAGGGTTTAGTATTGTTTAGGGTCTAGGGTTTTGGATTTAGACTGTAGGCTTTATGGTTTATGGTTTGGGTTTTAGGGTTTAGGGTTGACGGTTTAGGTTTTCCTTTTAGGATTTATGGTTTGGGATTTAGTGTTTAGGGTTTAGGGTTTAATGTTTAAGATTTTGAGTTTACGATTTCGAGCTTAGGGTTTAGGTTTTAGAGGTTCGATTTTGCATTTAGGTCTCAGGGTTATGTTTTTAGGGTTTAGAATTTAGGGTTTAGTGTTTAGGGTAAGAGTTAGGGTTTAGAGTTTAGAATTTTGATTTAAGGTTTAGGGTTTATGATTTGGGATTTATGTTTCAGTGTTTATGCTTTGGAGTTTGGATTTAGGTTTAATGGTAGTTTAGGGTTTAGGATTTGGGGTTGGATTTAGGGTTTAGGTTTGGGATTACTATTTAGGGTTTTGAGTTTAGTAATTAAGGTTTAGGGTTTAGGGTTTAGAGTTTGTAATTAGGATTTAGGGTTTAGAATTTAATGTATAGGGTTTAGGGTTTATACGGTATAGGGTTTAGGGTTTAGAGTTAGTAGGATGTAGGCTTCAGGGTTTAGTGTTTAGGATTTAGGGTTTAGTGTGTATGGTTTAGGGTTTAGGATTCAGGGTTTAGGTTGTAGAATTTAGGTTTTAGGGTATATGGTATAGGGTTTTGGGTATATGGAATAGGGTTTAGGGTATTGGATTTAGGATTTATGGTTTAGGGTATAGGGCTTAGGGTTTACTATTTCGACTATAGGCTTTAGGTTTTTGGGTATAGGGTTTAGGGTTTTGGGTGTAGGCCTTAGGGTTTAGAATTAAGGATTTAGAGTTTAGGGTATAGGATTTACAATTTAGTATTTAGGATTTAGGGTTTATGGTTTAGGGTTTGGGGGTATAGGATTTAGTGTTTAGGCTTGAGTGTTTAGGTTTAGGGTTTGGAATTGACGGTTTAGGGTTTAGGGTTTAGGATTTATGGTTTGGGGTTTAGGGTTTAGGATTTAGGGTTTAATGTTTGGATTTTGGGTTTAGGGTTTAAGATTTAGGGCTTAGGCTTTAGGTTTAGGGTTTTGGATTTTGGATTTAAGGTTTAGCGTTTAGCATTTATACGGTATAGGGTTTAGGGTGTAGGCTTCAGGGTTTAGTGTTTAGAATTTAGTGTTTAGGGTGTAAGGTTTAGGGTTTTGGATTTAGGATTTAGGATTTAGGTTTTAGAATTTAGGGTTTAGGGATGGGGTTTGGATTTAGGGTTTTAAGTTTACGATTTAGGGTTTGGGGTTTAGTGTCTAGGTTAAGAGTTAGGTTTTTGGGTTTAGAATTTTGATTTATGGTTTAGGGTTTAGTATTTAGGCTTCATGGTTTAGGGTTAAGCGTTTAGGTTTTAGGGTTTAGGGCTTAGGATATAGTGTTTTGGGCTTAGGGTTTAGTGTCTAGGGTAAGAGTTAGGTTTTAGGGTTTAGAATTTTGATTTATGGTTTAGGGTTGAGGGTTTAGCATTAGGGTTGATGGTTTTGAGTTTAGGATTCAGGGTGTAGGGATTAGCGTTATGAGTTTAGTGTTTAGGATTTAGAGTTGAGGGTTTAGGGTTTAGGGTTTAGAGTTTGGAATTAGTGTTTAGGGTTTAGGGTTTTGAGTTTAGGATTTAAGATTTAGGGTTTAAGGTATAGTGCTTAGGGTTTGGGGTATGGGGTTTAAGGGTTAGTGTTTAGGGCTTAGATTTTATGGTATAGCATTTAAGGTTTAGGGTTTAGAGTTTGGGATTTAGGGATTAGGGTTTAGGGTTTAGGCTTTAGGATTTAGGGTATATAGTTTAGAGTTTAGGGTTTAGTGTATAGAGTTTGGATTTAGTCTTTAGGATATAGGTTTAGGGTTTTGAGTTTAGGATTTAGAGTTTATGGTTTAGAGGTTGGATTCTAGGCTTAGGGTTTAGGTTTAGGGTCTAGGGCTTAACGTTTAAGGTTACGGGTTTAGGGTTTGGGGCTAATGTCTAGGATTTAGGGTTTAGGGTTTAGGGTTTAAGGTTTATGGTTAAGGGTTAAGGGTTTAGTGTTAGGGTTAAGGGTTTTAAGTTTAGGGTTTAGGATTTATGGTTTGGAATTAGGGTTGGGTTTCAAGTTGAGGATCTAAGGTTTAGGTTGTAGGGTTTAGAATTTAGTATTTAGGGTTTAGGGTTTAGAATTTGAATTTGGGATTTTGAATTTAGGTTTTAGGATTTATGGTTTAGGGTATAGGGTTTAGGTTTTAGGGTTTATGGTTTAGAGTACAGTGTTTAGGGTTTAGGGTTTTGTGTTTTGGGTGTAGAGTTTGGGTTTGAGGGTTTAGCGTGTGGGCTTTAGGGTTTACAATTAAGGATCTAGGGTTTAGCGTTTAGAGTTTAGTTTTAGGATTTAGTGTTTAGGATTTAGGATTTAGGGTTTTGGGTTTCGCTTTAGGGTTTGTATTTTGAGTTTAGGATTTAGGGAATAGGGTTAGTGTTTAGGTTTAGAGTTTGGAATTTAGGGTTTAGGGTTTAGAGGATGGATTTGGGGTTTAGGGTTTAGGAATGGGGTAAGGGTTTAGGGTTTTGAGGTTAGGGTTTAGGGTTTAGGATTTAGAGTTTAGGACTTACGGTTTAGGGTTTTAGTTTTTAAAGTTTAGAGTTTGGATTTAGGATTTAGGCTTCTGGGTTTAGGGTTAAGCGTTTAGGTATTAGGTTTTAGGGCTTAGGTTATAAGGTTTAGTATTGTTTAGGGTCTAGGGTTTTGGATTTAGAGTGTAGGCTTTATGGTTTATGGTTTGGGTTTTAGGTTTTAGGTTTTAGGGTTTAGGGTTGACGGTTTAGGATTTAGGGTTTGGGGTTTAGGGTTTAATGTTTAAGATTTTGAGTTTACGATTTTGAGCTTAGGGTTTAGGTTTTAGAGGTTCGATTTTACATTTAGGGCTCAGGGTTATGAATTTAGGATTTAGGATTTAGGGTTTAGTGTTTAGGGAAAGAGTTAGGGTTTAAAGATTAGAATTTTTATTTAAGGTTTAGGGTTTATGATTTGGGATTTATGTTTCAGTGTTTATGCTTTAGAGTCTGGATTTAGGTTTAATGGTAGTTTAGGGTTTAGGATTTAGTATTTAGCGTTTAAGGTTTAGGATTTGAGGTTGGATTTAGGGTTTAGGTTTGGGATTACTATTTAGGGTTCTGAGTTTAGTATTTAATGTTTAGGGTTTAGGGTTTAGAGTTTAGTGTTTAGGGTTTAGGGTTTAGAGTTTGTAATTAGGATTTAGGGTTTTGGTTTTAGGGTATAGAATTTAATGTATAGGGATTAGGGTTTAGGGTGTAGGCCTTAGGGTTTAGAATTTAGTATTTAGGGTTTAGGGTTTAGGGTTTAGGGTTTGGGTTATAGGATTTAGTGTTTAGGCTTGAGTGTTTAGGTTTATGGTTTAGAGTTTAAGGTTTAGGGTTTAGGGTTTAGTGTTTAAGATTTAGGGTTTAGGGTTTAGCTTTAGGGTTTAGGGTTTAAGGTTTTTTTTAGGATTTAGTGTATACAGTTTAGTGTTTAGAGTTTAGAGTTTAGGATTTAGGGTTTAGGGTTTATGGTTTAGAGTTTGGATTTAGGGTTTAGGGTTTAGGGTTTTTTGTTTAGAAGTTAGGGTTTAGGGTTTAGAGGTTAGTATTTTGGATTTAGGCTTTAGGATTTAGGGTTTAGGGTGAAGGGTTTTGGGTTTGGGGTTTAGGGTTCAGGGCTTAGGGTATATGGTTTATGGTTTAAAGTATTGGGTTTAGGGTTTATAATGTAGGGTTCAAGGTTCAAGGTTTATGGTTAACGGTACAGGGTTTAGGGTTTAGGGCTTATGGTTTAGTGTTTAGGAAAAGAGTTAGGGTTTAAAGTTTAGAATTTTGATTTAAGGTTTAGGGTTTATGATTTGGGATTTATGTTTCAGTGTTTATGCTTTAGAGTCTGGATTAAGGTTTAATTGTAGTTTAGGGTTTAGGATTTACTGTTTTGCGTTTAAAGTTTAGGATTTGAGGTTGGATTTAGGGTTTAGGTTTGGGACTTCTATTTAGGGTTTTGAGTTTGGTATTCAAGGTTTAGTTTTAGGGTTTAGAGCTTAGTATTTAAGGTTTATGGTTTATGGTTTAGAGTTTGTAATTAGGATTTAGGGTTTTGGTTTTAGGGTATAGAATTTAATGTATAGGGTTTAGGGTTTATACGGTATAGGGTTTTGGGTTTAGGGTGTAGGATGTAGGCTTCAGGGTTTAGTGTTTAGGATTTAGGGTTTAGTGTGTATGGTTTAGGGTTTAGGATTCAGGGTTTAGGTTTTAGAATTTAGATTTTAGGGTATATGGTATAGGGTTTTGGGTATATGGAATAGGGTTTAGGGTATTGGATT
The DNA here is from genome assembly GCA_037074985.1 of Solanum bulbocastanum. NCBI lineage: Eukaryota > Viridiplantae > Streptophyta > Magnoliopsida > Solanales > Solanaceae > Solanum > Solanum bulbocastanum. Next base: position 29,448,173 of record CM073601.1, on the reverse strand, counting down.
TAGTATTTATGGTTTAGGGTATAGGGCTTAGGGTTTACTATTTCGGCTATAGGCTTTAGGTTTTTGGGTATAGGGTTTAGGGTTTTGGGTGTGGGCCTTAGGGTTTAGAATTTAGGATATTGGGTTTAGGGTTTACAATTTAGTATTTAGGATTTAGGATTTAGGGTTTAGGGTTTGGGGTATAGGATTTAGTGTTTTGGCTTGAGTGTTTAGGTTTAGGGTTTAGAATTTCGGGTTTTGGGTTTAGGGTTTAGCATTAGCGTTTAGGGTTTACGGTTTTGTGTTTAGGATTTAGTGTATACAGTTTAGTGTTTAGAGTTTACAATTTAGGATTTAGGGTTTAGGGTTTATGGTTTAGATATTGGATTTAGGGTATAGAGTTTATGGTTGGGGTTAGGGTTTAGGGTTTTGGATTTTGGGTTTAGGGTTTAAGATTTAGGGCTTATGCTTTAGGATTTAGGGTATGGAGTTTAGAGTTTAGGGTTTAGTGTATAGAGTTTGGATTTAGGGTTTAGGATATAGGTTTAGGGTTTTGAGTTTAGGATTTAGAGTTTAGGGTTTAGGGTTCATGGTTTAGAGTTTGTATTTAGGGCTTAGGGTTTAGGTTTAGGGTCTAGGGCTTAACGTTTAAGGTTAAGGTTTTAGGGTTTGGGGTTTAAAGTTTAAGATTTAGGGTTTAGGATTTATGGTTTGGGGTTTAGGGTTTAGGATTTAGGGTTTAATTTTTAGGATTTTGAGTTTACGATTTCGAGCTTAGGGTTTAGGTTTTAGAGGTTCAATTTTGCATTTAGGGCTCAGGGTTATGTTTTTAGGGTTTAGGATTTAGGGTTTAGTGTTTAGGGTAAGAGTTAGGGTTTAGAGTTTAGAATTTTGATTTAAGGTTTAGGGTTTATGATTTGGGATTTATGTTTCAGTGTTTATGCTTTAGAGTTTAGATTTAGGTTTAATGGTAGTTTAGGGTTTAGGATTTAGTGTTTAGCGTTTAATGTTTAGGATTTGAGGTTGGATTTAGGGTTTAGGTTTGGGATTACTATTTAGGGTTTTGAGTTTAGTAATTAAGGTTTAGGGTTTAGGGTTTAGAGTTTGTAATTAGGATTTAGGGTTTTGGTTTTACGGTGTAGAATTTAATGTATAGGGTTTAGGGTTTATACGGTATAGGGTTTATGGTTTATGGTGTAGGATGTAGGCTTCAGGGTTTGGTATTTAGAATTTAGGGTTTAGTGTGTATGGTTTAGGGTTTAGGATTCAGGGTTTAGGTTGTAGAAATTAGGTTTTAGGGTATATGGTATAGGGTTTTGAGTGTATGGAATAGGGTTTAGGGTATTGGATTTAGGATTTATGGTTTAGGGTATAGGGCTTAGGGTTTACTATTTAGGCTATAGGCTTTAGTTTTTTGGGTATAGGGTTTAGGGTTTTGGGTGTAGGCCTTACAGTTTAGAATTTAGGATTTAGGGTTTAGGGTTTACAATTTAGTATTTAGGATTTAGGATTTAGGGTTTAGGGTTTGGGATATAAGATTTAGTGTTTAGGCTTGAGTGTTTAGGTTTAGGGTTTAGAGTTTAGGGTTTAGGGTTTAGGGTTTAAGATTTAGGGTTTAGGGTTTAGCGTTAGGGTTTAGGGTTTAAGGTTTTGTGTTTAGGATTTAGTGTATACAGTTTAGTGTTTAAAGTTAAGAGTTTAGGATTTAGGGGGTTTATGGTTTAGAGTTTGGATTTAGGGTTTAGGGTTTATGGTTGGGGTTAGGGTTTAGGGTTTTTTGTTTAGAAGTTAGGGTTTAGTGTTTAGAGGTTAGTGTTTTGGATTTAGGCTTTAGGATTCAGGGTTTAGGGTGAAGGGTTTTTTGGTTTAGTGTTTAGGGTTCAGGGCTTAGGGTATATGGTTTATGGTTTAAAGTATTGGGTTTAGGGTTTATGGTGTAGGGTTCAAGGTTCAAGGTTTATGGTTAACTGTATAGGGTTTAGGGTTTAGGGTTTTGGATTTTTGGTTTAGGGTTTATGATTTAGGGCTTAGGCTTTAGTATTTTAGGTATGGAGTTTAGAGTTTAGGGTTTAGTGTATAGAGTTTGGATTTAGGGTTTAGGATATAGGTTTAGGGTTTTGAGTTTAGGATTTAGAGTTTAGGGTTTTGGGTTCATGGTTTAGAGTTTGGATTTATGGCTTAGGGTTTAGGTTTAGGGTCTAGGGCTTAACGTTTAAGGTTAAGGGTTTAGGGTTTGAGGTTTAAAGTTTAAGGTTTAGGGTTTAGGGTTTATGTTATAGGGTTTAGGTTTTAGAGTTTTGGATTGGGGTTTGAGGTTTAGAGTTTGGATTTAGGCTTTAGGGTTTAGGGTTTTGAGCTTATAATTTAGGGTTTAGGGTTTACGATTTAGGGTTTTGAGTTTAGGGTTTAGGGTTTAGGATATTGGGTATATGGTTTAGGGGTTAGAGTTTGGATTCAGTGTGTAGTGTTTACCACTTAGGCTTAGGGTTTAGGGTTTAGGGTTTAGTGGTTAGTATTTAGGATTTGGTCTTTAGGGTTTAGGGTTTATGATTAGGGTTAAGGGTTTTGAGTTTAGGGTTTAGGGATTAGGGATGGGTTTAGGGTTTAGGGTTTTGATTTTAGGATTTAGGGTTTAGGATTTAGAGTTTAGGACTTAGGGTTTAGGTTTTTAGTGTTTAAAGATTAGAGTTTGGATTTAGGATTTAGGCTTCATGGTTTAGGGTTAAGTGTTTAGGTTTTATGGTTTAGGGTTTAGTGTCTAGGGTAAGAGTTAGGTTTTAGGGTTTAGAATTTTTATTTATGGTTTAGGTTCAGGGTTTAGGGTTTAAAGTTTAGAGCTTATGATTTAGGATTTATGTTTTAGGGTCTATGCTTTATTGTTTGGATTTAGGGTTAATGGTAGTTTAGGCTTTAGGTTTTAGTATTTAATGTTATAGTATTTAGGGTTTAGGATTTTGATTTTAGGATTTAAGGTTTAGGGTTTAGGGTTTAGTATTTAAGGTTTAGGATTTATGGTTTAGGTTTTAGGGTTTATGTTTTAGGGTACAGTGTTTAGGGTTTAGGGTTTTGTGTTTTGGGTGTAGAGTTTCGCTTTGAGGGTTTAGCGTGTGGGCTTTAGGGTTTACAATTAAGGATCTAGGTTTAGCGTTTAGGTTTAGTTTTAGGATTTAGTGTTTAGGATTTAGGATTTAGGGTTTTGGGTTTCGCGTTAGGGTTTGCATTTTGAGTTTAGGATTTAGGGAATAGGGTTATTGTTTAGGTTTAGAGTTTGGAATTTAGGGTTTATGGTTTAAAGGATGAATTTGGGGTTTAGGGTTTAGGGATGGGGTTAGGGTTTAGAGTCTTGAGTTTAGGATTTAGAGTTTAGGACTTACGATTTAGGGTTTTAATTTTTAATGTTTAGAGTTTGGATTTAGGATTTAGGCTTCAGGGTTTAGGTTTAAGCGTTTAGGTATTAGGTTTTAGGGCTTAGGTAATAGGGTTTAGTATTGTTTAGGGTCTAGGGTTTTGGATTTAGAGTGTAGGCTTTATGGTTTATGGTTTGGGTTTTAGGGTTTAGGGTTGACGGTTTAGGGCTTAGGGTTTAGGGTTTAGGATTTATGGTTTGGGGTTTAGTGTTTAGGGTTTAGGGTTTAATGTTTAAGATTTTGAGTTTACGATTTTGAACTTAGGGTTTAGGGTTTATTTTTTAGGATTTTGAGTTTACGATTTCGAGCTTAAGGTTTAGGTTTTAGAGGTTCGATTTTGCATTTAGGGCTCAGGGTTATGTTTTTAGGGTTTAGGATTTAGGGTTTAGTGTTTAGGGTAAGAGTTAGGGTTTAGAGTTTAGAATTTTGATTTAAGGTTTATGGTTTATGATTTGGGATTTATGTTTCAGTGTTTATGCTTTAGAGTTTGGATTTAAGTTTAATGGTAGTTTAGGGTTTAGGATTTAGTGTTTAGCGTTTAAGGTTTAGGATTTGAGGTTGGATTTAGGGGTTAGGTTTGGGATTACTATTTAGGGTTTTGAGTTTAGTAATTAAGGTTTAGGGTTTAGGGTTTAGAGTTTGTAATTAGGATTTACGGTTTTGGTTTTAGGGTTTAAAATTTAATGTATAGGGTTTAGGGTTTTTTTTTTTTTTTTTTTTTTTTAAAAAAAAAAAAAACGACCCTTGATGGGGTCAGGGGCTTAGCAACACCCCCAGGCCTTAGCATAAATAAAAATAAAGGGTACAAGGAGGGGGGCATAAACCTAACCTCCAATCTTAAGGTGGGTCATAAGTCTACCTTCCTGCTAAGGAAGATCAACTCATCCCCATACAATAACGGGAAACCTAAAGACTATGTACCTAAGCGAGGGGACTCCCCTCGATACAGAGAATCTAGGAAACATAAACAAGGGAGACTCTCCCCTTACAATACTGAAAAGAAAAAAGAAACTAACCTATAACCGAAAATTATAACTATGTTGAGGAGGGTCTTCATCATGGTGGTTCTTTGATTCTTTTGATTTTCCTTCTCCTGAAATTTGCCATTTCCAGCACGTCTAATTGATAGTGAGCTCGTGCTTCCTTGGGTAGTTGTTGACTATTGGTATATATGTTGGGGCTCGTAATTTTGTGACTGTGTTTTGCTAAAGAATCAGCCACTGAGTTGGCTTCTCTATATGTATGTTTGCATCTAAAGTTGCTTGTCTGCCCTATAAGTGTACTCATCTGCTGTACCTGCGTGTTAACACTCCAAGGTGGTTTAGTTTTTGCCATTATCCAATCAACTAGTAGCTGCGAATCCACTTCCAAAAGGACATTCCTGTAGCCTAGTTGGATGAGCCAAGTCATGCCAAATATAGCAGCTCCAATTTCAGCTTGATTATTAGTTCCTTCTCCCATTGGAGTGGAGAAGGCTAATATTATTTCTCCCCTGTGGTCTCGAATGATACCTCCAGCACCTAGCTTTCCAGGATTGTCTAGTGCACTGCCGTTAGTGTTGAGCTTTACCCAGTTTTTTGGTGGCCTTCTCCACATAACCAAAGTCACTTTAGTGTCATGAATACAGTTTTCCCCCATTGCTATGAGATCCTTCCAGTTAGATGGCCATCTGATATGAGGGAATACTGTGTTCATTAGTTTGTAGTTATCCTTGTATATGGAGTATTTAACTCTGCTCATATTGGACTGCTTGCCTCCATACTTGCTCGCACATCTGTTTTTCCATAGATTCCAACAGATGAAGATTGGTGTAGCTTGTATCAACATCCTATGAGCTTCATTTTTTGGTTTAGTTGACCACCATTGCCTGATCAATTGAGGCAGTGAGCTGTGATCTGTGGTGATGCCTGCAGTTTCAGAATAACTTTTCCATACATAGGTAGCAAAGTGTCCATTGTTGAAGATATGCTCTATAGTATCCATTCCAGACCTGTTACAACAAAAACACTTTGTCGGCTCATTGCCAAACTTAGTTAGTTTTTCATTAGTAGGGAGTTTACCTCTTAAGGCTCTCCACAAAAGAAAAGAAGCTTTAAAAGGAATGTTTTTATGCCAAATAAAGGAATTAAACTTAGATTTGTTCCTCTTATCTCTTATAACATTCCAAGCAGAGGAGCAAGTAAATTGTCCATCATTGTTCAGATTCCAGATGGCTTGGTCAGGTGTGTCCTGCTGGTAGTGAAGGTCTGTTGCAAGGATGTTGGCTAGTTGATATGGAGGAGCCTGTTGTTTCAGCTTGTCATAATTCCATTGTCCATTCATTAAGTACTCTGCAACCTTAGTATTATTGAACCTCTTGCTATCTTTAGTAAATCCAGCAAGAGGTCCAACACCAAGCCAATTATCCCACCAGAAATTGCAGCTACCAGAGTTGATTGTCCATTGGATGTGTTCCTCAGCTTGTTTTTTGTTATGCATCAGCTGTTTCCAGGTAATAGACTGTCCTGTATCCCATTTCTTACTTATGGGATTAGATCTCTGACAATATTTAGCCCTGAGAAAGTCCCCCCAGAGTGTTTTTCTTGCTCTGAAAATCCACCAATGTTTATATTTAAAGGCCCTGCAAACATCCTTTAAATTCCTCACACCTATGCCTCCTTCATCCAGAGGATAACTTAGGTTTTTCCATGAGGCCCAATGGTATTTCTTCCTGTCATTCCTCCACCCCCAAAAAAAATCTGTAATCATTCCTTGAATTTGTTTGAGGACAGTAACAGGTGGGGTAATTGCAGACAGCAAGTGAATAGGCAAAGATTGTAGAACATGTCTAATTAAGATTACCCTGCCCCCATAACTAAGAATTTTGGTCTGCCAACCTGTAATCCTGTTGATCACCTTGTTGATGAGGTCTGAGAAATATATAATTCTAGGCCTGCCAACAAATAAAGGGCAGCCTAGATAAGTAATGACTCCTTCCTTGTTGAGTTTAGGATTTAGGGTTTAGGATTTAGAGTTTAGGACTGAGGGTTTAGGTTTTTAGTGTTTAAAGATTAGAGTTTGGATTTAGGATTTAGGCTTCATGGTTTAGGGTTAAGTGTTTAGGTTTTAGGGTTTAGAATTTTGATTTATGGTTTAGGTTTAGGGTTTAGGGTTTAAGGTTTAGAGCTTATGATTTAGGATTTATGCTTTAGGGTCTATGCTTTATTGTTTGGATTTAGGGTTAATGGTAGTTTAGGCTTTAGGTTTTAGGATTTAGGGTTTAGGGTTTGAGGGTTAGGATTTGAGATTGGATTTAGGGTTTAGGGTTTAGGTTTGGGATTACAATTTAGGATTTTGAGTTTAGGATTTAAGGTTTAGGGTTTAGGGTTTAGTATTTAAGGTTTAAGATTTATGGTTTAGGGTTTAGGGTTTATGGTTTAGAGTACAGTGTTTAGGGTTTAGGTTTTTGTGTTTTGGGTGTAGAGTTTGGGTTTGAGGGTTTAGTGTATGGGCTTTAGGGTTTACAGTTAAGGATCTAGGGTTTAGCGTTTAGGTTTAGTTTTAGGATTTAGGATTTAGGGTTTTGGGTTTCGCGTTAGGGTTTGCATTTTGAGTTTAGGATTTAGGGAATAGGGTTAGTGTTTAGGTTTAGAGTTTGGAATTTATGGTTTATGGTTTAGAGGATGGATTTGGGGTTTAGGGTTTAGGGATAGGGTTAGGGTTTAGAGTTTTTAGTTTAGGATTTAGGGTTTAGGATTTAGAGTTTAGGACTTACGGTTTAGGGTTTTAGTTTTTAAAGTTTAGAGTTTGGATTTAGGATTTAGGCTTCAGGGTTTAGGGTTAAGCGTTTAGGTATTAGTTTTTAGGGCTTAGGTTATAGGGTTTAGTATTGTTTAGGGTCTAGGGTTTTGGATTAAGAGTGTAGGATTTATGGTTTATGGTTTGGGTTTCAGGTTTTAGGTTTTAGGGTTTAGGGTTGACAGTTTAGGATTTATGGTTTGGGGTTTAGGGTTTAGTGTTTAGGGTTTAATATTTGAGATTTTGAGTTTACGATTTCGAGCTTAGGGTTTAGGTTATAGAGGTTCGATTTTGCATTAGGGCTCAGGGTTATGTTTTTAGGGTTTAGGATTTAGGGTTTAGTGTTTAGGGTAAGAGTTAGGGTTTAGAGTTTAGAATTTTGATTTAAGGTTTAGGGTTTATGATTTGGGATTTATGTATCAGTGTTTATGCTTTAGAGTTTGGATTTAGGTTTAATGGTAGTTTAGGGTTTAGGATTTAGTGTTTAGCGTTTAAGGTTTAGGATTTGACGTTGGATTTAGGGTTTAGGTTTGGGATTACTATTTAGGGTTTTGAGTTTAGTAATTAAGGTTTAGGGTTTAGGGTTTAGAGTTTGTAATTAGGAGTTAGGGTTTTGGTTTTAGGGTTTAGAATTTAATGTATAGGGTTTAGGGTTTATACGGTATAGGGTTTAGGATTTAGGGTGTAGGATTTAGGCTTCAGTGTTTAGTGTTTAGGATTTAGGGTTTAGTGTGTATGGTTTAGGTTTAGGATTCAGGGTTTAGGTTGTAGAATTTAGGTTTTAGGGTGTATGGTATAGGGTTTTGGGTATATGGAATAGGGTTTAGGGTATTGGATTTAGGATTTATGGTTTAGGGTATAGGGCTTAGGGTTTACTATTTAGGCTATAGGCTTTAGGTTTTTGGGTATAGGGTTTAGGGTTTTGGGTGTAGGCCTTACAGTTTAGAATTTAGGATTTAGGGTTTAGGGTTTACAATTTAGTATTTAGGATTTAGGATTTAGGGTTTAGGGTTTGGGATATAGGATTTAGTGTTTAGGCTTGAGTGTTTAGGTTTAGGGTTTAGAGTTTAGGGTTTTAGGGTTTAGGGTTTAAGATTTAGGGTTTAGGGTTTAGCGTTAGGGTTTAGGGTTTAAGGATTTGTGTTTAGGATTTGTGTTTAGGATTTAGTGTATACAGTTTAGTGTTTAGAGTTTAGAGTTTAGGATTTACGGTTTAGGGTTTATGGTTTAGAGTTTGGATTTAGGGTTTAGGGTTTATGGTTGGGGTTAGGGTTTAGGGTTTTTTGTTTAGAAGTTAGGGTTTAGGGTTTAGAGGTTGGTATTTTGGATTTAGGCTTTAGGATTCAGGGTTTTTGGTTTAGTGTTTAGGGTTCAGGGCTTAGGGTATATGGTTTATGGTTTAAAGTTTTGGGTTTAGGGTTTATGGTGTAGGGTTCAAGCTTCAAGGTTTATGGTTAACGGTATAGCGTTTAGGGTTTAAGATTTAGGGCTTAGGCTTTAGAATTTGAGGTATGGAGTTTAGAGTTTAGGGTTTAGTGTATAGAGTTTGGATTTAGGGATTAGGATATAGGTTTAGGGTTTTGAGTTTAGGATTTAGAGTTTAGGGTTTAGGGTTTATGGTTTAGAGTTTGGATTTAGGGCTTAGGGTTTAGGTTTAGGGTCTAGGGCTTAACGTTTAAGGTTAAGGGTTTAGGGTTTGGGGTTTAGGGTTTGGGGTTTAAAGTTTAAGGTTTAGGGTTTAGGGTTTATGTTATAGGGTTTAGGTTTTAGAGTTTAGGATTGGGGTTTGAGGTTTAGAGTTTGGATTTAGGCTTTAGGGTTTAGGGTTTTGAGGTTTAGGGTTTACGATTTAGGGTTTTGAGTTTATCATTTTGGGTTTAGGGTTTAGGGTTTAGGATATTGGGCATATGGTTTAGGGGTTAGAGTTTGGATTCAGTGTGTAGTGTTTACCACTTGGGTTTAGGGTTTAGGGTTTAGTGGTTCGTATTTAGGATTTGGTCTTTAGGGTTTAGGATTTATGATTAGGGTTAAGGGTTTTGAGTTTAGGGTTTAGGGATTAGGGATGGGTTTAGGGTTTAGGGTTTTGAGTTTAGGATTTAGGGTTTAGGATTTAGAGTTTAGGACTTAGGGTTTAGGTTTTTAGTGTTTAAAGATTAGAGTTTGGATTTAGGATTTAGGATTCATGGTTTAGGGTTAAGTGTTTAGGTTTTATGGTTTAGGGTTTAGGGTTTAGTGTGTAGGGTAAGAGTTAGGTTTTAGGGTTTAGAATTTTGATTTATGGTTTAGGTTTAGGGTTTGGGGTTTAAGGTTTAGAGCTTTTGATTTAGGATTTATGTTTTAGGGTCTATGCTTTATTGTTTGGATTTAGGGTTAATGGTAATTTAGGCTTTAGGTTTTAGGATTTAGGGTTTAGGGTTTAAGGGTTAAGATTTGAGATTGGATTTAGGGTTTAGGGTTTAGGTTTGGGATTATGATTTAGGATTTTGAGTTTAGGATTTAAGGTTTAGGGTTTAGGGTTTAGGGTTTAGAGTACAGTGTTTAGGGTTTAGGGTTTTGTGTTTTGGGTGTAGAGTTTGGGTTTAAGGGTTTAGGATTTAGGGTTTAGCGTGTGGGCTTTAGTGTTTACAATTAAGGATCAAGGGTTTAGAGTTAAGAGTTTAGTTTTAGGAATTAGTGTTTTGGTTTTAGGATTTAGGGTTTTGGGTTTCGCGTTAGGGTTTGCATTTTGAGTTTAGGATTTAGGGAATAGGGTTAGTGTTTAGGTTTAGAGTTTGGAATTTATGGTTTATGGTTTAGAGGATGGATTTGGGGTTTAGGGTTTAGGGATAGGGTTAGGGTTTAGAGTTTTTAGTTTAGGATTTAGGGTTTAGGATTTAGAGTTTAGGACTTACGGTTTAGGGTTTTAGTTTTTAAAGTTTAGAGTTTGGATTTAGGATTTAGGCTTCAGGGTTTAGGGTTAAGCGTTTAGGTATTAGTTTTTAGGGCTTAGGTTATAGGGTTTAGTATTGTTTAGGGTCTAGGGTTTTGGATTAAGAGTGTAGGATTTATGGTTTATGGTTTGGGTTTCAGGTTTTAGGTTTTAGGGTTTAGGGTTGACAGTTTAGGATTTATGGTTTGGGGTTTAGGGTTTAGTGTTTAGGGTTTAATATTTGAGATTTTGAGTTTACGATTTCGAGCTTAGGGTTTAGGTTATAGAGGTTCGATTTTGCATTAGGGCTCAGGGTTATGTTTTTAGGGTTTAGGATTTAGGGTTTAGTGTTTAGGGTAAGAGTTAGGGTTTAGAGTTTAGAATTTTGATTTAAGGTTTAGGGTTTATGATTTGGGATTTATGTATCAGTGTTTATGCTTTAGAGTTTGGATTTAGGTTTAATGGTAGTTTAGGGTTTAGGATTTAGTGTTTAGCGTTTAAGGTTTAGGATTTGACGTTGGATTTAGGGTTTAGGTTTGGGATTACTATTTAGGGTTTTGAGTTTAGTAATTAAGGTTTAGGGTTTAGGGTTTAGAGTTTGTAATTAGGAGTTAGGGTTTTGGTTTTAGGGTTTAGAATTTAATGTATAGGGTTTAGGGTTTATACGGTATAGGGTTTAGGATTTAGGGTGTAGGATTTAGGCTTCAGTGTTTAGTGTTTAGGATTTAGGGTTTAGTGTGTATGGTTTAGGTTTAGGATTCAGGGTTTAGGTTGTAGAATTTAGGTTTTAGGGTGTATGGTATAGGGTTTTGGGTATATGGAATAGGGTTTAGGGTATTGGATTTAGGATTTATGGTTTAGGGTATAGGGCTTAGGGTTTACTATTTAGGCTATAGGCTTTAGGTTTTTGGGTATAGGGTTTAGGGTTTTGGGTGTAGGCCTTACAGTTTAGAATTTAGGATTTAGGGTTTAGGGTTTACAATTTAGTATTTAGGATTTAGGATTTAGGGTTTAGGGTTTGGGATATAGGATTTAGTGTTTAGGCTTGAGTGTTTAGGTTTAGGGTTTAGAGTTTAGGGTTTTAGGGTTTAGGGTTTAAGATTTAGGGTTTAGGGTTTAGCGTTAGGGTTTAGGGTTTAAGGATTTGTGTTTAGGATTTGTGTTTAGGATTTAGTGTATACAGTTTAGTGTTTAGAGTTTAGAGTTTAGGATTTACGGTTTAGGGTTTATGGTTTAGAGTTTGGATTTAGGGTTTAGGGTTTATGGTTGGGGTTAGGGTTTAGGGTTTTTTGTTTAGAAGTTAGGGTTTAGGGTTTAGAGGTTGGTATTTTGGATTTAGGCTTTAGGATTCAGGGTTTTTGGTTTAGTGTTTAGGGTTCAGGGCTTAGGGTATATGGTTTATGGTTTAAAGTTTTGGGTTTAGGGTTTATGGTGTAGGGTTCAAGCTTCAAGGTTTATGGTTAACGGTATAGCGTTTAGGGTTTAAGATTTAGGGCTTAGGCTTTAGAATTTGAGGTATGGAGTTTAGAGTTTAGGGTTTAGTGTATAGAGTTTGGATTTAGGGATTAGGATATAGGTTTAGGGTTTTGAGTTTAGGATTTAGAGTTTAGGGTTTAGGGTTTATGGTTTAGAGTTTGGATTTAGGGCTTAGGGTTTAGGTTTAGGGTCTAGGGCTTAACGTTTAAGGTTAAGGGTTTAGGGTTTGGGGTTTAGGGTTTGGGGTTTAAAGTTTAAGGTTTAGGGTTTAGGGTTTATGTTATAGGGTTTAGGTTTTAGAGTTTAGGATTGGGGTTTGAGGTTTAGAGTTTGGATTTAGGCTTTAGGGTTTAGGGTTTTGAGGTTTAGGGTTTACGATTTAGGGTTTTGAGTTTATCATTTTGGGTTTAGGGTTTAGGGTTTAGGATATTGGGCATATGGTTTAGGGGTTAGAGTTTGGATTCAGTGTGTAGTGTTTACCACTTGGGTTTAGGGTTTAGGGTTTAGTGGTTCGTATTTAGGATTTGGTCTTTAGGGTTTAGGATTTATGATTAGGGTTAAGGGTTTTGAGTTTAGGGTTTAGGGATTAGGGATGGGTTTAGGGTTTAGGGTTTTGAGTTTAGGATTTAGGGTTTAGGATTTAGAGTTTAGGACTTAGGGTTTAGGTTTTTAGTGTTTAAAGATTAGAGTTTGGATTTAGGATTTAGGATTCATGGTTTAGGGTTAAGTGTTTAGGTTTTATGGTTTAGGGTTTAGGGTTTAGTGTGTAGGGTAAGAGTTAGGTTTTAGGGTTTAGAATTTTGATTTATGGTTTAGGTTTAGGGTTTGGGGTTTAAGGTTTAGAGCTTTTGATTTAGGATTTATGTTTTAGGGTCTATGCTTTATTGTTTGGATTTAGGGTTAATGGTAATTTAGGCTTTAGGTTTTAGGATTTAGGGTTTAGGGTTTAAGGGTTAAGATTTGAGATTGGATTTAGGGTTTAGGGTTTAGGTTTGGGATTATGATTTAGGATTTTGAGTTTAGGATTTAAGGTTTAGGGTTTAGGGTTTAGGGTTTAGAGTACAGTGTTTAGGGTTTAGGGTTTTGTGTTTTGGGTGTAGAGTTTGGGTTTAAGGGTTTAGGATTTAGGGTTTAGCGTGTGGGCTTTAGTGTTTACAATTAAGGATCAAGGGTTTAGAGTTAAGAGTTTAGTTTTAGGAATTAGTGTTTTGGTTTTAGGATTTAGGGTTTTGGGTTTCGCGTTAGGGTTTGCATTTTGAGTTTAGGATTTAGGGAATAGGGTTAGTGTTTAGGTTTAGAGTTTGGAATTTAGGGTTTAGTGTTTAGAGGATGGATTTGGGGTTTAGGGTTTAGGGATGGGGTTAGGGTTTAGAGTTTTTAGTTTAGGATTTAGGGTTTAGGATTTAGAGTTTAGGACTTACGGTTTAGGGTTTTAGTTTTTAAAGTTTAGAGTTTGGATTTAGGATTTAAGCTTCTGGGTTTAGGGTTAAGCATTTAGGTATTAGGTTTTAGGGCTTAGTTTATAGGGTTTACTATTGTTTAGGGTCTAGGGTTTTGGGTTAAGAGTGTAGGCTTTATTGTTTATGGTTTGGGTTTTAGGTTTTAGGTTTTAGGGTTTAGTGTTGACGGTTTAGGATTTATGGTTTGGGGTTTAGGGTTTAGGGTTTAGGGTTTAATGTTTGAGATTTTGAGTTTACTATTTCGAGCTTAAGGTTTAGGTTTTAGAGGTTCGATTTTAGCATTTAGGGCTCAGGGTTATGTTTTTTGGGTTTAGGATTTAGGGTTTAGTGTTTAGGGTAAGAGTTAGGGTTTAGAGTTTAGAATTTAAATTTAAGGTTTAGGGTTTATGATTTGGGATTTATGTTTCAGTGTTTATGCTTTAGAGTTTGGATTTAGGTTTAATGGTTGTTTAGGGTTTAGGATTTAGTGTTTAGCGTTTGAGGTTTAGGATTTAAGGTTGGATTTAGGGTTTAGGTTTGGGATTACTATTTAGGGTTTTGAATTTTGTATTTAAGGTTTAGGGTTTAGGGTTTAGAGTTTTAATATTTAAGGTTTATGGTTTAGAGTTTGTAATTAGGATTTAGGGTTTTGATTTTAGGGTATAGAATTTAATGTATAGGGTTTAGGGTTTATACGGTATAGGGTTTAGGGTTTAGGGTGTAGGATGTAGGCTTCAGGGTTTAGTGTTTAGGATTTAGGGTTTAGGATTCAGGGTTTAGGTTGTAGAATTTAGGTTTTAGGGTATATGGTATAGGGTTTTGGGTATATGGAATAGGGTTTAGGGTATTGGATTTAGGATTTATGGTTTAGGGTATAGGGCTTAGGGTTTACTATTTAGGCTATAGGCCTTAGGTTTTTGGGTATAGGGTTTAGGGTTTTGGGTATAGGCCTTAGGGTTTAGAATTAAGGATTTAGGGTTTAGGGTTTAGGGTATAGGGTTTACAATTTAGTATTTAGGATTTAGGATTTAGGGTTTAGGGTTTAGGGTTTGGAGTATAAGATTTAGTGTCTAGGCTTGAGTGTTTAGGTTTAGGGTTTAGGGTTTAGAGTTTAGAGTTTAGGGTTTAAGATTTAGGGTTTAGGGTTTAGCGTTAGGGTTTAGGGTTTAAGGTTTAAGGTTTTGTGTTTAGGATTTAGTGTACACAGTTTGTGTTTAGAGTTTAGAGTTTAGGATTTAGGGTTTAGGGTTTATGGTTTAGAGTTTGGATTTAGGGTTTAGGGTTTATGGTTGGGGTTAGGGTTTAGGGTTTTTTGTTTAGAAGTTAGGGTTTAGGGTTTAGAGGTTAGTATTTTGGATTTAGGATTTAGGATTCAGGGTTTAGGGTGAAGGGTTTTTGGTTTACTGTTTAGGGTTCAGGGCTTAGGGTATATGGTTTATGGTTTAAAGTATTGGGTTTGGGGTTTATGGTGTAGGGTTCAAGGTTCAAGGTTTATGGTTAACGGTATAGGGTTTTAGGGTTTAGGGTTTTGGATTTTGGGTTTAGGGTTTAAGATTTAGGGCTTAGGCTTTAGGATTTAGGGTATGGAGTTTAGAGTTTAGGGTTTAGTGTATAGAGTTTGGATTTAGGGTTTAGGATATAGGTTTAGGGTTTTGAGTTTAGGATTTAGAGTTTAGGGTTTAGGGTTCATGGTTTAGAGTTTGGATTTATGGCTTAGGGTTTAGGTTTAGGGTCTAGGGCTTAACGTTTAAGGTTAAGGGTTTAGGGTTTGGGGTTTAAAGTTTAAGGTTTAGGGTTTAGGGTGTATGTTATAGGGTTTAGGTTTTAGAGTTTAGGATTGGGGTTTGAGGTTTAGAGTTTGGATTTTGGCTTTAGGGTTTAGTGTTTTGAGCTTATAATTAAGGGTTTAGGGTTTACGATTTAGGGTTTTGAATTTAGGGTTTAGGGTTTAGGATTTTGGGTATATGGTTTAGGGGTTAGAGTTTGGATTCAGTGTGTAGTGTTTACCACTTAGGTTTAGGTTTTAGGGTTTAGTGGTTAGTATTTAGGATTTGGTCTTTAGGGTTTAGGGTTTATGATTAGGGTTAAGGGTTTTGAGTTTAGGGTTTAGGGATTAGGGATGGGTTTAGGGTTTAGGGTTTTGATTTTAGGATTTAGGGTTTAGGATTTAGAGTTTAGGACTTAGGGTTTAGGTTTTTAGTGTTTAAAGATTAGAGTTTGGATTTAGGATTTAGGCTTCATGGTTTAGGGTTAAGTGTTTAGGTTTTATGGTTTAGTGTCTAGGGTAAGAGTTAGGTTTTAAGGTTTAGAATTTTGATTTATGGTTTAGGTTTAGGGTTTAGGGTTTAGGGTTTAAGGTTAGAACTTATGATTTAGGATTTATGTTTTAGGGTCTATGCTTTATTGTTTGGATTTAGGGTTAATGGTAGTTTAGGCTTTAGGTTTTAGGATTTAGGGTTTAGGGTTTTAAGGGTTAGGATTAGAGATTGGATTTAGGGTTTAGGGTTTAGGTTTGGGATTACGATTTAGGATTTTGAGTTTAGGATTTAAGGTTTAGGGTTTAGGGTTTAGGGTTTAGTATTTAAGGTTTAGGATTTAGAGTTTGGATTTTGGATTTACGATTTTGGTTTTATAGTTTAAGGTTTAGGGTATAGGATTTAAGGTTTAGCGTTTAGCGTTTATATGGTATAGGGTTTAGGGTGTAGGCTTCAGGGTTTAGTGTTTATAATTTAGTGTTTAGGGTGTAAGGTTTAGGGTTTTGGATTTAGGATTTAGGTTTTAGAATTTAGGGTTTAGGGTTTATGGTATAGAATTTAGGGTATTGGGTTTAGGTTTTAGAATTTAGGGTTTAGGGTTTATGGTGTAGGATTTAGGTTATAGGGTTTAGGGTTTAGGATTTATAGTTTAGGGTATAGGGCTTAGGGTTTACTGTTTAGGGTATGGGCTTTAGGTTTTTGGGTGTAGGGTTTAAGGTTTTGGGTGTAGGGTTTAGGGTTTAGAATTTATGGTTTGGAGTTAGGGTAGGGTTTTGACTTTAGGATCTAAGGTTAAGGGTGTAGGATTTAGAGTTTAGGACTTAGTGTTTAGGGTTTAGAATTTGGATTTCGGATTTAGAGTTTAATATTTAGGATTTATGGTTTAGGGTTTACGGTATATGGTTTAAGGTTTAGGGTTTAGGGTATTGGATTTATGGTTTAGGATTTAGGGTTTATGGTTTAGAGTACAGGGTTTAGGGTGTAGAGTTTGGGGTTGAGAGTTTTGGATTTAGGGTTTAGGGTGTAGGATTTAGTGTTTACAATTAAGGATTTAGGATTTAGGGTTTAGCGTTTAGAGTTTAGGTTTAGGGTTTAGTGTTCAGGATTTAGGATTTAGGGTTTTGGGTTTCGATTAGGGTTTACGGTTTTGAGTTTAGGATTTAGGGTATAGGGTTTAGTGTTTAGGATTTAGAGTTTTGGATTTTGGGTTTAGGGTTTAGAGTATATTTGGGGTTTAGGGTTTAGGGATGGGGCTAGATTCAGGGTTTTGAGTTTACGATTTAGGGTTTAGGGTTAAGGGTTTAGGGTTTGGGGTTTAGTGTCTAGGGTAAGAGTTAGGTTTTTGGGTTTAGAATTTTGATTTATGGTTTAGGGTTTAGTATTTAGGCTTCATGGTTTAGGGTTAATCGTTTAGGTTTTAGGGTTTAGGGCTTAGGATATAGTGGTTTGGGTTTAGGGTTTAGTGTCTAGGGTTAGAGTTAGGTTTTAGGGTTTAGAATTTTGATTTATGGTTTAGGATTTAGGGTTTAGGGTTTAGCATTAGGGTTGATGGTTTTGAGTTTAGGATTTAGGGTGTAGGGTAAAGCGTTATGAGTTTAGTGTTTAGGATTTAGAGTTGAGGGTTTAGGGTTTAGGGTTTAGAGTTTGGAATTAGTGTTTAGGGTTTAGGGTTTTGGGTTAGGATTTATGGTTTTGAGTTTAGGATTTAAGATTTAGGGTTTAAGGTATAGTGCTTAGGGTTTAGGGTATGGGGTTTAAAGGTTAGTGTTTAGGGCTTAGATTTTATGGTATAGCATTTTTTTTTATTTTTTTTATTTGAACGACCTTTGAGGGGGTCAGGGGCTTAGCAACACCCCCAGGCCTTAGCATATATAAAGAAAAGATAGGTACAAGGAGGGGGGCATAAACCGTACCTCCCAAAAAGGTGGTGTTAGAATTGGTAGCCGACTAGTCATAGCTAGTTGGTTCTCCAACTCTTCTCCAAAGAAGAAAGAGTCCTATTGTCTAAGCACCTATGTGAGAGGACTCCTCTCAATACAAAGAGTCTAGGAAAACATAAATGAGGGAGACTCTCCCTTTACAATTAAGAAAGATAAAACTCTATCCTAACCAGGGGAATCATCTAAGAGAAGTGATGACAGGAGAATCATCCGAAGAGGAGCTGAAGGAGTTCAAGCACCTTCGTATGCCCTCTTTGTTAAGACTCTTTCAAGGTGGCTCCTTAATTCTCTTCAATTTTCTTCTTCTGAAGCTTGCCATGACTGCTAAATCCTGGTGAAAGTAAGCTGCTGTTAGTCTGGGGAGCTACTGGATGTTGAAGTAGACTTGAGGATTTGAAATCTGGTGACTGTGCTTAGAGAGTGAGTCTGCTACAAAGTTGGCCTCTCTGAAGGTGTGTATACATTTGAAATGAGTGAAATGAGTAGCCAATTGGTAAAGCTTCTCCAGGTGCGCTGAGACAGCCCAAGGGACTGCTACTTTGTTACTAAACCAGTTTGTTAGTAGTTGAGAATCAACTTCCAGGATTACCTTCTTGTAGTTTAGCTGCACACACCAAGTTAGGCCAAAGCTAGCAGCCTCTATTTCAGCCTGATTGTTGGTTCCCTGCCCCAAAGGAACTGAGAAGGCCATAATGAATTCTCCAGTCTGGTTCCTAAATATTCCTCCAGCTCCTATCCTTCCCGGATTGTTTAAAGCACTCCCATCTGTGTTGATTTTGACCCAACTGTCTGGAGGTTTAATCCATTGAATTGTTGTCACCCTGATCTCATGAGTACAATTTTCTAAGAGTGTACATATTTTCTTCCATCTCAAAGGCCATGAAATATAAGGGAACTTAGTCTGCAGTAGCTTAAAGCTTTCAAGAATCACCAAGTGTTTAACTCTTGCCATGTTGGACTGTTTGCCCCCATACTTAACAGCACACCTGTTTTTCCACAAGTTCCAACAAATAAAGATTGGTATCACTTGGAGGATCAACTGGTGTGCTTCATTGTTGTAAGTGCAACTCCACCATCTCATGGTCATCCTTGTAAGGGGGAGGTAGTCAGTTTGAATACCTAAGGAAATGGCAAAATATTTCCAAACCTGTTTGGCAAAATTTCCAGAATTGAAAATATGCTCTATAGTATCCAATCCTGGAGAGTAACAGCAGTAACAGATGCCCGGTTCAATTCCAAATCTCACAAGCTTTTCATTGGTAGGAAGCTTGCCCCTGATTGCTCTCCACAGTAAAAAGGAGCATTTTAAAGGGATCTGATTCTGCCAGGTGTAGGTATTGATTTTGGTTTTTCCCTTTTTTCTCTAATGTTGTGCCAAGCTGAAGTGATAGAGAACAAGCCACTGGTATTGAGACTCCACACAGCCTGGTCAGGCTGGTTCTGTTGTAGCTGGAGCTGAGTTGAAAGGATGTTGTGTCCTTGATTGTGAGGTGCTGCCTGGATGACCTTATCCCTATTCCACTGTCCATGCTCAATAAAATCTGAAACCTTATCTTTGTTGAATCTTTTAGTAACAGCAGTGTATTGAGCCAGGGGACCTACTCCAAGCCAATTATCCCACCAAAAGGAGCAAGAACCATTCCTTATTTTCCATTGGATGTGTTGCTCAGCAATAATTTTGTTGTTCATCATGAGCTTCCAAGCATGGGATTCACTAGTATCCCACTTTTTGCTTATGGGGTTAGATCTTTGGCAGTACTTTGCCTTAAGAAAATCCCCCCATAAGGTATGTTTTGATCTAAAAGTCCACCACTGTTTGAACTGAAAAGCTTGACACACATCACTCATAAGCCTAACACCAATTCCTCCTTCATCATAGGGGAAACTTAAGTTCCTCCATGAGGACCAATGGTATTTTTTCTTGTCAGTTTTCCATCCCCAGAAAAAATCAGCCAATATGCTTTGAATTTGCTTAAGGATAGAAGAGGGTGGGGAGGTGGCTGAAAGGATATGAATAGGAAGAGCTTGAAGGACATGTTTGATCAAAGTAGCCTTGCCCCCATAACTCAGCATCTTAGAGTTCCAGCCAGTGATTCTGTTGACAGTCTTATTGATGAGCTCAGAGAAGTAGATGTTCTTATACCTTCCAGCAGCTATAGGGCATCCAAGGTAGGTAATAGGGCCTTCTTTCCTATGAAAACCTGTACTCTTTTTAATTCTGTCACAGGTAGTTCTGAAAGCATTGGAGTGAAGCATGAAGTGACTTTTGGGCTTGTTGATTGGCTGGCCAGAAACTCTTTCATAAGTAGCCAGAGTATGCATAATGAGCTTAAGAGAGTGCTTCCTTCCAGAGGTGAAAATGATAATATCATCAGCAAAACTTAGATGATTGATTTGGGGTCCCTTTCTTTCCATATAGAAGCCATGATATAAAGGGTTATGATGGAGGTTGTTCAGGGATCTTGACAGCATCTCAGCACCTAAAATAAATAGGGCTGGGGATAGGGGGTCTTCTTGTTTAAGTCCTCTAGTGGAGTGAAAGAATCCATGCCTCTTGCCATTAATAATAATAATAGAGTACCAGTTGTTGGCCATAATTCTCCAAAACATGTCGATGACAACCTCCTCAAATCCCATCTTCCTGAGGATAATACAAATGTAGGACCAAGATACTCTATCATAGGCTTTAACCATATCAAGTTTGATTACTACATTGCTTCCAATGTTAGGTTTTCTGATCTGGTGGATGATCTCTTGGGTTAACATAATATTTTCAGATATGCTTCTACCTTTAACAAAGCCTGATTGATTAGGGGAAATAAGGCTAGGTAAAATAGGAGCTAATCTGAGGCAAAGAAGCTTGGAAATAATCTTATTAGTGAAATTACTCAGGCTGATGGGTCTGAACTCAGAGAGTTTATTAGGATGCTTCACTTTGGGGATAAGGACCAGGCAAGCATGAGAGAAGAACTTGGGTATAGTTTGTCCACTGAAAAAGGCATGAATGACTGCTAGCAGATCTTTGCTGATAATGTTCCAACATTTCTGGAAAAAATGGCCATTCATACCATCTGGTCCTGCAGCTGAGTTGGGGTTCATGGAGTAGACCACCTCTTTAAGCTCTTCCATAGTAGGTAGATCTTTCATTCTGTCATTATGTTCCTGTGTGACCAATCTGGGAATGCAGCTCATAGGGACTTCATCAATAAGCTTTTCTTCTCCTGTGAATATGTTTTGGAAATGATCACATGCAGCCTGTGCAATGTGTTCATCCCCCTGTACCCACTCATCATCATCAGTGAGGATTTTGTGAATAAATCGCCTCCTTCTTCTTCCCCTGATCAGTGCATGGAAATATTTAGAATTGCCATCCCCTTCTTTAAACCATTGTAGCTGAGTCTTTTGTTTGAGAATAGAATCTTCTAGCTTCATAAATCTGATATATTCAGCATTGATGCCATGAAGTACAGCTCTATGCTCCTCTGTGTTGTTGTGAATAAGATTTTCTTCTGCAACTCTAACTCTTTCTTCAAACTCCCTGACCTTAGCAAAAATATCACCAAACTTTTCTTTGGACCAAACACTGAGGGTAGCTGCAAGTCTCTTCATTTTCTGATGAAAGGTCCACATGGGATTACCTTCAATCTGCCTGTTCCAGCACTCAGTTACAATCTCTTCAAAGGAAGGTTGATCAGTCCAGCAGTTAAGAAATCTGAAGTATTTAATATGAGTGTCTACTCTAGTGTTCATCTCCATAAGAAGTGGGCAATGATCAAAGCCCATAGAAGGGAGATGAGTAATAGTAGTCTGTGGCATATTTTGCAACCATTTATCACTGACCATAGCCCTGTCCAACCTTTTCCAAATTCTGAAATTGATGCCTCTTAGGTTTGACCAGGTAAATCTAGGTCCATTAAACCCTAAGTCCATAAGTCCACATGGTTCAATAATACCAATGAAGTCCATGCTTTTCCTCATGTTATAGGTGTTACCTCCTAGTTTTTCATCTGTATCAGTAATAACATTAAAGTCCCCAACAGTACACCAAGGAGTAGCATTTCTAGTATCAGCAAGGTGGAGTAGTCTATTCCATAGATGTTTCCTGAGATATTCCTTGCATTTGGCATACACAAAGGTTTTGATGTAAGTTACAGGAATTTCAGTATGATTGATTTCACAAGTGATCTGCTGCTCATCAGTTTCTAGCACCTTACAAGTAATATCATTGGTCCAAAAAAGCCAAATTTTTCCATTGGGGTTACCAGCTGCATGATCCATGGCAAGCATACTTTTAAACATATTTATATGAGCAATGTCTGAGAAGGGTTCAAGGATGGCAATCATAGACACATAGTGAATGTTTTTGAGATTTTTGAGTCTTTCAATAACACCTTGGGTATTGATACCTCTAGCATTCCATATGATTGTACTAATCATTGAGAGGATTTAGAGGCAAACAGTCTTGTGTTTGGTCTTTCTGCAGTGGCATGAATGGTTGTTGAAGGTTTTTTGAGGGGAAGTCTATCCAGGTGTATACCTCTGGGAGAGAGTCCCTGATTGTTGGTAACCTGAAGCACTTCCTTTTCAAGATCATGATCTTTGTTGGGGCTAAAGGCATTGATCAACAGTTGACAGGTATCTTCATCATCCTCCTAGTCATCTTCAGCTGCCTTGTCTTCCTCTATTTCATCTTCAGAGATCTCCACTTCATACTCATCTCTTATGGTTACCTTTGTCTGATCAGGTGGTTTTCCAGGGGTGGGAGTCTTGTACTGAGCCTTAATTGGACTTACATCGATAATTTGCTCAACCATGATGAATTCTTCACAAGAATTTTCCTCCTCAAGACTATCCATTTGCTTTTGTTCTTGATGGATTTGCTCAGCTTGTTTCTTCTTAATTTCTTCCCTCTTTTTCTTGCTAGGTTTGTTCTTGCTTTTAGGGGTATCCACCTGTTTACTGGAGCTTGCTTTGTTTCCCATATTTTTTGCCATAGAGCCTTGCAGTTGCTTCTGTCCTTCTCTATTAGTGTCACTCTATCGATTAGTCTTCTCTCTATCTTGTAGAACCTGTTCTTGTTGGTGATGGCCAGCATTGTTTGTGGTTGCAGGGGCTTGAAGGTATATCATTTAAGGTTTAGGGTTTAGAGTTTGGAATTTAGGGATTAGGGTTTAGGGTTTTGAATTTAGGGTTTAGGGTTTAGGCTTTAGGATTTAGGGTATAGAGTTTAGAGTTTAGGGTTTAGTGTATAGAGTTTGGATTTAGTCTTTAGGATATAGGTTTAGGGTTTTGAGTTTAGGATTTAGAGTTTATGGTTTAGATGTTGGATTCTGGGCTTAGGGTTTAGGTTTAGGGTCTCGGGCTTAACGTTTAAGGTTAAGGGTTTAGGGTTTGGGGCTTAAGGTCTAGGTTTAGGGTTTAGGATTTAGGGTTTATGGTTAAGGGTTTAGGGTTAGGGTTAAGGGTTTAGGATTTATGGTTTGGAATTAGGGTTGGGTTTCAAGTTAAGGATCTAAGGTTTAGGTTGTAGGGTTTAGAATTTAGTATTTAGGGTTTAGGGTTTAGAATTTGAATTTAGGATTTAGAATTTAGGTTTTAGGATTTATGGTTTAGGGTATAGGGTTTAGGGTTTAGGGTTTATGGTTTAGAGTACAGTGTTTAGGGTTTAGGGTTTTGTGTTTTGGGTGTAGAGTTTGGGTTTGAGGGTTTAGGATTTAGGGTTTAGCGTGTGGGCTTTAGGGTTTACAATTAAGGATCTAGGGTTTAGCATTTAGCGTTTAGTTTTAGGATTTAGTGTTTAGGTTTTAGAAATTAGGGTTTTGGGTTTCGCGTTAGGGTTTGCATTTTGAGTATAGGATTTAGGGAATAGGGTTAGTGTTTAGGTTTAGAGTTTGGAATTTAGGGTTTAGGGTTTAGAGGATGGATTTGGGGTTTAGGGTTTAGGGATGGGGTTAGGGTTTAGAGTTTAGAGTTTAGGATTTAGAGTTTAGGACTTACGGTTTAGGGTTTTAGTTTTTAAAGCTTAGAGTTTGGATTTAGGATTTAGGCTTCAGGGTTTAGGGTTAAGCGTTTAGGTATTAGGTTTTAGGGCTTAGGTTATAGGGTTTAGTATTGTTTAGGGTCTAGGGTTTTGGATTTAGAGTGTAGGCTTTATGGTTTATGGTTTGGGTTTTAGGTTTTAGGTTTTAGGGTTTAGGGTTGACTGTTTAGGGTTTAGGGTTTAGGATTTATGGTTTGGGGTTTAGGGTTTAGGGTTTAAGATTTTGAGTTTACGATTTTGAGCTTAGGGTTTACGTTTTAGAGGTTTGATTTTGCATTTAGGGCTCAGGGTTATGTTTTTAGGGTTTAGGATTTAGGGTTTAGTGTTAGGGTAAGAGTTAGGGTTTAGAGTTTAGAATTTTGATTTAAGGTTTAGGGTTTATGATTTGGGATTTATGATTCAGTGTTTATGCTTTAGAGTTTGGATTTAGGTTTAATGGTAGTTTAGGGTTTAGGATTTGGTGTTTAGCGTTTAAGGTTTAGGATTTGAGGTTGGATTTAGGGTTTAGGTTTTGGATTACTATTTAGGGTTTTGAGTTTCGTATTTAAGGTTTAGGGTTTAGGGTTTAGAGTTTAGTATTTAAGGTTTATGGTTTAGAGTTTGTAATTAGGATTTAGGGTTTTGGTTTTAGGGTTTAGGGTTTAGGTTATAGAATTTAATGTATAGGGTTTAGGGTTTATACGGTATAGGGTTTAGGGTTTAGAGTTTGTAGGATGTAGGCTTCAGGGTTTAGTGTTTAGGATTTAGGGTTTAGTGTGTATGGTTTAGGGTTTCGAATTCAGGGTTTAGGTTGTAGAATTTAGGTTTTAGGGTATATGGTATAGGGTTTTGGGTATATGGAATAGGGTTTAGGGTATTGAATTTAGGATTTATGGTTTAGGGTATAGGGCTTAGGGTTTACTATTTAGGCTATAGGCTTTAGGTTTTTGGGTATAGGGTTTAGGGTTTTGGGTGTAGGCCTTAGGGTTTAGAATTTAGGATTTAGGGTTTAGGGTTTAGGGTTTAGGGTTTACAATTTAGTATTTAGGATTTAGGATTTAGGGTTTAGGGTTTGGGGTATAGGATTTAGTGTTTAGGCTTGAGTGTTTAGGTTTAGGGTTTAGAGTTTAGGGTTTAGGGTTTAGGGTTTAAGATTTAGGGTTTAGGGTTTAGCATTAGGGTTTAGGGTTTAAGGATTTGTGTTTAGGATTTAGTGTATACAGTTTAGTGTTTAGAGTTTAGAGTTTAGGATTTAGGGTTTAGGGTTTATGGTTTAGAGTTTGGATTTAGGGTTTAGGGTTTATGGTTGGGGTTAGGGTTTAGGGTTTTTTGTTTAGAAGTTAGGGTTTAGGATTTAGAGTATTGGGTTTAGGGTTTATGGTGTAGGGTTAAAGGTTCAAGGTTTATGGTTAACGGTATAGGGTTTAGGGTTTAGGGTTTTGGATTTTGGGTTTAGGGTTTAAGATTCAGGGCTTAGGCTTTAGGATTTAGGGTATGGAGTTTAGAGTTTAGGGTTTAGTGTATAGAGTTTGGATTTAGGGTTTAGGTTATAGGTTTAGGGTTTTGAGTTTAGGATTTAGAGTTTATGGTTTAGAGTTTGGATTTAGGGCTTAGGGTTTAGGTTTAGGGTCTAGGGCTTAACGTTTAAGGTTAAGGGTTTATGGTTTGGGGTTTAAAGTTTAAGGTTTAGGGCTTAGGGTTTATGTTATATGGTTTAGGTTTTAGAGTTTAGGATTGGGGTTTGAGGTTTAGAGTTTGGATTTAGGCTTTAGGATTTAGGGTTTTGAGCTTATAATTTAGGGTTTAGGGTTTACGATTTAGGGTTTTGAGTTTATCATTTTGGGTTTAGGGTTTAGGATTTTAGGTATATGGTTTAGGGGTTAGGGTTTGGATTCAGTGTGTAGTAGTGTTTACCACTTAGGTTTAGGGTTTAGGGTTTAGTGGTCAGTATTTAGGATTTGGTCTTTAGGGTTTAGGGTTTATGATTAGGGTTAAGGGTTTTGAGTTTAGGGTTTTTTTTTTTTATTTGAACGACCCTTGAGGGGGTCAGGGGCTTAGCAACACCCCCAGGCCTTATCATAAATATAAAATAAACGTTACAAGGAGGGGGGCATTAACCTAACCTCCAATCCTATGGTGGTTCATAAGTCTACCTTCCTGCTAAGGAAAGTCAACTCATCCCCATACTACAACGGGAAACCTAAAGACTATGTACCTAGGCGAGGGGACTCCCCTCGATACAGAGAATCTAGGAAACATAAACAAGGGAGACTCTCCCCTTACAATATTGTAAAGAAAACAAGAACTAAGCTATAACCGAAATTATAACTATTTTGAGGAGGTCTTCATCAAGGTGTTCTTTGATTCTTTTGATTTTCCTTCTCCTAAAATTTGCCATTTCCAGCATGTCTAGTTGATAGTGAGCTCGTGCTTCCTTGGGCAGTTTTTGACTATTGCTATATATGTTGGGGCTCGTAATTTTGTGACTTTGTTTTGCTAAAGAATCAGCCACTGAGTTGGCTTCTCTGTATGTATGTTCGCATCTAAAGTTGCTTGTCTGCCCTATAAGTGCCTTC
This sequence comes from Solanum bulbocastanum, assembly GCA_037074985.1. Lineage (NCBI taxonomy): Eukaryota > Viridiplantae > Streptophyta > Magnoliopsida > Solanales > Solanaceae > Solanum > Solanum bulbocastanum. The sequence continues at coordinate 29,422,397 of CM073601.1, read as the reverse complement.
ATCTGCTGTACCTGCGTGTTAACACTCCAAGGTGGTTTAGTTTTTGCCATGATCCAGTCAACTAGTGGTTGCGAATCCACTTCCAACAGGACATTCTTGTAGCCTAGTTGGAGGATCCAAGTCATGCCAAATATAGCCACTCCAATTTCAGCTTGATTATTAGTTCCTTCTCCCATTGGTGTGGAGAAGGCTAATATTATTTCTCCCCTGTGGTCTCGGATGATACCTCCAACACCTAGCTTTCCAGGATTGTTTATTGCACTGCCGTCAGTGTTGAGCTTTACCCAATCTTTTGGTGGTCTTCTCCACATAACCAAGGTCACTTTAATGTCATGAATACAGTTTTCCCCCATTACTATGAAGTCCTTCCAGTTAGATGGCCATCTGATTTGAGGGAATACTGTGTTCATTAGTTTGTAGTTATCCTTGTATATGGAGTATTTAACTCTGCTCATATTGGACAGTTTGCCTCCATACTTGCTCGCACATTTGTTTTTCCATAGATTCCAACAGATGAAGATTGGTGTAGCTTGTATCAACAGGCTATGAGCTTCATTTTTTGGTTTAGTTGACCACCATTGCCTGATCAATTGAGGCAGTGAGCTATGGTTTGTGATGATGCCTGCAGTTTCAGAAAAACTTTTCCATACATAGGTAGCAAAGTGTCCATTGTTGAAGATATGTTCTATAGTATCCATTCCAGACCTGTTACAACAAAAACACTTTGCCGGCTCATTGCCAAACTTAGTTAGTTTTTCATTAGTTGGGAGTTTACCTCTTAAGGCTCTCCACAAAAGAAAAGAAGCTTTAAAAGGAATACTCTTATGCCAAATAAAGGAATTAAACTTAGATTTGTTCCTCTTATCTCTTATAACATTCCAAGCAGAGGAGCAAGTAAAGTGTCCATCATTGTTCAGATTCCAGATGGCTTGGTCAGGTGTGTCCTGCTGGTAGTGAAGGTCTGTTGCAAGGATGTCGGCTAGGTGGCATGGAGGAGCATGTTGTCTCAGCTTGTCATAATTCCATTGTCCATTCATTAAGAACTCAGCAACCTTAGTATTATTGAACCTCTTGCTATCATTAGTAAATCTAGAAAGAGGTCCAACACCAAGCAAATTATCCACCAGAAATTGCAGCTGCCAGAGTTGATTCTCCATTGGATGTGTTCCTCAGCTTGCTTTTTGTTATGCATCAGCTGCTTCCAGGTAATAGACTGTCCTGTATCCCATTTCTTACTTATAGGATTTGATCTTTGACAATATTTAGCCCTGAGAAAGTCCCCCCAGAGTGTTTTTCTTGCTCTGAAGATCCACCACTGTTTGTATTTAAAGGCCCTGCAGACATCCTTTAAGTTCCTCACACCTATGCCTCCTTCATCTAGAGGATAACTTAGGTTTTTCCATGAGGCCCAATGGTATTTCTTCCTGTCATTCCTCCATCCCCAAAAAAAATCTGCAATCATTCCTTGGATTTGTTTGAGGATAGTAACAGGGGGGGGGGGTAATTGCAGACAACAGAGGAATAGGCAAAGATTGTAGGACATGTCTGATTAAAATTACCCTACCACCATAGCTAAGAATTTTAGTATGCCAACCTGTAATCTTGTTGATCACCTTGTTGATGAGGTCTGAGAAATATATAATTCTAGGCCTGCCAACAAATAAAGGGCAGCCTAGATAAGTAATGACTCCTTCCTTGTGTTTAAAACCTGTCACTCTTATGATTCTTTCCTTAGTACTATTGAAAGTATTCGAATGAATCATGAAATGACTTTTCTCCTTGTTCACTAATTGTCCTGAAATATTTTCATAGGAACTCAGAGTCTGCATGATGAGTTGTAGTGTTTTCTGTCTACCTGAGGTGAAGATGATAATGTCATCTGCAAAGGTTAGATGATTAACTTGAGGACCTCTGTTTTCCATGAAGAAACCATGGTAGTGTGGGTTGTTATGCAGCCTGTTAAGAGATCTGGATAGGACTTCTGCGCCTAAAATAAATAGGGCAGGGGAGAGGGGGTCTCCTTGTTTGAGTCCTCTGGTAGATTTGAAGAAACCATATCTCTTGCCATTGACTATAATAGAATACCAATTATTAGTCATAGTCCTCCAAACCATATCAATAAAGACTTCATCAAAACCCATTCTTCTCAGCACTAGACATATGTAGGGCCAGTGAACTCTATCATATGCCTTAGCCATGTCAAGTTTAATGATAACATTACTGCCAATGTTAGGTTTCTTGGTTTGATGAATAATCTCCTGTGCTAACATGATGTTTTCAGAAATATTCCTGCCCTTTACAAAGCCAGATTGGTTGAGAGAAATCAAGTCTGGTAGTATAGGGCCAAGTCTGGAACTCAATAGCTTGGAAATGATTTTGCTAGTGAATTTGCTGAGGCTGATAGGTCTAAATTCCTTCAACTTGTTGGGATTGTTCACTTTAGGAAGAAGAACAATACATGAGTGGGAAAAATATCTGGGTATCACCTGTCCACAGAAGAAGGCTTGAATGACTTCAAGCAGGTCCTATTTAATAATATGCCAGCACTTCTAAAAAAAATGTCCATTCATCCCATCTAGTCCAGCTGCTGAGTTAGGATTCATGGAAAAAACTACTTCTTTCAATTCCTCCAAAGTGGGCATAGAGGTTAGACATTTGTTTTGCTCCTGAGTGACCCTTCTTTGAATGCAGTCCAGACCTTCTTCATTGATAGTCTTATTATCCCCTGTGAATACCTTCTGAAAGTGGTCACAAGCAGCCTTGGCAATAATTTCCTCTCCCTGTATCCATTCTCCATCCTCTATCAAAAGTTTGTGAATGAACAATTTTCTTCTTCTCCCCCTTATTAAGGAGTGAAAATATTTGGTATTGGCATCTCTTTCCTTGAACCATTGTAACTGTGTTTTTTGTTTTAAAATGAAATCCTCAAGTTTTAGAAACCTGATATACTCTGCATTCAGCCCATGTAAGATTGTTCTGTTGGCCTCTGTCTGTTCCTGAATAAAATTGTCTTCAGTAGTTCTCACCTTTTCTTCATAATCTCTGACTTTGCTGAAGATATCACCAAGTTCCCTTCTAGACCACACACTAAGGGTGTTGGACAGCCTTTTCAGTTTTTGGTGAAATCTCCACATGCTGCTTCCTTCTACATTTCTTTCCCAACATGATTTCACAGTATTTATGAAGTTGGGTTGTTCAGTCCAACAGTTTAGAAATTTGAAGTACCTGATGTGCTCCTCCTCTTTAGGAATCATTTCCATCAACAAAGGACAATGATCTGATCCTATAGAAGGCAAGTGAGTGATGGTAGTCTGAGGCATCATTTCCAGCCATTTATCATTGACCAATGCTCTATCCAGTCTTTTCCAAATTCTATGATGTATTCCCCCTTTATTAGACCAAGTAAATTTATGTCCACTGAAACCAAGATCTATCAATCCACAGGCTTCAATGACAGCAATGAAATCCAGACTTTTCCTCATATTGTAGGGAACACCTCCCAGCTTCTCCTCCATAGAGGTAATAACATTGAAGTCTCCTACTGAGCACCAAGTTTTATTATTATCTGCAGCATGATGAAGCATTCTGTCCCAGAGGGGCCTTTTGAGTTGGTCCTTACACTTAGCATACACAAAAGTAATGGTGAAGTGTTCCTGAATTTCATTGTGAGAGAATTCACAAGTGATCTGCTGGTCATCTTCTTCAAGGACTACACAGTCAATATCCTTGCTCCAAAACAGCCAAATTTTTCCATTACCATTACTCACTGCCTGTTCCATATTCATCTGGTGCCTAAATGATTGAATCAAATTACTGTCTGAAAAAGGTTCTAGAATGGCCATAATAGAAAGATGATGAAGCTTCCTGAGAGTTTTGATCCTTTCCAAAGCTCCTTGAGTAGTAATCCCCCTCACATTCCAAATAATTGTACTAATCATTTGAGATGATTTGGAGGTAAAAAGTCTAGTGTTTGGTCTGCCTGCAGTGACAGTGCTAATGTCTTGATTTTTGAAGTGGAATTTGTCATGATGAAATCCCCTCAGAGATAGGCCCTGTTTGTCTGTGACCTGTTGTATTTCATTTTCTAGGACATGGTCATAATTGGGACTGAAAACTCTGATTAACATTTCACTGGTTTCTTCTTCATCATCTTGTTCTTTGAAAGATTGATTATCCCCATCCAATTCATCTTCAGAATTAATCACAGCATACTCATCTATGATAGGGATAGAATTCAGTTGACAGTTGCTCTGTTCTTTGTCTGGTGGAGTCTTGGGAATAGGGGTCATATACTAAGCCTGCAAAGGAGTGATATCCATACCCTTTTGATCATCAACTATAATAAATTCCTTACAGACCTCCTCATTTTCTTCCTGATCTCCTTGTTGCACACCTTCCTGTTGCATGTTCTGTTTCTTCTTGGCTGCATCCCTCTTCTTTTTGCTGGGTTTGTTCTTGCTTTTAGGGGTGCCTTCCTGCTTGCTGGTACTAGCCTTGGATCCCAAGTCTTTAGCCATAGAGCCCTTATTGTGGTTATTTCTATCATTCTGAGATTGAGATGCTGCTATAATTTGTTGCTGAGTTTGTTGATTCCTTGACTTGTGCTGTGAAGTTTTAGTGGTAGCAGGGGTTTTAAGGTTAGAAATGTGGTCACTATCCATACCCTCATGCAGAACATGAGGCAGAATCCCCCCTTTGGATACCCCTTCCTGCAGGTTAGTGTGGTTCTCCTGACATACCCCCTCCATCCCTCCTTCAGCTTCATCATTACAAGTAACAACCATAGAACCAATATTGGGGTTTACAGGGGTGGGGAGCATTGGGTCAATACCTGAGTTCTTCATGTTATCCTTGCCTCCTTTGTGTCTGGTCAGATTTATTTTGTCTTGTTTTTTGTCCCTTCTGTTTTGTGTTTCATGTGGTGGTGTCCCTCCAGTGTTAAAAGGTCCTTCCCTGTCTTCCTTTTGCTCCTCCTGCATTTGTAAGTTAGTAAAAATATTTTGATTATGGCTATTAGTAATACCTGTTTGTTGAGTTGTGTTTATTTGGTGCTCCCTTGTCTGCCTGCTTTGTGGTGATGTAGGTCTCCATATTGATTTTTGTGGTCTGTCCACCTGCTGTTTGGTGTTTCTCCTTTTTTGTGTTTGCCATCCTTCTTCCTTTTGTTGTGTATTGTGTTTTTGATAGTCCCCTTCACTGTTGTTGTGTTTATGCTTTTCTTCCTGTTCATTTGCTTTAGTTTGTGTGATATCCTTTCCCTGTTGCAGTTGTTCCCCTTTGTTTTTGTTTGCCTTGTCTGTTTCTAGCTCCTTCCTTTTCTTGAATTCTTCATCCCTTACTTTGAAGTTGCAATCTTCTATCATGTGGCCTTGGTGTCTACAATATACACAGTAAGGGGGAATATTTTCATATTCAATGGCCTGCCATCTCCCTATTGTGAGGTCTTCATCATCCAATCCTATCCATACATGTCTTGGTCTTGCCTTTGTAAGATCAACTTGGACTTTCACCTTGGCCATACTAGCTCTAGTTCTTTTAATAGAAACTGTGTCGAAGTACAACACCTTTCCCACAGAATCGAGCAGAGGTGTGATGAATTCCTTTTTGAAGCAATGCCATGGTAGCCCTGGTAGCAGAACCCATATAGGGACTATAGGAGTTTCCTCCTCAGGTCTAAAATTAGGGGTCCAGGCCTGTATTCTCATCAGCTTACCTTCAATAGTCATTCTCTGTTGTGTCCATACAGTGTTATAGTCCAGCTCATTCTCCAAATCTATAAACACATGTTTTGCATTATAGTGAGCTATATTGACCCCCCCCCCCCCCCATTGAGTTGAGTTTGCAAGATGAAGCTTTTTCGAATGAGTTCCACCTTAGGCATGGTGGCACTGAATTTGCCTATCAAGGTATATTTACAGTCCACAGCTAATTTATTCATGAAATCATCCATATCATAGATCACTGTAGGTTGGCCCTGTTTGGTCGTGTGTCTGGGGGCTACCAGTTCAATGGGATCAGCATGTGCAGCATGAACTTGTCTGAGTCTTGCAGCCAAAGTTTGAACCACAGTATAAGGTGCTGGTTCAATACGTTGATCTTGCTTGTTGTTTTGACCCTCATTTGGTCTGCCGGTAGCAAGGAGCTGATGATGGGGTTTGGTTTGCTGATTTTTCTGATCATTAGACTTATGTCTATCAAAATTACTAGATATCTTTGGGAATTCCTTATAGTAGTTATAGTGATCAGTATTTCCCTCGTTGGTTGCCTGCTGTGACTGCATTCCTTTTTCTATTCCATTATCAGGACCTTGCACATTATAGTCCCTTTTTCTTTGTTCAGAATCATTCAAACTACTAACCTTTTGCAGATTTGCAGCAACCTGTTTATGACTATCACTACTGCTCCAATTAACAGCACTATGTTTATGATTAGAGTTAGTGTACTTACCTGCTTGTTGGACATCCTCTGTTGTGTTCACTGCTTGTGCAACATTAGCTGCTGTGAATTGTACCTGCATTTGATTCGGATTATGAAAGTTAGCGATATTTACCTCCCCACCTGACCTCTGCTGTTCCTCACTGATTGGAATGGTATCTGTAGGTCTAACTCCAAAGGAGAATTGCGTGGAACTCTCCACCTCCACCACTTCCATAGTTGTAGGCCTTGTAGTATCACGTTGATCATTTTGCATTTGTTTTGGCTCTTGATCATATTGTTTTGATTGTGTTTCCATGTGTTGCTCATCAGTTATACATTGTTCTTGTTTTTGAAATTTTGCTCCTTGGTGCTCCTGGGACTTAGTCCAAGTTCTGCAGAGGGGTTCTTCAGACTCAGCTAGCTGATTACTTGACGGAATCACATTACGAGTTTGTTCTTGTGCAACATTAGTGTGTATGTTAGTGTGATGAACCTCCTCTTCATTGGGATAGATTCCTTCGTCAATACAGCCAAAAATTTTCTGATCTTTCACTGCTCGACCACCGGAATTCTTGTCGCCGGCGATTGGACCGTCCGTTTTTCTTGAAACTTCAGTGGGATGTACCTCTTCACTAGGAGAGTAATCCCCAATGCTCAACTCGCCCTGAAATTGATGGGAGTGTGCTCGAATTTGAAGGCGCATTTCCAACGACTTTTCGGCGATTCCTCTAGAAATCGCCTCTCCAGATCTCTCAACTGACGAGATAGAATCATTTGATTTTTCAGTATGTTGTAGGCCTTGACTAGTAGAAACATTCCCTTTAACCATCCTTACTCGATTCAAGCTATCGCGAACTGGGGGAATAATTTTCTAATTGCCTTCTATTTCTCTCCGAGAATTTGCACTGTTCATCGCTTCATTGTTTCTAGAATTCACGGAGATGTAGGATGAATTAGAGGGCGGTTGATGGTGGGTTTTGTTCGTCTGGTTGAGGCGCTCCTGTTGAGCTAGGTCCGGTGGCCGGACAGTGCCTACCGGTGGCTCACGCGCCATTCTGGTAGTTGCTGGAAATATAGCCGTTAGGCTTATGTTGTAGAGCGTTCTTTTTAGTGAGCTGCGTTAGAGAGAGAAAAAATTGGGAAATGGGGAAGCGATTCGAATTTAGGTTTTAGGATTTAGGGTTTAGGGTTTATGGTTTAGAGTATAGTGTTTAGGGTTTAGGGTTTTGTGTTTTGGGTGTAGAGTTTGGGTTTGAGGGTTTAGGATTTAGGGTTTAGCATTTAGAGTTTAGTTTTAGGGTTTAGTGCTTAGGATTTAGGATTTAGGGTTTTGGGTTTTGCGTTAGGGTTTGCATTTTGAGTTTAGGATTTAGGGAATAGGGTTAGTGTTTAGGTTTAGAGTTTGGAATTTAGGGTTTAGGGTTTAGAGGATGGATTTGGGGTTTAGGGTTTAGGGATGGGGTTAGGTTTTAGAGTTTAGGACTTACGGTTTAGGGCTTTAGTTTTTAAAGTTTAGAGTTTGGATTTAGGATTTAGGCTTCAGGGTTTAGGGTTATGTTTAGGTATTAGGTTTTAGGGCTTAGGTTATAGGGTTTAGTATTATTTAGGGTCTAGGGTTTTGGATTTAGAGTGTAGGCTTTATGGTTTATGGTTTATGGTTTGGGTTTTAAGTTTTAGGTTTTAGGGTTTAGGGTTGATAGTTTAGGGTTTAGGGTTTAGGATTTATGGTTTGGGGTTTAGCGTTTAATGTTTAAGATTTTGAGTTTACGATTTCGAGCTTAGGGTTTAGGTTTTAGAGGTTTGATTTTGCATTTAGGGCTCAGGATTATGTTTTTAGGGTTTAGGATTTAGGGTTTAGTGTTTAGGTTAAGAGTTAGGGTTTAGAGTTCAGAATTTTGATTTAAGGTTTAGGGTTTATGATTTAGGATTTATGTTTCAGGGTTTATGCTTTAGAGTTTGGATTTAGGTTTAATGGTAGTTTAGGGTTTAGGATTTAGTGTTTAGCATTTAAGGTTTAGGATTTGAGGTTGGATTTAGGGTTTAGGTTTGGGATTACTATTTAGGGTTTTGAGTTTAGTATTTAAGGTTTAGGGTTTAGGGTTTAGAGTTTGTAATTAGGATTTAGGTTTAGGGTTTATACGGTATAGGGTTTAGGGTTTAGAGTTTGTAGGATGTAGGCTTCAGTTATCCCACCAAAAGGAGTAGTTACCATTGTTCAGTTTCCACTGGATGTTCTCTTCCACTTTCAGTTTGTTGTGCATAAGATGTTTCCAAGTGAGGGATTCTCCTGTATCCCACTTCTTACTGACAGGATTAGACCTCTGGCAATATTTAGCTTTAAGGAATTCCCCCCAGAGGGATTGTTTGGCTCTAAACACCCACCAATGTTTGTATTGAAAGGCCCTGCAAACATCTATAAGATTTCTTACCCCTATGCCTCCTTCTTCAACTGGAAAGCTAAGATTTTTCCATGACGACCAGTGATATTTCTTATCATTTCTCCATCCCCAGAAGAAGTTGGCTATAATGCCCTGTATCTGTTTGAGAACTGTAACAGGAGGGGTAACTGCAGATAATAAATGAATGGGGAGGGATTGTAATACATGCTTAATTAAGATAGCTTTACCTCCATAACTTAGAATCTTAGTCTGCCAGCCTGTGGTTCTGGTGAGGACCTTGTTAATAAGGTCAGAAAAGTATATAATCCTGGGCCTGCCAACAAATAAAGGGCATCCCAGATAGGTAATAATTCCTTCTTTCTGCCTGTAACCTGTAGCCTTTTTTATTCTATTTCTAGTACTGCTGAAAGTATTGGAATGGATCATGAAATGACTTTTGTCTTTGTTTACCAACTGGCCTGATGTTTCCTCATAATCATTCAATGTTTGCATAACCAGCTGTAAAGTTTTCTGTCTCCCAGAAGTGAAAATTATAATATCATCTGCAAAGCTCAAGTGGTTCACCTGTGGGCCTCTTTTTTCCATGAAGAATCCATGATAATCAGGGTGGTTATGGAGTCTGTTAAGAGATCTGGATAATACCTCTGCTCCTAAAATAAATAAGGCAGGGGAGAGGGGGTCTCCTTGTTTGAGTCCTCTAGTAGATTTGAAGAAACCATACCTCTTACCATTGATAATAATAGAATACCAGTTATTAGCCATAATTCTCCAAACCATGTCAATGAAGCCCTACAAAACCCCATCTTTCTCAGTACCAGGCAGGTATATGACCATTGTACCCTGTCATATGCTTTGGCCATATCAAGTTTGATAATTACATTGCTCCCAATGTTAGGTTTTTTGATTTGATGAATCATTTCTTGGGCCAGCAAGATGTTTTCAAAAATACTTCTGCCTTTCACAAATCCTGATTGGTTGGGGGATATCAAGTCAGTTAAGATGGGACCTAGTCTAGTACTTAAAAGTTTAGAAATAATCTTGCTGATGAAGTTACTCAAACTGATAGGTCTGAACTCCTTCAGTTTAATGGGATTGCTCACTTTAGGCAAGAGAACAATGCAAGAATGAGAAAAGTATTTAGGAATCATTTGCCCACAAAAGAAAGCTTGGATGACATCCAGGAGATCTTGCTTGATTATATGCCAACACTTCTGGAAAAAGTTCCCATTCATTCCATCCGGACCAGCTGCTGAATGTGGATTCATGGCAAAGACCACTTCTTTCAATTCCTCCAAGGAAGGCATAGCAGTTAGTGTTTCATTCTGAGTCTGCTTGACAGTTCTGTGAATACAGTCCATAGCTCTTTCATCGATGGTTTTATTTTCTCCTGTAAAAATATTCTGGAAGTAGTCATAGGCCGCTTTAGCAATAGAACTGTCTCCTTTTATCCATTCCCCTTCTTCATTCATGAGTTTGTGAATAAAAAGCCTTCTTCTCCTCCCTCTTATAAGTGAGTGGAAGTATTTTGTATTAGCATCCCCTTCCTTGAACCAATGTAGTTGTGTTTTCTGTTTCAATATAGAATCTTCAAGTTTCAGGAACCTGATATACTCAGCATTAATTTCATGCAGGGCAGTTCTGTTAGTATCAGATTGGTCCTGAATGAGCTTTTCTTCTGCAGCTTGCACTTTCTGTTCATATTCCTTTACCTTGCTGAATACATCCCCAAATTCCACCTTCGACCAGGAGCTAAGAGTGTTGGAAAGTCTCTTTAGTTTCTGGTGGAATTTCCACATGCTGTTGCCCTCTGTATTTCTTTCCCAGCAAGCCTTAACAATGTCAAGAAAATTAGAATGATCAGTCCAAAAATTAAGAAATTTAAAGTACCTGATGTGGTCATTCTCTGCTGTATTCATTTCCATCAGTAAAGGGCAGTGATCTGATCCCACAGAAGGTAAGTGTGTGATGGTGGTCTGAGGCATCTTTTCTAACCAGGTATCATTAACAAGAGCTCTGTCAAGCCTTTTCCAAATCCTGTGACCAATGCCCCTTTTATTAGACCAAGTGAATTTTTGCCCACTGAAGCCTAAATCAATGAGTCCACAAGCCTCTATGGTAGCAATGAAGTCCAGGCTTTTCTTCATGTTGTAGGGGATACCACCAAGTTTTTCTTCAATAGTGGTAATTACATTGTAATCTCCCACTGAGCACCAGGGCCTATTGTTCCCACTAGCTTGATGTAGCATTCTGTCCCACAGAGGCCTTCTAAGGAAATCTTTACATTTTGCATACACAAAGGTGATACTGAACTGTTCCTGGATTTCATTGTGCCTAATGGTACAAGTAATCTGCTGTTCATCCTCTTCAATTACTGCACAGTCAATATCCTTATTCCAAAAGACCCAAATTTTGCCATTACAGTTGCTGGTAGCCTGATCCATGGCCAATTGAACTTTGAAGTTTTGGACCTGATTCTTATCAGAGAAAGGTTCCAAAATAGCAATAATAGATGGTTGATGAAGCTTCCCAAGTATCTTGATTCTTTCAAGTACCCCCTGAGTGTTAATCCCTCTCACATTCCAAATAATTGTACTAATCATTGAGAAGATTTAGAAGATTTAGAGGTAAACAGTCTAGTATTTGGTCTGCCTGTAGTGACTGTGTTGATGTCTTGATTGTTGAAGTGGAATTTCTCATGTTGAAACCCTCTTGGAGATAGGCCTTGCTTGTTAGTCACCTGTTGGATCTCCTCTTCAGTATTATGATCATATCTAGGACTGAATGCCCTGATCAGCATTTCACTAGTATCATCATCATCATCCGGCTCCTTAACTGATTGGTTGTCTTCATCCATTTCATCTTCTGAGTTGTCCACAGCATACTCGTCAAAATTAGGAATTGAATTGGTTTGACAAGTACCCTGTCCTGTATCTGGAGGGTCCTTAGTTGGATTCACATATTGGGCCTGTATTGGAGTGATATCCATGCCTTGCTGGTTATCTATCATGATGAATCTCTTATAATTCTCTTCATTGTTCTCCTGCTCCTCTTGTTGTTTTTCCTCTTGCTGGTGGTTCTGTTTTTTCTTAGCTGCATCTCTTTTCTTTTTGCTAGGCTTATTTTTACTTTTAGGTGTGATTTCCTGGCCACTAGTACTTGCTTTGGAGCCCATATCCTTTGCCATAGCCCCCTTTTGTTGCTTACCCACTGAATTCTGTTCAGTTGACTGTTTGCTGCTGTTATTACCCTTACCTGTTTGTTCATGTCTGTCTGCCTGGTCCTGTTGTTGAGTTGGTGTCTTCTTGGCCTTATGTTGTGGAGGTTTATTGGTAGTAGTGGCTCCATTGTCTGAGTTAGGGGTAGCAGGGGTTCTGTGGTCTGGACTGTGGTCAGTATCAACCCCCTCATGCAGAACATGAGTCAAATTCCCCCCTTTGGAAGCCCCTTCCTTCAGGTTAGTATGTTTCTCCTGACTTCCCTCATCCAACCCCCCTTCAACTTCATTGTTGTTGTTCTTAGTACCCTCCTGTCTATCCTTAGTTTTGTTTTGCTCTGGTATTTTTCCTTGCTGTGCTTCTTGTGGTGGTGTTCCCCTATTGTGATTAAGGTCCTCCTTTCCAGCATTTTGCTTTTCCTGCATATTCAAGTTAGTAAAGGAATTATATTTAGGGATATTAGCTATACCTGTTTGCTGCTGACTGTGTTGTTGTTGCTCCTTTGTCAACCTGTTTTGTGGTGAAGTAGGTCTCCAGACTGTTTTCTGCATTTTGTCTTCCTGCTGTTTGTTATTTCTCCTCTTTTGGACATGCCATTCTTGTTCCTGTTGTTGTTCTAGTTGTTCGTAGTTGTTCTTTTCCTTGTTGTTTTGGCTTTGCTTCTCTTCATGTTCCTTCATATTGGTCTGTTTGTTTTCCTTTCCCTGTTGCATCTGTTCTTCCTTTTGTTTTTTTTTCAATTTCCAATTCCTTTCTTCTTTTGAGTTCCTCATCTCTTATTTTGAAGTTACACTCCTCTACCATGTGGCCTTGATGTCTGCAGTACTCACAGTAGGGAGGAATATTCTCGTATTCAATAGGCTGCCATCTCCCTATGGTAAGATCCTCCTCATCCAATCCTATCCAAACATGTCTAGGTCTAGCTTTGGTTAAGTCTACTTGGACTTTTACCTTGGCCATACTAGCTCTAGTCCTTTTAATAGAAGCAGTATCCAAGTATAGGACTTTGCCTATCGAGGCTAACAGAGGTGTTATGAATTCCTTCTTGAAACAATGCCATGGTAGACCTGGCAGTAGAACCCAGATAGGTACTATAGGAGTCTCTTCTTCCGGTCGAAAGTTAGGGGTCCAAGCTTGGAGTCTCATCAGTTTGCCCTCAATAGTCATTCTTTGCTGTGTCCATACTATATTATAGTCAAGCTCATTGTCTAAATCAATGAATACATGTCTTGCATTGTAGTGTGCTATGTTCACCCCCCCCATTGAGTTGAGTTTGCATAATGAAACTCTTTCTGATTAGTTCCACTTTAGGCATGGTATTACTAAATTTACCTATCAACGTGAACCTACAATCAGCAGCCAAAGTGGTCATGAAATCCTCCATATCATAGATAACTGCAGGTAGACCTTGTTTGGTAGTATGTCTGGGTGGTTTCAGCTCTATAGGTTCAGCATTTTGAGCATGGCTTTGCCTAAGTCTAGCAGCATATGTCTGTACCACAGTATAAGGAGCAGGCTCAGCATTTTGTTCCAGTTTTTTGGTTTCCTTTTCCTTAGGATTGGTGTCATCTTTTGGCTGGTTAGAGAGACTAATCTGTTGGCTTTTAGGAGTAGCAGTGACGTGTTTCTCAAAGTTGCTGGAAATTTTGGGGAATACATTGTAGTAGCTGTTGGGATTAGTTTTACCATCTACAGCAATCAACAGGGGAGGAATCATCTTATCACTCTCCTTACCTTGTACTTGGGTCTTCATGATTGCCGCACTACTACTCAGACTTACAGCATTGTGACAACCATTTGACTTATTCGACTTACCTGATTGCGCAACTTCAGCAACTATTTCCAAGTCCATTGATCTGGTGCTCCCTTCCTGCTGTACCTGCACTAGATTGTTAGTCATAACAATGTTGAAATTATTATCTTTACCTGCCCTTTGTTGTACTTCCTTTCCTGGACTCTCATCACCTGGTTTAACTCCAAATGAGAACTGAGAGGAGTCCTGGACCTCCATCACTTCTATAGCTGAATGAGCAGCTTTGCCTTGATGATCATTTGGGCCTTTTGGCGTCTGATCCTTTTGTTCCTTTTGCATTACAATGCCCTGATCATCCTCTGTTTGCTGCATTTGCTCTCTCCCTTTTGTAGTCTCATTTTTACCTACGATTGATTTTTCTTGATTGGTCCCATATGTTCTTAGACTTTCAGTGGTTTCCGACTGTTGATTACTTGTATTGTGCGTTTGGATTTCCTTCAACCTTGTCGGGACTTCCTCGTGACCACTATTTCGCCCATCTGTCGCTGTCTCCTCACCGGGAATGTGGTCGTCGGAGTTTTGCCCGTCAAAATTGCTGGAGATTTCAGTGACCTGTACCTCAAGACTAGGAGAGTAATCCCCAGTAGCTAATTCGCCTCCCAATTGTTGGGAAGTTACTCGAACTTGACAGCGACTTTTAGGCGATTTGTCGGCGACTCGTCCCCTTTGCGCCTCTCCAGATCTCCCGATTTGTAAGGTGGAATCACTTGAATTTTTGGTATATTGTAGCTCTCTATTAGGAGAATCATTCTCCATAACCAGATTTCCATATCTCAACCTATTGCGATCTGAGGAAATAATTTTTTGACTCCCATCTAACTCTTTCTCTAAACTCGCGTTCATCGCTTCTTTCTTTTGTGAATTCACAGAATTGTTGGATGAATTAGAAGGAGCTGCTTGGTGTGTTTTGTTGCTATGCTCCAGGTGCCCCTGTTGGAGCTGGTCCGGCGGCGTGGGGAGCCCTATCGGTTTAGGGTTTAGGGTTTAAGGTTTAGGGTTTAGGGTTTAGGGTTTAAGGTTTTGTGTTTAGGATTTAGTGTATACAATTTAGTGTTTAGAGTTTAGAGTTTAGGATTTAGGGTTTAGGGTTTATGGTTTAGAGTTTGGATTTAGGGTTTAGGGTTTATGGTTGGGGTTAGGGTTTAGCATTTTTTGTTTAGAAGTTAGGGTTTAGGGTTTAGAGGTTAGTATTTTGGATTTAGGCTTTAGGATTTAGGGTTTAGGGTGAAGGGTTTTGGGTTTAGTGTTTAGGGTTCAGGGCTTAGGGTATATGGTTTATGGTTTGAAGTATTGGGTTTAGGATTTATGGTGTAAGGCTAAAGGTTCAAGGTTTATGGTTAACGGTATAGGGTTTAGGGTTTAGGGTTTTGGATTTTGGGTTTAGGGTTTAAGATTTAGGGCTTAGGCTTTAGGATTTAGGGTATGGAGTTTAGAGTTTAGGGTTTAGTGTATAGAGTTTGGATTTAGGGTTTAGGATATAGGTTTAGGGTTTTGAGTTTAGGATTTAGAGTTTAGGGTTTAGGGTTTGTGGTTTAGAGTTTGGATTTAGGGCTTAGGGTTTAGGTTTAGGGTCTAGGGCTTAACGTTTAAGGTTAAGGGTTTAGGGTTTGGGGTTTAAAGTTTAAGGTTTAGGGTTTAGGGTTTATGTTATAGGGTTTAGGTTTTAGAGTGTAGGATTGGGGTTTAAGGTTTAGAGTTTGGATTTGGGCTTTTGGGTTTAGTGTTTTGAGCTTATAATTTAGGGTTTAGGGTTTACGATTTAGGGTTTTGAGTCTATCATTTTGGGTTTAGGGTTTAGGGTTTAGGATTTTTGGTATATGGTTTAGGGGTTAGAGTTTGGATTCAGTGGGTAGTGTTTACCACTTAGGTTTAGGGTGTAGGGTTTAGCGGTTAGTATTTAGGATTTGATCTTTAGGGTTTAGGGTTTATGATTAGGTTTAAGGGTTTTGAGTTTAGGGTTTAGGGATTAGGGATGGGTTTAGGGTTTAGGGTTTTGAGTTTAGGATTTAGGGTTTAGGATTTAGAGTTTAGGACTTAGGGTTTAGGTTTTTAGTGTTTAAAGTTTAGAGTTTGGATTTAGGATTTAGGCTTCATGGTTTAGGGTTAAGCGTTTAGGTTTTATGGTTTAGGGTTTAGGGTTTAGTGTTTAGGGTAAGAGTTAGGTTTTAGCGTTTGGAATTTTGATTTATGGTTTAGGTTTAGGGTTTAGGGTTTAAGGTTTAGAGCTTATGATTTAGGGTTTATGTCTTAGGGTCTATGCTTTATTGTTTGGATTTAGGGTTAATGGTAGTTTAGTCTTTAGTTTTTATGATTTAGGGTTTAGGGTTTAAGGGTTAGGATTTGAGTTTGGATTTAGGGTTTAGGGTTTAGGTTTGGGATTACGATTTAGGATTTTGAGTTTAGGATTTAAGGTTTAGGGCTTAGGGTTTCGGATTTCGAGTTTGGATTTTGGATTTACGATTTTGGTTTTATGGTTTATGGTTTAGGGTATAGGATTTAAGGTATAGCGTTTAGCGTTTATACGGTATAGGGTTTACAATTTAGGGTTTAGGGTGTAGGCTTCAGGGTTTAGTGTTTAGAATTTAGTGTTTAGGGTGTAAGGTTTAGGGTTTTGGATTTAGGATTTAGGTTTTAGAATTTAGGGTTTAGGGTTTATGGTATAGGATTTAGGGTATAGGGTTTAGGTTTTAGAATTTAGGATTTAGGGTTTATGGTATAGGATTTAGGTTAGAGGGTTTAGGGTTTAGGGCTTATGGTTTAGGGTATAGGGCTTAGGGTTTACTGTTTAGGGTATGGGCTTTAGGTTTTTGGGTGTAGGGTTTAGGATTTAGAATTTATGGTTTGGAGTTAGTGTTGGGTTTTGACTTTAGGATCTAAGGTTAAGGGTGTAGGATTTAGAGTTTAGGACTTAGTGTTTAGGGTTTAGAATTTGGATTTCGGATTTAGAGTTTAAGTTTTAGGATTTATGGTTTAGGGTTTACGGTATAGGGTTTACGGTATAGGGTTTAAGGTTTAGGGTTTAGGGTATTGGGTTTATGGTTTAGGATTTAGGGTTTATGGTTTAGAGTACAGGGTTTAGGGTGTAGAGTTTGGGGTTGAGAGTTTAAGATTTAGGGTTTAGGGTGTAGGCTTTAGTGTTTACAATTAAGGATTTAGGATTTAGGATTTAGGATTTAGGGTTTAGCGTTTAGAGTTTAGGTTTAGGATTTAGTGTTCAGGATTTAGGATTTAGGGTTTTGGGTTTCGGTTAGGGCTTACGGTTTTGAGTTTAGGATTTAGGGTATAGGGTTTAGTGTTTAGGATTTAGAGTTTTGGATTTAGGGTTTAGGGTTTAGAGTATGGATTTAGGGTTTAGGGTTTAGGGTTTAGGGATGGGGTTAGGATTTAGGGTTTTGAGTTTACGATTTAGGGTTTAAGGTTTGGGGTTTAGTGTCTAGGGTAAGAGTTAGGTTTTTGGATTTAGAATTTTGATTTATGGTTTAGGGTTTAGTATTTAGGCTTCATGGTTTAGGGTTAAGCGTTTATGTTTTAGGGTTTAGGAGGTATGGGGTTTAAGGGTTAGTGTTTAGGGCTTAGATTTTATGGTATAACATTTAAGGTTTAGGGTTTAGAGTTTGGGATTTAGGGATTAGGGTTTAGGATTTTGGATTTAGAGTTTAGGGTTTAGGCTTTAGGGTTTAGAGTTTAGAGTTTAGGGTTTAGTGTATAGATTTTGGATTTAGTCTTTAGGATATAGGGTTAGGGTGTTGAGTTTAGGATTTAGAGTTTATGGTTTTGAGGTTGGATTCTAGGCTTAGGGTTTAGGTTTAGGGTTTCGTGCTTAACGTTTAAGGTTAAGGGTTTAGGGTTTGGGGTTTAAGGTCTAGGGTTTAGGGTTTAGGGTTTAGGGTTTATGGTTAAGGGTTAAGGGTTTAGGGTTAGGGTTATGGGTTTTAAGTTTAGGGTTTAGGATTTATGGTTTGGAATTAGGGTTGGGTTTCGAGTTGAGGATCTAAGGTTTAGGTTGTAGGGTTTAGAATTTAGTATTTAGGGTTTAGGGTTTAGAATTTGAATTTAGGATTTAGAATTTAGGTTTTGGGATTTAGGGTTTATGGTTTAGAGTACAGTGTTTAGGGTTTAGGGTTTTGTGTTTTGGGTGTAGAGTTTGGGTTTGAGGGTTTAGGATTTTGGGTTTAGCGTGTGGGCTTTAGTGTTTACAATTAAGGATTTAGGGTTTAGCATTTAGAGTTTAGTTTTAGGGTTTAGTGCTTTTTTTTATTTGAACGACCCTTGGGGGGGTCAGGGGCTAAGCAACACCCCAAGGCCTTAGCATAAATAAAATCAAAATCCAAATACAAGGAGGGGGACATAAACCTAACCTCCGGTCCTAAGGTGGTTCCGTAGTCAACTAGCCTACTAAGGCCTAGTCAACTCTTCACCATACTAGAAGATGAGATCCTAATACTAAGCACCTAAGGAGAGGACTCCTCTCGATACAATTATACTAGGAAAACATAAATAAGGGAGACTCTCCCCTTACAAGGAGAGAAGAACTAAAAACCTATGCAAGGAGCTATAATCCACTATAGCTAAGTTGAAAGGCTGAGCAAAGATCACGGAGGTTCTTTGATCCTCTTTGTTTTCCTTCTCCTGAAGTTGGCTACCTCTTGCTTATCTAGTTGATGGTATGCCTTTGTTTCCTTGGGTAGATGTTGACTGTTGCGATAAATTTGAGGGCTAGTAATTTTATGGCTATGCTTTGACAGCGAGTCAGCAACACAGTTGGCTTCCCCTGTATATATGTTTGCGTTTGAACTGTTGAATCTGTTCAATTAACATCTGAAGTTTCCTTAGCTGAGTGTCAATGCTCCAAGGGTGTTGTGACACTGTGCATTATCCATTCAACTAGCAACTGTGAGTCAACTTCCAGAATAATGTTCCTGCATCCCATTTCCAGCGACCAAGACAGACCAAACAATGTTGCTTCCACCTTTGCTTGAATGTTAGTTCCTTCTCCCAAAGGGGTTGCAAATGCTAGCAGCATTCTCCCTGTGTGGTCTCTCAATATACCTCCTGCTCCTATTTTTCCTGGATTATCTAAAGCACTGCCGTCTGTGTTGATCTTTACCCACTGTTCTGGAGGTTTTTTCCATCTGACAAGAGTCACTTTTGTATCATGAATGCATCTTTCCCCCATTAGGATCAACTCCTTCCAGTTTGATGGCCATTTGATTTGGGGGAATGTTGTGTTCATGAGTTTGTAACTATCCTTATATATAGCATATTTGACCCTGCTCATATTAGAGAGTTTGCCCCCATACTTGCTGGCACACCTATTCTTCCACAAGTTCCATTAAATGAGTATTGGTGTTGCCTGCAATAATAGTTTGTGAGCATCATTGTTGTATTTTGCTGACCACCATTGGTTAATTAGATGAGGCAGTGAAGTGTGATTTGTAGTAATCCCAGCCGCTGCAGCAAAGCTTCTCCATACATATGCAGCAAACTGTCCGTTGTTGAAGATGTGCTCTATGTCGTCCATGCCTGGCCTGTTACAACAAAAACACTGAACTGGCTCATTACCAAAAGTGGTTAGTTTATCGTTAGTTGGTAATTTACCCCGCAAAGCTCTCCATAAAAGAAAAGATGATTTAAAAGGGATACTCCTATGCCACATTAGTGAATTGAATCTAGATTTCTCCCTCTTTTCTCTGATGGAATTCCAAGCTGAAGAACACGTAAATTTTCTATCATTAGTTAACTTCCAAATAGCCTGATCAGGTCTGTCTTGCTGGATGTGAATTTCTATTGCTAGGATGTTGGCAAGCTGGCAGCTTGGAGCTTGTTGAATCAACATTCTGTAATTCCATTGCCCATCTAACCAAAAATCTGCAACTTTTCTGTTGTTGAGTCTGTTACTGTGTCCAGAAAGTCTAGCAAGGGGGCCTACTCCAAGCCAGTTATCCCACCAGAATAAGTAGCTCCCATTGTTGATTTTCCACTGTATGTTCTCTTCCACCTTCTGTTTGTTGTGCTTAAGATGCTTCCATGTGAGGGATTCTCCTGTATCCCACTTCTTACTAATGGGATTAGACCTCTGGCAGTATTTTGCCTTCAGAAAATCTCCCCAGAGGCTTTGTTTAGATCTGAACACCCACCATTGTTTGTATTGGAAAGCTGTGCAAACATCTGTCAGATTTCTAACTCCTATGCCTCCTTCTTCCACTGGAAAGCTTAAATTCTTCCATGATGACCAGTGATATTTTTTCTTTTCATTTCTCCATCCCCAGAAGAAGTCTGCTATGATGCCTTATATCTGTTTGAGAACCGTAACTGGGGGAGTGACTGCAGATAGTAGATGAATAGGGAGGGATTGCAGTACATGTTTGATTAGAATTGCTTTACCTCCATAGCTTAGTAGCTTAACCTGCCAGCTTGTAATTCTGTGAAGAACCTTGTTGATCAGATCAGAAAAGTAAATAATCCTAGGTCTACCAGTAAATAAAGGGCATCCCAGGTAAGTAGTAACTCCTTCTTTCTGTTTAAAGCCAGTTGCTCTTTTGATTCTATCTCTAGTGCTAGTGAAAGTGCTGGAGTGAATCAGGAAATGACTTTTTTCTTTGTTAACTAACTGTCCTGATGTTTCCTTATAGGCATTCAAGGTTTGCATAACCAACTGTAAGGTTTTTTGTCTCCTAGAAGTAAAAAGTATAATGTCATCAGCAAAGCTCAGGTGGTTTACTTGTGGACCTCTCCTTTCCATAAAATAACCATAATAATCAGGATGGTTGTGAAGTCTGTTAAGTGATCTGGACAGTACTTCTGCACCTAAAATAAATAGGGCAGGGGAGAGGGGGTCACCTTGTTTGAGTCCTCTAGTGGATTTGAAGAAACCATACCTCTTACCATTAATAATAATAAAGTACCAATTGTTAGCCATAATCCTCCAGACCATGTCAATAAAGCATTCACTGAAGCCCATTTTTCTCAAAACCAGACAAGTATAAGACCATTGTACCCTACCATAGGCTTTAGCCATATCTAGTTTGATAATCACATTGCTTCCAATGTTTGGCTTCTTAATTTGATGAATGAGTTCTTGAGCCAACATGATATTTTCAGAGATACTCCTACCTTTCACAAAGCCAGATTGATTAGGAGATATCAAATCAGGTAGGATGGGACCAAGTCTAATACTTAAAGAGTTTAGAAATGATCTTGCTGATGAAGTTGCTTAAACTGATTGGCCTGAATTCCTTCAATTTAGTAGGATTGTTCACTTTAGGAAGTAGCACAATACAGGAGTGTGAAAAATATTTAGGGATCATCTGCCCACAGAAGAAAGCCTGGATTACTTCAAATAGGTCATGCTTAATGATATGCCAGCAGTTCTGATAAAAGTTCCCATTCATCCCATCCGGACCAGTTGCTGAATTTGGATTCATTGAGAACACAACTTCTTTCAGCTCTTCTAGTGAGGGCATGGCAGTAAGGTTTTCATTTTGTGCCTGGTTAACCTTTTTGTTTATGCAGTCTAGAACTCCTTCATTGATAGTCTTATTTTCTCCTGTAAATATATTCTCGAAGTAGTCACAGGCAGTTGCAGCAATGGCACTATCTCCTTGTATCCATTCCCCTTCATCATTCAAGAGCTTGTGAATAAATAACCTTCTTCTTCTCCCTCTTATAAGGGAGTGAAAGTATTTGGTATTAGCATCCCCTTCCTTGAACCATTGTAATTGTGTTTTCTGTTTCAGTATAGAGTCCTCTAATTTCAGGAACCTGATATATTCAGCATTAAGCTCATGCAGTACTGCTCTGTTAGTATCAGTCTGGTCTTGGAGAAGTTTTTCTTCTGCAGCCTGCACCTTCTGCTCATAGTCTTTTACTTTATTGAAAACATCACCAAATTCTTCCCTGGACCAATTGCTAAGAGTGCTGGATAATCTCCTCAATTTCTGATGGAATCTCCACATGCTGTTGCCCTCCACCTTTCTTTCCCAGCAGGCCTTAACAGTGTCAAGAAAATTAGATTGATCAATCTAGAAATTAAGAAATTTAAAATACCTGGTGTAGTCATTCTCTTCTGCTTTCATTTCCATCTGCAGGGGATAGTGATCTGACCCTACAGATGGTAAATGAGTGATGGTAGTCTGAGGCATCTTCTCTAACCAAGCATCATTAGTTAGAGCTCTATCAAGTCTTTTCCATTTCCTGTGATGAATGCCTCTTTTATTGGTCCAGGTGAATTTTTGGCCACTGAAACCCAAGTCAATAAGCCCACATGCCTCTATAACAGCAATGAATTCCAAGCTTTTCTTCATATTGTAAGGGGCTCCTCCAAGTTTTTCCTCAATAGAGGTAATCACATTGTAGTCTCCTACTGAGCACCAAGGTTTATTAATTTCACTAGCTTAATGTAACATTCTGTCCCACAGAGGTCTTCTGAGGTATTCCTTGCATTTTGCATACACAAAAGTGGTAGTGAACTGCTCCTGAATTTCATTGTGTCTGATATTGCAAGTAATCTGCTGCTGATCCTCCTCTAATACTGCAAAATCACTGTCCTTATTCCAAAAAACCCAAATTTTGCCATTACAATTGCTGACAGCCTGTTCCATTGCCAGCTGAACTTTGAAGTTTTGTACATGGTTTTTGTCTGCAAAAGGTTCCAGAATAGCAATGATAGAAAGCTGATGGAGCTTCCTGAACATTTTAATTCTTTCCAATACCCCTTGAGTGTTAATACCCCTTACATTCCAAATAATTGTACTAATCATTGAGATGTTTTAGAGGTAAACAGTCTAGTATTTGGTCTGCCTGTAGTGACAGTGTTGATGTCCTGATTTTTGAAGTGGAACTTCTCATGTTGAAACCCTTTGGGGGATAATCCCTACTTGTCAGCCACCTGCTGGATTTCCTCTTCAAGATTATGGTCATATCTAGGACTGAATGCTTTGATCAAGGCCTCACTAGTCTCATCATCATCATCCAGATCCTTGAGAGAATAGTTATCCTTATCACTCTCATCTTCAGAAATGTTTACAGCATACTCATCAATAGTAGGTATAGAATTGATCTGACAAGCACCCTGTCCTGTATCTGGAGGAGCCTTATTAGGAGTCATATATTGTGCCTATAAAGGAGTGATGTCCATTCCATGTTGATCATCTACCATAGTAAACTTTTTGCAGCCCTCCTCATTACTTTCCTGCTCCTTTTGCTGTTCAGTTTCCTGTTGCATATTCTGTTTCTTTTTAGCAGCTTCCCTTTTCTTTTTGCTAGGTTTATTTTTGCTTTTAGGAGTGTTTTCCTGGTGACTAGTGCTTGCCTTGGATCCCATATCCTTAGCCATAGAGCCAGTGTTTTTCTTACTCTTTGCAATCTGCTCTGTTTGTTTTTTGTTTCTTGTGATATCAGTATCTGTTTGAGTTTGCCTCTCTACTTGATTTTGCTGCTGTAGTTGTGTACTCCTGGCCTTGTGCTATGGAACTTTAGTGGTAGCAGAGGCTCTACGGTCAGTACTATGGTCACTATGGTCACTATCCATACCCTTATGCAGAACATGAGGCAGACACCCCCCTTTGGATACCCCTTCCTGCATGTTAGTGTGGTTCTCCTGACATCCCTCATCCATCCCTCTAACAGCTTCATTACAAGTACCAATCTTTGAATCACTATTGGGGTTTACAAGGGTGGGGAGCATAGATTCAATACCTGTGTATTCAGTACCTGTGTTCTTCTTGTTATCCATGTATCCTTGCTGTCTAGTGTGGTCTGTTTGTTCATGCTTTTTGTCCTTTCTGTTTTGTATTTCTTGTATTTCTTGTGTTGGTATCCTTTCATTGTTAGAAGGATCTTCCTTGTCCTCTTTATCTTCCCCCTGCATATATAAGTTAGTAAAAAGGTTCTGGTTAGAGTTATTAGTAGTACCTGTTTGCTGCAATGCATTTTTTTGTTGTTCCTTTGTCTGTCTGTTCTGTGGTGAGGTAGGTCTCCATCTTGCTGTTTGAACTCTGTCCTCTTGCTGCTTGTTGTTTCTCCTTCTTTGAACTTGCCATCCTTCATCCTTTTGTTGTTTACCTTGTTGATGGTCATGACCTTCATTGTTATTGTGTTTCTGTTTTCCTTCATGCCCTTTTGTTGTACTTTGGTTGCTGTCATTTCCTTGTTGTGTCTGCTCCCCTTTATTTTTGTTTGCCTTGTCTGCTTCTAACTCCTTCCTTTTCTTGTATTCTTCATCCCTGATTTTGAAGTTACAGTCCTCTATCATGTGGCCTTGATGTCTGCAATATGCACAGTAAGGAGGTATATTCTCATATTCAATGGATTGCCATCTCCCTATAGTGAGATCCTCATCATCCAAACCTATCCAAATGTGTCTTGGTCTTGCCTTTGTCAGATCTATTTGGACTTTAACTTTGGCCATACTAGCTCTGGTCCTTTTAATAGATGTTGTGTCCAGGTACATGTACTTTACCTACAGAGGCTAGTAGAGGTGTGATGAACTCCTTCTTGAAGCAGTGCCATGGCAGTCCTGGTAGTAGTACCCATATAGGAACAATAGGAGTTTCTTCCTCAGGTCGAAAGTTAGGAGTCCAGGCCTGTATTCTCATGAGTTTGACTTCAATAGTCATTCTTTGTTGTGTCCATACAGTATTGTAATCCAGCTCATTCTCCAAATCTATAAACACATGTTTTGCATTGTAGTGTGCTATATTGACCCCTCCATTCAGTTGAGTTTGCAACATGAAGCTTTTCCTAATGAGTTCCACCTTTGGCATGGTAGCACTGAATTTTCCTATAAGAGTATACTTGCAGTCTACTATCAATTTATTCATAAAATCATTCATGTCATAGATCACAGCAGGTTGGCCCTGTTTGGTAGTGTGTCTGGGGGTAACCAGCTCAATGGTTTCAGTTTGTGCAGAGTGTATTTGCCTGAGTCTTGCTGCTAAGGTTTGCACAACAGTATAAGGAGCTGGTTCTGTATTTTGATCCTGTTTGCTGTTTTGACCTTCATTATACTTGTTGGTGCCCGTGAGTTGTTGAGTCTGGTTAATCTGTTGATCATTCAGAGTAGCAGCAGTATGTTTCTCGTAGTTACTAGTTATTTTAGGGAAGTCATTATGGTATTTACTGAGCTCATTACTTCCCCCATTAATAATCTGCTGAGCAAGGTTCTTTTCTTCTCTCCCACTACTATAGTTTTGATTACCTTGCTGCTGTACCTTATACTCCTTATCCCCCTGATCCTGATTACCTTTACCACTCATATTGTCAGTATTATGATTAGGATTATATATAGAGTACTTACCTGATTTATTGTCATCCTCCTTTGCACTTGTGTTTTGTGAAGTAATAACTGCTGCTGTGTGTCCCTGCGATTGAAAACAATTATGAACATTAGTAGTAGCGATCTCATTACCTGATCTTTGTTGTTCCTCATTGTTTATCATTGCATCTATTGGTTTAACACCAAAGGAGAAATTGGATAAACTCTCCTCTTCGATCACTTCCACAGTTATGTTTTGCTGGTGATCATTTCGATCCTGTTTCATTCTGTGATCCTCTTTTCCTGTTTGAAGTTCCATCATTTGTCCAGAATTCGTTTGTTGGTCATGATCTTGATTCTTCGATCCTTGTTGAATCTGTGAGTTAATCTCCTGGTCCTCGACACTCCCTCGATGCCTTTGTTTATCAATTTGCCCAGTTTGAATGCCTGTAATTCGATTCGAACTTGTCGGAGTTTCTTTGTGGATTTGTTGACTATCTAATTCATTGGCAATGTTTTTAGAATGAATCTCTACCTCAGTAAGATGAATTAATTTTTTAGTTCCTTCCTCTGTTTCCATTTCCTCAACTGTCTGCCTATCGGAATCCTTGCCGCCGGTGACTTGACCGTCCATTTTGCCTGAGCTTGTACTGGGTTGTACTTCTTCACTAGGTGAACAATCCCCAGTGTTCAAATCACAATTTAATTGATGGAAACCTGTTCGAAATTGGAGGCGGCGATTGGGCGATTCTTCAGTGATGTGCCCAGTAGTCGCCTCATCAGATCTCTCAATTGGCAAGGTGAAATCATCTGATTTTTTAGTATGTTGTATACCTTGAGACTTAGAATCATTCCCTGTAATTAGTTTTCCTCGATTCAATTCATTGTGACTCGGGGGAATGATTTTTTGAACTCCATCAAACTCCTTTTCTGGACTCGCACTGTTCATCACTTATTTGGTTTGCGAATTCATAGAGTTGGATGAAGAATTAGATGATGATTCTTGGTGGGTTTTATTCTTCTGGTCGGAGCGCACCTTCAGGGACTGGTCCGGTGGCCGGACGGTACCTACCGGCGGCTCACGCGCCATTCCGGTGGCTGCCTTGTCCTTGGAGAATATAGCCGTTAGGCTTAGTGAGCAGGAGCATTTCTTTTAGTGAGATAGTTTAGAGAGAGAAAAAAATAGAGAAATTGGAAAGCGATAGGGTTTAGTGCTTAGGATTTAGGATTTAGGGTTTTGGGTTTCGCGTTAGGGTTTGCATTTTGAGTTTAGGATTTAGGGAATAGGGTTAGTGTTTAGGTTTAGAGTTTGGAATTTAGGGTTTAGGGTTTAGATGATGAATTTGGGGTTTAGGGATTAGGGATGGGGTTAGGGTTTAGAGTTTTGAGTTTAGGATTTAGGGTTTATGGTTAAGAGTACAGTGTTTAGGGTTTAGGGTTTTGTGTTTTGGATTTAGGGTTTATGGTTTAGAGTACAGGGTTTAGGGTGTAGAGTTTAGGGTTGAGAATTTAGGATTTAGGGTTTAGGGTGTAGGCTTTAGTGTTTACAATTAAGGATTTAGGATTTGGGATTTAGGGTTTAGCGTTTAGAGTTTAGGTTTAGGGTTTAGTGTTCAGGATTTAGGATTTAGGGTTTTGGGTTTCGATTAGGGTTTACAGTTTTGAGTTAAGGATTTAGGGTATAGGGTTTAGTGTTTAGGATTTAGAGTTTTGGATTTAGGGTTTAGGCTTTAGAGTATGGATTTGGGGTTTAGTGATTAGGATTTAGAGTTTTGGATTTAGGGTTTAGGCTTTAGAGTATGGATTTGGGGTTTAGGGTTTAGGGATGGGGTCAGGATTTAGGGTTTTGAGTTTACTATTTAGGTTTTAGGGTTTGGGGTTTAGTGTCTAGGGTAAGATTTAGGTTTTTGGGATTTGAATTTTGATTTATGGTTTAGGGTTTAGTATTTAGGCTTCATGGTTTTGGGTTAAGCGTTTAGGTTTTAGGATTTAGGGCTTAGCTTATAGTGTTTTGGGTTTAGGGTTTAGTGTCTAGGGTAAGAGTTAGGTTTTAGGGTTTAGAATTTTGATTTATGGTTTAGGATTTAGGGTTTAGGGTTTAGGGTTTAGGGTTTAGGGTTTAGGATTTAGGGTTTTGGGTTTCGCGTTAGGGTTTGCATTTTGAGTTTAGGATTTAGGGAATAGGGTTAGTGTTTAGGTTTAGAGTTTGGAATTTAGGGTTTAGGGTTTAGAGGATGGATTTGGGGTTTAGGGTTTAGGGATGGGGTTAGGGTTTAGGGTTTTGAGTTTAGGATTTAGGGTTTAGGATTTAGAGTTTAGGACTTACGATTTAGGGTTTTAGTTTTTAAAGTTTAGAGTTTGGATTTAGGATTTAGGCTTCAGGGTTTAGGGTTAAGCGTTTAGGTATTAGGTTTTAGGGCTTAGGTTATAGGGTTTAGTATTGTTTAGGGTCTAGGGTTTTGGATTTAGAGTGTAGGCTTTATGGTTTATGGTTTGGGTTTTAGGTTTTAGGGTTTAGGGTTTAGGGTTGATGGTTTAGGGTTTAGGATTTATGGTTTGGGGTTTAGGGTTTAGGGTTTAATGTTTAAGATTTTGAGTTTACGATTTCGACCTTAGGGTTTAGGTTTTAGAGGTTCGATTTTGCATTTAGGGCTCAGGGTTATGTTTTTAGGGTTTAGTGTTTAGGGTAAGAGTTAGGGTTTATGGTTTAGAATTTTGATTTAAGGTTTAGGGTTTATGATTTGGGATTTATGTTTCAGTGTTTATGCTTTAGAGTTTTGATTTAGGTTTAATGGTAGTTTAGGGTTTAGGATTTAGTGTTTAGCGTTTAAGGTTTAGGATTTGAGGTTGGATTTAGGGTTTAGGTTTGGGATTACTATTTAGGGTTTTGAGTTTAGTATTTAATGTTTAGGGTTTAGCGTTTAGAGTTTAGTATTTAAGGTTTATGGTTTAGAGTTTGTAATTAGGATTTAGGGTTTTGGTTTTAGGGTATAGAATTTAATGTATAGGGTTTAGGGTTTATACGGTATAGGGTTTAGGGTTTAGGGTGTAGGATGTAGGCTTCAGGGTTTAGTGTTTAGGATTTAGGGTTTAGTGTGTATGGTTTAGGGTTTAGGATTCAGGGTTTAGGTTGTAGAATTTAGGTTTTAGGGTATATGGTATAGGGTTTTGGGTATATGAAATAGGGTTTAGGGTATTGGATTTAGGATTTTTGGTTTAGGGTATAGGGCTTAGGGTTTAGTATTTAGGCTATAGGCTTTAGGTTTTTGGGTATAGGGTTTAGGGTTTTGGGTGTAGGCCTTAGGGTTTAGAATTTAGGATTTAGTGTTTAGGGTTTAGGGTTTACAATTTAGTATTTAGGATTTAGGATTTAGGGTTTAGGGTTTGGGGTATAGGATTTAGTGTTTAGGCTTGAGTGTTTAGGTTTAGGGTTTAGAATTTAGTGTTTAGGGTTTAGGGTTTAAGATTTAGGGTTTAGGTTTTAGCATTTAGGCTTTAGGGTTTAGGGTTTTGAGCTTATAATTTAGGGTTTAGGGTTTTGAGTTTATCATTTAGGGTTTAGGATTTTGGGTATATGGTTTAGGGGTTAGAGTTTGGATTTAGTGTGTAGTGTTTACCACTTAGGTTTAGGGTTTAGTGGTTAGTATTTAGGATTTGGTCTTTAGGGTTTAGGGTTTATGATTAGGGTTAAGGGTTTTGAGTTTAGGGTTTAGGATTTAGGGTTTAGCGATTAGGGATGGTTTTAGGGTTTAGGGTTTTGAGTTTAGGATTTAGGGTTTAGGATTTAGAGTGAGGACTTAGGGTTTAGGTTTTTAGTGTTTAAAGTTTAGAGTTTGGATTTAGGATTTAGGCTTCATGGTTTAGGGTTAAGCGTTTAGGTTTTATGGTTTAGGGTTTAGGGTTTAGTGTCTAGGGTAAGAGTTAGGGTTTAAGGTTTAGAGCTTATGATTTAGGATTTATGTTTTAGGGTCTATGCTTTATTATTTGGATTTAGGGTTAATGGTAGTTTAGGCTTTAGGTTTTAGGATTTAGGGTTTAGGGTTTAAGGGTTTGGATTTGAGATTGGATTTAGGGTTTAGGGTTTAGGTTTGGGATTAAGATTTAGGATTTTGAGTTTAGGATTTAAGGTTTAGGGTTTAGGGTTTAGTATTTAAGGTTCAGGATTTAGAGTTTGGATTTTGGATTTACGATTTTGGTTTTATGGTTTAGGGTTTAGGGTATAGGATTTAAGGTTTGGCGTTTAGCGTTTATACGGTATAGGGTTTAGGGTGTAGGCTTCAGGGTTTTGTGTTTAGAATTTAGTGTTTAGGGTGTAAGGTTTAGGGTTTTAGATTTAGGATTTAGGTTTTAGAATTTAGGGTTTAGGGTTTATGGTACAGAATTTAGGGTATTGGGTTTAGGTTTTAGAATTTAGGGTTTAGGGTTTATGGTGTAGGATTTAGGTTATAGGGTTTAGGGTTTAGGATTTATAGTTTAGGGTATAGGGCTTAGGGTTTACTGTTTAGGGTATGGGCATTAGGTTTTTGGGTGTAGGGTTTAAGGTTTTGGGTGTAGGGTTTAGGGTTTGGAATTTATGGTTTCGAGTTAGGGTAGGGTTTTGACTTTAGGATCTAAGGTTAAGGGTGTTGGATTTAGAGTTTAGGACTTAGTGTTTAGGGTTTAGAATTTGGATTTCAGATTTAGAGTTTAAGTGTTAGGATTTATAGTTTAGGGTTTACGGTATAGGGTTTAGGGTATTGGGTTTATGATTTAGGATTTAGGGTTTATGGTTTAGAGTACAGGGTTTAGGGTGTAGAGTTTGGGGTTGAGAGTTTAGGATTTAGGGTTTAGGGTCTAGGCTTTAGTGTTTACAATTAAGGATTTAGGATTTAGGATTTAGGGTTTAGCATTTATAGTTTAGGTTTAGGGTTTAGTGTTCAGGATTTAGGATTTAGGGTTTTGGGTTTCGGTTAGGGTTTATGGTTTTGAGTTTAGGATTTAGGGTATAGGGTTTAGTGTTTAGGATTTAGGGTTTAGGGTTTAGAGTATGGATTTGGGGTTTAGGGTTTAGGGATAGGGTTAGGATTTAGGGTTTTGAGTTTACGATTTAGGGTTTAGGGTTAAGGGTTTAGTGTCTAGGGTTAGAGTTAGGTTTTTGGGTTTAGAGTTTTGATTTATGGTTTAGGGTTTAGTATTTAGTCTTCTTGGTTTAGGGTTAAGCGTTTAGGTTTTAGGGTTTAGGGCTTAGGATACAGTGTTTTGGGTTTAGGGTTTAGTGTCTAGGGTAAGAGTTAGGTTTTAGGGTTTAGAATTTTGATTTATGGTTTAGGATTTAGGGTTTAGGGTTTAGGGTTTAGGGTTTAGCATTAGGGTTGATGGTTTTGAGTTTAGGATTTAGGGTGTAGGGTTTAGCGTTATGAGTTTAGTGTTTAGGATTTAGAGTTGAGGGTTTAGGGTTTAGGGTTTAGACTTTGGAATTAGTGTTTAGGGTTTAGGGTTTTGGGTTAGGATTTAGGGTTTTGAGTTTACGATTTAGGGTTTAGGGTTAAGGGTTTAGTGTCTAGGGTAAGAGTTAGGTTTTAGGGTTTAGAATTTTGATTTATGGTTTAGGATTTAGGGTTTAGTGTTTAGGGTTTAGCATTAGGGTTGATGGTTTTGAGTTTAGGATTTTTGGTGTTGGGTTTAGCATTATGAGTTTAGTGTTTAGGATTTAGAGTTGAGGGTTTAGGGTTTAGGGTTTAGGGTTTAGAGTTTGGAATTAGTGTTTAGGGTTTAGTGTTTTGGGTTAGGATTTAGGGTTTTGAGTTTAGGATTTAAGATTTAGGGTTTAAGGTATAGTGCTTAGGGTTTAGGGTATGAGGTTTAAGGGTTAGTGTTTAGGGCTTAGATTTTATGGTATAGCATTTAAGGTTTAGGGTTTAGAGTTTCGGATTTAGGGATTAAGGTTTAGGGTTTAGGCTTTAGGAATTAGGGTATAGAGTTTAGAGTTTAGGGTTTAGTGTATAGAGTTTGGATTTAGTCTTTAGGATATAGGTTTAGGGTTTTGAGTTTAGGATTTAGAGTTTATGGTTTAGAGGTTGGATTCTGGGCTTAGGGTTTAGGTTTAGGGTCTCGGGCTTAACATTTAAGGTTACGGGTTTAGGGTTTGTCTCTTAAGGTCTAGGGTTTAGGGTTTGGGGCTTAAGGTCTAGGGTTTAGGGTTTAGGGTTAAGGGTTTAGGGTTAGGGTTAAGGGTTTTAAGTTTAGGGTTTAGGATTTATGGTTTGGAATTAAGGTTGGGTTTCAAGTTGAGGATCTAAGGTTTAGGTTGTAGGGTTTAGAATTTGAATTTAGGTTTTAGGATTTATGGTTTAGGGTATAGGGTTAAGGGTTTAGAGTACAGTGTTTAGGGTTTTGTGTTTTGGGCGTAGAGTTTGGGTTTGAGGGTTTAGTGTGTGGGCTTTAGGGTTTACAATTAAGGATCTAGGGTTTAGCGTTTAGAGTTTAGTTTTAGGATTTAGTGTTTAGGATTTAGGATTTAGGGTTTTGGGTTTCGCGTTAGGGTTTGCATTTTGAGTTTAGGATTTAGGGAATAGGGTTAGTGTTTAGGTTTAGAGTTTGGAATTTAGGGTTTAGGGTTTAGAGGATGGATTTTTGGTTTAGGGTTTAGAGATGGGGTTAGGGTTTAGGGTTTTGAGGTTAGGATTTAGTGTTTAGAATTTAGAGTTTAGGACTTACGGTTTAGGGTTTTAGTTTTTAAAGTTTAGAGTTTGGATTTAGGATTTAGGCTTCAGGGTTTATGGTTAAGCGGTTAGGTATTAGGTTTTAGGGCTTAGGTTATAGGGTTTAGTATTGTTTAGGGTCTAGGGTTTTGGAGTTAGAGTGTAGGCTTTATGGTTTATGGTTTGGGTTTTAGGTTTTAGGGTTTAGGGTTTAGGGTTGACGGTTTAGGGTTTAGGGTTTAGGATTTATGGTTTGGGGTTTGGGGTTTAGGGTTTAGGGTTTAATGTTTGTATTTTGGGTTTAGGGTTTAAGATTTAGGGCTTAGGCTTTAGGTTTAGGGTTTTGGATTTTGGATTTAAGGTTTAGCGTTTAGCATTTATACGGTATAGGGTTTAGGGTGTAGGCTTCAGGGTTTAGTGTTTAGAATTTAGTGTTTAGGGTGTAAGGTTTAGGGTTTTGGATTTAGGATTTAGGTTTTAGAATTAAGGGTTTAGGGATGGGGTTAGGATTTACGGTTTTGAGTTTACGATTTAGGGTTTGGGGTTTAGTGTCTAGGGTAAGAGTTAGGATTTTGGGTTTAGAATTTTGATTTATGGTTTAGGGTTTAGTATTTAGGCTTCATGGTTTAGGGTTAAGCGTTTAGGTTTAAGGGTTTAGGGCTTAGGATATAGTGTTTTGGGCTTAGGGTTTAATGTCTAGGGTAAGATTTAGGTTTTAGGGTTTAGAATTTTGATTTATGGTTTAGGATTTAGGGTTTAGGGTTTAGGGTTTACCATTAGGGTTGATGGTTTTGAGTTTAGGATTTAAGGTATAGGGTTTAGCGTTTAGGATTTAGAGTTGAGGGTTTAGGGTTTAGGGTTTAGAGTTTGGAATCAGTGTTTAGGGTTTAGGGTTTTGGGTTAGGATTTAGGGTTTTGACTTTAGGATTTAAGATTTAGGGTTTAAGGTATAGTGCTTAGGGTTTAGGGTATGGGGTTTAAGGGTTAGTGTTTAGGGATTAGATTTTATGGTATAGCATTTAAGGTTTAGGGTTTAGAGTTTGGGATTTAGGGATTATGGTTTAGGGTTTAGGCTTTAGGATTTAGGGTATAGAGTTTAGAGTTTAGGGTTTAGTGTATAGAGTTTGGATTTAGTCTTTAGGATACAGGTTTAGGGTTTTGAGTTTAGGATTTATAGTTTATGGTTTAGAGGTTGGATTCTGGGATTAGGGTTTAGGTTTAGGGTCTCGGGCTTAACGTTTAAGGTTATGGGTTTAGGGTTTGGGGATTAAGGTCTAGGGTTTAGGGTTTAGAGTTAAGGGTTAAGGGTTTAGGGTTAGGGTTAAGGGTTTTAAGTTTAGGGTTTAGGATTTATGGTTTGGAATTAGGGTTGGGTTTCAAGTTGAGGATCTAAGGTTTAGGTTGTAGGGTTTAGAATTTGAATTTAGGATTTAGAATTTAGGTTTTAGGATTTATGGTTTAGGGTATAGGGTTGAGTGTTTAGAGTACAGTGTTTAGGGTTTTGTGTTTTGGGCGTAGAGTTTGGGTTTGAGGGTTTAGCGTGTGGGCTTTAGGGTTTACAATTAAGGATCTAGGGTTTAGCGTTTAGAGTTTAGTTTTAGGATTTAGTGTTTAGGATTTAGGATTTAGGGTTTTGGGTTTCGCGTTAGGGTTTGCATTTTGAGTTTAGGATTTAGGGAATAGGGTTAGTGTTTAGGTTTAGAGTTTGGAATTTAGGGTTTAGGGTTTAGAGGATGGATTTGGGGTTTAGGGTTTAGGGATGGGGTTAGGGTTTAGGGTTTTGAGGTTAGGATTTAGGGTTTAGGATTTAGAGTTTAGGACTTACGGTTTAGGGTTTTAGTTTTTAAAGTTTAGAGTTTGGATTTAGGATTTAGGCTTCAGGGTTTAGGGTTAAGCGTTTAGGTATTAGGTTTTAGGGCTTAGGTTATAGGGTTTAGTATTGTTTAGGATCTAGGGTTTTGGATTTAGAGTGCAGCCTTTATGGTTTATGGTTTGGGTTTTAGGTTTTAGGGTTTAGGGTTTAGGGTTGACGGTTTAGGGTTTAGGGTTTAGGATTTATGGTTTGGGGTTTGGGGTTTAGGGTTTAGGGTTTAATGTTTGTATTTTGGGTTTAGGGTTTAAGATTTAGGGCTTAGGCTTTAGGTTTAGGGTTTTGGATTTTGGATTTAAGGTTTAGCGTTTAGCATTTATACGGTATAGGGTTTAGGGTGTAGGCTTCAGGGTTTAGTGTTTAGAATTTAGTGTTTAGGGTGTAAGGTTTAGGGTTTTGGATTTAGGATTTAGGTTTTAGAATTTAGGGTTTAGGGATGGGGTTAGGATTTACGGTTTTGAGTTTACGATTTAGGGTTTGGGGTTTAGTGTCTAGGGTAAGAGTTAGGTTTTTGCGGTTAGAATTTTGATTTATGGTTTAGGGTTTAGTCTTTAGGCTTCATGGTTTAGGGTTAAGTGCTTAGGTTTTAGGGTTTAGGGCTTAGGATATAGTGTTTTGGGCTTAGGGATTAGTGTCTAGGGTAAGATTTAGGTTTTAGGGTTTAGAATTTTGATTTATGGTTTAGGATTTAGGGTTTAGGGTTTAGGGTTTAGCATTAGGGTTGACGGTTTTGAGTTTAGGATTTAGGGTGTAGGGTTTAGCGTTATGAGTTTAGTGTTTAGGATTTTTTTTTTTTTTTTTTATTGAACGACCCTTGAGGGGGTCAGGGGCTTAGCAACACCCCCAGGCCTTAGCATATATAAAGAACCGGATACACGGAGGGGGACATAAACCTTACCTCCCAATAGTGGAGCTAGAATTGGTAGCCTACTAGGGCCAGTAGGTTCTCCAACTCTTCTCCATAAACAGAAAGAGACCTATCATCTACGCACCTATATGAGAGGACTCCTCCCGGTACAAAGATTCTAGGAAAGCATAAATGAGGGAGACTCTCCCTTTACAGATAAGAAAGACACAAAATCTATCCTACCAAAGGAAAAGCCCATGAAGGTGATGACTGGGGGGGTCAGCTGAGGCAGACTAGCGAGGAAGTTCCAACTCCCTTCTAAATCTGCACCGCAGTGACTGCCTCATGGTGGTTCCTTAATTCTCTTCAGCTTTCTTCTTCTGAAACTTGCCATTCCTATAATATCCTGGTTAAGATAGGTAGCTGCCAGTCTTGGGATTTGTTGGATGCTGAAGTGTACTTGCGGGCTGGTTATCTGGTGACTATATTTTGCGAGTGAATCAGCTACGTAGTTTGCCTCTCTAAGAGTGTGATTGCATTTGAAGTTGGTGAAGTGGCTAGCAATCTGCTGTAACTACTGCAGCTGGACAACTGCACTCCAGGAGGCTGTATTGTTGTTTAAAATATAGTCGATTATCAGTTGGGAATCCACCTCCAAGATCACATTATTATAGTTGAGCTGAGCACACCAGGTGAGGCCAAAGATAGCAGCTTCAATTTCAGCCTGTATATTAGTTCCTTCCCCCAGAGGAGCTGAGAATGTAAATATCATTTCTCCAGTACAGGTTCTAAGGACTCCTCCTGCTCCTTTGTTGCCGAGAATTGCACTACCATCTGTGTTGAGTTTGACCCATTTAAATGGAGGTTTGATCCACTGTACAGCTGTAACTTTGATGTCATGGCTGCAGTTTCGATGAGGTTGCAAATTCCGTTCCATTCCATAGGCCAACTGATGTAAGGAAAGGCTGTTTTCAACAACTTGAAAGTGTCCAAGATAACCTTATACTTCACCCTTGCCATGCTGGTCTTTTTTCCCCCAAATTTAATTGCACATCTATTTTTCCACAAATTCCAACAAATAAAGATTGGTGTGGATTGAAGAATAAGTTTGTGTGCTTCATTGTTATAGGTAGCACTCCACCATCTCATAACCATATTTCTCAAAGGTAAATATTCAGTCGCAATGCCTAGAGAGATAGCAAAGTATTTCCAGACTTTTTTGGCAAATTCTCCAGTATTGAAAGTGTGCTCAATAGTATCTGAACCAGGAGAATAACAGCAGTAACAGTTACTAGGTTCAATTCCAAACCTGGAGAGCTTTTCATTTGTAGGAAGTTTGCTCCTGAAAGCTCTCCAAAGCAGGAAGGAACACTTGAAGGGGATAAATTTCTGCCATGTGTTTGTATTGATCTTGGTTTTACTTCTGGTTTCTCGAATAATATTCCAAGCTGAGGAAATAGAAAAATTGCCATTGGTATTGAGCTTCCACACTGCTTGATCAGCATGGCCCTGCTGTAGCTGTATTTGCATAGACAAGATTCTATGCACCTGTTGCTGAGGAGCTTGCTGCAGTATCTTTCTCATATTCCACTGTCCGTCTTGCATAAAGTCTGAAATCTTGTCCTTATTAAATCTGTTACTATCAGTGGTGTAGTGAGCTAGGGGGCCTACACCTAGCCAGTTGTCCCACCAGAAGGAACAAGAACCATCTCGAATTCTCCATTGAATGTGATCTTCCACATTGTGTTTATTTCTCATCATTAGTTTCCAAGCCTGGGACTCACCAGTATCCCACTTTTTACTTATGGGATTCGATCTTTGGCAGTATTTTGCCCTTAAGAACTCTCCCCAAAGTGTTTGCTTGGATCTAAAAGTCCACCAGTGTTTGAATTGGAAGGCTAGGCAGACATCTTTCATAAGTCTGACTCCAATGCCACCTTCATCAAAAGGGAAACTCAGGTTTTTCCAAGAAGACCAATGGTACTTCTTCTTGTCATTCTTCCATCCCCAAAAGAAATCTGCCATGATGTCCTGAATCTGTTTGATGGTACTAGAAGGAGGAGAGATGGCTGAAAGGATGTGGATAGGGAGAGATTGCAGCACATGTTTGATCAATGTTGCCTTGCCTCCATAACTCAAAATCATGGACTGCCACCCTGTAATCCTGTCCACAATCTTATTGATGAGCTCAGAGAAGTAGATGAGTTTAGGCCTTCCAATAAATAAAGGACATCCCAGGTAAGTGATAGGAGCATGTTTCTGATGGAAGCCTGTATATTTCTTTACTCTATCACTAGTGGTTCTGAAAGCATTGGGATGAAGAAGGAAGTGACTTTTGGCTTTGTTGATGAGTTGGCCTGATACCCTTTCATATGTAGCCAAAGTCTTCATGATGAGCTTCAAAGACTGCTTCCTGCCTGAGGTAAATATAATGATATCATCTGCAAAGCTCAGATGATTGATTTGAGGTCCCCTCCTTTCCATATAGAAACCATGGTAAAGGGGGTTCTGATGCAGTCTGTTAAGAGATCTAACTAGTACCTCAGCACCTAAAATAAATAAGGCTGGGGATAAGGGGTCCCCCTGTTTGAGACCTCTGGTGGAGTGAAAGAAACCATATCTCTTGCCATTGATAATGATGGAGTACCAGTTATTAGCCATGGTTCTCCAAATCATATCAATAAAGACTTCTTCAAATCCCATTTTCCTGAGAATGATACAGATATAAGACCAAGAGACTCTATCATAGGCTTTGGCCATATCTAGTTTGATTACAACATTACTGCCAATAGCAGGCTTCTTAATCTGGTGGATGATTTCTTGAGCTAGCATAATATTCTCAGCTATGTTTCTTCCTTTCACAAATCCAGACTGATTGGAAGAGATAAGGTCAGGTAGAATAGGAGCCAATCTAGAGCAAAGTAATTTGGAAATGATTTTGGCAATAAAGTTGCTCAAGCTGATAGGTCTGAACTCAGCCAGCCTATTAGGATGTTTCACTTTAGGAAGTAAGACTAGGCAAGCATGAGTGAAATATTTGGGGAGCATCTGGCCATTGAAAAAGGCAAGAACAACTGCCAGAAGTTCCTGTTTTATAGTATCCCAACACTTCTGAAAGAAACATCCATTCATACCATCTGGACCAGCAGCTGAATTGGGGTTCATGGAGTAGACAACATCTCTCAGTTCTTCCATAGTAGGTGGTGTAGTCATCCTGTTGTTATGTTCTTGAGTTACCATTCTTGGAATACATTGAAGAGGGGCTTCATCAATAATCTTCTCATCTCCAGCAAAGATGCTCTGAAAATGATCACAGGCTTCCTGTGCAATATACTCATCTCCCTGTATCCATTCCTCCTTTTCATTAAGGACTTTGTGGATGAACAGCCTCCTTCTTCTTCCTCTGATCAGGGCATGGAAATATTTTGAATTGCCATCACCTTCTTTAAACCATTGAAGCTGTGTTTTTTGTTTAAGAATAGAGTTTTCCAGTTTCATGAATCTAATGTACTCAGCATTAAGGCCATTCAGTTCTGCTCTATGTTCTTCAGTGTTGTTGTGAATGAGTTGCTCTTCCAAGACGTTGACTTTACTCTCAAATTCTTTGACCTTAGCATAAATATCTCCAAATTGTAACTTGGACCAAGCACTGAGAGTGGCAGCAGTTCTCTTCATTTTCTGATGGAATATCCACATAGGATTCCCTTCCACAGGTCTGTTCCAGCAACTGTTGACAGTCTCTGTGAATGAAGGATGATCAGTCCAGCAGTTAAAGAACTTGAAATATTTAATGTAGTTCTCAGGTCTGGCTTCCATTTCCATAAGAAGGGGGCAGTGATCAGATCCCACTGATGGAAGATGAGTAATGCTGGTGTGAGGCATGACTTGTAACCATTTGTCATTAACCATAGCCCTGTCCAATCTCTTCCAAATTCTGAAGTTAACACCTCTTTGATTAGACCAGGTGAATTTTGGTCCATTAAAGCCCAAATCCATGAGACCACAGGCCTCAATAACTCCGATAAATGGCATACTTTTCCTCATATTGTAGGCAATACCCCCCAACTTTTCTTCAGTGTCTGTAATAACATTAAAGTCACCAACTGTGCACCAGGGAGTAGCACTTCTATTACCAGCAGTATGTAGAAGATGATCCCAGAGTGGCTTTCTGAGATTCTCTTTACATTTTGCATAGACAAATGTTTGGATGTAGACCTCTGGCACCTCAATATGGTTGATTTCACAAGTAATATTCTGTTCATCATTTTGTAAAATCTTACATTTGATGTCATTGGTCCAAAACAACCAAATTTTCCCATTGATATTACTAGCTGCAAACTCCATGGCAAGCATACTTTTAAACATGTTTATGTTGGCCTTGTCAGAAAAGGGTTCTAGGATGGCTATCATAGAAATATGATGAAGATATTTGAGATTTTTGAGTCTTTCCATAACACCTTGGGTATTGATACCCCTAGCATTCCATATGATTGTATTAATCATTGGGATAATTTAGAGGTAAATAATCTAGTGTTTGGTCTTCCTGCAGTCACAGGAAAGGTAGAGGGTTTTTTGAGGGGGAGTTTCTCCAGTTGCCTGCCTCTGGGAGAGAGACCTTGTTTGCCAGTGATCTGGTGCAGTTCCTTATCCAGTTCTGTATCATTGTTGGGACTGAAAGTTTTAATCAAGTGTTCACATGTCTCATCATCATCTTCCAAGCCCTTTTCAGGTGGATTCTCTTCTTCCATTTCATCCTCAGAATTTACCACTTCATATTCATCTATGACCCTTACCTTGGCTATGTCTGGGGGTTTTCCTGGAGTGGGAGTACTATACTGAGCCTTGAGGGGAATCACATCTATGACTTGCTGACCATGATGAATTTTTTGCAGGAGTTAGGATCCTCAGGATCCTTAGAAGCATTGTTGTTTCTGGTCTGTTCCTGTAATTGCTGTGCAGCTTGTTTTCTTTTAGTAGCCTCTCTCTTTTTCTTGCTAGGTTTGTTCTTACTTTTTGGAGTCTCAGCTTGCTTACTGGAGCTTGCCTTGTTACCCATATCCTTAGCTATAGATCCTTGGAGCTGATTATGTTCTTCTTTGGAGGCCTGTAGTTGTGGATTACCTTCCCTGATGCCATGATGCTTTAGGTAATTCTATTGCTGAGTAGTATTTATAGTGGTAGCAGGAGTTTGGTGATCTATTCCTTTCCCCACAGGTTCCCCTTCCTGCAAGTTAGTGGTTCTCTCCTTTACAGCCAACCTCCCTCCAACAGCTTCATTATCAGCAGATAAACAATGGGGGGTTATGGGGACTGGGGAATCAAACTCATCAGGATGAGTAGAGACATCAGCAACAGGGGATGGGGGTGTGAGGCTCTGATCACCAGAGTCTTCCAACACAATAACAGGGGGTTCTGAAATCATACCTGGTCTCTGCAGCTGTTGTTCCTGAAAAGCTCTGGCCTTCATAACCTGAAATTGAGAATTTTGGTTCATACCTTGGTCCTGTTGTGGTTGTTGGTTCTTGTTTTTCTTTCTCGTTTGTGTTTGCCACTGTTCTTCTTTGTGTGTTATATCCTCTTCAGTTTGTCCTTTTGCATTGTTTTTCCTACCTGATTGGGATTGTCCTTTGTCTTCCTCATGCTGCTGGCTGTTTCCAGGATTGTGATTGTGTTGTTTCTCTTGGCTTTTCTTGGTGGTTTCTCCTTCCTTTCTTTTCTTGACTTCATCATCTCTTTCCTTTACAGGGCATTCTCCCATAAAGTGACCTTGATGCTTACAGTAAAGACAGTAGGAAGGTACATCTTCAAACTCAATAATTTGCCACTTGCCAAGGGAAGGGTCCTTTTCAGAAAAACCCATCCACACATGTTGAGGTCTCTCCTTGGTGATATCTATTTGAACTCTAACCTTTGCCACACTACCCCTAGTCTTTTGCATTGTGGCCGAGTCCAAATAAAGGGCCTTACCAACAGGTGACAACAAAGGAGTTAGGATGTCCATATAATAGCAGTGCCAGGGGAGCTCAGGCAGAGTGATCCAAATGGGTACAATGGGGGTTTCTTTAGCAGGTTTAAAAGTAGGAGTCCACACCTGAAGCCTCATTAAATGTCCAGCAATATACATTTTTTGTTTAGTCCAAACAGAGATATGATCTGCCTCATTGTCTAAATCAATATAAATGTGTCTCGAATTGAAATGAGCAAGCTTAACCCCCCCCCCCCCCCCCCCCCCCCGTAAGTTGAGTTTGAGCAATGAAGCTTTTCCTAATTATCTCCATTTTGGGCATAGCATTGATGAATTTGCCCACTAGAGTGTATTTACATCTTCCAGACATTTTCTGCATGAAATCAGCCTCATGAAATGTGATAGAGGGATAGCCTTGTCTAGTGGATATGATGGGAGGGACTATGTCCATAGGAATAGCATTATTAATCTGATTGGCTCGAAGTCTGGTAGCTAAAGATTGAGTGATTGTGGGAGGTGCCGGATCAGGAATTTGGACATTAGTAAAGGAGTTATTCCCAGGAGGTTTATTAAGGTTTTGTTTGGGACTGCTTTGGTTATGCTTTTGCTGATTAGGTCGATACATATCAAAGTTTGAAGAAATCTTGATAGGAGGAGGAGCCTTACTTCCCATATTGTGTTTCAATTCTGTAGCCGGCTCTGTCTGTCCCAGAGTCCCATTTTCAGCAGCCTGCACATTCACTGGTCTGTCCTTGCTGTGATCATTGAGTTGCTTTTCGTCCATTTCTTTAGCTGGCTTTTCTGTATTTCCTTTAAGTGTAATGTTTTCCTTCACCTTCCAGATTGATTTCTCCCCTTTGCCCTGTTGCTGCTCCTTCAGTGTTCCTGCTGTTACATTACCCTTAGTGTGTTGTGTAACCTGGAATTGAACTGGTATTGCAACCTGATCAGTTTGTGTATCCCTTTGCGTCTGCATCTCTTTGTTCCCTTTGGTGATCAACGCTTCATTATCTTGCGGCATTGCTTCCATTCTGGGATTTAGAGTGTGATCTTTGTTTTGATCATTCTCATAGCTGAAGGACCTAGGAAGGCTTACTGATTTTCTTGGTTCCTCCTTCTGGGGATCATCCTTTGTCATTGCGACTTGATCCTGAAATTTAGAAGACCAGTAGACATTAGTGTATTGCTGATTAGGTGATTCTATTACCTTAGGTCGGTTTTCCTCCACATAGGGAATAGATTGTTGCACTGGTTCCCTTTCGCAGTCTACCGAAGCTCCGGCGGCTGTGTCAGATTTTCCGTCGCCGGGAATTTCACCGTCAAATTTATTTAGAGTCGTTGTGGGAGGTGCGCCTTGACCTGGGGATGATTCCACAGTGTTGGAAACTTCATTTCTTCCATCGGAAGGTGGTCGAATTTGAAGGCGCACCGTCGGCGATTCGGAGGCGATTTCCCTAGAATTCCTTTTCGTGAATCTTTCAATTTGTGTGATGGAAATGTTTGATTTTTGGATTGGTGATAGATCTTTAGCTGTAGATTCCGAATTTACAGTTGAATTAACACGAATCATATCCGATTGCTCAAGGGACATAATTTTTCTTGCCCAGTCCAGTTCCTCTTCCGAAATCGCGATGTGGACCGCTTCAATTCTTCGCAATTTCGAGGAATTGGCTGATGAATCTGATGAGGCGTCCGGCTGGGGTTTGTAGCTGTTGGAATTCCGCTCCGGTTGGGACAGGTCCGGTGGTCGGAGTGGCATCCCCGGCGGCGCTGTGGCCATTCCGGTCAGCAGCTGTAGAACGGTTCCAAGAGAGCAAATAAGAGTGAGAAAATTTTAGAGAGAGAAGAATTGTAGAAAATGAAAAGCAGTGTTTAGGATTTAGAGTTGAGGGTTTAGGGTTTAGGGTTTAGGGTTTAGAATTTGGAATCAGTGTTCAGGGTTTTGGGTTTTGGGTTAGGATTTAGGGTTTTGAGTTTAGGGTTTAAGATTTAGGGTTTAAGGTATAGTGCTTAGGGTTTAGGGTATGGGGTTTAAGGGTTAGTGTTTAGGGATTAGATTTTATGGTATAGCATTTAAGGTTTAGGGTTTAGAGTTTGGGATTTAGGGATTAGGGTTTAGGGTTTAGGGTTTAGGCTTTAGGATTTAGGGTATAGAGTTTAGAGTTTAGGGTTTAATGTATAGAGTTTGGGTTTAGTCTTTAGGATATAGGTTTAGGGTTTTGAGTTTAGGATTTAGAGTTTATGGTTTAGAGGTTGGATTCTAGGCTTAGGGTTTAGGTTTAGGGTCTCGAGCTTAACGTTTAAGGTTACGGGTTTAGGGTTTGTGTCTTAAGGTCTAGGGTTTAGGGTTTGGGGCTTAAGTTCTAGGGTTTAGGGTTTAGGGTTTCAGTTAAGGGTTTTAAGATTAGGGTTTAGGATTTATGGTTTGGAATTTGGGTTGGGTTTCAAGTTGAGGATCTAAGGTTTAGGTTGTAGGGTTTAGAATTTAGTATTTAGGGTTTAGGGTTTAGAATTTGAATTTAGGATTTAGAATTTAGGTTTTAGGATTTATGGTTTAGGGTATAGGGTTTAGGGTTTAGAGTACAGTGTTTACAGTTTTGTGTTTTGGGCGTAGAGTTTGGGTTTGAGGGTTTAGCGTGTGGGCTTTAGGGTTTACAATTAAGGATCTAGGGTTTAGCGTTTAGAGTTTAGTTTTAGGATTTTGTGTTTAGGATTTAGGATTTAGGGTTTTGGGTTTCCCATTAGGGTTTGCATTTTGAGTTTAGGATTTAGGGAATAGGGTAAGTGTTTAGGTTTAGAGTTTGGAATTTAGGGTTTAGGGTTTAGAGGATGGATTTTGGGTTTAGGGTTTAGGGATGGGGTTAGGGATTAGGGTTTTGAGGTTAGGATTTTGGGTTTAGGATTTAGAGTTTAGGACTTACGGTTTAGGGTTTTAGTTTTTAAAGTTTAGAGTTTGGATTTAGGATTTAGGCTTCAGGGTTTAGGGTTAAGCGTTTAGGTATTAGGTTTTAGGGCTTAGGTTATAAGGTTTAGTATTGTTTAAGGTCTAGGGTTTTGGATTTAGAGTGTAGGCTTTATGGTTTATGGTTTGGGTTTTAGGTTTTAGGGTTTAGGGTTTAGGGTTGACGGTTTAGGGTTTAGGGTTTAGGATTTATGGTTTGGGGTTTAGGGTTTAGGGTTTGGGGTTTAATGTTTGTATTTTGGGTTTAGGGTTTAAGATTTAGGGCTTAGGCTTTAGATTTAGGGTTTTGGATTTTGGATTTAAGGCTTAGCGTTTAGCATTTATACGGTATGTGTTTAGAATTTAGTGTTTAGGGTGTAAGGTTTAGGGTTTTGGATTTAGGATTTAGGGTTTAGGGATGGGGTTAGGATTTACGGTTTTGAGTTTACGATTTAGGGTTTGGGGTTTAGTGTCTAGGGTAAGAGTTAGGATTTTGGGTTTAGAATTTTGATTTATGGTTTAGGGTTTAGTATTTTGGCTTCATGGTTTAGGGTTAAGCATTTAGGTTTTAGGGTTTAGGGCTTAGGATATAGTGTTTTGGGCTTAGGGTTTAGTGTCTAGGGTAAGATTTAGGTTTGAGGGTTTAGAATTTTTATTTATGGTTTAGGATTTAGGGTTTATGGTTTAGGGTTTAGCATTAGGGTTGATGGTTTTGAGTTTAGGATTTAGGGTGTAGGGTTTAGCGATATGAGTTTAGTGTTTAGGGTTTAGAGTTGAGGGTTTAGAGTTTGGAATCAGTGTTTAGGGTTTGGGGTTTTGGGTTAGGATTTAGGGTTTTGAGTTTAGGGTTTAAGATTTAGGGTTTAAGGTATAGTGCTTAGGGTTTAGGGTATGGGATTTAAGGGTTAGTGTTTAGGGATTTGATTTTATGGTATAGCATTTAAGGTTTAGGGTTTAGAGTTTGGGATTTAGGGATTATGGTTTAGGGTTTAGGCTTTAGGATTTAGGTTATAGAGTTTAGAGTTTAGGGTTTAGTGTATAGAGTTTGGATTTAGTCTTTAGGATATAGGTTTAGGGTTTTGAGTTTAGGATTTAGAGTTTATGGTTTAGAGGTTGGATTCTGGGATTAGGGTTTAGGTTTAGGGTCTCGAGCTTAACGTTTAAGGTTACGGGTTTAGGGTTTGGGGATTAAGGTCCAGGGTTTAGGGTTTAGGGTTTAGGGT
This sequence comes from Solanum bulbocastanum, assembly GCA_037074985.1. Taxonomy (NCBI): domain Eukaryota; kingdom Viridiplantae; phylum Streptophyta; class Magnoliopsida; order Solanales; family Solanaceae; genus Solanum; species Solanum bulbocastanum. Next base: position 29,377,773 of record CM073601.1, on the reverse strand, counting down.
TTATGGTTAAGGGTTAAGGGTTAAGGGTTTAGGGTTAGGGTTAAGGGTTTTAAGTTTAGGGTTTAGGATTTATGGTTTGGAATTAGGGTTGGGTTTCAAGTTGAGGATCGGTTTATGTTGTAGGGTTTAGAATTTGAATTTAGGATTCAAAATTTAGGTTTTAGGATTTATGGTTTAGGGTATAGGGTTTACGGTTTAGAGTACAATGTTTAGGGTTTTGTGTTTTGGGCGTAGAGTTTGGGTTTGAGGGTTTAGCGTGTGGGTTTTAGGGTTTACAATTAAGGATCTAGGGTTTAGCGTTTAGAGTTTAGTTTTAGGATTTAGGATTTAGGGTTTTGGGTTTCGCGTTAGGGTTTGCATTTTGAGTTTAGGATTTAGGGAATAGGGTTAGTGTTTAGGTTTAGAGTTTGGAATTTAGGGTTTAGGGTTTAGAGGATGGATTTTTGGTTTAGGGTTTAGGGATGGGGTTAGGGTTTAGGGTTTTGAGGTTAGGATTTAGGGTTTAGGATTTAGAGTTTAGGACTTACGGTTTAGGGTTTTAGTTTTTAAAGTTTAGAGTTTGGATTTAGGATTTAGGCTTCAGGGTTTAGGGTTTAGCGTTTAGGTATTAGGTTTTAGGGCTTAGGTTATAAGGTTTAGTATTGTTTAAGGTCTAGGGTTTTGGATTTAGAGTGTAGGCTTTATGGTTTATGGTTTGGGTTTTAGGTTTTAGGGTTTAGGGTTTAGGGTTGACGGTTTAGGGTTTAGGGTTTAGGATTTATGGTTTGGGGTTTAGGGTTTAGGGTTTGGGGTTTAATGTTTGTATTTTGGGTTTAGGGTTTAAGATTTAGGGCTTAGGCTTTAGATTTAGGGTTTTGGATTTTGGATTTAAGGCTTAGCGTTTAGCATTTATACGGTATGTGTTTAGAATTTAGTGTTTAGGGTGTAAGGTTTAGGGTTTTGGATTTAGGATTTAGGTTTTAGAATTTAGGGTTTAGGGATGGGGTTAGGATTTACGGTTTTGAGTTTACGATTTAGGGTTTGGGGTTTAGTGTCTAGGGTAAGAGTTAGGATTTTGGGTTTAGAATTTTGATTTGTTGTTTAGGGTTTAGTATTTAGGCTTCATGGTTTAGGGTTATGCGTTTAGGTTTTAGGGTATAGGGCTTAGGATATAGTGTTGTGGGCTTAGGATTTAGTGTCTAGGGTAAGATTTAGGTTTTAGGGTTTAGAATTTTGATTTATGGTTTAGGATTTAGGGTTTAGGGTTTAGGGTTTAGCATTAGGGTTGATGGTTTTGAGTTTAGGATTTAGGGTGTAGGGTTTAGCAATATGAGTTTAGTGTTTAGGATTTAGTGTTGAGGGTTTAGGGTTTAGGGTTTAGAGTTTGGAATCAGTGTTTAGGGTTTAGGGTTTTGGGTTAGGATTTAGGGTTTTGAGTTTAGGGTTTAAGATTTAGGGTTTAAGGAATAGTGTTTAGGGTTTAGGGTATAGGATTTTAGAGTTATTGTTTAGGGATTAGATTTTATGGTATAGCATTTAAGGTTTAGGGTTTAGAGTTTGGGATTTAGGGATTATGGTTTAGGGTTTAGGCTTTAGGATTTAGGGTATAGAGTTTAGAGTTTAGGGTTTAGTGTATAGAGTTTGGATTTCGTCTTTAGGATATAGGTTTAGGGTTTTGAGTTTAGGATTTAGAGTTTATGGTTTAGAGGTTGGATTCTGGGATTAGGGTTTAGGTTTAGGGTCTCGAGCTTAACGTTTAAGGTTATGGGTTTAGTGTTTGGGGTTTAAGGTCTAGGGTTTAGGGTTTAGGGTTTAGGGTTTATGGTTAAGGGTTAAGAGTTTAGGGTTAGGGTTAAGGGTTTTAAGTTTAGGGTTTAGGATTTATGGTTTGGAATTAGGGTTGGGTTTCAAGTTGAGGATCTAAGGTTTAGGTTGTAGGGTTTAGAATTTGAATTTAGGATTTAGAATTTAGGTTTTAGGATTTATGGTTTAGGGTATAGGGTTTAGGGTTTAGAGTACAGTGTTTAGGGTTTTGTGTTTTGGGCGTAGAGTTTGGGTTTGAGGGTTTAGCGTGTGGGCTTTAGGGTTTACAATTAAGGATCTAGGGTTTAGCGTTTAGAGTTTAGTTTTAGGATTTAGTGTTTAGGATTTAGGATTTAGGGTTTTGGGTTTCGCGTTAGGGTGTGCATTTTGAGTTTAGGATTTAGGGAATAGGGTTAGTGTTTAGGTTTAGAGTTTGGAATTTAGGGTTAAGGGTTTAGAGGATGGATTTTTGGTTTAGGGTTTAGGGATGGGGTTAGGGTTTAGGGTTTTGAGGTTAGGATTTTGGGTTTAGGATTTAGAGTTTAGGACTTACGGTTTAGAGTTTTAGTTTTTAATGTTTAGAGTTTGGATTTAGGATTTAGGCTTCAGGGTTTAGGGTTAAGCGTTTAGGTATTAGGTTTTAGGGCTTAGGTTATAGGGTTTAGTATTGTTTAGGATCTAGGGTTTTGGATTTAGAGTGTAGGCTTTATGGTTTATGGTTTGGGTTTTAGGTTTTAGGGTTTAGGGTTTAGGGTTGACGGTTTAGGGTTTAGGGTTTAGGATTTATGGTTTGGGGGTTGGGGTTTAGGGTTTAGGGTTTAATGTTTGGATTTTGGGTTTAGGGTTTAAGATTTAGGGCTTAGGCTTTAGGTTTAGGGTTTTGGATTTTGGATTTAAGGTTTAGCGTTTAGCATTTATACGGTATAGGGTTTAGGGTGTAGGCTTCAGGGTTTAGTGTTTAGTATTTAGTGTTTAGGGTGTAAGGTTTAGGGTTTTGGATTTAGGATTTAGGTTTTAGAATTTAGGGTTTAGGGATGGGGTTAGGATTTAGGGTTTTGAGTTTACGATTTAGGGTTTGGGGTTTAGTGTCTAGGGTAAGAGTTAGGTTTTGGGTTTAGAATTTTGATTTATGGTTTAGGGTTAAGCGTTTAGGTTTTAGGGTTTAGGGCTTAGGATATAGTGTTTTGGGCTTAGGGTTTAGTGTCTAGGGTAAGATTTAGGTTTTAGGGTTTAGAATTTTGATTTATGGTTTAGGATTTAGGGTTTAGGGTTTAGGGTTTAGCATTAGGGTTGACGGTTTTGAGTTTAGGATTTAGGGTGTAGGGTTTAGCGTTATGAGTTTAGTGTTTAGGATTTAGACTTGAGGGTTTAGGGTTTAGGGTTTAGAGTTTGGAATCAGTGTTTACGGTTTAAGGTTTTGGGTTAGGATTTAGGGTTTTGAGTTTAGGGTTTAAGGTATAGTGCTTAGGGTTTAGGGTATGGGGTTTAAGGGTTAGTGTTTAGGGCTTAGATTTTATGGTATAGCATTTAAGGTTTAGGGTTTAGAGTTTGGGATTTAGGGATTAGGGTTTAGGGTTTAGGCTTTAGGATTTAGGGTATAGAGTTTAGAGTTTAGGGTTTAGTGTATAGAGTTTGGATTTAGTCTTTAGGATATAGGTTTAGGGTTTTGAGTTTAGGATTTAGAGTTTATGGTTTAGAGGTTGGATTCTGGGATTAGGGTTTAGGTTTAGGGTTTCGGGCTTAACGTTTAAGGTTACAGGTTTAGGGTTTGGGGTTTAAGCTCTAGGGTTTAGGGTTTAGGGTTTATGGTTAAGGGTTAAGGATTTAGGGTTAGGGTTAAGGGTTTTAAGTTTAGGGTTTAGGATTTATTGTTTGGAATTAGCGTTGGGTTTCAAGTTGAGGATCTAAGGTTTAGGTTGTAGGGTTTAGAATTTAGTATTTAGGGTTTAGGGTTTAGAATTTGTATTTAGGATTTAGAAGTTAGGTTTTAGTATTTATGGTTTAGGGTATAGGGTTTAGGGTTTAGGGTTTATGGTTTAGAGTACAGTGTTTAGGGTTTAGGGTTTTGTGTTTTGGGTGTAGAGTTTGGGTTTGAGGGTTTAGCGTGTTGGCTTTAGAGTTTACTATTAAGGATCTAGGGTGTAGCGTTTAGAGTTTAGTTTTAGGATTTAGTGTTTAGGATTTAGGATTTAGGGTTTTGGGTTTCGCGTTAGGGTTTGCATTTTGAGTTTAGGATTTAGGCAATAGGGTTAGTGTTTAGGTTTAGAGTTTCGAATTTAGGGTATAGGGTTTAGAGGATGGATTTTGGGTTTAGGGTTTAGGGATGGGGTTAGGGTTTAGGGTTTTGAGGTTAGGATTTAGGGTTTAGGATTTAGAGTTTAGGACTTATGGTTTAGGGTTTTAGTTTTTAAAGTTTAGAGTTTGGATTTAGGATTTAGGCTTCAGGGTTTAGGGTTAAACATTTAGGTATTAGGTTTTAGGGTTTAGTATTGTTTAGGATCTAGGGCTTTGGATTTAGAGTGTAGGCTTTATGGTTTATGGTTTGGGTTTTAGGTTTTAGGGTTTAGGGTTTAGGGTTGACGGTTTAGGATTTATGGTTTGGGGGTTGGGGTTTAGGGTTTTGGGTTTAATGTTTGGATTTTGGGTTTAGGGTTTAAGATTTAGGGCTTAGGCTTTAGGTATAGGGTGTTGGATTTTGGATTTAAGGTTTAGCGTTTAGCATTTATACGGTATAGGGTTTAGGGTGTAGGCTTCAGGGTTTAGTGTTTAGAATCTAGTGTTTGGGGTGAAAGGTTTAGGGTTTTGGATTTAGGATTTAGGTTTTAGAATTTAGGGTTTAGGGATAGGGTTAGGATTTACGGTTTTGAGATTACGATTTAGGGTTTGGGGTTTAGTGTCTAGGGTAAGAGTTAGGTTTTTGGGTTTAGAATTTTGATTTATGGTTTAGGGTTTAGTATTTAGGCTTCATGGTTTAGGGTTAAGCGTTTAGGTTTTAGGGTTTAGGGCTTAGGATATGGTGTTTTGGGCTTAGGGATTAGTGTCTAGGGTAAGATTTAGGTTTTAGGGTTTAGAATTTTGATTTATGGTTTAGGATTTAGGGTTTAGGGTTTAGCATTAGGGTTGATGGTTTTGAGTTTAGGATTTAGGGTGTAGGGTTTAGCGTTATGAGTTTAGTGTTTAGGATTTAGAGCTGAGGGTTTAGGGTTTAGGGTTTAGAGTTTGGAATCAGTGTTAAGGGTTTAGGGTTTTGGGTTAGGATTTAGGGTTTTGAGTTTAGGTTTTAAGATTTAGGGTTTAAGGTATAGTGCTTAGGGTTTAGGGTATGGGGTTTAAGGGTTAGTGTTTAGGGCTTAGATTTTATGGTATAGCATTTAAGGTTTAGGGTTTAGAGTTTGGGATTTAGGGATTAGGGTTTAGGGTTTAGGCTTTAGGATTTAGGGTATAGAGTTTAGAGTTTAGGGTTTAGTGTATAGAGTTTGGATTTAGTCTTTCGGATATAGGTTTAGGGTTTTGAGTTTAGGATTTAGAGTTTATGGTTTAGAGTTTGGATTCTGGGCTTAGGGTTTAGGATTAGGGTCTCGGGCTTAACGTTTAAGGTTATGGGTTTAGGGTTTGGGGCTTAAGGTCTAGGGTTTAGGGTTTAGGGTTTAGGGTTTAGGGTTTAGGGTTAAGGGTTTAGGGTTAGGGTTAAGGGTTTTAAGTTTAGGGTTTAGGATTTAGGTTTGGAATTAGGGTTGGATTTCAAGTTGAGGATCTAAGGTTTAGGTTGTAGGGTTTAGAATTTAGTATTTAGGGTTTAGGGTTTAGAATTTGAATTTAGGATTTAGAATTTAGGTTTTAGGATTTATGGTTTAGGGTATAGGGTTTAGGGTTTAGGGTTTATGGTTTAGAGTATAGTGTTTAGGGTTTAGGGTTTTGTGTTTTGGGTGTAGAGTTTGGGTTTGAGGGTTTAGCGGGTGGGCTTTAGGGTTTACAATTAAGGATCTAGGGTTTAGCGTTTAGTTTTAGGATTTAGTGTTTAGGATTTAGGATTTAGGATTTTGGGTTTCGTGTTAGGGTTTGCATTATGAGTTTAGGATATAGGGAATAGGGTTAGTGTTTAGGTTTAGTGTTTGGAATTTAGGGTTTAGGGTGTAGAGGATGGATTTTGGGTTTAGGGTTTAGGGATGGGGTTAGGGTTTAGGGTTTTGAGGTTAGGATTTAGGATTTAGGATTTAGAGTTTAGGACTTACGGTTTAGGGTTTTAGTTTTTAAAGTTTAGAGTTTGGATTTAGGATTTAGGCTTCAGGGTTTAGGGTTAAGCGTTTAGGTATTAGGTTTTAGGGCTTAGGTTATAGGGTTTAGTATCGTTTAGGGTCTAGGGTTTTGGATTTAGAGTGTAGGCTTTATGGTTTATGGTTTGGGCTTTAGGTTTTAGGGTTTAGGGTTTAGGGTTGACGGTTTAGGGTTTAGGATTTAGGATTTATGGTTTGGGGTTTCGGGTTTAGGGTTTAGGGTTTAATGTGTGGATTTTGGGTTTAGGGTTTAAGATTTAGGGCTTAGGCTTTAGGTTTAGGGTTTTGGATTTTGGATTTAAGGTTTAGCGTTTAGCAATTATACATTATAGGGTTTAGGGTGTAGGCTTCAGGGTTTAGTGTTTAGAATTTAGTGTTTAGGGTGTCAGGTTTAGGTATTTAGGTTTTAGAATTTAGGGTTTAGGGATGGGGTTAGGATTTATGGTTTTGAGTTTACGATTTAGGGTATGGGGTTTAGTGTCTAGGGTAAGAGTTAGGTTTTTGGGTTTAGAATTTTGATTTATGGTTTAGGGTTTAATACTTAGGCTTTATGTTTTAGGGTTAAGCGTTTAGGTTTTAGGGTTTAGGGCTTAGGATATAGTGTTTTGGGCTTAAGGTCTAGTGTCTAGGGTAATATTTAAGTTTTAGGGTTTAGAATTTTGATTTATGGTTTAGGATTTAGGGTTTAGGGTTTAGGGTTTAGCATTAGGGTCGACGGTTTTGAGTTTAGGATTTAGGGTGTAGGGTTTAGCGTTATGAGTTTAGTGTTTAGGATTTAGACTTGAGGGTTTAGCGTTATGAGTTTAGTGTTTAGGATTTAGACTTGAGGGTTTAGGGTTTAGGGTTTAGAGTTTGGAATCAGTGTTCAGGGTTTAGGGTTTTGGGTTAGGATTTAGGGTTTTGAGTTTAGGGTTTAAGATTTAGGGTTTAAGGTATAGTGCTTAGGGTTTAGGGTATGGGGTTTAAGGGTTAGTGTTTAGGGATTATATTTTATGGTATAGCATTTAAGGTTTAGGGTTTAGAGTTTGGGATTTAGGGATTAGGGTTTAGGATTTAGGGTATAGAGTTTAGAGTTTAGGGTTTAGTGTATAGAGTTTGGATTTAGTCTTTAGGATATAGGTTTAGGGTTTTGACTTTAGGATTTAGAGTTTATGGTTTAGAGTTTGGATTCTGGGCTTAGGGTTTAGGATTAGGGTCTGGGGCTTAACGTTTAAGGTTATGGGTTCAGGGTTTGGGGCTTAAGGTCTAGGGTTTAGGGTTTAGGGTTTAGGGTTAGGGTTAAGGGTTTTAAGTTTAGGGTTTAGGATTTATGGTTTGGAATTAGGGTTGGGTTTCAAGTTGAGGATCTAAGGTTTAGGTTGTAGGGTTTAGAATTTAGTATTTAGGGTTTAGGGTTTAGAATTTGAATTTAGGATTTAGAATTTAGGTTTTAGGATTTATGGTTTAGGATAGGGTTTAGGGTTTAGAGTACAGTGTTTAGGGTTTTGTGTTTTGGGCGTAGAGTTTGGGTTTGAGGGTTTAGCGTGTGGGCTTTAGGGTTTTCAATTAAGGATCTAGGGTTTAGCATTTAGAGTTTAGTTTTAGGATTTAGTGTTTAGGATTTAGGATTTAGGGTTTTGGGTTTCGCGTTAGGGTGTGCATTTTGAGTTTAGGATTTTGGGAATAGGGTTAGTGTTTAGGTTTAGAGTTTGGAATTTAGGGTTTAGGGTGTAGAGGATGGATTTTGGGTTTAGGGTTTAGGGATGGGGTTAGGGTTTAGGGTTTTGAGGTTAGGATTTAGGGTTTAGGATTTAGAGTTTAGGACTTACGGTTTAGGGTTTTAGTTTTTAAAGTTTAGAGTTTGGATTTAGGATTTAGGCTTCAGGGTTTAGGGTTAAGCGTTTAGGTATTAGGTTTTAGGGCTTAGGTTATAGTGTTTAGTATTGTTTAGGGTCTAGGGTTTTGGATTTACAGTGTAGGCTTTATGGTTTATGGTTTGGGTTTTAGGTTTTAGGGTTTAGGGTTTAGGGTTGACGGTTTAGGGTTTAGGGTTTAGGATTTATGGTTTTGGGTTTCGAGTTTAGGGTTTAGGGTTTAATGTGTGGATTTTGGGTTTAGGGTTTAAGATTTAGGGCTTAGGCTTTAGGTTTAGGGTTTTGGATTTTGGATTTAAGGTTTAGCGTTTAGCAATTATATGTTATAGGGTTTAGGGTGTAGGCTTCAGGGTTTAGTGTTTAGAATTTAGTGTTTAGGGTGTTAGGTTTAGGGATTTAGGTTTTAGAATTTAGGGTTTAGGGATGGGGTTAGGATTTAGGGTTTTGAGTTTACGATTTAGGGTTTGGGGTTTAGTGTCTAGGGTAAGAGTTAGGTTTTTGGGTTTAGAATTTTGATTTATGGTTTAGGGTTTAGTACTTAGGCTTCATGGTTTAGGGTTAAGCGTTTAGGTTTTAGGGTTTAGGGCTTAGGATATAGTGTTTTGGGCTTAGGGTTTAGTGTCTAGGGTAAAATTTAGGTTTTAGGGTTTAGAATTTTGATTTGTGGTTTAGGATTTAGGGTTTAGGGTTTAGGGTTTAGGATTTGAGGTTGGATTTAAGGTTTAGGTTCGGGATTACTATTTAGGGTTTTGAGTTGAGTATTTAAGGTTTAGTTTTAGGGTTTAGAGTTTAGTATTTAAGGTTTATGGTTTAGAGTTTGTAATTAGGATTTAGGGTTTTGGTTTTAGGGTATAGAATTTAATGTATAGGGTTTAGGGTTTATACGGTATAAGGTTTAGGGTTTAGGGTGTAGGATGTAGGCTTTAGGGTTTAGTGTTTAGGATTTAGGGTTTAGTGTGTATGGTTTAGGGTTTAGGATTCAGGGTTTAGGTTGTAGAATTTAGGTTTTAGGGTATATGGTATAGGGTTTTGGGTATATGGATTAGGGTTTAGGGTATAGGATTTAGGATTTATGGTTTAGGGTATAGGGCTTAGGGTTTACTATTTAGGCTATAGGCTTTATGTTTTTGGGTATAGTGTTTAGGGTTTTGGGTATAGGCCTTAGGGTTTAGAATTTAGGATTTAGGGTTTAGGGTTTAGGGTCTACAATTTAGTATTTAGGATTTAGGATTTAGTGTTTAGGGTTTGGGGTATAGGATTTAGTGTTTAGGCTTGAGTGTTTAGATTTAGGGTTTAGAATTTTGGGTTTAGGGTTTATGGTTTAGGGTTTAAGATTTAGGGTTTAGGGTTTAGCGTTAGGGTTTGGGGTTTAAGGTTTTGTGTTTAGGATTTAGTGTATACAGTTTAGTGTTTAGGGTTTAGAGTTTAGGATTTAGGGTTTAGGGTTTATGGTTTAGAGTTTGGATTTAGGGTGTAGGGTTTGTGGTTGGGTTTAGGGTTTAGAAGTTAGGGTTTAGGGTTTAGAGGTTAGTATTTTGGATTTAGGCTTTAGGATTCAGGGTTTAGGGTGAAGGGTTTTTGGTTTAGTGGTTAGGGTTCAGGGCTTAGGGTATATGGTTTATGGTTTAAAGTATTGCGTTTAGGGTTTATGGTGTAGGGTTCAAGGTTCAAGGTTTATGGTTAATGGTGTAGGGTTTAGGGTTTAGGGTTTTGGATTTTGGGTTTAGGGTTTAATATTTAGGGCTTAGGCTTTTGGATTTTGGGTATGGAGTTTAGTGTATAGAGTTTGGATTTAGGGTTTAGGATATAGGTTTAGGGTTTTGAGTTTAGGATTTAGAGTTTAGGGTTTAGGGTTTATGGTTTAGAGTTTGGATTTAGGGCTTAGGGTTTAGGTTTAGGGTCTAGGGCTTAACGTTTAAGGTTAAGGGTTTAGGGTTTGGGGCTTAAAGTTTAAGGTTTAGGGTTTAGGGTTTATGTTATAGGGTTTAGGTTTTAGAGTTTAGGATTGGGGTTTGAGGTTTAGAGTTTGGATTTAGGCTTTAGGGTTTAGGGTTTTGAGCTTATAATTTAGGGTTTAGGGTTTAGGATTTAGGGTTTTGAGTTTAGGGTTTAGGGTTTAGGATTTTGGGTATATGGTTTAGGGGTTAGAGTTTGGATTCAGCGTGTAGTGTTTACCACTTAGGTTTAGGGTTTAGGGTTTAGTGGTTAGTATTTAGGATTTGGTCTTTAGGGTTTAGGGTTTATGATTAGGGTTAAGGGTTTTGAGCTTAGGGTTTAGGGATTAGGGATGGGTTTAGGGTTTAGGGTTTTGAGTTTAGGATTTAGGGTTTAGGATTTAGAGTTTAGGACTTAGGGTTTAGGTTTTTAGTGTTTAAAGATTAGAGTTTGGATTTAGGATTTAGGCTTCATGGTTTAGGGTTAAGTGTTTAGGTTTTATGGTTTAGTGTCTAGGGTAAGAGTTAGGTTTTAGGGTTTAGAATTTTGATTTATGGTTTAGGTTTAGGGTTTAGGGTTTAAGGTTTAGAGCTTATGATTTAGGATTTATGTTTTAGGGTCTATGCTTTATTGTTTGGATTTAGGGTTAATGGTAGTTTAGGCTTTAGGTTTTAGGATTTAGGGTTTAGGGTTTAAGGGTTAGGATTTGAGATTGGATTTAGGGTTTAGGGTTTAGATTTGGGATTACGATCTAGGATTTTGAGTTTAGGATTTAAGGTTTAGGGTTTAAGGTTTAGGGTTTAGTATTTAAGGTTTAGGATTTAGGGTTTAGTGTTTGGGGTAAGAGTTAGGGTTTAGAGTTTAGAATTTTGATTTAAGGTTTAGGGTTTATGATTTGGGATTTATGTTTCAGTGTTTATGCTTTAGAATTTGGATTTAGGTTTAATGGTAGTTTAGGGTTTAGGATTTAGTGTTTAGCGTTTAAGGTTTAGGATTTGAGGTTGGATTTAGGGTTTAGGTTTGCGATTACTATTTAGGGTTTTGAGTTTAGTAATTAAGGTTTAGGGTTTAGGGTTTAGAGTTTGTAATTAGGATTTAGGGTTTAGAATTTAATGTATAGGGTTTAGGGTTTATACAGTATAGGGTTTAGGGTTTAGAGTTTGTAGGATGTAGGCTTCAGGGTTTAGTGTTTAGGATTTAGGGTTTAGTGTGTATGGTTTAGGGTTTAGGATTCAGGGTTTAGGTTGTAGAACTTAGGTTTTAGGGTATATGGTATAGGGTTTTGGGTATATGGAATAGGGTTTAGGGTATTGGATTTAGGATTTATGGTTTAGGGTATAGGGCTTAGGGTTTACTATTTAGGCTATAGGCTTTAGGTTTTTGGGTATAGGGTTTAGGGTTTTGGGTGTAGGCCTTAGGGTTTAGAATTAAGGATTTAGGGTTTAGGGTATAGGGTTTACAATTTAGTATTTAGGATTTAGGGTTTAGGGTTTAGGGTTTAGGGTTTGGGGTATAGGATTTAGTGTTTAGGCTTGAGTGTTAGGTTTAGGGTTTAGGGTTTAGAGTATAGGGTTTAGGGTTTAGCGTTAGGGTTTAGGGTTTAAGGTTTTGTGTTTAGAGTTTAGAGTTTAGGATTTAGGGTTTAGGGTTTATGGTTTAGAGTTTGGATTTAGTGTTTAGGGTTTAGGGTTTATGGTTGGGGTTAGGGTTTAGGGTTTTTTGTTTAGAAGTTAGGGTTTAGGGTTTAGAGGGTTTTTTGTTTAGAAGTTAGGGTTTAGGGTTTAGAGAGAAAATGCCTTCGACTATACTAATGATACGATAAAAAGTAACTAAGCATCTTAGTAAAGATATCAACTAGTTATACAAAATGATATTTCTAACTCTTATAAGATAATTATGGATTCATGCTTGGATTTTACATTAAGGATTATGGATTTTACAAGAGATTTTCAAGTAAAGTACCTTGCAGTCTACACGCCTGTCCTTTCGGCTTAACGACCGCCTGTCGGCATCGCAACTACTTGAAAATTACTCAACACCTTTCCTTAATCACCATTCATAAACTCCATTTTATCTTTAAAGAATTGAAAATTCATATTGTATAACAAGGTGATAACCTTGCTAAATTGCTAAGTAACTAGTTAAGGTTTCATCAGCATAGTCCAGGCAAAAGAGATTAGCCAATCATGGCGACTATATAACAATATAAGATTACGGTTAACATGCTAAATATGCCTAACATGGCTCTGATACCATTCAAAACGATCATAGCATTTAACTGTAATAAAACGTAAATATAAAGTAATTACAAGAGAAAGATATATATGAACTCACAATTTTATTCAAACTGCAACGGAAGCAAAACACACCAAGCTAACATCGAAAGAAAACATTACAACGTCTGGAAGGCTATAAGAAAATTCTAGTGTGGAATTTCTGATGCCTTGAAATGAAAATTGAGTTGCCTTAAATAGGCAAGGTAAGAATAATTGAAGCTAAGTGGCTTCTTCCTGATTGGCTGCCTCAAGCATCTTCTTTATCTTTGTCGGGCATCTTCTTTTGAAAAGTGATTCCCTCTTTAATAAAGTTGTCGGCCATACTACTTTAATAAAGTTGTCGGCCATACTGCTTTTGTAAAGTTGTCGGTCATCTCCGCAACACGCCAAAGTCTTTTGTTGTGGGATTCCATTGAATGATTAACCAAGGGATATTCCAACTCTTTGAGTTTCATCCCTCACCTTTCTAAATAATTCTGACTCTTTTGAGTCTCTATTCAAAAGGTCAGTAATTCCGGATTTTAATATCCTCTACTGGATTATTCATTTAATTGAATCAATCATAAAAGGGATCTAGATAAGATAATGCTAAAGCTTTTGGCTTTAACATATCTCCATTATCATCGCTTTGAGAAGAGGCTTCTTCTATCAGTTGCAACGCTGTTTCATCATTAGATTTATCATCCTCTAGGTCTGATAAAGCTTTCTGGAGCCTTTTCTTTAATTCATATTTTGATGAAGATCTTTTACCACTTGTAGAGGCTGAGGAAGGACGTGAAGTAGCTTCTTTGGGAGCTGGAGACCATCCCTTGATCAGTATCTCTTTAGAGAGATATTTAATCCTGTCAAACACATGAACTGAAAAAGTCCAACTGATAATAAAAGATATCCTTTTCTGGACAAAATATTTACACAATTTAATGTTTTCTGGTAAAGAGAAGATATCTTGTTCCTTTTGGAACTGATCAAATTTATCTAAAAATAACTTTGGTAAAACTTTCTGGTTTCCTCCAAAACAGTTCCACCATTCGTAAAACCATCTGGGGATTATTGATTTAGAAAATTCTGGGCTGTATTTCACAAACCAAGTATGAGTGGTTGGTCTTAAATATAAGAAGTTAAACCAAGCGTTTTTATAATCAAACCAATTATACGTTTGGGGTCTATGCTCCCTAGACAAATTATGCTTTAGAGTTTGGATTTAGGTTTAATGGTAGTTTAGGGTTTAGGATTTAGTGTTTAGCGTTTAAGGTTTAGGATTTGAGGTTGGATTTAGGGTTTAGGTTTGGGATTACTATTTAGGGTTTTGAGTTTAGTAATTAAGGTTTAGGGTTTAGGGTTTAGAGTTTGTAATTAGGATTTAGGTTTAGGGTTTTATGGTATAGGGTTTAGGGTTTAGAGTTTGTAGGATGTAGGCTTCAGGGTTTAGTGTTTGGGATTTAGGGTTTAGTGTGTATGGTTTAGGGTTTAGGATTCTGGGTTTAGGTTGTAGAACTTAGGTTTTAGGGTATATGGTATAGGGTTTTGGGTATATGGAATAGGGTTTAGGGTATTGGATTTAGGATTTATGGTTTAGGGTATAGGGCTTAGGGTTTACTATTTAGGCTATAGGCTTTAGGTTTTTGGGTATAGGGTTTAGGGTTTTTGGTGTAGGCCTTAGGGTTTAGAATTAAGGATTTAGGGTTTAGGGTATAGGGCTTACAATTTAGTATTTAGGATTTAGGATTTAGGGTTTAGGGTTTAGGGTTTGGGGTATAGGATTTAGTGTTTATGCTTGAGTGTTTAGGTTTAGGGTTTAGGGTTTAGCGTTTAGGGTTTAGGGTTTAAGATTTAGGGTTTAGGGTTTAGGGTTTAAGGTTTTGTGTTTAGAGTTTAGAGTTTAGGATTTAGGGTTTAGGGTTTATGGTTTAGAGTTTGGATTTAGGGTTTAGGGTTTAGGGTTTACGGTTGGGGTTAGGGTTTAGGGTTTAGAGGTTAGTATTTTGGATTTAGGCTTTAGGATTCAGGGTTTAGGGTGAAGGGTTTTTGGTTTAGTGTTTAGGGTTCAGGGCTTAGGGTATATGGTTTATGGTTTAAAGTATTGGGTTTAGGGTTTATGGTGTAGGGTTCAAGGTTCAAGGTTTATGGTTAACGGTATAGGGTTTTAGGGTTTAGGGTTTTGGATTTTGGGTTTAGGGTTTAAGATTTAGGGCTTAGGCTTTAGGATTTAGGGTATGGAGTTTAGAGTTTAGGGTTTAGTGTATAGAGTTTGGATTTAGGGTTTAGGATATAGGTTTAGGGTTTTGAGTTTAGGATTTAGAGTTTAGGGTTTAGGGTTCATGGTTTAGAGTTTAGATTTAGGGCTTAGGGTTTAGGTTTAGGGTCTAGGGCTTAACGTTTAAGGTTAAGGGTTTAGGGTTTGGGGTTTAAAGTTTAAGTTTCAGGGTTTAGGGTTTATGTTATAGGGTTTAGGATTGGGGTTTGAGGTTTAGAGTTTGGATTTAGGCTTTAGGGTTTAGGGTTTTGAGCTTATAATTGAGGGTTTAGGGTTTACGATTTAGGGTTTTGAGTTTAGGGTTTAGGGTTTAGGTTTTTGGGTATATGGTTTAGGGGTTAGAGTTTGGATTCAGCGTGTAGTGTTTACCACTTGGGTTTAGGTTTTAGGGTTTAGTGGTTAGTATTTAGGATTTGGTCTTTAGGGTTTAGGGTTTATGATTAGGGTTAAGGCTTTTGAGTTTAGGGTTTAGGGATTAGGGATGGGTTTAGGGTTTAGGGTTTTGAGTTTAGGATTTAGGGTTTAGGACTTAGGGTTTAGCTTTTTAGTGTTTAAAGATTAGAGTTTGTATTTAGGATTTAGGCTTCATGGTTTAGGGTTAAGTGTTTAGGTTTTATGGTTTAGTGTCTTGGGTAAGAGTTAGGTTTTAGGGTTTAGAATTTTGATTTATGGTTAGGTTTAGGGTTTAGGGTTTAAGGTTTAGAGCCTATGATTTAGGATTTATGTTTTAGGTGCTATGCTTTATTGTTCGGATTTAGGGTTAATGGTAGTTTAGGGTTTAGGTTTTAGGATTTAGGGTTTAGGGTTTAAGGGTTAGGATTTGAGATTGGATTTAGGGTTTAGGGTTTAGGTTTGGGATTACGATTTAGGATTTTGAGTTTAGGATTTAAGGTTTAGGGTTTAGGGTTTAGTATTTAAGGTTTAGGATTTAGGGTTTATGGTTTAGAGTACAGTGTTTAGGGTTTAGGGTTTTGTGTTTTGGGTGTAGAGTTTTGGTTTGAGGGTTTAGCATGTGGGCTTTAGGGTTTACAATTAAGGATCCAGGGTTTAGCGTTTAGGTTTAGTGTTTAGGATTTAGGATTTAGGGTTTTGGGTTTCGCGTTAGGGTTTGCATTTTGAGTTTAGGATTTAGGGAATAGGGTTAGTGTTTAGGTTTAGAGTTTGGAATTTAGGGTTTAGGGTTTAGAGGATGGATTTGGGGTTTAGTGTTTAGGGTTTAGAGTTTTGAGTTTAGGATTTAGAGTTTAGGACTTACGGTTTAGGGTTTTAGTTTTTAAAGTTTAGAG
The DNA here is from genome assembly GCA_037074985.1 of Solanum bulbocastanum. Classification (NCBI taxonomy): domain Eukaryota; kingdom Viridiplantae; phylum Streptophyta; class Magnoliopsida; order Solanales; family Solanaceae; genus Solanum; species Solanum bulbocastanum. The sequence continues at coordinate 29,362,113 of CM073601.1, read as the reverse complement.
TTTGGATTTAGGATTTAGGCTTCGGGGTTTAGGGTTAAGCGTTTAGGTATTAGGTTTTAGGGCTTAGGTTATAGGGTTTAGTATTGTTTAGGGTCTAGGGTTTTGGATTTAGAGTGTAGGCTTTATGGTTTATGGTTTGGGTTTTAGGGTTTAGGTTTTCCTTTTAGGATTTATGGTTTGGGGTTTAGTGTTTAGGGTTTAGGGTTTAATGTTTAAGATTTTGAGTTTACGATTTCGAGCTTAGGGTTTAGGTTTTAGAGGTTCGATTTTGCATTTAGGGCTCAGGGTTATGTTTTTAGGGTTTAGTGTTTAGGGTAAGAGTTAGGGTTTAGAGTTTAGAATTTTGATTTAAGGTTTAGGGTTTATGATTTGGGATTTATGCTTCAGTGTTTATGCTTTAGAGTTTGGATTTAGGTTTAATGGTAGTTTAGGGTTTAGGATTTAGTGTTTAGCGTTTAAGGTTTAGGATTTGAGGTTGGATTTAGGGTTTAGGTTTGGGATTACTATTTAGGGATTTGAGTTTAGTAATTAAGGTTTAGGGTTTAGAGTTTGTAATTGGGATTTAGGGTTTAGAATTTAATGTATAGGGTTTAGGGTTTAGAGTTTGTAGGATGTAGGCTTTAGGGTTTAGTGTTTAGGATTTAGGGTTTAGTGTGTAGGGTTTAGGGTTTAATGTTTAAGATTTTGAGTTTACGATTTCGAGCTTAGGGTTTAGGTTTTAGAGGTTCGATTTTGTATTTAGGGCTCAGGGTTATGTTTTTACGGTTTAGAATTTAGGGTTTAGTGTTTAGGGTAAGAGTTAGGGTTTAGAGTTTAGAATTTTGATTTAAGGTTTAGGGTTTATGATTTGGGATTTATGTTTCAGTGTTTATGCTTTAGAGTTTGGATTTAGGTTTAATGGTAGTTTAGGGTTTAGGATTTAGTGTTTAGCGTTTAAGGTTTAGGATTTGAGGTTGGATTTAGGGTTTAGGTTTGGGATTACTATTTAGTGTTTTGAGTTTAGTAATTAAGGTTTAGGGTTTAGGGTTTAGAGTTTGTAATTAGGATTTAGGGCTTAGAATTTAATGTATAGGGTTTAGGGTTTATACGGTATAGGGTTTAGGGTTTAGAGTTTGTAGGATGTAGGCTTCAGGGTTTAGTGTTTGGGATTTAGGGTTTAGTGTGTATGGTTTAGGGTTGAGGATTCAGGGTTTAGGTTGTAGAACTTAGGTTTTAGGGTATATGGTATAGGGTTTTGGGTATATGGAATAGGGTTTAGGGTATTGGATTTAGGATTTATGGTTTAGGGTATAGGGCTTAGGGTTTACTATTTAGGCTATAGGCTTTAGGTTTTTGGGTATAGGGTTTAGGGTTTTGGGTGTAGGCCTTAGGGTTTAGAATTAAGGATTTAGGGTTTAGGGTATAGGGTTTACAATTTAGTATTTAGGATTTAGGATTTAGGGTTTAGGGTTTAGGGTTTGGGGTATAGGCTTGAGTGTTTAGGTTTAGGGTTTAGGGTTTAGAGTTTAGGGTTTAGGGTTTAAGATTTAGGGTTTAGGGTTTAGCGTTAGGGTTTAGGATTTAAGGTTTTGTGTTTAGAGTTTAGAGTTTAGGATTTAGGGTTTAGGGTTTATGGTTTAGAGTTTGGATTTAGGGTTTAGGGTTTAGGGTTTATGGTTTAGAGTTTGGATTTAGGGTTTAGGGTTTAGGGTTTACGGTTGGGGTTAGGGTTTAGGGTTTAGAGGTTAGTATTTTGGATTTAGGCTTTAGGATTCAGGGTTTAGGGTGAAGGGTTTTTGGTTTAGTGTTTAGGGTTCAGGGCTTAGGGTATATGGTTTATGGTTTAAAGTATTGGGTTTAGGGTTTATGGTGTAGGGTTCAAGGTTTAGGGTTTATGGTCAACGGTATAGGGTTTTAGGGTTTAGGGTTTTGGATTTTGGGTTTAGGGTTTAAGATTTAGGGCTTAGGCTTTAGGATTTAGGGTATGGAGTTTAGAGTTTAGGGTTTAGTGTATAGAGTTTGGATTTAGGGTTTAGGATATAGGTTTAGGGTTTTGAGTTTAGGATTTAGAGTTTAGGGTTTAGGGTTCATGGTTTAGAGTTTGGATTTAGGGCTTAGGGTTTAGGTTTAGGGACTAGGGCTTAACGTTTAAGGTTAAGGGTTTAGGGTTTGGGGTTTAAAGTTTAAGGTTCATGGTTTAGGGTTTATGTTATAGGGTTTAGGATTGGGATTTGAGGTTTAGAGATTGGATTTAGGCTTTAGGGTTTAGGGTTTTGAGCTTATAATTAAGGGTTTAGGGTTTACGATTTAGGGTTTTGAGTTTAGGGTTTAGGGTTTAGGATTTTGGGTATATGGTTTAGGGGTTAGAGTTTGGATTCAGCGTGTAGTGTTTACCACTTAGGTTTAGGGTTTAGAGTTTGTAATTAGGATTTAGGGCTTAGAATTTAATGTATAGGGTTTAGGGTTTATACGGTATAGGGTTTAGGGTTTAGAGTTTGTAGGATGTAGGCTTCAGGGTTTAGTGTTTGGGATTTAGGGTTTAGTGTGTATGGTTTAGGGTTGAGGATTCAGGGTTTAGGTTGTAGAACTTAGGTTTTAGGGTATATGGTATAGGGTTTTGGGTATATGGAATAGGGTTTAGGGTATTGGATTTAGGATTTATGGTTTAGGGTATAGGGCTTAGGGTTTACTATTTAGGCTATAGGCTTTAGGTTTTTGGGTATAGGGTTTAGGGTTTTGGGTGTAGGCCTTAGGGTTTAGAATTAAGGATTTAGGGTTTAGGGTATAGGGTTTACAATTTAGTATTTAGGATTTAGGATTTAGGGTTTAGGGTTTAGGGTTTGGGGTATAGGATTTAGTGTTTAGGTTTAGGGTTTAGGGTTTAGCGTTTAGGGTTTAGGGTTTAAGATTTAGGGTTTAGGGTTTAGCGTTAGGGTTTAGGATTTAAGGTTTTGTGTTTAGAGTTTAGAGTTTAGGATTTAGGGTTTAGGGTTTATGGTTTAGAGTTTGGATTTAGGGTTTAGGGTTTAGGGTTTATGGTTTAGAGTTTGGATTTAGGGTTTAGGGTTTAGGGTTTACGGTTGGGGTTAGGGTTTAGGGTTTAGAGGTTAGTATTTTGGATTTAGGCTTTAGGATTCAGGGTTTAGGGTGAAGGGTTTTTGGTTTAGTGTTTAGGGTTCAGGGCTTAGGGTATATGGTTTATGGTTTAAAGTATTGGGTTTAGGGTTTATGGTGTAGGGTTCAAGGTTTAGGGTTTATGGTCAACGGTATAGGGTTTTAGGGTTTAGGGTTTTGGATTTTGGGTTTAGGGTTTAAGATTTAGGGCTTAGGCTTTAGGATTTAGGGTATGGAGTTTAGAGTTTAGGGTTTAGTGTATAGAGTTTGGATTTAGGGTTTAGGATATAGGTTTAGGGTTTTGAGTTTAGGATTTAGAGTTTAGGGTTTAGGGTTCATGGTTTAGAGTTTGGATTTAGGGCTTAGGGTTTAGGTTTAGGGACTAGGGCTTAACGTTTAAGGTTAAGGGTTTAGGGTTTGGGGTTTAAAGTTTAAGGTTCAGGGTTTAGGGTTTATGTTATAGGGTTTAGGATTGGGATTTGAGGTTTAGAGTTTGGATTTAGGCTTTAGGGTTTAGGGTTTTGAGCTTATAATTAAGGGTTTAGGGTTTACGATTTAGGGTTTTGAGTTTAGGGTTTAGGGTTTAGGATTTTGGGTATATGGTTTAGGGGTTAGAGTTTGGATTCAGCGTGTAGTGTTTACCACTTAGGTTTAGGTTTTAGGGTTTAGTGGTTAGTATTTAGGATTTGGTCTTTAGGGTTTAGGGTTTATGATTAGGGTTAAGGCTTTTGAGTTTAGGGTTTAGGGATTTGGGATGGGTTTAGGGTTTAGGGTTTTGAGTTTAGGATTTAGGGTTTAGGACTTAGGGTTTAGATTTTTAGTGTTTAAAGATTAGAGTTTGTATTTAGGATTTAGGCTTCATGGTTTAGGGTTAAGTGTTTAGGTTTTATGGTTTCGTGTCTTGGGTAAGAGTTAGGTTTTAGGGTTTAGAATTTTGATTTATGGTTTAGGTTTAGGGTTTAGGGTTTAAGGTTTAGAGCTTATGATTTAGGATTTATGTTTTAGGTGCTATGCTTTATTGTTCGAATTTTGGGTTAATGGTAGTTTAGGGTTTAGGTTTTAGGATTTAGGGTTTAGGGTTTAAGGGTTAGGATTTGAGATTGGATTTAGGGTTTAGGGTTTAGGTTTGGGATTACGATTTAGGATTTTGAGTTTAGGATTTAAGGTTTAGGGTTTAGGGTTTAGTGTTTAAGGTTTAGGGTTTAGGGTTTATGGTTTAGAGTACAGTGTTTAGGGTTTAGGGTTTTGTGTTTTGGGTGTAGAGTTTGGGTTTGAGGGTTTAGCGTGTGGGCTTTAGGGTTTACAATTAAGGATCCAGGGTTTAGCGTTTAGGTTTAGTGTTTAGGATTTAGGATTTAGGGTTTTGGGTTTCGCGTTAGGGTTTGCATTTTGAGTTTAGGATTTAGGGAATAGGGTTAGTGTTTAGGTTTAGAGTTTGGAATTTAGGGTTTAGGGTTTAGAGGATGGATTTGGGGTTTAGTGTTTAGGGTTTAGAGTTTTGAGTTTAGGATTTAGAGTTTAGGACTTACGGTTTAGGGTTTTAGTTTTTAAAGTTTAGAGTTTGGATTTAGGATTTAGGCTTCGGGGTTTAGGGTTAAGCGTTTAGGTATTAGGTTTTAGGGCTTAGGTTATAGGGTTTAGTATTGTTTAGGGTCTAGGGTTTTGGATTTAGAGTGTAGGCTTTATGGTTTATGGTTTGGGTTTTAGGGTTTAGGTTTTCCTTTTAGGATTTATGGTTTGGGGTTTAGTGTTTAGGGTTTAGGGTTTAATGTTTAAGATTTTGAGTTTACGATTTCGAGCTTAGGGTTTAGGTTTTAGAGGTTCGATTTTGCATTTAGGGCTCAGGGTTATGTTTTTAGGGTTTAGTGTTTAGGGTAAGAGTTAGGGTTTAGAGTTTAGAATTTTGATTTAAGGTTTAGGGTTTATGATTTGGGATTTATGTTTCAGTGTTTATGCTTTAGAGTTTGGATTTAGGTTTAATGGTAGTTTAGGGTTTAGGATTTAGTGTTTAGCGTTTAAGGTTTAGGATTTGAGGTTGGATTTAGGGTTTAGGTTTGGGATTACTATTTAGGGTTTTGAGTTTAGTAATTAAGGTTTAGGGTTTAGGGTTTAGAGTTTGTAATTGGGATTTAGGGTTTAGAATTTAATGTATAGGGTTTAGGGTTTATACGGTATAGGGTTTAGGGTTTAGAGTTTGTAGGATGTAGGCTTCAGGGTTTAGTGTTTAGGATTTAGGGTTTAGTGTGTATGGTTTAGGGTTTAGGATTCAGGGTTTAGGTTGTAGAACTTAGGTTTTAGGGTATATGGTATAGGGTTTTGGGTATATGGAATAGGGTTTAGGGTATTGGATTTAGGATTTATGGTTTAGGGTATAGGGCTTAGGGTTTACTATTTAGGCTATAGGCTTTAGGTTTTTGGGTATAGGGTTTAGGGTTTTGGGTGTAGGCCTTAGGGTTTAGAATTAAGGATTTAGGGTTTAGGGTATAGGGTTTACAATTTAGTATTTAGGATTTAGGATTTAGGGTTTAGGGTTTAGGGTTTGGGGTATAGGATTTAGTGTTTAGGCTTGAGTGTTAGGTTTAGGGTTTAGGGTTTAGAGTATAGGGTTTAGGATTTAGCGTTAGGGTTTAGGGTTTAAGGTTTTGTGTTTAGAGTTTAGACTTTAGGATTTAGGGTTTAGGGTTTAGGGTTTATGGTTTAGAGTTTGGATTTAGGGTTTAGGATTTAGGGTTTATGGTTGGGGTTAGGGTTTAGGGTTTTTTGTTTAGAAGTTAGGGTTTAGGGTTTAGAGGGAAAATGCCTTCGACTATACTAATGATACGATAAAAAGTAACTAAGTATCTTAGTAAAGATATCAACTAGTTATACAAAATGATATTTCTAACTCTTATAAGATAATTATGGATTCATGCTTGGATTTTACATTAAGGATTATGGATTTTACTAGAGATTTTCAAGTAAAGTACCTTGCAGTCTACACGCCTGTCCTTTCGGCTTAACGACCGCCTGTCGGCATCGCAACTACTTGAAAATTACTCAACACCTTTCCTTAATCACCATTCATAAACTCCATTTTATCTTTAAAGAATTGAAAATTCATATTGTATAACAAGGTGATAGCCTTGCTAAATTGCTAAGTAACTAGTTAAGGTTTCATCAGCATAGTCCAGGCAAAAGAGATTAGCCAATCATGGCGACTATATAACAATATAAGATTACGGTTAACATGCTAAATATGCCTAACATGGCTCTGATACCATTCAAAACGATCATAGCATTTAACTGTAATAAAACGTAAATATAAAGTAATTACAAGAGAAAGATATATATGAACTCACAATTTTATTCAAACTGCAACGGAAGCAAAACACACCAAGCTAACATCGAAAGAAAACATTACAACGTCTGGAAGGCTATAAGAAAATTCTAGTGTGGAATTTCTGATGCCTTGAAATGAAAATTGAGTTGCCTTAAATAGGCAAGGTAAGAATAATTGAAGCTAAGTGGCTTCTTCCTGATTGGCTGCCTCAAGCATCTTCTTTATCTTTGTCGGGCATCTTCTTTTGAAAAGTGATTCCCTCTTTAATAAAGTTGTCGGCCATACTACTTTAATAAAGTTGTCGGCCATACTGCTTTTGTAAAGTTGTCGGTCATCTCCGCAACACGCCAAAGTCTTTTGTTGTGGGATTCCATTGAATGATTAACCAAGGGATATTCCAACTCTTTGAGTTTCATCCCTCACCTTTCTAAATAATTCTGACTCTTTTGAGTCTCTATTCAAAAGGTCAGTAATTCCGAATTTTAATATCCTCTACTGGATTATTCATTTAATTGAATCAATCATAAAAGGGATCTAGATAAGATAATGCTAAAGCTTTTGGCTTTAACATATCTCCATTATCATCGCTTTGAGAAGAGGCTTCTTCTATCAGTTGCAACGCTGTTTCATCATTAGATTTATCATCCTCTAGGTCTGATAAAGCTTTCTGGAGCCTTTTCTTTAATTCATATTTTGATGAAGATCTTTTACCACTTGTAGAGGCTGAGGAAGGACGTGAAGTAGCTTCTTTAGGAGCTGGAGACCATCCCTTGATCAGTATCTCTTTAGAGAGATATTTAATCCTGTCAAACACATGAACTGAAAAAGTCCAACTGATAATAAAAGATATCCTTTTCTGGACAAAATATTTACACAATTTAATGTTTTCTGGTAAAGAGGAGATATCTTGTTCCTTTTGGAACTGATCAAATTTATCTAAAAATAACTTTGGTAAAACTTTCTGGTTTCCTCCAAAACAGTTCCACCATTCGTAAAACCATCTGGGGATTATTGATTTAGAAAATTCTGGGCTGTATTTCACAAACCAAGTATGAGTGGTTGGTCTTAAATATAAGAAGTTAAACCAAGCGTTTTTATAATCAAACCAATTATACGTTTGGGGTCTATGCTCCCTAGACAAATTAATGGGTGTATGAAGATGATCTACCAGCCATTGGAACGGAGATAGAACTCTTTTAATAGTAAATTTTGAATAGGCTATGCTATCCGGATCTGAATCATGGCTGAGTTTGTGCTCCACTTCAATGGAACCTGTATCAACAGGAATGAATTCATAATATTTTCTTGTTTTAAATGGATTTTCTGTATCCACATAATTCCTGTTTGTGTAGCAAGGTTTAAGCAGATGCTTAACCTCATAACTCTCAAAATCTTTGTCTAAGGCGAGGATAGGATTAACCTGCAAAGTAACAACATTAAAGACTTCTCGATCTTTGGTTTTATTATGAGCTGTAGGAATAGGAGCAACAGCTTCTCAAAAACTTTCAGGAGTCTTCATTGTATAAGAATCTTTTGTTTGGGGGAAGGAAAATCGAGGTTTTTCGGATGGAGAAAATGAACATGGTTCAGATTCTTTAGAGAATGGTTTTTTTAGAACCAAAGGGTTTGAAGATGATGAGCTAGGTGGTAGCTGTGGAAAAGGACTAATAACTTGGGAAGGATTGATGGGAGGTAAGCTGGCAAGAGCTGAAAATTTATTAGGGCTGTTTAGCGACGGCCTGATTGCGAAAGGAGAAGCTGAAGGCTTCTTATCTTCTTTTCCTTTCTCTTGGAAAGGGCCTTTGATACCTAGTCCTGGCCTTATGACTGGCCTCATGTTTTACCCTGCAAAAATTCACGGGTTAGAAAATCGGGGAGAGAGTTTTCTTCTCCTTTGATATATTCAACTTGAAAATCAAAGCTAGACAATAAGGCTTGCCATCTAGCAAATATCTATTTAGAAACAAGATTTTTAACATCCTTTTGCAAAATTTCTTTCGCAGACTTACAATCTACTTTAAGCAGAAATTCTTTATTGATCAAATCATCCTGAAATTTAGTAATACAAAGGACAATGGCTAAAACTTCCTTTTTAACTGTACTATAATTTTTCTGAGCAGAGTTCCAAACTCCGAAAGTAAATCGGACCAATTGCTCTGGACTATCAGGAGTTTTCTTTTGTTTAAGAATTCCACCATAACCTATATCTGAAGCATCAGTTTCAACAACCATGAAAGAATCTGGATTAGGGATCCCTAAGCAAGGCAAACTTTTAACCATTTCTTTAATCTTGATGACCGCCGTAGTCTGTTCTTTATCCCATGGAACAGATACCTTTTTAAGTCTATCATATAAGGGCTTGCAAACCTGTCTCACCTTAGGGATGAAATCTACTGCATAGTTAAGACTACCCAAAAATCTCTGTAACTGGGTTTTGTCTAAGATAACGTCAGGGAATTTATCAGAAAATTCAATAGCTCTGCAAATGGGTTTATAAGTGCCTTGATATAAATCATGACCAAGAAATCTGATTTTAGTTTGAAAGAGCTTAATTTTCTTGGCGCTTACCACAAGACCATTATGTTTAACAATTTTAAAAAACATATTTAAATGTTGGAAATGAGAATCAATGTCCTCAGAAAAGATTAATACATCATCAATATAAACAATCAAAATGTGGCTGATATGATTAAAAATAGAATTCATTATATTTTGAAATTCTGACGGGGCATTCTTAAGCCCAAAAGGCATAACGTTCCATTCATATTGTCCAAACGGGACATTAAAAGCAGTTTTGTATTTATCCTTCTCAGAAATCTGTATCTGCCAAAAGCCTGATTTCATATCAAACTTACTATAAACATTAGCTTTAAAAGTTCTTTTTAGAAGATTTCTTTTATTTGGAATTGGATATCTAATCCATTTCAAAACAGAGTTTAAAGGTTTATAATTAATAACAAGTCGGGGAGAGCCTCTCTCCTTTTCTGCTGCGTTGTTGACATAGAAGGCTGAACAGCTCCACGGAGATTTAGAGGGCCGGATAATATTATTTTTCAAAAGAGTGTTAATTTCTTTTTTACAGATTTCCATTAATTCATGATTCATCTGAATGGGCCTAGCTTTCGTAGAAATGGCCTTTTCACTGAATCCATCAATATAAGGGAGATCAACAGTATGGGCTTTTCTGGCCCAGAAAGCATTTGGAAATTCAGAGCAAATTTCATTTTCAAAAGTCTTTTGTAAATTGGCAATCTTAGTTACCATTCCCGGGGTTTTTAAAATTTGCTCTATTTTTTTAATTTTTATATCTTCTTTAAGAAAACAAATCTGATTAGAGATTAAATTAATTCTAAAAGCAGTTTGGTTATGTAAAAATTTGCTTTCTTCTTGAGAAAGAGTTTTAATGAAAGGAAATGAAATTTCTTTTCCTAAAATCTTGGTTTTGATAGCATCAAAATCAGAAATATAAGGTTTAATTTGAGTGATAAATGGTATTCCCAAAATGATTTCTTCATTAATATTTTTTGTAATAACAAAATCATTTTTGAGACAAATACCATTATTGCAGATATGAGCATCAAATAACTTATAATCAATAATAATACGTTCACCTGTGGCGCTGTATAATTTGGTAGTCCCTTTAGTAAGGTATTTAGTAGGAATAAGTCCTTCAATAATGCAATTTCTATCTGCACCACTATCTAACAAAGCAATCTTGTTAAGGGTTAGATTATCATTAACAACTAGCTTAATCATAATATGAGAACTCTGAGGTCTAATTTTTGTAATGGCGTTAATACCTGCTTTGCCGTCTGCTTTATCATCATCCTCAGGTTCTTTATTGTCTGAAGTGACTCATTTAGAGGATCCTGCTTCTTTGGTTACTTCTTTAAGAAGTTTTTCCGTAATAGCATCAATCTCAACTTTATCGAGTCGAGACTTAATTCCTTTAATCTCTTCTTTGAGAGCGTTGACTTCTTTACGAAGTTCTTCAACTGAAGGTTCTTTTTTAGAATCAAACTTGTTCATTATCTGTTTCATGCTAAAAGGGACCACCTTGGGTTTTTCTTCCTTTTGCCTAGTGACCAACTTTTGCAATTCAATGAGGTATTTTCTTCGAGCATCCTCATCTTGAATATGTTCAATAGTAGAAAAGAGTGTTTCTGCAGTTTTTTCAGAAATTACGTTGATAGTTTTACTATCACAAAGGCAAAATGCACCATTGCAGTTACATTCTGAATCAGTTTCTTCAGGTTCTGAATTATGGGCAACATTAAGATATTCTTCATCACTTTCTTCCTCAGAGGAAGAGTATTCAGAACCAGAAGCTTCTTCTTCTTCGATAATTGAAAATAGTTTTTGCTTAATCTCATCATCGACTTCGAGGAGATTGATCTTCTTCTTTTTCTTTCTATTTCTGGGACACTTGTTGGATCTATGACCCTTCTTTCCACATGTCCAGCATGTGTCTTCTGAAGAAGATTCCTTAGAGGATTGCCTCTTTCCCTTTTTTCTAGATTTTTCTCGAGGCTCTCTTCTTTTCCTGGAAGATTTCTTTTTGTATTCTCCGGTTGTTCTTTCTTTCTTCCCTGCTTTCCTAGCAGAAGGGGGTTTTAGTAAGGGAAATCCAAAATCTTGGCAAAAACTACCAAGTTCTGCATAAGAAGTTTTCTGATCCTTTTTAAGCTGATCTTTTAGCTTAAGGTCAGTGCAAAGTTCCATTGCAACTACATTAATGAGACTGATGAGATCTCCGTATGCCAACTGAGAATACGGGATTTTTCCTTCACATCGATCTCTAATTTTGGATCTAACCTTTTCAGCGAAATGAGTAGGTAATCCACTGATAAATCTTTCTTTCCAATAATCATTATCGCAATCTGATCTAATCATGACTTTGTTTAGAAACATGTCTTTATACCATCGAAAATCTGTTAACTTTTTGCAGTATAAATTATTAAGGATTTCAAGACTCCTATCCTGGAAAAGTCGTGGTTCTCCCATGAAATGCTTTGCTATACTATACAACAAAGTAGGAGTAGCATCTTCATAAACAATTTCTGAAGAGGTACTTATTCCCTCTTCAGCTTTAACCACTACCTTGGTGGTTACTGCACTAAGGATTTCTGTCCTGTTTTGATCCGTGAGGTAATTATCCCACCAATTTCTTAAAGTACCAGTGAAGCCTGCAATAATCATGTTAGCGGGTTCTTTATCACCTGCACCTTTCATTTTATATACAGTGATATTCATCCCCATTTCTTGGAGTTTAGCATAGATTTGTCCCTCAGCCATTCCTCTAAACCTCAAACCCCAATCCTAAACCCTATAACATAAACCCTAAACCCTGAACCTTAAACTTTAAACCCCAAACCCTAAACCCTTAACCTTAAACGTTAAGCCCTAGACCCTAAACCTAAACCCTAAGCCCTAAATCCAAACTCTAAACCAAGAACCCTAAACCCTAAACCCTAAATCCAAACTCTATACACTAAACCCTAAACTCTAAACTCCATACCCTAAATCCTAAAGCCTAAGCCCTAAATCTTAAACCCTAAACCCAAAATCCAAAACCCTAAACCCTAAAACCCTATACCGTTAACCATAAACCTTGAACCTTGAACCCTACACCATAAACACCCTAAACCCAATACTTTAAACCATAAACCATATACCCTAAGCCCTGAACCCTAAACACTAAACCAAAAACCCTTCACCCTAAACCCTGAATCCTAAAGCCTAAATCCAAAATACTAACCTCTAAACCCTAAACCCTAACTTCTAAACAAAAAACCCTAAACCCTAACCCCAACCATAAACCCTAAACCCTAAACCCTAAATCCAAACTCTAAACCATAAATCCTAAACTCTAAACTCTAAACACAAAACCTTGAACCCAAAACCCTAACGCTAAACCCTAAACCCTAAATCTTAAACCCTAAACCCTAAACTCTAAACCCTAAACCCTAAACCTAAACACTCAAGCCTATACCCCAAACCCTAAACCCTAAACCCTAAATCCTAAATCCTAAATACTAAATTGTAAACCCTATACCCTAAACCCTAAATCCTTAATTCTAAACCCTAAGGCCTACACCCAAAACCCTAAACCCTATACCCAAAAACCTAAAGCCTATAGCCTAAATAGTAAACCCTAAGCCCTATACCCTAAACCATAAATCCTAAATCCAATACCCTAAACCCTATTCCATATACCCAAAACCCTATACCATATACCCTAAAACCTAAGTTCTACAACCTAAACCCTGAATTCTAAACCCTAAACCATACACACTAAACCCTAAATCCTAAACACTAAACCCTGAAGCCTACATCCTACAAACTCTAAACCCTAAACCCTATACCGTATAAACCCTAAACCCTATACATTAAATTCTAAACCCTAAATCCTAATTACAAACTCTAAACCCTAAACCCTAAACCTTAATTACTAAACTCAAAACCCTAAATGGTAATCCCAAACCTAAACCCTAAATCCAACCTCAAATCCTAAACCTTAAACGCTAAACACTAAATCCTAAACCCTAAACTACCATTAAACCTAAATCCAAACTCTAAAGCATAAACACTGAAACATAAATCCCAAATCATAAACCCTAAACCTTAAATCAAAATTCTAAACTCTAAACCCTAACTCTTACCCTAAACACTAAACCCTAAATTCTAAACCCTAAAAACATAACCCTGAGCCCTAAATGCAAAATCGAACCTTTAAAACCTAAACCCTAAGCTTGAAATCGTAAACTCAAAATCTTAAACATTAAACCCTAAACCCTAAACACTAAACCCCAAACCATAAATCCTAAAAGGAAAACCTAAACCCTAAAACCCAAACCATAAACCATAAAGCCTACACTCTAAATCCAAAACCCTAGACCCTAAACAATACTAAACCGTATAACCTAATACCTAAACGTATATACCTAAACCCCGAAGCCTAAATCCTAAATCCAAACTCTAAACTTTAAAAACTAAAACCCTAAACCGTAAGTCCTAAACTCTAAAACCTAAACTCAAAACTCTAAACCCTAAACACTAAACCCCAAATCCATCCTCTAAACCCTAAACCCTAAATTCCAAACTCTAAACCTAAACACTAACCCTATTCCCTAAATCCTAAACTCAAAATGCAAACCCTAACGCGAAACCCAAAACCCTAAATCCTAAATCCTAAACACTAAACCTAAACGCTAAACCCTGGATCCTTAATTGTAAACCCTAAAGCCCACACGCTAAACCCTCAAACCCAAGCTCTACACCCAAAACACAAAACCCTAAACCCTAAACACTGTACTCTAAACCCTAAAGCATAAATCCTAAATCTTAAATACTAAACCCTAAACCCTAAACCTTAAATCCTAAACTCAAAATCCTAAATCGTAATCCCAAACCTAAACCCTAAACCCTAAATCCAATCTCAAATCCTAACCCTTAAACCCTAAACCCTAAATCCTAAAACCTAAACCCTAAACTACCATTAACCCTAAATCCGAACAATAAAGCATAGAACCTAAAACATAAATCCTAAATCATAAGCTCTAAACCTTAAACCCTAAACCCTAAACCTAAACCATAAATCAAAATTCTAAACCCTAAAACCTAACGCTTACCCTAGACACTAAACCATAAAACCTAAACACTTAACCCTAAACCATGAAGCCTAAATCCTAAATCCAAACTCTAATCTTTAAACACTAAAAACCTAAACCCTAAGTCCTAAACTCTAAATCCTAAACCCTAAATCCTAAACTCAAAACCCTAAACCCTAAAGCCATCCCTAATCCCTAAACCCTAAACTCAAAACCCTTAACCCTAATCATAAACCCTAAACCCTAAAGACCAAATCCTAAATACTAACCACTAAACCCTAAAACCTAAACCTAAGTGGTAAACACTACACGCTGAATCCAAACTCTAACCCCTAAACCATATACCCATAACCATTTAGGGTATATGGTTAGGGTTTAGGGTTTTAAGCCCTAAACCCCTAACCTAAACCCTAATCCAAAACCATAAACCTAAACACTAAACCTAAACCCTACACCTAAGCCCTAAACCCCTAACCATTAACCCTAAACCCTAAAACTTAAACACTAAACCATAAAACCTAAATCCAAACACTAAACCCTAACTCTAAACCCTAAACCCTATACCCTAAATCCAACTCTAAAGCCTAAACTCTAAACCCTACATGTTAAACCTTAAACCCTAAACCCATATCCCTAAATCCAAGCTCTAAACCCAAAACCCTCAATCCTAAGCACTAAATCCTAAACCCTAAACCCTAAATCTTAAACACAAAAGCCCAAACCTTAACCCTAAACCCTAAGCCCAAAATTTAGACCCTAAACCCTAAATGATAAATGCTAAACCCTAAGCCCTAAGCCCTAATCTCTAGTCCTTAAACCCTATACTCTAACCCTAAACCTTATACCCTTAACCAAAACCCTAAACCCAAAATCAAAAATCTAAACCCTAAACCATAAACCTTAAACTATAAACCCTTAACCCTAAAACCAAATTCTAAACCCAAACCACCAAATCCTGAATACTAAATCCTAAACCTTAAACCCTAAATCCTAAACTGAAAATCCTAAGCCCTAAATATTAATCCTTGAACCCTAAACCATACACCATAACCCTAAACCCTGAATTGAAAACTCTAAATCATACACCCTAAACCCTAAACCCTAAACCAAATACCACAAACCATACACTCTAAACCCTAAACCCTAAATGCTACACAATAAACCCTTAACCCTAAAACCTAAACCCTAAATCCAAACTCTAATTATTAAAACAAAACACTAAACCCTAAGCCTTAAATCATAAACTCTAAACCCTAAAGTAAAAACTTTAAACACTAAACCCAAAACCTTAAACCCCATACCCTAAACCCTACACCCATAAACCTAAACTTTAAACCCTAAATCCTAAACTCTAATCCCTAAACCCTAAAACCTAAATTCTAAATCCTAAAATCAAAACCCTAACATCTAACCCTAAACCCTAAACCCTAAATACAAACTCTAACCCCTAAACCCTAAATCCTAAACCCTAAACCCTAAAACCTAAACCATAAATTGTAAATTTAAAACCTTAAATCCTAAACCATAAATCCAAACTCTAAACACTAAACAGTAAATCCTAAACTCAAAAACCTAAACCCTATACCCAAAACCCTAAATCCTAAACCCTAAACCCTTATACCTAACCCTAAACCTAAGCCTAAACCCAAAACCATAAACTCTAAACCCTAACCCTAAATCCAAAACCCTAAATCCTAAACCCTTAATAATAAACTCTAAACCCTAAACCTTGAACCCTAAGCCATTAATCCTAAACTCTAAACCAAAAATCCAAAACCCTAAGCCCTAAGCCCTAAAATGTAAACCTTAAACCTTATACCATTAACCATAAACCCTAAACTCTAATCCCTAAACCCTAAAACCAAACCCAAAATGCTAAACCCTAAACCCTAAATGCTTAACCCTAAACTCTAAACCTTAAACCATAAACCCTAAACACTAAATCCAAACTGTAAACCCAAAACCCTAAATCCTAAACACTAAACACTAAACCATAAACCCTAAATCCTAAATTCAAAACCCTAAGCCCTAACCCTAAACCCTAAACCCTAAACTTTAATCCCTAAATCCTAAACCCTAGACACTAAACCCTAACACTAAACCCTTATCCCAAACTCCAAAACTCTAAATGCTAAATCCTAAATACAAACTCTAAACCCTAAATGCTAAACCCTAAACTCCAAAGCCTTAATCCTTAACTCTAAACCCTAAGCCCTAAACACCTAACCCTTAACCCTATACCCTAAACTCTAAACACCAAACACTAAACCCTTAAACCATGAACCTTAAAGCATAAATCCAAACTTTAAACCATAAACCGTAAGCCCTAATCCCTAATCCCTTAAACCTTAAACCCTAAACCCTAAATACAAGTCTAAATCCTAAACCCTAAACCCTAAATCTTAAAACCTAAATGCTAAACTCAAAAGCCTAAATCCTAACCTTAAACCCTAAGCCGTAAAGTTAAACCATTAACCCTAAACCCTAACTACTAAATCCTAAACCCTAAGACCTAAGCCCTAATCCCTAAATGCTAAACTGAAACCTTATACCCTTAACCAAAACCCTAAACCCTAAATCCAAAATCTAAAACCTAACCCTAAACACTAAACTCTAACCCTAAACCCAAAACCCTAAATCGTAAATCCTTAAACCTAAACCCTAAACCCTAAATCCTAATTCCAATCCATAAACGCTAAACCCTAAACCCTAAATCCAAACTATAAACACTAAGCCCTAAATCGTAAACTCTTAATTCGTAATCCTAAACCCTAAACCCATAATCCTAAACTCAAAACCCTAAACCCTAACCCAAACCTTAAACCCTAAACCTTAAACTCTAAAGAATAAACCTTAAACCCTAAATCCTAAACTCTAAACCGTAAACCCTAAACCCTAAATACAACTCTAAACCCTAAGCCCTAAACCCTAAACCTTAAAACCTAAATGCTAAACCTTAAACCCTATACACTAGACCCTAAACCCAAACTATAAGCCCAAAACGCAAAATCCAAAACCCTAAACCCTAAATCCTAAACTCAAAAGCCTAAATCCTAATCTTAAACCCTAAGCCGTAAAGTTAAAACATTAACCCTAAACCCTAACTAATAAATCCTAAACCATAAGCCTTAAGCCCTAATCCCTAAATGCTAAACCCTAACCTTATACCCTTAACCAAAACCCTAAACACTAAATCCAAAATCTAAAACCTAAACCCTAAACACTAAACTCTAACCCTAAACCCAAAACCCAAAATCGTAAACCCTTAAACCTAAACCCTAAACCCTAAACCCTAATTCCAATCCCTAAACGCTAAACCATAAACCCTAAATCCAAACTATAAACACTAAGCCCTCAATCATAAACTCTTCATTCGTCATCCTAAACCCTAAACCCTTAATCCTAAACTCAAAACCCTAAAGCCCAACCGAAACCTTAACCCCTAAACACTCTAAACAATAAACCTTAAACCCTAAATCCTAAACTCTGAATCGTAAACCCTAAACTTAATCCCTAAACCCAAAACCATAAACCTTAAACCCAAAAGCTTCAACCAAAACCCTAAATCCTAAACCCTAAAACCTATACCCTTAAACCTAAACCCTAAAATCAAAATCCTAAACCCTAAACCCTAAACCCAAAACCCAAAACCTTAAATAAAAACTCTTAGCTTCGGAGTTTAGGGTTTAGAGTTTGTATTTAGGGTTTAAGGTTTAGGGTTTAGGGTTTACGGCTTAGAGTTTGGGGTTTAAGGTTTTGGGTTTATAGTTTAGGATTTAAGGTTTAGGGTTTATGGTTTAGAGATTAGGATATAAGGTTTAGGGTTTAGGATTTATTATTTATAGTGTAGGGTTTAGGATTTATTGTTTAGGGTTTAAGGTTTAGGGTTTTAGGTTCAGGGTTTAGGGTTTAGAGTTTAGGATTTTGGGTTTAGGGTGTAGGGTTTAGAGTTTACGATTTAGGGTTTTAGGTTTAGGGTTTAGTGTTTAGAGTTTAGGTTTTTGGGTTTAGGGTGTAGGGTTTAGAGTTTAGGATTTATGGTTTAGGTTTTAGGTTTACAGTTTAGAGTTTGGATTTAAGGTATGTGGTTTAGGGTTTAGGGTTTTTGGTTTAGGGTTTTGAGTTTGGGGTTTTTAGTATAGGGTATAGGGTTTAGGTTTAGGGATAGGGTTAAAAGTTTAGGATTTAGGGTTTAGGGCTTTGTTTTAGGGTTTAGCGTTTGGATTTAGGGATTAGGGTTTAGCATTTAGGTTTATGATATAGTGTTTAGGCTTTTGAGTTTAGGATTTTGTGTTTAGGGTTTAGTGTTTAGGATTTAGGGTTTAGGGTTTAGGGTTAATGGTTAGGGGTTTAGGACCTAGGGTTTAGAGTTAAGGATTTAGGGCTAAGGTTTTAGAGTTAAGGATTTAGGCTTTGGAGTTTAGGGTTTAGCATTTAGGGTTTAGAGTTTGTATTTACGGTTTAGGGTTTACGATTTAGGGCTTATGTTTTAGAGTTTAGGCTTTAGGTTGTAAGGTTTAGGGTTTAGAGTTTAGGGTTTAGTGTTTGGGGTTTAAAGTTTTGAATTTATAGCTTAGGATTTAAGGTTTAGGATTTATGGTTTAGAGATTATAATTTAGGGTTTAGGGTTTATGGTTTATTATTTAAAGTGTAGGGTTTAAGGTTTAGGGTTTAGGAATTAGAGTTTAGGATTTTGGGTTTAGGGTGTAGGGTTTAGAGTTTAGGTTTCTAGGTTTAGGATTTAGGTTTAGGGTTTAGAGTTTGGATTTAAGGTATTGGGTTTAGGGTTTAGGGTTTTGGGTTTAGGGTTTTTGGTTTAGGGTTTTGAGTTTGGGGTTTTCAGTATAGGATTTAGGGTTTGGGTTTAGGGATAGGGTTTAAAGTTTAGGATTTAGGATTTAGGGTTTTGTTTTAGGGTTTAGAGTTTGGATTTAGGGTTTAGGCTTACGATTTAGGTTTTAGGCTTTTGTGTTTAGGATTTAGGGATTAGGGCATAGATTTATGGCTTAGAGTATGGATTTAAGGTTTTAGGTTTAGGGTTTAGGGTTTAGGGTTTAGGATTTAGGGTTAAGGGTATAGGATTTAGGATTTATGGTTGAGGGATTTGGTTTAATGTTTTGGGTTTAGAGTTTAGGATTTAGTGTGTAGGGGGTAGGGTTTATGGTTCAGGATTTAGGGATTAGGTTTAGGGTTTTTGGTTTTGGGTTTATGGTTTAGAGTTTAGGATTTAGGGTTTAAGGTTTAAGGTGTAGGGTTTAAGATTAAGGATTTATGGTTAGGGTTTAGGTTTTTGAGAATAGGATTAAGGGTTTAGGGTTTAGGATTAAGGATTTAGAGTTTATGATTTAGGGTTTAGTGTTTATAGTTTGATTTAGGGTTAGGATTTAGGGTTTATGGTTTAGGGATTAGAGTTTAGATTTAGGGTTTAGGGTTTAAATTTAAGGCTTTAGGATTTAGAGTTTCGGGTTTAGGGTTTAGAGTTTAGTGTTTAGGGTTTAGGTTTTAGATTTTGGATTTAGGGTTTAGGGTTTTGGTTAAGGGTTTAAGGTTTAGGGTTAAGGTGTAGGGTTTAGGATATTTAGGGCTTAGGGCTGAGGGCTTAGGGCTTAGGGTTTAGGGTTTATCATTTAGGGTTAGGGTTTAATCTTTTAAGTTTAGGATTTTGGGTTTAGAGTTTTGGATTTATGGTTTTTTGTTTAAAGTTTGGATTTAGGGTTTAAGCTTTAGCATTTAGGGTTTAAGTTTTAGGGTTTATGGTTTAGGGTTTAGAGTTGGATTTAAGGTATTAGGGTTTAGGGTTTAGAATTTGGATTTAGGTTTTAGGGTTTAGGATTTAAGGGTTTAGGGTTTAGTGTTTAGAGTTTGGTGTTTAGGGTTAAGGGTTAGGGGTTTAGGACTTAGGGTTTAGAGCTAAGGATTTAGGCTTTGGAGTTTAGGGATTAGCATTTAGGGTTTTGGGTTTAGTGTTTTCTATAAGGGTTTTGGGTTAGGGTCTAGTGTCTAGGGCTTAGGGTTTAGAGTTAAGGATTTTGGCTTTGGAGTTTAGGGTTTAGCATTTAGCGTTTAGGGTTTAGAGTTTTGGATAAAGGTTTAGGGTTAGGGTCTAGTGTCTAGGGTTTACGGATTAGGTATTAATGTTTTGGGTTTTGGGTTTAGGGTTAGGGTTTAGGATTTAGGGTTTAGTGTTTAGCATTTTATGTTTAGGATTTAGGGATTTGGGTTTAGAGTTTGGATTTAGGGTTTAGGGTTTATGGTTTAAGCTTTATGGTTTAGGGTTTGGAATTTATGATTTTCGATTTAGGGTTTAGGGTTTAGGGTTTAGAGTTTAGATTTAGGGTTTAGGGCTAGGGTTAGGTATTAGGGTTTTGAGTTTAGGATTTAGGGTTTAGGGTTTAGTGTTTAGGATTTAGTGTTAAAGGTTTACGATTTAGGGTTTAAGGTTTACGGTTTATGGTTTAGAGTTTAGGATTTCGTTTTTACGCTTTAGGGTTTAGGGTTTAGAGTTTTGATTTAGGGTTTAGGATTTGGGTTAAGGGTATAATGTTTAGGGTTAGCGTGTAGGGTTTAACATTTATGGTTTAGGGTTTAGTGCTTAGAGTTTAGGGTTTAGGATTTATTATTTAGGGTTAAGGCTTTAGGGATTAGAGTTTAGGGTTTATGGTGTAATTTTAGCATTTAGAGTTTAGGGTTTAGTATTTAGGGCTTAGGGAGCATTTTGGGTTTAGTGTTTAGGGTTTAGGAATTGGATTTTAGGGTTTATGGTTAAAGGTTTAAAGTTTACGTTTTAGGATTAAGGGTTTAGGGTTTTTGATTTTGGGTTTAGAGTTTGGGGTTAATGTCTTAGGGTTTAGGTTTTAGGGTTTAGAGTTTATAATTTAGGGTTTAGGGTTTAGGGCTTTGGTTTAATGTTTAGATTTTAGGGTTTTGGGTTTTGGGTTAGGGTTTATGGTTAGGTATAAGGGTTTAGGGTTTCAGGTATGGGTTTTAGGGTTTTGAGTTTAGGATTTAGCATTTAGGGTTTAGAGTTTGGATTTATGGTTTAGGGTTTAGGGTTTTGAGTTTACTATTTCTTGTTTATGTTTTAGAGTGTAAGGTTTAGGGGTTAGAGTTTGGATTTAGGGTTTAGGGTTTAGGGGTTAGAGTTTGGATTTAGGGTTTAGGGTTAGGGTTAGGTGTTAGGGTTTTGAGTTTAGGATTTAGAATTTATGGTTTAGGGTTTAGGGTTTGGAGTTTAGGATTTAGGGTTTAGCGTTTAGGGTTTAAAGTTTATTATTAAGGGTTTATGGTTTAGAGTTTGGGGTTTAGGGTTTAAAGTTTTGAGTTTAGCGTTTAGAATTTAGAATTTAAGGCTTATAATTTAGGGTTTAGTTTTAGTGTTTCGAGTTTGGATTTTGGGTTAAGGGTTTGGGGTTTAGGTTTAGGGTTTTGGGTTTATGGTTTAGGGTTTAGCATTTATCGTTTAGGGTTTAAGGTTTATGGTTTAGGTTTTAGGGTTTAGAGTGTATGGTTCAGGGTATATGGTTTAGGGTTTAGGTTTTAGGGTTTAGGGTTTAGAGTTTTCAATTTAGGGTTTAGGGTTATGGTCTATGATCTAGCATTTAGGGTTTGGGGATTATAGTTCAGGGATTAGGGTTTTTATTTTTGGATTTAGGGTTTAGGGTTTAGGATTTAGTGTTTAGGATTTTGAGGTTTGGGTTTAGAGTTTGGATTTAGGGTTAGAGTTTATGGTTTATAGTTTAAGGTTTAGGGTGTAGGGTTTAGGGTTTTGAGTTTGCGATTACGGGTTTAGTGTTGAGTGTTTAGGGGTTAGAGTTTGGATTTATAGTTTAGGGTTCGGTATTAGGGTTTTGAGTTTTAGGTTTTAGGGTTTAAGGTTTTGGGTTTTGGGTTTAGAGTTTTGTGTTTACGATTTTAGGTTTAAGGTTTAGGGTTTAGGGTTTTGGTATTATAGTTTGGATTTAAGATTTAGTGTTAGGTGTTAGGGATTTGAGTTTAGTATTTAGGGTTAAGGGTTTAGGGTTTAGGAATTAGGGTTTAGAGTTTATGATTTAGCATTGAGGGTTTAGGGTTTAGAGTTTAGGATTTAGGTTTTAGGGTTTAGGATTTCGGGCTTAGGGTTTAGGATTAGGGTTTAGGCTTTTGTGTTCAGGATTTAGGATTTAGGGTTTTAGATTTAGTGTTTAGGATTTAGGGTTTTGGGTTTAGAGTTTTGATTTAGAGTTTAGGGTTTAGGGTTTATGGTTTAGCGTTAGGGTTTACGGTTCAGGGTTTAGAGTTTGGATTTAGGGTCTAGGGTTTAGGATTTAAGGGTCTAGGGTTTGGATTTAGGTTTTAGAGATTAGGGTGTCACGGTTTCGAGTTTAGTGTTTAGGGTTTAAGGTTTAGGGTTAAGGGTTAGGGTTTAGGGTTTAGGGTTTAGGGTTTAGGGTTTAGGGTTTAGGGTTTAGGCTTTAGGTTTTGGGTTCAGTGTTTAGGGTTAGTGCATTTATGATTTTTGATTTCGGGTTTAGGGTTTTGGGTAATTATTAAGGGTTTTGAGTTTAGGATTTTAGGTTTAGGGTTTAGGGTTAGGGTTTTGAGTTTACTATTTCTATTTTAGGGTTTATGGTTTAGGGTTTAGGTGTCAGTGTTTAGATTTAAGATTTAGGGTTAGGTGTTAGGGTTTTGAGTTTAGGATTTAAGATTAAGGGTTAAGTGTTTATGGTTTAGGGTTTAGAGTTTAGGATTTAGGGTTTTGTTTTTAGGTTTTAGGGTTTAGGATTTAGAATTTAGGATTTAGGATTTAGGTTTGTGGGTTTAGGATTTAGGGTTTAAAATTCAAGATTTAGGGTTTTGGGTTTAGGGTTAGTGGTTGGGGCATAAGGTTTTGGGTTTGAGTTTAGGATTTAGGGTTGAGGGTATATTATTTAAAGTGTAGGGTTTATGGTATAGGGTTTAGGGTTTAGGGTTTTAGGTTTAGTGTTTAGGGTTTAGAGTTTAGGAATTTGGGTTTAGGGTTTATGTTTTAGAGTGTAGGATTTAGGGTTTAAGGTATAGTTTTAGGCTTTAGAGTTTGGATTTATGATTTTGGGTTTAGTGTTTAGGGTTTAGGATTTAGGATTTAGGGTTGAGGGTTAATGGTATAGGGTTTAGGGTTTGGGGTTTAGGGTTTAGGTTTAAGGTTTTGGGTTTAGAGTTTAGGATTTAGGGTATAGGGCTTAAGGTTTAGGCTTTAGGGTTTAAGTTTAGGATTTAGGGTTTAGGGTTTAGGATTTAGGGCTTAGGTTTAGGGTTTTGGGTTTAAGATTAGTGTTTATGGTTTAGGGTTTAGCATTTAGGGTTTTGGGTTTAAATTTTAAGGTTTAGGATTTAAGATTTAGGGTTTAGGGTGTGGGTTAGGGTTTAGGGTTTTGAGTTTAGGATTAAGGGTTTAGGGTTTAGGAGTAAGGATTTAGAGTTTACGCTTTACGGTTAAGGGTTTAGAATTTGTATTTAGGGTTAGGGTTTTAGAGTTTTGGGTTTAGGATTTATGGATAAATGTTTGGATTTAGGGCTTAGGGTTTAAGGTTTTAGGATTTAGTTTATAGGGTTTAGAGTTTACGGTTTAGGGTTTAGGTTTTAGATTTTAGATTCAGGGTTTAGGGTTTTGGTTAAGGGTATAAGGTTTAAGATTAGGCTGTAGGGTTTTGGATTTAGAGTTTAGGGTTTAGGGGTCAAGGCTTAGGGTTTAGGGTTTATCATTTAAGGTCTAGGTTTTAGGTTCTAAATTTTGTACTTAGCATTTAGGGTTAGAGTTTAGGCTTTTGTGTTTAGGATTTAAGGTTTAGGGTTTAGGAGTTAGTGTTTAGGATTTAGGGTTTTGGGTTTGGAGTTTGGATTTAGGGTTTAGGGTTTAGGGTTTAAGGTTTAGGGTTTAGAGTTTAGGGTTTAGAGTTTGGATTTAGGGTATAGGGTTTAGGATTTTAGGGTTTAGGGTTTAGGGTTTGGATTTAGATTTTAGGGTTTAAGGTTTAGGGTTTAGTGTTTAGGGTGTAGGGTTTAGGGTTTAGGGTTTAGGGTTTAGGGTTTAGGGCTTTGGGTTTAGAGTTAAGGATTTAGGCTTTGGAGTTTAGGGTTTAGCATATAAGGTTTAGAGTTTGTAATTAGGGTTTAGGTTTTAGTATTTTGTTTTTAGTGTTTACGGTTTAGGGTTAGGTCTAAGGTCTAGGGTCTAGAGTCTAGGGGGTTTATGTTCAGGGTTTATGGTTAAGGGTATTGGGTTTAGGGTTTAGGTTTTTTGCTTTAAGGTTTTAGATATAGAGTTTAGGATTTAGGGTTTATAGTTTAGGGTTTAGGATTAGTGATTAGCGTTTAGGGTAGGGTTTAGAATTTAGGATTTAAGTTTTAGGGTTTAGAGCTTAGGATTTAGGGTTTTAGGTTTAGGGTTTAGGATTTAGTGTTTAGGATTTAGGGCCTAGGGTTTAGCATTTAGAGTTTAGGATTTAAGGTTTAGGGTTTAGAGTTTGTATTTAATGTTTCGAGTTTAGGGTTTAGGGTTTAAGGTTAAGGGTGTAGGGTTTAGGCTTTAGAGCTTAGGATTAGGGTTTCGAGTTTAGGGTTTAGTGTTTAAGGTTAAGGGTGTAGGGTTTAGGGATTATAATTTAGGATTTTGGTTTTAGGGTTTTAGGTTTAGGGTTTTGGGTTTGGGGTTTAGGGTTTTGTGTTTAGGGTTTAGGGTGTAGGATTTAGAGTTTAGGATTTAGGGTTTAGTGTTTAGCATTTTAGGTTTAGGGTTTAGGGTTTAGAGTTTAGATATTTGGTTTTAGATTTCGCGTTTAGGGTTTAGGGTTTAGGGTTTAGGCTTTAGATTTTAGGATTTAGGGTTTAGGGTTTAGAGTTTGCATTAATGATTTTGGGTTTAGGATTTAAGATTTGGGGTTGAGGGTTAATGGTATAGGGTTTAGGGTTTAGGGTTTGTGGTTTAGGTTTAGGGTTTTGGGTTTAGAGTTAAGGATGTAGGGTGTAGTGTTTAGGGTTTAGGGTTTAGGAATTAGAGTTCAGGAATTAGGTATTATGGTTTAGGTTTTAGGTCTTAGGTTTAGGGTTTTGGGTTTTGGGTTTTGGGTTAAGGGTTAGTGTTTAGGGTTTAGGGTTTAAGTTTTAAGGTTTAGGGCATAGGGTTTGGCTTAGGGTTTAGCATTTTGAGTTTAGGATTTGGATTTTAGGGTTTAGTGTTTAGTGTTTTGAATTTAGGGATTTGGGTTTAGAGTTTGGATTTAGGATTTAGGGTTTATGGTTTAAGGTATAAGGTTTAGGGTTTGGAATTTATGATTTTGGGATTAGGGTTTAGGGTTTAGGGGTTAGAGTTTGGATTTAGGGTTTAGGGTTGGGGTTAGGTATTAGGATTTTAAGTTTAGGATTTAGGGTTTAGGATTTAGGGTTTATGATTTAGGGTTAAGGGTTAGGATTTAGGGTTTTGGGTTTAGAGTTTTGGATTTAGGGTTAAGGGCTTAAGGTTTAGGGTTTATGGTTTAGAGTTTAAGATTTCATTTTTAGGTTTTAGGGTTTAGGGTTTAGAGTTTTGATTTTGGGTTTAGTATTTGGGTTAAGGGTATAAGGTTTAGGGTAAGGGTGTAGGGTTTAGCATTTATGGATTAGGGTATAGAGCTTAGGGTTTAGGGTATAGGATTTATCATTTAGGGTTTAGAGTTTAGAGTTTAGGGTTGGGTGTAAGGTTTATCATTTAGGGTTTAGGGTTTAGCATTTTGGGTTTAATGTTTAGGGTTTAGGAATTAGAGCTTAGGGTTTATGGTTAATGTTATAGGGTTTAAGGTTTTTGTTTTAGGGTTTAGGGTTTTGGATTTAGGGTTTAAAGTTTAGGATTAAGGGCTTAGGGTTCAGGGTTTAGGGTTTAGAGCTTTTTAATTTAGTGTTTAGGGTTTAGGTCTTAGGTTTAGGGTTTAGGGTTTAGGATTTTAGGTTTTGGGTTAGGGTTTAGGGTTAAGTATAAGGGTTTAGGGTTTTGGATTTTGGGTATAGACTTTAGGGTTTTGAGTTTAGGATTTAGCGTTTAGGGTTTAGAGTTTGGATTTATGATTTAGGGTTTTGAGTTTACAATTTCTTATTTATGTTTTATAGTTTAGGGTTTAGGGGTTAGAGTTTGGATTTAGGGTTTAGGGTTTAGGGTTTAAAGTTAGGGTTTTGAGTTTAGGATTTATAATTTAGGGTTTAGAATTTAGGGTTTAGGGTTTAGAGTTTAGGGTTTAAGGTTTTGGGTTTAGGGTTTAAAGTTATTGGTTTAGGGTTTAGAGTTTTGGATTCAGGCCTTAGGATTTAGGGTCTTGTTTTAGTGTTTTGAGTTTGGATTAAGTGTTAAGGGTTTAGGGTTTAGGTTTAGGGTTTATGGTTTAGCGTTAAGGGTTTATGGTTTAGGGCTTAGCATTTAGCGTTTAGGATTTAAGGTTTAGGGTTTAGGGTTTAGAGTTTAGAGTGTGTGGTTCAGGGTATATGTTTTGGGGTTTAGGCTTTATGATTTCGGGTTTAGAGTTTTCAATTTAGGGTTTAGGGTTATGCTCTATGGTCTAGAGTTTAGAGTTTAGCATTTAGGGTTTATGGACTAAAGTTTAAGGAATAGGGTTTTGAGTTGAGGTTTTAGGGTTTAGGATTTAGTGTTTAGGATTTCGGGGTTTGGGTTTAGAGTTTAGATTTAGGGTTTAGGGTTTATGGTTTAAGGTTTAGGGTTTAGGTTTACGATTTTGAGTTTGCAATTATGGGTTTTGGGGTTTTAGGGGTTAGAGTTTAGATTTAGGGTTTAGGGTTAGGTGTTAGGGTTTTGAGTTTAGGGTTTAGGGTTTAGAGTTTTTGATTTAGGGTTTTGGGCTTAGGGTTGAGGGTTTAAGATTTACGATATAAGGTTTAGCGTTTAGGGTCTGGAGTTTAGGATTAGGGTTTATGTTTTAGGGTTTAGGGTTTAGAATTTGGATTTACGGTTTAAGATTTTGGTTAAGGGTATAAGGTTTAGGGTTAGGGTGTAGGGGTTAGGGTTTAGGGTTTAGGATTTATCTTTTAGGATTTAGGGTTTAGGGTTTAGGATTAAGCATTTAAGGTTTAGGGTTTAGGGTATATGGTTTAGAGTTTAGAGTTTGGATTTTGGGTGTAGGGCTTAACATTTTGAATTTAGGGTTTAGAGTTTAGGATTTAGGGTTTTGGGATTAGGGTTGAGGGTTTAAGATTTACAGTTTAAGGTTTAGGGTTTAGGGTTTGGAGTTTAGGATTAGGGTTTAGGATTTAGGGTTTAGGGTTTAGAATTTGGATTTAGGGATTAGGATTAGGGTTAAGGGTTTAAAGTTTAGGGTTAGGGTTAGGGTTTAAGAGTTATCATTTAGGGTTTAGGGATTAGGGATTAGGGATTAGAGTTCATGGTTTAGGATTTATGTCTAAACCGTAAATCCTAAACCGTTTTAAGTTCAGGGTTTAGCGTTTAGGTTTAGTGTTTAGGATTTAGGATTTAGGGTTTTGGGTTTCGCGTTAGGGTTTGCATTTTGAGTTTAGGATTTAGGGAATAGGGTTAGTGTTTAGGTTTAGAGTTTGGAATTTAGGGTTTAGGGTTTAGAGGATGGATTTGGGGTTTAGTGTTTAGGGTTTAGAGTTTTGAGTTTAGGATTTAGAGTTTAGGACTTACGGTTTAGGGTTTTAGTTTTTAAAGTTTAGAGTTTGGATTTAGGATTTAGGCTTCAGGGTTTAGGGTTAAGCGTTTAGGTATTAGGTTTTAGGGCTTAGGTTATAGGGTTTAGTATTGTTTAGGGTCTAGGGTTTTGGATTTAGAGTGTAGGATTTATGGTTTATGGTTTGGGTTTTAGGGTTTAGGGTTGACGGTTTAGGTTTTCCTTTTAGGATTTATGGTTTGGGGTTTACTGTTTAGGGTTTAGGGTTTAATGTTTAAGATTTTGAGTTTACGATTTCGAGCTTAGGGTTTAGGTTTTAGAGGTTCGATTTTGCATTTAGGGCTCAGGGTTATGTTTTTAGGGTTTAGAATTTAGGGTTTAGTGTTTAGGGTAAGAGTTAGGGTTTAGAGTTTAGAATTTTGATTTAAGGTTTAGGGTTTATGATTTGGGATTTATGTTTCAGTGTTTATGCTTTAGAGTTTGGATTTAGGTTTAATGGTAGTTTAGGGTTTAGGATTTAGTGTTTAGCGTTTAAGGTTTAGGATTTGAGGTTGGATTTAGGGTTTAGGTTTGGGATTACTATTTAGGGTTTTGAGTTTAGTAATTAAGGTTTAGGGTTTAGGGTTTAGAGTTTGTAATTACGATTTAGGGTTTTGGTTTTAATGTATAGGGTTTAGGGTTTATACGGTAGAGGGTTTAGGGTTTAGAGTTTGTAGGATGTAGGCTTCAGGGTTTAGTGTTTAGGATTTAGGGTTTAGGGTTTAGGATTCAGGGTTTAGGCTGTAGAATTTAGGTTTTAGGGTATATGGTATAGGGTTTTGGGTATATGGAATAGGGTTTAAGGTATTGGATTTAGGATTTATGGTTTAGGGTATAGGGCTTAGGGTTTACTATTTAGGCTATAGGCTTTAGGTTTTTGGGTATAGGGTTTAGGGTTTTGGGTGTAGGCCTTAGGGTTTAGAATTAAGGATTTAGGGTTTAGGGTATAGGGCTTACAATTTAGTATTTAGGATTTAGGATTTAGGGTTTAGGGTTTAGGGTTTGGGGTATAGGATTTAGTGTTTAGGCTTGAGTGTTTAGGTTTAGGGTTTAGGGTTTAGAGTTTAGGGTTTAGGGTTTAAGATTTAGGGTTTAGGGTTTAGCGTTAGGGTTTAGGGTTTAAGGTTTTGTGTTTAGAGTTTAGAGTTTAGGATTTGGGGTTTAGGGTTTATGGTTTAGAGTTTGGATTTAGGGTTTAGGGTTTAGGGTTTATGGTTGGGGTTAGGGTTTAGGGTTTTTTGTTTAGAAGTTAGGGTTTAGGGTTTAGAGGTTAGTATTTTGGATTTAGGCTTTAGGATTTAGGGTTTAGGGTGAAGGGTTTTTGGTTTAGTGTTTAGGGTTTATGGTTTATGGTTTAAAGTATTGGGTTTAGGGTTTATGGTGTAGGGTTCAAGGTTCAAGGTTTATGGTTAACGGTATAGGGTTTTAGGGTTTAGGGTTTTGTATTTTGGGTTTAGGGTTTAAGATTTAGGGCTTAGGCTTTAGGATTTAGGGTATGGAGTTTAGAGTTTAGGGTTTAGTGTATAGAGTTTGGATTTAGGGTTTAGAATATAGGTTTAGGGTTTTGAGTTTTTTTTTTTTTTTTTTTTATTTGAACGACCCTTGATGGGGTCAGGGGCTTAGCAACACCCCCAGGCCTTATCATAGATACTTAAAAGAAAATACAAGGATGGGGGTATAACCTTACCTCCGTTTCATGGTGGTACTAAGTTGGTAGCCTACTGTACACAGTAGGTTCTCCAACACTTTCCCAAATAAACCAAAAGATCCTATCCTCTATGAACCTATATGAGAGGACTCCTCTCGATACAAAGATTCTAGGAATGCATAAAAGAGGGAGACTCTCCCCTTACAATAAGGTAAACACCAAATCTACCTAACAAGGGGGAACATCAAGAGAGGATGACAGAGGGATCATCAAGAGGTGAAGGAAATTGAAAGAGTTCAGGCTTCTTCGTATTTCCTTCATTTGGTGAATAGCTTAGGGGGGTTCTTTAATTCTCTTCAGTATCCTCCTTCTGAATTTTGTCATTCCTGTTTTGTCCTGTTTGATGTGTGCTAAAGTCAACTTTGGGAGTTGTTGGCTGCTGCAATACACCTGTGGTCTGGTAATCTGATGACTGTGCTTAGCTAAGGAGTCTGCTACGGCATTTGCCTCCCTGAGAGTGTGACAGCATTTGAAATGGGTGAATTGATTGGCCAGTTGGTGAAGTTTCTGTACTTGAGCTGTGATATTCCAAGGAATGGCAGTGTTGTTTATAATCCAGTCCACCAGTAGCTGGGAATCGACTTCAAGGATTACATTAGTGTACTTCAGCTGAGCACATTTAGTTAGGCCAAAAATTGCAGCCTCCACTTCTGCCTGGTTGTTGGTTCCTGTCCCCAAAGGGGCTGAGAATGCCATGATAACCTCTCCCCATTGGTTCCTGAGAACTCCCCTTGCACCCATGTTGCCAGGATTTCCTAGAGTACTCCCATCAGTGTTGAGTTTTACCCATCTGTCCTGTGGCCTAGTCCATTGAACAGCAGTAATCTTGATCTCTTGTGTGCATTTCTCTATAATAGAGCAAAGTTTGTTCCACTCCAAGGGCCAAGAAATGTACGGGATGACTGTGTATAGCAGCTTGAAGGTGTCCAGGATCACTAAGTGTTTTACCCTTGCAATGTTAGTCGGCTTACCTCCATGTTTGTTTGCACATCTATTCTTCCACAAATTCCAACAAGTGAAGATAGGTGTGGATTGAAGAATTAGTTTGTGTGCTGTATTGTTGTATGTAGTGCTCCACCACCTCATGATCATGCTCCTAATCGATAAGTAGTCAGTTGGTATACCTAAAGAAACAGCAAAGTATCTCCATACCCTCTTGGCAAATGTTCCTGAGCTGAAGGTATGGTCGATGGTATCAGCACCTGGAGATTTACAGCAGTAGCATTTACTGGGTTCCACTCCAAATTTGAACAGCTTTTCATTAGTAGGAAGCTTCCCCCTTAGCACTCTCCAAAGCAGGAAGGAGCATTTGAAGGGGATATTTTTCTGCCAGGTGTAGGTATTAACTGCAGTTTTAACTTTAGTCTCTCGAATACTATTCCATGCAGAAGAAATAGAGAAAAGTCCATTAGGACTGAGGTCCCATACTGCCTGATCAGGAAGGTCTTGCTGTAACTGAAGCTGAGTAGAGAGAATGTTGTGTACGTGACTTTGTGGGGCTAGATGAATCGCTTTAGTTTTGTTCCACTGGCCTCTCTCCAAGAAATCCTCTACCTTGTCGTTGTTGAGCCTGTTACTAACATTGGTGTAGAGGGCCAAAGGGCCTACACCTAGCCAATCATCCCACCAAAAAGAGCAGGAGCCATTTCTGATTTTCCAGTGAATGTGCTTTTCTACTGTCTTTTTGTTTCTCATCATCAGCCTCCAAGCTTGGGATTCACCCGTATCCCATTTTTTACTTATAGGATGAGATCTTTGGCAGTATTTTGCCCTTAGAAACTCCCCCCATAAGGTTTGCTTGGTCCTAAATGTCCACCATTGCTTGAATTGAAAAGCTTGACACACATCCTTCAAGAGTTTAACTCCAATTCCCCCTTCCTCATAAGGGAAACTTAAATTTTTCCAAGAAGACCAATGATATTTTTTCCTTTCAGTTCTCCACCCCCAGAAGAATTCAGCCATAATGTCTTGGATCTGCTTGATGATAGTTGAAGGAGGAGTAGTAGCTGATAAGATGTGAATAGGAAGAGACTGTAGTACATGTTTGATCAGAGTTACTTTGCCTCCATAACTCAACATCTTGGATTGCCATCCAGTAATTCTATTCACAACCTTGCTGATAAGCTCAGAGAAGTATATAGTCTTAGATCTTCCTATGAAAATAGGACACCCAAGATAAGTGATGGGAGCTTCTTTCTGATGGAACCCTGTATATTTCTTGACTCTGTCACAGGTAGTCTTGAAGGCATTGGAGTGTAGTAAGAAGTGACTTTTTGCCTTGTTAATAAGCTGGCCAGAAGTCTTCTCATAAGTATTCAAGGTGTGCATAATAAGTTTAAGAGACTGCCTCCTACCAGAGGTGAAAATAATAATGTCATCAGCAAAACTGAGGTGGTTAATCTGAGGGCCTCTCCTTTCCATATAGAAGCCATGATACAAAGGGTTGTGGTGCAGCCTGTTCAAGGATCTTGACAGCATCTCAGCTCCTAAAATAAATAGGGCTGGGGATAAGGGGTCTCCCTGTTTAAGGCCCCCAGTAGAGTGAAAAAAACCATATCTTTTGCCATTGATGATGATAGAGTACCAGTTATTAGCCATTATTCTCCAAACCATATCAATGAAAAATTCCTCAAACCCTATTTTCCTGAGTACCAAGCAGATGTAGGACCAAGAGACCCTGTCATAGGCCTTTGCCATATCAAGCTTGATCACAACGTTGCTACCAATGTTAGGTTTTTTAATCTGGTGTATAATCTCTTGTGCTAGCATGATATTCTCAGATATGCTTCTACCCTTAACAAAGCCAGACTGATTAGGAGAGATTAAGCTAGGTAGGATAGGAGCCAATCTGAGGCACAGTAGCTTTGAAATAATCTTGCTGGTGAAGTTACTGAGACTGATAGGTCTGAATTCAGACAACTTATTAGGCTGATTCACCTTGGGGAGGAGGATCAGACAAGTATGTGAGAAGTATTTGGGGATCATCTGGCCACTGAAGAAGGCCTGAACCACTGCCAACAAATCCTCTTTAATAATATTCCAGCACTTCTGGAAAAACCAACCATTCATACCATCCGGACCTGCCGCTGAATTAGGATTCATGGAATATATCACTTCTTTAAGCTCTTGTATTGTAGGCATAGCTTTCATCCTCTCATTTTGCTCATGACTAACCATTCTGGGAATACAGTTCATGGGTATTTCATCTATAAGTTCCTGATTACCTGTGAATATGTTCTGGAAGTATTCACATGCAATCTGTGCAATTTGCTCATCTCCCTGAACCCACTCATCATTATCTTTTTGAATTTTGTGAATAAACAATCTCCTTCTTCTTCCCCTAATTAAGGCATGGAAATACTTAGAGTTACCATCTCCTTCCTTAAACCACTGTAACTGAGTTTTCTGTTTAAGGATAGAGTCTTCAAGTTTCATGCATCTGATATATTCAGCATTAATACTATGCAGCTGAGCTCTATTCTCCTCTGTATTGTTGTGGATAAGATTTTCCTCCATTACCCTGACTCTTTCCTCATACTCAGAGCCTTTGTATAAATGTCCCCAAACTGTTCCTTTGACCAGACACTGAGAGTAGCTGCCAATCTCTTCAGTTTCTGATGAAAAGTCCACATGGAATTACCTTCAATAGGCCTAGTCCAGCATTGAGTGACTGTTTCATGGAAGGAAGGTTGACTAGTCCAAACATTAAGGAATTTAAAGTATCTGATACCCTCATCAGTTCTGGCCTTCATCTCCATGAGTAATGGACAATGATCAGACCCCACTGAAGGAAGATGAGTGACACTAGTATGAGGCATAACCTGTAACCACATATCATTAGCCATAGCTCTGTCCAGCCTTTTCCAGATTCTGAAGTTGACACCCCTCTGGTTAGACCAGGTAAATTTAGGCCCATTGAACCCCAAATCAATAAGTCCACAAGCTTCTATAACACCAATGAAGTCAATACTCTTCCTCATGTTATATGGAATGCCTCCCAATTTTTCATCAGTTTCCTTGATAACATTGAAGTCGCCTACAGTGCACCAAGGAGTTGCATCTCTAGAGTCTGCAATGTGGAGGAGTCTGTCCCATAGGGGCCTCCTAAGATAATCCTTGCATTTGGCATACACAAAAGTCTTGATAAACATAGCAGGAGCTTCATTATGGTTGAGTTCACATGTAATCTGTTGTTCATCATTTTCAATTACACTGCAGGTAATATCATTGATCCAGAACAGCCAAATTTTTCCATTGGGGTTACTAATGGCATGATCCATGGCAAGCATACTTTTAAATATATTTATATTGGTATTGTCTGAAAAAGGTTCTAGAATAGCTAGCATAGACACATGATAAATGTTCTTCAATTTTTTGAGTCTTTCAATAACACCTTGGGTATTTATTCCTCTAACATTCCATATGATTGTACTAATCATTGAGATGATTTAGATGTAAACAATCTAGTGTTTGGTCTTCCTGCAGTCACAGGAATGTTAGAAGAGTTTTTTTTGAGTGGGAGTCTCTCCAACTGCATGCCTCTGGGGGAGAGACCCTGCTTGCTGGTGATCTGGTGGAGTTCCTTGTCAAGTTCTGTATCAATGTTGGGACTGAAAGCTTTGATCAAGAATTCACATGTCTCATCATCCTCCTCCTGATCATTTTCAGGTGGAATTTCTTCTTCTATTTCATCCTCTGAATTAATCACTTCATATTCATCTACAACTTTTACCTTGGCCTGGTCTGGAGGTTTCCTAGGAGTAGGAGTGTTATACTGAGCTTTGAGGGGGATCACATCCATAGCTTGTTCAACCATGATGAATTTTTTGCAGGAGTTAGGGTCTTCAGGATCTGCATGAACATTGTTGTTGTTTCTGTTCTGTTCCTTTAATTGTTGTGTAGCTTGTTTTCTCTTGGTAGCCTCTCTCTTTTTCTTGCTAGGTTTGTTCTTACTCTTTGGAGTTTCAGCTTGCTTACTGGAGCTTGCCTTGTTACCCATATCCTTAGCCATAGAACCTTGTGCCTGATTATGCCCTTCTTTAGTGGCCTGTAGCTGTGGATCCTTTTCTCTGGTACCCTGATGATTTTGTTCTTTCTGATGTTGAGTAGTATTTCTAGTGGTGGTAGGAGTTTGGTGATCTCTCTTATGATCAGCCCTTAGGTTCCCATGTACTGACTGAGATCCATCCCTCCCCACAGGTTCCCCTTCCTGCAAGTTAGTAGTTTTCTCCTTCACAGCCAACCTCCCTCCATCAGCTTCATCACCAACAGATAAACAAGGGGTTACAGGGGCTGGGGATTCAATTCCAGCATGATGTTTAGGAACATCGGTAACAGGGGAGGGGGTAGTGAGGTTCTGATCACCAGACACCTCTAATACATTAGCAGTGGGTTCAGCAATCATACCTGGTCCCTGCACCTGCTGCGCCTGAGCTGTTCTGTTCTTCAGTACCTGTAAAGGAGGATTTTGGTTCATACCTTGGTCCTGCTTTGCTTGTTGATTCTTGTTTTTCTTTTTAGTCTGAGTTTGCCACTGTTCTTCTTTGTGTGTTGTATCTACTTCAGCTTGTCCTTTTTCCTTGTTGTTCCTGTTTGATTGAGATTTCCTTTGGTCATCTTCTTGCTGCTGGCTACCTCTAGGATTTTGATTTTGCTGCTTCTCTTGGGTTTTCACTTTGGTTTCTCCTTCCTTTCTTTTCTTATTTTCATCATCTCTTTCCTTTAAAGGGCATTCATCTATAAGGTGGCCTTGATGTTTACAATAAAGACAGTAGGAGGGCACATCTTCAAACTCAATAATCTGCCATTTGCCCATAGAAGGGTCCTTTTCTGAAAAACCCATCCAAACATGTTGAGGTCTCTCCTTGGTGATATCAATTTGAACTCTTACCTTTGCCACACTACCCCTAGTCTTTTGCATGGTTGCAGAGTCCAAATAGAGGGCCTTACCAACATGAGACAACAAAGGAGTGAGGATGTCCATATAGTAGCAATGCCAGGGGAGTTCAGGCAGTGTGATCCAAATGGGGACAATGGGGGTTTCTTCAGCAGGTTTAAAAGTAGGAGTCCACACCTGCAACCTCATTAAATGACCAGCAATATACATTTTTTGTTTTGTCCAAACAGATATATGATCTGCTTCATTATCTAAATCAATATAAACATGTCTCGAGTTGAAATGAGCAATTTTAACACCCCCAGTGAGTTCAGATTGAGCAATGAAACTTTTTCTAATTATTTCCATTTTAGGCATAGCATTGGTGAATTTTCCAACAAGTGTATACTTACATCTACCAGACATTTTCTGCAGAAAGTCAGCCTCATGAAATGTAATGGAGGGATAGCCTTGTCTAATGGATATGATGGGAGGGACTATATCCGTAGGAATAGCATTTTTGATTTGGTTAGCTCGAAGTCTAGTAGCTAAGGATTGAGTGACTGTGGGAGGTGCCGGGTCAGGGATTTGGATATTGGTAAAGGAGCTGTTCCCGGGAGGTTTACTTTGATTCTGTTTGGGACTGTTTTGGTTGAGTCTTTGCTGATTAGGTCGGTAGATGTCGAAGTTGGAAGAAATCTTGATAGGAGGGGGCACCTGAACTCCCAAGTTGTTCCTCGTGCCAGTAATCTTTTCCGACTGACTCGAGATTTCATTTCCAACCACCTGCACCTTCTCTTGACCTCTTTCGATCTCATCATGACTGGAGAGATTGTGATCATTAGAGGTAAAGTTAACAGACTTACCTGCCTTGTCCTTGCTGATGCAGGGTTGGATTTCATCAAATCCATTGGCTGGCATTCCTGTATTTCCTTTGTCCGTAATATTTTGTTTAACTCTCCATGTTGTCTTCTCCCCTTTGTCATGTTTCTCCTTCGATGTTCCTGCAGTTCCATTTGCTTCTGTGTATTGTGCAGCCATGGATTGTAGAGGTAATGTATCCCGAGCAGCCTGTGTGATCCTCTGCATCTGCAACTCTTTGGTTCTTTTGGTGATCAAAGTATCCTGGTCTTGTGACCTTGCTTCCTTCCATGGTTCATCCTTGTTGTGATTATCCTCCGTTATTGCGACTTGATCCTGAAATTTAGGAGACGAGTAGTTGTTAATGTGTTGTTGATTAGATGATTCTATTACCTTAGATATGTTATCCTCATTACAGGGAATCGTTTGTTGCACTGGTTCCTCTTCACAGCCGACCGGAGCTCCGGCGACTGTGTCCGATTTCTCACCGCCAATAATTTCGCCGTCAAATTCATTTGGAATTCTTATGGGAGATGCCTCTTGTCGTGGGGATGATTCCCCAGTAATAGAAACTTCATTTCTTCCACCGGAAGATGGTCGAATATGAAGGCGCACCGTCGGCGATTTGGAGGCGATATCTGGAGACTTTCTTTTCATATTTCCTTCGATTTGAGTGATAGAAATGTTTGATTCTTGGAATGGTGGTAGATCTTTAGCTGTAGATTCCGAATTTACACTTGAATTAACACGAATCATCCCCGATTGCTCTAGGGACATAATCTTTCGAGCCCAGTCCAGCTCCTCTTCCGAAATCGCGACGTGGATCGCTTCAATTCTTCGCAATTTCGAGGAGTTAGCTGATGAATCTGATGAAGCGTCTGGCTGGGGTTTGTAGCTACTGGAGTTCCACACCGACTGGGATTGGTCCGGTGGTCGGAGCTGCCTCCCCGGCGGCGCTGTGGCCATTTTCGCAGCTGACAATCTTTTCCAAGTGACCGTTGAATTTTAGCCGTTAGGCTAAATCCAAGGAGTGTTTTTTAGTGAGAGATTTTTAAGTGAGAGAAAAAAATTGAGAAATGAGGAAGCGATGGGGTTTTGAGTTTAGGATTTAGAGT
Organism: Solanum bulbocastanum; assembly: GCA_037074985.1. NCBI lineage: Eukaryota > Viridiplantae > Streptophyta > Magnoliopsida > Solanales > Solanaceae > Solanum > Solanum bulbocastanum. Next base: position 29,324,871 of record CM073601.1, on the reverse strand, counting down.
TTAGGGTTTAGGGTTCATGGTTTAGAGTTTGGATTTAGGGCTTAGGGTTTAGGTTTAGGGTCTAGGGCTTAACGTTTAAGGTTAAGGGTTTAGGGTTTGGGGTTTAAAGTTTAAGGTTCAGGGTTTAGGGTTTATGTTATAGGGTTTAGGATTGGGGTTTGAGGTTTAGAGTTTGGATTTAGGCTTTAGGGTTTAGGGTTTTGAGCTTATAATTGAGGGTTTAGGGTTTACGATTTAGGGTTTTGAGTTTAGGGTTTAGGGTTTAGGATTTTGGGTATATGGTTTAGGGGTTAGAGTTTGGATTCAGCGTGTAGTGTTTAACACTTAGGTTTTGGTTTTAGGGTTTAGTGGTTAGTGTTTAGGATTTGGTCTTTAGGGTTTAGGTTTATGATTAGGGTTAAGGGTTTAGGGATTAGGGATGGGTTTAGGGTTTAGGGTTTTGAGTTTAGGATTTAGGGTTTAGGATTTAGAGTTTAGGACTTAGGGTTTAGGTTTTTAGTGTTTAAAGATTAGAGTTTGGATTTAGGATTTAGGCTTCATGGTTTAGGGTTAAGTGTTTAGGTTTTATGGTTTAGTGTCTAGGGTAAGAGTTAGGTTTTAGGGTTTAGAATTTTGATTTATGGTTTAGGTTCAGGGTTTAGGGTTTAAGGTTCAGAGCTTATGATTTAGGATTTATGTTTTAGGTTCTATGCTTTATTGTTCGGATTTAGGGTTAATGGTAGTTTAGGTTTTAGGTTTTAGGATTTAGGGTTTAGGGTTTAAGGGTTAGGATTTGAGATTGGATTTAGGGTTTAGGGTTTAGGTTTGGGATTACGATTTAGGATTTTGAGTTTAGGATTTAAGGTTTAGGGTTTAGGGTTTAGTATTTAGGGTTTAGGGTTTATGGTTTAGAGTACAGTGTTTAGGGTTTAGGGTTTTGTGTTTTGGGTGTAGAGTTTGGGTTTGAGGGTTTAGCGTGTGGGCTTTAGGGTTTACAATTAAGGATCCAGGGTTTAGCGTTTAGGTTTAGTTTTAGGTTTAGTGTGTAGGATTTAGGGTTTTGGGTTTCGCGTTAGGGTTTGCATTTTGAGTTTAGGATTTAGGGAATAGGGTTAGTGTTTAGGTTTAGAGTTTGGAATTTAGGGTTTAGGGTTTAGAGGATGGATTTGGGGTTTAGTGTTTAGGGTTTAGAGTTTTGAGTTTAGGATTTAGAGTTTAGGACTTACGGTTTAGGGTTTTAGTTTTTAAAGTTTAGAGTTTGGATTTAGGATTTAGGCTTCAGGGTTTAGGGTTAAGCGTTTAGGTATTAGGTTTTAGGGCTTAGGTTATAGGGTTTAGTATTGTTTAGGGTCTAGGGTTTTGGATTTAGAGTGTAGGATTTATGGTTTATGGTTTGGGTTTTAGGGTTTAGGGTTGACGGTTTAGGTTTTCCTTTTAGGATTTATGGTTTGGGGTTTACTGTTTAGGGTTTAGGGTTTAATGTTTAAGATTTTGAGTTTACGATTTCGAGCTTAGGGTTTAGGTTTTAGAGGTTCGATTTTGCATTTAGGGCTCAGGGTTATGTTTTTAGGGTTTAGAATTTAGGGTTTAGTGTTTAGGGTAAGAGTTAGGGTTTAGAGTTTAGAATTTTGATTTAAGGTTTAGGGTTTATGATTTGGGATTTATGTTTCAGTGTTTATGCTTTAGAGTTTGGATTTAGGGTTAATGGTAGTTTAGGGTTTAGGATTTAGTGTTTAGCGTTTAAGGTTTAGGATTTGAGGTTGGATTTAGGGTTTAGGTTTGGGATTACTATTTAGGGTTTTGAGTTTAGTAATTAAGGTTTAGGGTTTAGGGTTTAGAGTTTGTAATTAGTATTTAGGGTTTTGGTTTTAATGTATAGGGTTTAGGGTTTATACGGTATAGGGTTTAGGGTTTAGAGTTTGTAGGATGTAGGCTTCAGGGTTTAGTGTTTAGGATTTAGGGTTTTGGGTTTAGGATTCAGGGTTTAGGCTGTAGAATTTAGGTTTTAGGGTATATGGTATAGGGTTTTGGGTATATGGAATAGGGTTTAGGGTATTGGATTTAGGATTTATGGTTTAGGGTATAGGGCTTAGGGTTTACTATTTAGGCTATAGGCTTTAGGTTTTTGGGTATAGGGTTTAGGGTTTTGGGTGTAGGCCTTAGGGTTTAGAATTAAGGATTTAGGGTTTAGGGTATAGGGCTTACAATTTAGTATTTAGGATTTAGGATTTAGGGTTTAGGGTTTAGGGTTTGGGGTATAGGATTTAGTGTTTAGGCTTGAGTGTTTAGGTTTAGGGTTTAGGGTTTAGAGTTTAGGGTTTAGGATTTAGGGTTTAGCGTTAGGGTTTAGGGTTTAAGGTTTTGTGTTTAGAGTTTAGAGTTTAGGATTTAGGGTTTAGGGTTTATGGTTTAGAGTTTGGATTTAGGGTTTAGGGTTTAGGGTTTATGGTTGGGGTTAGGGTTTAGGGTTTTTTGTTTAGAAGTTAGGGTTTAGGGTTTAGAGGTTAGTATTTTGGATTTAGGCTTTAAGATTCAGGGTTTAGGGAGAAGGGTTTTTGGTTTAGTGTTTAGGGTTTATGGTTTATGGTTTAAAGTATTGGGTTTAGGGTTTATGGTGTAGGGTTCAAGGTTCAAGGTTTATGGTTAACGGTATAGGGTTTTAGGGTTTACGGTTTTGGATTTTGGGTTTAGGGTTTAAGATTTAGGGCTTAGGCTTTAGGATTTAGGGTATGGAGTTTAGAGTTTAAGGTTTAGTGTATAGAGTTTGGATTTAGGGTTTAGTATATAGGTTTAGGGTTTTGAGTTTAGGATTTAGAGTTTAGGGTTTAGGGTTCATGGTTTAGAGTTTGGATTTAGGGCTTAGGGTTTAGGTTTAGGGTCTAGGGCTTAACGTTTAAGGTTAAGGGTATAAAGTTTAAGGTTCAGGGTTTAGGATTTATGTTATAGGGTTTAGGATTGGGGTTTGAGGTTTAGAGTTTGGATTTAGGCTTTAGGGTTTAGGGTTTTGAGCTTGTAATTAAGGGTTTAGGGTTTACGATTTAGGGTTTTGAGTTTAGGGTTTAGGGTTTAGGATTTTGGGTATATGGTTTAGGGGTTAGAGTTTGGATTCAGCGTGTAGTGTTTACCACTTAGGTTTTGGTTTTAGGGTTTAGTGGTTAGTATTTAGGATTTGGTCTTTAGGGTTTAGGGTTTATGATTAGGGTTAAGGGTTTTGAGTTTAGGGTTTAGGGATTAGGGATGGGTTTAGGGTTTAGGGTTTTGAGTTTAGGATTTAGGGTTTAGGATTTAGAGTTTAGGACTGAGGGTTTAGGTTTTTAGTTTTTAAAGATTAGAGTTTGGATTTAGGATTTAGGCTTCATGGTTTTGGGTTAACTGTTTAGGTTTTATGGTTTAGTGTCTAGGGTAAGAGTTAGGTTTTAGGGTTTAGAATTTTGATTTATGGTTTAGGTTTAGGGTTTAGGGTTTAAGGTTCAGAGCTTATGATTTTGGATTTATGTTTTAGGTTCTATGCTTTATTGTTCGGATTTAGGGTTAATGGTAGTTTAGGTTTTAGGTTTTAGGATTTAGGGTTTAGGGTTTAAGGGTTAGGATTTGAGATTGGATTTAGGGTTTAGGGTTTAGGTTTGGGATTACGATTTAGGATTTTGAGTTTTGGATTTAAGGTTTAGGGTTTAGGGTTTAGTATTTAGGGTTTAGGGTTTATGGTTTAGAGTACAGTGTTTAGGGTTTAGGGTTTTGTGTTTTTGGTGTAGAGTTTGAGTTTGAGGGTTTAGCGTGTGGGCTTTAGGGTTTACAATTAAGGATCCAGGGTTTAGCGTTTCGGTTTAGTTTTAGGTTTAGTGTTTAGGATTTAGGGTTTTGGGTTTCGCGTTAGGGTTTGCATTTTGAGTTTAGGATTTGGGGAATAGGGTTAGTGTTTAGGTTTAGAGTTTGGAATTTATGGTTTAGGGTTTAGAGGATGGATTTGGGGTTTAGTGTTTAGGGTTTAGAGTTTTGAGTTTAGGATTTAGAGTTTAGGACTTACGGTTTAGGGTTTTAGTTTTTAAAGTTTAGAGTTTGGATTTAGGATTTAGGCTTCAGGGTTTAGGGTTAAGCGTTTAGGTATTAGGTTTTAGGGCTTAGGTTATAGGGTTTAGTATTGTTTAGGGTCTAGGGTTTTGGATTTAGAGTGTAGGATTTATGGTTTATGGTTTGGGTTTTAGGGTTTAGGGTTGACGGTTTAGGTTTTCCTTTTAGGATTTATGGTTTGGGGTTTAGTGTTTAGGGTTTAGGGTTTAATGTTTAAGATTTTGAGTTTACGATTTTAGGATTTATGGTTTTAGAGGTTCGATTTTGCATTTAGGGCTCAGGGTTATGTTTTTAGGGTTTAGAATTTAGGGTTTAGTGTTTAGGGTAAAAGTTAGGGTTTAGAGTTTAGAATTTTGATTTAAGGTTTAGGGTTTATGATTTGGGATTTATGTTTCAGTGTTTATGCTTTAGAGTTTGGATTTAGGTTTAATGGTAGTTTAGGGTTTAGGATTTAGTGTTTAGCGTTTAAGGTTTAGGATTTGAGGTTGGATTTAGGGTTTAGGTTTGGGATTACTATTTAGGGTTTTGAGTTTAGTAATTAAGGTTTAGGGTTTAGGGTTTAGAGTTTGTAATTAGTATTTAGGGTTTTGGTTTTAATGTATAGGGTTTAGGGTTTATACGGTATAGGGTTTAGGGTTTAGAGTTTGTAGGATGTAGGCTTCAGGGTTTAGTGTTTAGGATTTGGGGTTTAGGGTTTAGGATTCAGGGTTTAGGCTGTAGAATTTAGGTTTTATGGTATATGGTATAGGGTTTTGGGTATATGGAATAGGGTTTAGGGTATTGGATTTAGGATTTATGGTTTAGCGTATAGGGCTTAGGGTTTACTATTTAGGCTATAGGCATTAGGTTTTTGGGTATAGGGTTTAGGGTTTTGGGTGTTGGCCTTAGGGTTTAGAATTAAGGATTTAGGGTTTAGGGTATAGGGCTTACAATTTAGTATTTAGGATTTAGGATTTAGGGTTGAGGGTTTAGGGTTTGGGGTATAGGATTTAGTGTTTAGGCTTGAGTGTTTAGGTTTAGGGTTTAGGGTTTAGAGTTTAGGGTTTAGGGTTTAGGGTTTAGCATTAGGGTTTAGGGTTTAAGGTTTTGTGTTTAGAGTTTAGAGTTTAGGATTTAGGGTTTAGGGTTTATGGTTTAGAGTTTGGATTTAGGGTTTAGGGTTTAGGGTTTATGGTTGGGGTTAGGGTTTAGGGTTTTTTGTTTAGAAGTTAGGGTTTAGGGTTTAGAGGTTAGTATTTTGGATTTAGGCTTTAGGATTCAGGGTTTAGGGTGAAGTGTTTTTGGTTTAGTGTTTAGGGTTTATGGTTTATGGTTTAAAGTATTGGGTTTAGGGTTTATGGTGTAGTGTTCAAGGTTCAAGGTTTATGGTTAACGGTATAGGGTTTTAGGGTTTAGGGTTTTGGATTTTGGGTTTAGGGTTTAAGATTTAGGGGTTAGGCTTTAGGATATAGGGTATGGAGTTTAGAGTTTAGGGTTTAGTGTATAGAGTTTGGATTTAGGGTTTAGGATATAGGTTTAGGGTTTTGAGTTTAGGATTTAGAGTTTAGGGTTTAGGGTTCATGGTTTAGAGTTTGGATTTAGGGCTTAGGGTTTAGGTTTAGGGTCTAGGGCTTAACGTTTACGGTTAAGGGTTTAGGGTTTGCGGTTTAAAGTTTAAGGTTCAGGGTTTAGGGTTTATGTTATAGGGTTTAGGATTGGGGTTTGAGGTTTAGAGTTTGGATTTAGGCTTTAGGGTTTAGGGTTTTGAGCTTATAATTGAGGGTTTAGGGTTTACGATTTAGGGTTTTGAGTTTAGGGTTTAGGGTTTAGGATTTTGGGTATATGGTTTAGGGGTTAGAGTTTGGATTCAGCGTGTAGTGTTTACCACTTAGGTTTAGGTTTTAGGGTTTAGTGGTTAGTATTTAGGATTTGGTCTTTAGGGTTTAGGGTTTATGATTAGGGTTAAGGGTTTTGAGTTTAGGGTTTAAGGTTTATGATTAGGGATGGGATTAGGGTTTTGAGTTTAGGATTTAGGGTTTAGGATTTAGAGTTTAGGACTTAGGGTTTAGGTTTTTAGTGTTTAAAGATTATTGTTTGGATTTAGGATTTAGGCTTCATGGTTTAGGGTTAAGTGTTTAGGTTTTATGGTTTAGTGTCTAGGGTAAGATCTAGGTTTTAGGGTTTAGAATTTTGATTTATGGTTTAGGTTTAGGGTTTAGGGTTTAGAGCTTATGATTTAGGATTTATGTTTTAGGTTCTATGCTTTATTGTTCGGATTTAGGGTTAATGGTAGTTTAGGGTTTAGGTTTTAGGATTTAGGGTTTAGGGTTTAAGGGTTAGGATTTGAGATTGGATTTAGGGTTTAGGGTTTAGGTTTGGGATTACGATTTAGGATTTTGAGTTTAGGATTTAAGGTTTAGGGTTTAGGGTTTAGTATTTAAGGTTTAGGATTTATGCTTTAGGGTTTAGGGTTTATGGTTTAGAGTACAGTGTTTAGGGTTTAGGGTTTTGTGTTTTGGGTGTAGAGTTTGGGTTTGAGGGTTTAGCGTGTGGGCTTTAGGGTTTACAATTAAGGATCCAGGGTTTAGCATTTAGGTTTAGTTTTAGGTTTAGTGTTTAGTGTTTAGTGTTTAGGATTTAGGGTTTTGGGTTTCGCGTTAGGGTTTGCATTTTGAGTTTAGGATTTAGGGAATAGGGTTAGTGTTTAGGTTTAGAGTTTGGAATTTAGGGTTTAGGGTTTAGAGGATGGATTTGGGGTTTAGTGTTTAGGGTTTGGGGTTTTGAGTTTAGGATTTAGAGTTTAGGACTTACGGTTTAGGGTTTTAGTTTTTAAAGTTTAGAGTTTGGATTTAGATTTAGGCTTCAGGGTTTAGGGTTAAGCGTGTAGGTATTAGGTTTTAGGGCTTAGGTTATAGGGTTTAGTATTGTTTAGGGTCTAGGGTTTTGGATTTAGAGTGTAGGCTTTTTGGTTTATGGTTTGGGTTTTAGGGTTTAGGGTTGACGGTTTAGGTTTCCTTTTAGGATTTATGGTTTGGGGTTTAGTGTTTAGGGTTTAGGGTTTAATGTTTAAGATTTTGAGTTTACGATTTCGAGCTTAGGGTTTAGGTTTTAGAGGTTCGATTTTGCATTTAGGGCTCAGGGTTATGTTTTTAGGGTTTAGTGTTTAGGGTAAGAGTTAGGGTTTAGAGTTTAGAATTTTGATTTAAGGTTTAGGGTTTATGATTTGGGATTTATGTTTCAGTGTTTATGCTTTAGAGTTTGGATTTAGGTTTAATGGTAGTTTAGGGTTTAGGATTTAGTGTTTAGCGTTTAAGGTTTAGGATTTGAGGTTGGATTTAGGGTTTAGGTTTGGGATTACTATTTAGGGTTTTGAGTTTAGTAATTAAGGTTTAGGGTTTAGGGTTTAGAGTTTGTAATTAGGATTTAGGGTTTAGAATTTAATGTATAGGGTTTAGGGTTTATACGTTATAGGGTTTAGGGTTTAAAGTTTGTAGGATGTAGGTTTCAGGGTTTAGTGTTTAGAATTTAGGGTTTAGTGTGTATGGTTTAGGGTTTAGGATTCAGGGTTTAGGTTGTAGAATTTAGGTTTTAGGGTATATGGTATAGGGTTTTGGGTATATGGAATAGGGTTTAGGGTATTGGATTTAGGATTTATGGTTTAGCGTATAGGGCTTAGGGTTTACTATTTAGGCTATAGGCTTTAGGTTTTTGGGTATAGGGTTTAGGGTTTTGGGTGTAGGCCTTAGGGTTTAGAATTAAGGATTTAGGGTTTAGGGTATAGGGTTTACAATTTAGTATTTAGGATTTTTTTTTTTTTTTTTTTTTTTTTTTTTTTTTTTTTTACAAAAACGACTCTTGGGGGGGGGGGGGGGTCAGGGGCTTAGCAACACCCCCAGGCCTTAGCATATATAAAGAAAAGAAGTACAAGGAGGGGGGCATAAACCTTACCTCCCAAAGGTGGAGTTAGGGTTGGTAGCCTCCTAGTCAAAGCTAGTTGGTTCTCCAACTCTTACTCCAAAAGAAAGAGAGGTCCTATCATCTAAGCACCTATGTGAGAGGACTCCTCTCGATACAAAGAATTCTAAGAAAGCATAAATGAGGGAGACTCTCCCTTTACAAAAGGAAAGAAAATCTATCCTAAACCGGGGAGTCTTCTAGGAATCCAAATGACAGGAAAGTCATCAGAAAAGAGAGCCTGAAGGAGTTCAAGTACCTTTATAGGCCCTCTTTGTTCCGACTCCTTTAGGGTGGTTCCTTTATTCTTTTCAATTTTCTTCTTCTGAAGCTTGCCATGCCTGCTAAGTCCTGGTGGAAGTAGGCTGCTGTTAGTTTGGGAAGCTGGTGGATATTGAAGTACACCTGAGGATTTAAAATCTGGTGGCTTTGCTTGGAAAGTGAGTCTGCTACAAAGTTGGCTTCTCTAAAAGTGTGTATACACTTAAAGTGAGTGAAGTGCGTGGCCAATTGGTGAAGCTTCTGCAATTGTGTGGAGATGGTCCAAGGGACTGCTGCTTTGCTGTTAAACCAATCTGCAAGTAGTTGGGAATCTACTTCAAGGATTACCTTCCTATAATTTAGCTGCATACACCAAGTTAGGCCAAAGTTAGCTGCCTCTGTTTCAGCTTGGTTGTTGGTTCCCTGGCCCAAAGGGACTGAGAAGGCAAGAATGAGCTCTCCATTTTGGTTCCTGAGAATTCCTCCTGCTTCTATCCTTCCGGGATTGTTTAATGCACTCCCATCTGTGTTGATTTTGACCCAGCTGTCTGGAGGTTTTTGCCACTGAATTGCAGTCACCTGGATGTCATGAGTACAGCTTTCTAAGAGTGTACAAATCTTATTCCATCCCAAAGGCCAGTGGATGTAGGGAAACTTAATCTGTAGTAACTTGAAGCTGTCCAGGATCACTAAGTGTTTAACTCTTGCCATATTGGACTGTTTTCCCCCATACTTTACAGCACACCTGTTCTTCCACAAGTTCCAACAAATAAAAATTGGTATCACTTGAAGGATCAGCTGATGTGCTTCATTGTTGTGAGGGTAACTCCACCATCTCATAATCATGTTTCTAAGAGGCAAATAGTCTGTTGAAATTCCAAGGGAAGTTGCAAAGTATTTCCAGACCTGTTTAGCGAAGTTCCCAGAGTTGAAAATATGCTCTATATTGTCCAATCCTGGAGAATGACAGCAGTAACAGACACCAGGTTCAACTCCAAATCTCAACAGCTGTTCATTAGTAGGAAGCTTGCCCCTGATTGCTCTCCATAGTAAGAAGGAACATTTGAAGGGAACCTGCTTCTGCCAAGTGTAGGAATTAATTTTGGTTTTTTCTCTTTTTTCTCTAATGTTGTTCCAGGCTGAGGTAATAGAGAACATGCCACAGGTGTTGAGACTCCACACAGCCTGATCAGGCTGGTTCTGCTGAAGCTGGAGTTGGGTTGAGAGAATATTATGTACTTGATTGTGAGGGGCTGCTTGGATGACCTTGTCCATGTTCCACTGTCCGGCTTCAATAAAATCAGAGACCTTAACATTGTTGAACCTGTTACTCTCAGAGGTGTATTGAGCCAGAGGACCTACACCTAGCCAGTTATCCCACCAAAAGGAGCAAGAACCACTCCTTATTTTCCACTGTATATGTCTCTCCACCTTAGTTCTGTTCTTCATCATGATCCTCCAAGTTTGAGATTCACCTGTATCCCATTTTTTGCTTATGGGGTTAGATCTTTGGCAATACTTTGCCTTAAGAAAATCCCCCCATAAAGTTTGTTTTGATCTGAAAGTCCACCACTGTTTGAACTGAAAAGCTTGGCATACATCACTCATAAGTCTAACACCAATTCCTCCTTCATCATATGGGAAACTGAGATTTCTCCATGAGGACCAATGATATTTTTTCTTGTCAGTTCTCCAACCCCAGAAAAAATCAGCCAAAATGCTTTGGATTTGCTTAAGAATGGTAGAAGGAGGGGAGATGGCTGATAATATGTGAATAGGGAGTGATTGAAGGACATGTTTGATCATGGTTGCCTTACCCCCATAAGTCAACATTTTAGAGTTCCATCCAGTGATTCTGTTAACAATCTTATTGATGAGTTCTGAGAAATAGATGTTCCTGTACCTTCCAGCAGCAATAGGACATCCAAGGTATGTGATGGGAGCTTCTTTCTTGTGAAAACCTGTATTTTTCTTAATTCTGTCACAGGTGGTTCTGAAAGCATTAGAGTGGAGCATAAAGTGACTCTTGGCCTTATTGATCAGCTGACCAGAAACTCTTTCATAAGTAGTCAAAGTATCCATAATTAGCTTAAGAGAATGCTTCCTTCCCGAGGTGAAGATTATAATATCATCAGCAAAGCTAAGGTGGTTGATTTGAGGTCCCTTCTTTTCCAATTAGGGTTTAGGGTTTGGTGTTTAGGCTTGAGTGTTTAGGTTTAGGGTTTAGGGTTTAGAGTTTAGGGTTTAGGGTTTAGCGTTAGGGTTTAGGGTTTAAGGTTTTGTGTTTAGGATTTAGTGTATACAGTTTTGTGTTTAGAGTTTAGAGTTTAGGATTTAGGGTTTAGGGTTTATGGTTTAGAGTTTGGATTTAGGGTTCAGGGTTTAGGGTTTATGGTTGGGGTTAGGGTTTAGGGTTTTTTGTTTAGAAGTTAGGGTTTAGGGTTTAGAGGTTAGTATTTTGGATTTAGGCTTTAGGATTCAGGGTTTAGGGCGAAGGGTTTTTGGTTTAGTGTTTAGGGTTCAGGGCTTAGGGTATATGGTTTATGGTTTAAAGTATTGGGTTTAGGGTTTATGGTGTAGGGTTCAAGGTTCAAGGTTTATGGTTAACGGTATAGGGTTTTAGGGTTTAGGGTTTTGGATTTTGGGTCTAGGGTTTAAGATTTAGGGCTTAGGCTTTAGGATTTAGGGTATGGAGTTTAGAGTTTAGGGTTTAGTGTATAGAGTTTGGATTTAGGGTTTTGAGTTTAGGATTTAGAGTTTAGGGTTTAGGGTTCATGGTTTAGAGTTTGGATTTAGGGCTTAGGGTTTAGGTTTAGGGTCTAGGGCTTAACGTTTAAGGTTAAGGGTTTAGGGTTTGGGGTTTAAAGTTTAAGGTTTAGGGTTTAGGGTTTATGTTATAGGGTTTAGGATTGGGGTTTGAGGTTTAGAGTTTGGATTTAGGCTTTAGGGTTTAGGGTTTTAAGCTTATAATTGAGGGTTTAGGGTTTACGATTTAGGGTTTTGGGTTTAGGGTTTAGGGTTTAGGATTTTGGGTATATGGTTTAGGGGTTAGAGTTTGGATTCAGCGTGTAGTGTTTACCACTTAGGTTTAGGTTTTAGGGTTTAGTGGTTAGTATTTAGGATTTGGTCTTTAGGGTTTAGTGTTTATGATTAGGGTTAAGGGTTTTGAGTTTAGGGTTTAGGGTTTATGATTAGGGATGGGTTTAGGGTTTAGGGTTTTGAGTTTAGGATTTAGGGTTTAGGATTTAGAGTTTAGGACTTAGGGTTTAGGTTTTTAGTGTTTAAAGATTAGAGTTTGGATTTAGGATTTAGGCTTCATGGTTTAGGGTTAAGTGTTTAGGTTTTATGGTTTAGTGTCTAGGGTAAGATCTAGGTTTTAGGGTTTAGAATTTTGATTTATCGTTTAGGTTTAGGGTTTAGGGTTTAGAGCTTATGATTTAGGATTTATGTTTTAGGTTCTATGCTTTATTGTTCGGATTTAGGGTTAATGGTAGTTTAGGGTTTAGGTTTTAGGATTTAGGGTTTAGGGTTTAAGGGTTAGGATTTGAGATTGGATTTAGGGTTTAGGGTTTAGGTTTGGGATTACGATTTAGGATTTTGAGTTTAGGATTTAAGGTTTAGGGTTTAGGGCTTAGTATTTAAGGTTTAGGATTTATGCTTTAGGGTTTATGGTTTAGAGTACAGTGTTTAGGGTTTAGGGTTTTGTGTTTTGGGTGTAGAGTTTGGGTTTGAGGGTTTAGCGTGTGGGCTTTAGGGTTTACAATTAAGGATCCAGGGTTTAGCGTTTAGGTTTAGTTTTAGGTTTAGTGTTTAGTGTTTAGTGTTTAGGATTTAGGGTTTTGGGTTTCGCGTTAGGGTTTGCATTTTGAGTTTAGGATTTAGGGAATAGGGTTAGTGTTTAGGTTTAGAGTTTGGAATTTAGGGTTTAGGGTTTAGAGGATGGATTTGGGGTTTAGTGTTTAGGGTTTGGGGTTTTGAGTTTAGGATTTAGAGTTTAGGACTTACGGTTTAGGGTTTTAGTTTTTAAAGTTTAGAGTTTGGATTTAGGATTTAGGCTTCAGGGTTTAGGGTTAAGCGTTTAGGTATTAGGTTTTAGGGCTTAGGTTATAGGGTTTAGTATTGTTTAGGGTCTAGGGTTTTGGATTTAGAGTGTAGGCTTTATGGTTTATGGTTTGGGTTTTAGGGTTTAGGGTTGACGGTTTAGGTTTTCCTTTTAGGATTTATGGTTTGGGGTTTAGTGTTTAGGGTTTAGGGTTTAATGTTTAAGATTTTGGGTTTACGATTTCGAGCTTAGGGTTTAGGTTTTAGAGGTTCGATTTTGCACTTAGGGCTCAGGGTTATGTTTTTAGGGTTTAGTGTTTAGGGTAAGAGTTAGGGTTTAGAGTTTAGAATTTTGATTTAAGGTTTAGGGTTTATGATTTGGGATTTATGTTTCAGTGTTTATGCTTTAGAGTTTGGATTTAGGTTTAATGGTAGTTTAGGGTTTAGGATTTAGTGTTTAGCGTTTAAGGTTTAGGATTTGAGGTTGGATTTAGGGTTTAGGTTTGGGATTACTATTTAGGGTTTTGAGTTTAGTAATTGAGGTTTAGGGTTTAGGGTTTAGAGTTTGTAATTAGGATTTAGGGTTTAGAATTTAATGTATAGGGTTTACGGTTTATATGGTATAGGGTTTAGGGTTTAGAGTTTGTAGGATGTAGGCTTCAGGGTTTAGTGTTTAGGATTTAGGGTTTAGTGTGTATGGTTCAGGGTTTAGGTTGTAGAATTTAGGTTTTAGGGTATATGGTATAGGGTTTTGGGTATATGGAATAGGGTTTAGGGTATTGGATTTAGGATTTATGGTTTAGGGTATAGGGCTTAGGGTTTACTATTTAGGCTATAGGCTTTAGGTTTTTGGGTATAGGGTTTAGGGTTTTGGGTGTAGGCCTTAGGGTTTAGAATTAAGGATTTAGGGTTTAGGGTATAGGGTTTACAATTTAGTATTTAGGATTTAGGATTTAGGGTTTAGGGTTTAGGGTTTGGTGTTTAGGCTTGAGTGTTTAGGTTTAGGGTTTAGGGTTTAGAGTTTAGGGTTTAGGGTTTAAGATTTAGGGTTTAGGGTTTAGCGTTAGGGTTTAGGGTTTAAGGTTTTGTGTTTAGGATTTAGTGTATACAGTTTTGTGTTTAGAGTTTAGAGTTTAGGATTTAGGGTTTAGGGTTTATGGTTTAGAGTTTGGATTTAGGGTTCAGGGTTTAGGGTTTATGGTTGGGGTTAGGGTTTAGGGTTTTTTGTTTAGAAGTTAGGGTTTAGGGTTTAGAGGTCAGTATTTTGGAGTTAGGCTTTAGGATTCAGGGTTTAGGGTGAAGGGTTTTTGGTTTAGTGTTTAGGGTTCAGGGCTTAGGGTATATGGTTTATGGTGTAGGGTTCAAGGTTCAAGGTTTATGGTTAACGGTATAGGGTTTTAGGGTTTAGGGTTTTGGATTTTGGGTCTAGGGTTTGAGATTTAGGGCTTAGGCTTTAGGATTTAGGGTATGGAGTTTAGAGTTTAGGGTTTAGTGTATAGAGTTTTGATTTAGGGTTTAGGATATAGGTTTAGGGTTTTGAGTTTAGGATTTAGAGTTTAGGGTTTAGGGTTCATGGTTTAGAGTTTGGATTTAGGGCTTAGGGTTTAGGTTTAGGGTCTAGGCCTTAACGTTTAAGGTTAAGGGTTTAGGGTTTGGGGTTTAAAGTTTAAGGTTTAGGGTTTAGGTTATAGGGTTTAGGATTGTGGTTTGAGGTTTAGAGTTTGGATTTAGGCTTTAGGGTTTAGGGTTTTGAGCTTATAATTGAGGGTTTAGGGTTTACGATTTAGGGTTTTGGGTTTAGGGTTTTGGGCATATGGTTTAGGGGTTAGAGTTTGGATTCAGCGTGTAGTGTTTACCACTTAGGTTTAGGTTTTAGGGTTTAGTGGTTAGTATTTAGGATTTGGTCTTTAGGGTTTAGGGTTTATGATTAGGGTTAAGGGTTTTGAGTTTAGGGTTTAGGGTTTATGATTAGGGATGGGTTTAGGGTTTAGGGTTTTAAGTTTAGGATTTAGGGTTTAGGATTTAGAGTTTAGGACTTAGGGTTTAGGTTTTTAGTGTTTAAAGATTAGAGTTTGGATTTAGGATTTAGGCTTCATGGTTTAGGGTTAAGTGTTTAGGTTTTATGGTTTAGTGTCTAGGGTAAGATCTAGGTTTTAGGGTTTAGAATTTTGATTTATGGTTTAGATTTAGGGTTTAGGGTTTAGAGCTTATGATTTAGGATTTATGTTTTAGGTTCTATGCTTTATTGTTCGGATTTAGGGTTAATGGTAGTTCAGGGTTTAGGTTTTAGGATTTAGGGTTTAGGGTTTAAGGGTTAGGATTTGAGATTGGATTTAGGGTTTAGGGTTTAGGTTTGGGATTACGATTTAGGATTTTGAGTTTAGGATTTAAGGTTTAGGGTTTAGGGTTTAGTATTTAAGGTTTAGGATTTATGCTTTAGGGTTTAGGGTTTATGGTTTAGAGTACAGTGTTTAGGGTTTAGGGTTTTGTGTTTTGGGTGTAGAGTTTGGGTTTGAGGGTTTAGCGTGTGGGCTTTAGGGTTTACAATTAAGGATCCAGGGTTTAGCATTTAGGTTTAGTTTTAGGTTTAGTGTTTAGTGTTTAGGATTTAGGGTTTTGGGTTTCGCGTTAGGGTTTGCATTTTGAGTTTAGGATTTAGGGAATAGGGTTAGTGTTTAGGTTTAGAGTTTGGAATTTAGTGTTTAGGGTTTAGAGGATGGATTTGGGGTTTAGTGTTTAGGGTTTGGGGTTTTGAGTTTAGGATTTAGAGTTTAGGACTTACGGTTTAGGGTTTTAGTTTTTAAAGTTTAGAGTTTGGATTTAGGATTTAGGCTTCAGGGTTTAGGGTTAAGCGTTTAGGTATTAGGTTTTAGGGCTTAGGTTATAGGGTTTAGTATTGTTTAGGGTCTAGGGTTTTGGATTTAGAGTGTAGGCTTTATGGTTTATGGTTTGGGTTTTAGGGTTTAGGGTTGACGGTTTAGGTTTTCCTTTTAGGATTTATGGTTTGGGGTTTAGTGTTTAGGGTTTAGGGTTTAATGTTTAAGATTTTGGGTTTACGATTTCGAGCTTAGGGTTTAGGTTTTAGAGGTTCGATTTTGCACTTAGGGCTCAGGGTTATGTTTTTAGGGTTTAGTGTTTAGGGTAAGAGTTAGGGTTTAGAGTTTAGAATTTTGATTTAAGGTTTAGGGTTTATGATTTGGGATTTATGTTTCAGTGTTTATGCTTTAGAGTTTGGATTTAGGTTTAATGGTAGTTTAGGGTTTAGGATTTAGTGTTTAGCGTTTAAGGTTTAGGATTTGAGGTTGGATTTAGGGTTTAGGTTTGGGATTACTATTTAGGGTTTTGAGTTTAGTAATTGAGGTTTAGGGTTTAGGGTTTAGAGTTTGTAATTAGGATTTAGGGTTTAGAATTTAATGTATAGGGTTTACGGTTTATATGGTATAGGGTTTAGGGTTTAGAGTTTGTAGGATGTAGGCTTCAGGGTTTAGTGTTTAGGATTTAGGGTTTAGTGTGTATGGTTCAGGGTTTAGGTTGTAGAATTTAGGTTTTAGGGTATATGGTATAGGGTTTTGGGTATATGGAATAGGGTTTAGGGTATTGGATTTAGGATTTATGGTTTAGGGTATAGGGCTTAGGGTTTACTATTTAGGCTATAGGCTTTAGGTTTTTGGGTATAGGGTTTAGGGTTTTGGGTGTAGGCCTTAGGGTTTAGAATTAAGGATTTAGGGTTTAGGGTATAGGGTTTACAATTTAGTATTTAGGATTTAGGATTTAGGGTTTAGGGTTTAGGGTTTGGTGTTTAGGCTTGAGTGTTTAGGTTTAGGGTTTAGGGTTTAGAGTTTAGGGTTTAGGGTTTAAGATTTAGGGTTTAGGGTTTAGCGTTAGGGTTTAGGGTTTAAGGTTTTGTGTTTAGGATTTAGTGTATACAGTTTTGTGTTTAGAGTTTAGAGTTTAGGATTTAGGGTTTAGGGTTTATGGTTTAGAGTTTGGATTTAGGGTTCAGGGTTTAGGGTTTATGGTTGGGGTTAGGGTTTAGGGTTTTTTGTTTAGAAGTTAGGGTTTAGGGTTTAGAGGTCAGTATTTTGGAGTTAGGCTTTAGGATTCAGGGTTTAGGGTGAAGGGTTTTTGGTTTAGTGTTTAGGGTTCAGGGCTTAGGGTATATGGTTTATGGTTTAAAGTATTGGGCTTAGGGTTTATGGTGTAGGGTTCAAGGTTCAAGGTTTATGGTTAACGGTATAGGGTTTTAGGGTTTAGGGTTTTGGATTTTGGGTCTAGGGTTTGAGATTTAGGGCTTAGGCTTTAGGATTTAGGGTATGGAGTTTAGAGTTTAGGGTTTAGTGTATAGAGTTTTGAGTTTAGGATTTAGAGTTTAGGATATAGGTTTAGGGTTCATGGTTTAGAGTTTGGATTTAGGGCTTAGGGTTTAGGTTTAGGGTCTAGGGCTTAACGTTTAAGGTTAAGGGTTTAGGGTTTGGGGTTTAAAGTTTAAGGTTTAGGGTTTAGGGTTTATGTTATAGGGTTTAGGATTGGGGTTTGAGGTTTAGAGTTTGGATTTAGGCTTTTGAGCATATAATTGAGGGTTTAGGGTTTTGAGCTTATAATTGAGGGTTTAGGATTTTGGGTATATGGTTTAGGGGTTAGAGTTTGGATTTAGTGTGTAGTGTTTACCACTTAGGTTTAGGTTTTAGGGTTTAGTGGTTAGTATTTAGGATTTGGTCTTTAGGGTTTAGGGTTTATGATTAGGGTTAAGGGTTTTGAGTTTAGGGTTTAGGGATTAGGGATGGGTTTAGGGTTTAGGGTTTTGAGTTTAGGATTTAGGGTTTAGGATTTAGAGTTTAGGACTTAGGGTTTAGGTTTTTAGTGTTTAAAGATTAGAGTTTGGATTTAGGATTTAGGCTTCATGGTTTAGGGTTAAGTGTTTAGGTTTTATGGTTTAGTGTCTAGGGTAAGAGCTAGGTTTTAGGGTTTAGAATTTTGATTTATGGTGTAGGTTTAGGGTTTAGGGTTTAGAGCTTATGATTTAGGATTTATGTTTTAGGTTCTATGCTTTATTGTTCGGATTTAGGGTTAATGGTGGTTTAGGGTTTAGGTTTTAGGATTTAGGGTTTAGGGTTTAAGGGTTAGGATTTGAGATTGGATTTAGGGTTTAGGGTTTAGGTTTGGGATTACGATTTAGGATTTTGAGTTTAGGATTTAAGGTTTAGGGTTTAGGGTTTAGTATTTAAGGTTTAGGATTTATGCTTTAGGGTTTAGGGTTTATGGTTTAGAGTACAGTGTTTAGGGTTTAGGGTTTTGTGTTTTGGGTTTGAGGGTTTAGCGTGTGGGCTTTAGGGTTTACAATTAAGGATCTAGGGTTTAGTTTTAGGTTTAGTGTTTAGGATTTAGGATTTAGGGTTTAGGATTTAGGGTTTTGGGTTTCGCGTTAGGGTTTGCATTTTGAGTTTAGGATTTGGGGAATAGGGTTAGTGTTTAGGTTTAGAGTTTGGAATTTAGGGTTTAGGGTTTAGAGGATGGATTTGGGGTTTAGTGTTTAGTGTTTAGAGTTTTGAGTTTAGGATTTAGAGTTTAGGACTTACGGTTTAGGGTTTTAGTTTTTAAAGTTTAGAGTTTGGATTTAGGATTTAGGCTTCAGGGTTTAGGGGTTAAGCGTTTAGGTATTAGGTTTTAGGGCTTAGGTTATAGGGTTTAGTATTGTTTAAGGTCTAGGGTTTTGGATTTAGAGTGTAGGCTTTATGGTTTATGGTTTGGGTTTTAGGGTTTAGGGTTGACGGTTTAGGTTTTCCTTTTAGGATTTATGGTTTGGGGTTTAGTGTTTAGGGTTTAGGGTTTAATGTTTAAGATTTTGAGTTTACGATTTCGAGCTTAGGGTAAGGTTTTAGAGGTTCGATTTTGCATTTAGGGCTCAGGGTTATGTTTTTAGGGTTTAGAATTTAAGGTTTAGTGTTTAGGGTAAGAGTTAGGGTTTAGAGTTTAGAATTTTGATTTAAGGTTTAGGGTTTATGATTTAGGATTTATGTTTCAGTGTTTATGCTTTGGAGTTTGGATTTAGGTTTAATGGTAGTTTAGGGTTTAGGATTTAGTGTTTAGCGTTTAAGGTTTAGGATTTGAGGTTGGATTTAGGGTTTAGGTTTGGGATTACTATTTAGGGTTTTGAGTTTAGTAATTAAGGTTTAGGGTTTAGGGTTTAGAGTTTGTAATTAGGATTTAGGGTTTTGGTTTTAATGTATAGGGTTTAGGGTTTATACGGTACAGGGTTTAGGGTTTAGAGTTTGTAGGATGTAGGCTTCAGGGTTTAGTGTTTAGGATTTAGGGTTTAGTGTGTATGGTTTAGGGTTTAGGATTCAGGGTTTAGGTTGTAGAATTTAGGTTTTAGGGTATATGGTATAGGGTTTTGGGTATATGGAATAGGGTTTAGGGTATTGGATTTAGGATTTATGGTTTAGGGTATAGGGCTTAGGGTTTACTATTTCAGCTATAGGCTTTAGGTTTTTGGGTATAGGGTTTAGGGTTTTGGGTGTAGGCCTTAGGGTTTAGAATTAAGGATTTAGGGTTTAGGGTATAGGGTTTACAATTTAGTATTTAGGATTTAGGGTTTAGGGTTTGGGGGTATAGGATTTAGTGTTTAGGCTTAAGTGTTTAGGTTTAGGGTTTAGGGTTTTGGGTTTAGGGTTTAGGGTTGAAGATTTAGGGTTTAGGGTTTAGCGTTAGGGTTTAGGGTTTAAGGTTTTGTGTTTAGGATTTAGTGTATACAGTTTTGTGTTTAGAGTTTAGAGTTTAGGATTTAGGGTTTAGGGTTTATGGTTTAGAGTTTGGATTTAGGGTTTAGGGTTTAGGGTTTATGGTTGGGGTTAGGCTTTAGGGTTTTTTTTTTAGAAGTTAGGGTTTAGGGTTTAGAGGTTAGTATTTTGGATTTAGTCTTTAGGATTTAGGGTTTAGGGTGAAGGGTTTTTGGTTTAGTGTTTAGGGTTCAGGGCTTAGGGTATATGGTTTATGGTTTAAAGTATTGGGTTTAGGGTTTACGGTGTAGGGTTCAAGGTTCAAGGTTTATGGTTAACGGTATAGGGTTTTAGGGTTTAGGGTTTTGGATTTTGGGTTTAGGGTTTAAGATTTAGGGCTTAGGCTTTAGGATTTAGGGTATGGAGTTTAGAGTTTAGGGTTTAGTGTATAGAGTTTGGCTTTAGGGTTTAGGATATAGGTTTAGGGCTTTGAGTTTAGGATTTAGAGTTTAGGGTTTAGGGTTCATGGTTTAGAGTTTGGATTTAGAGCTTAGGGTTTAGGTTTAGGGTCTAGGGCTTAACGTTTAAGGTTAAGGGTTTAGGGTTTGGGGTTTAAAGTTTAAGGTTTAGGGTTTAGGGTTTATGTTATAGGGTTTAGGATTGGGGTTTGAGGTTTAAAGTTTGGATTTAGGGTTTTGAGCTTATAATTGAGGGTTTAGGGTTTTGAGTTTAGGGTTTAGGGTTTAGGATTTTGGGTATATGGTTTAGGGGTTAGAGCTTGGATTCAGTGTGTAGTGTTTACCACTTAGGTTTAGGTTTTAGGGTGTAGTGGTTAGTATTTAGGATTTGGTCTTTACGGTTTAGGGTTTATGATTAGCGTTAAGGGTTTTGAGTTTAGGGTTTAGGGATTAGGGATGGGTTTAGGGTTTAGGGTTTAATGTTTAAGATTTTGGGTTTACGATTTTGAGCTTAGGGTTTAGGTTTTAGAGGTTTGATTTTGCACTTAGGGCTCAGGGTTATGTTTTTAGGGTTTAGTGTTTAGGGTAAGAGTTAGGGTTTAGAGTTTAGAATTTTGATTTAAGGTTTAGGGTTTATGATTTGGGATTTATGTTTCAGTGTTTATGCATTAGAGTTTGGATTTAGGTTTAATGGTAGTTTAGGGTTTAGGATTTAGTGTTTAGCGTTTAAGGTTTAGGATTTGAGTTGGATTTAGGGTTTAGGTTTGGGATTACTATTTAGGGTTTTGAGTTTAGTAATTAAGGTTTAGGGTTTAGGGTTTGGAGTTTGTAATTAGGATTTAGGGTTTTGGTTTTAATGTATAGGGTTTAGGGTTTATACGGTATAGGGTTTAGGGTTTAGAGTTTGTAGGATGTAGGCTTCAGGGTTTAGTGTTTAGGATTTAGGGTTTAGTGTCACGGTTTAGGGTTTAGGATTCAGGGTTTAGGTTGTAGAATTTAGGTTTTAGGGTATATGGTATAGGGTTTTGGGTATATGGAATAGGGTATGGAGTTTAGAGTTTAGGGTTTAGTGTATAGAGTTTGGATTTAGGGTTTAGGATATAGGTTTAGGGTTTTGAGTTTAGGATTTAGAGTTTAGGGTTTAGGGTTCATGGTTTAGAGTTTGGATTTAGGGCTTAGGGTTTAGGTTTAGGGTCTAGGGCTTAACGTTTAAGGTTAAGGGTTTAGGGTTTGGGGTTTAAAGTTTAAGGTTTAGGGTTTAGGGTTTATGTTATAGGGTTTAGGATTGGGGTTTGAGGTTTAGAGTTTGGATTTAGGCTTTTGAGCTTATAATTGAGGGTTTAGGGTTTTGAGTTTAGGGTTTAGGGTTTAGGATTTTGGGTATATGGTTTAGGGATTAGAGTTTGGATTCAGTGTGTAGTGTTTACCACTTAGGTTTAGGTTTTAGGGTTTAGTGGTTAGTA
The DNA here is from genome assembly GCA_037074985.1 of Solanum bulbocastanum. Classification (NCBI taxonomy): domain Eukaryota; kingdom Viridiplantae; phylum Streptophyta; class Magnoliopsida; order Solanales; family Solanaceae; genus Solanum; species Solanum bulbocastanum. The sequence continues at coordinate 29,303,952 of CM073601.1, read as the reverse complement.
TTTAGGATTTGGTCTTTAGGGTTTAGGGTTTATGATTAGGGTTAAGGGTTTTGAGTTTAGGGTTTAGGGTTTAGGGATTAGGGATGGGTTTAGGGTTTAGGGTTTTGAGTTTAGGATTTAGGGTTTAGGATTTAGAGTTTAGGACTTAGGGTTTAGGTTTTTAGTGTTTAAAGATTAGAGTTTGGATTTAGGATTTAGGCTTCATGGTTTAGGGTTAAGTGTTTAGGTTTTATGGTTTAGTGTCTAGGGTAAGAGCTAGGTTTTAGGGTTTAGAATTTTGATTTATGGTGTAGGTTTAGGGTTTAGGGTTTAAGGTTTAGAGCTTATGATTTAGGATTTATGTTTTAGGTTCTATGCTTTATTGTTCGGATTTAGGGTTAATGGTGGTTTAGGGTTTAGGTTTTAGGATTTAGGGTTTAGGGTTTAAGGGTTAGGATTTGAGATTGGATTTAGGGTTTAGGGTTTAGGTTTGGGATTACGATTTAGGATTTTGAGTTTAGGATTTAAGGTTTAGGGTTTAGGGTTTAGTATTTAAGGTTTAGGATTTATGCTTTAGGGTTTATGGTTTAGAGTACACTGTTTAGGGTTTAGGGTTTTGTGTTTTGGGTTTGAGGGTTTAGCGTGTGGGCTTTAGGGTTTACAATTAAGGATCTAGGGTTTAGTTTTAGGTTTAGTGTTTAGGATTTAGGATTTAGGGTTTAGGATTTAGGGTTTTGGGTTTCGCGTTAGGGTTTGCATTTTGAGTTTAGGATTTGGGGAATAGGGTTAGTGTTTAGGTTTAGAGTTTGGAATTTAGGGTTTAGGGTTTAGAGGATGGATTTGGGGTTTAGTGTTTAGGGTTTAGAGTTTTGAGTTTAGGATTTAGAGTTTAGGACTTACGGTTTAGGGTTTTAGTTTTTAAAGTTTAGAGTTTGGATTTAGGATTTAGGCTTCAAGGTTTAGGGGTTAAGCGTTTAGGTATTAGGTTTTAGGGCTTAGGTTATAGGGTTTAGTATTGTTTAGGGTCTAGGGTTTTGGATTTAGACTGTAGGCTTTATGGTTTATGGTTTGGGTTTTAGGGTTTAGGGTTGACGGTTTAGGTTTTCCTTTTAGGATTTATGGTTTGGGATTTAGTGTTTAGGGTTTAGGGTTTAATGTTTAAGATTTTGAGTTTACGATTTCGAGCTTAGGGTTTAGGTTTTAGAGGTTCGATTTTGCATTTAGGGCTCAGGGTTATGTTTTTAGGGTTTAGAATTTAGGGTTTAGTGTTTAGGGTAAGAGTTAGGGTTTAGAGTTTAGAATTTTGATTTAAGGTTTAGGGTTTATGATTTGGGATTTATGTTTCAGTGTTTATGCTTTGGAGTTTGGATTTAGGTTTAATGGTAGTTTAGGGTTTAGGATTTGGGGTTGGATTTAGGGTTTAGGTTTGGGATTACTATTTAGGGTTTTGAGTTTAGTAATTAAGGTTTAGGGTTTAGGGTTTAGAGTTTGTAATTAGGATTTAGGGTTTTGGTTTTAATGTATAGGGTTTAGGGTTTATACGGTATAGGGTTTAGGGTTTAGAGTTTGTAGGATGTAGGCTTCAAGGTTTAGTGTTTAGGATTTAGGGTTTTGTGTGTATGGTTTAGGGTTTAGGATTCAGGGTTTAGGTTGTAGAATTTAGGTTTTAGGGTATATGGTATAGGGTTTTGGGTATATGGAATAGGGTTTAGGGTATTGGATTTAGGATTTATGGTTTAGGGTATAGGGCTTAGGGTTTACTATTTCGGCTATAGGCTTTAGGTTTTTGGGTATAGGGTTTAGGGTTTTGGGTGTTGGCCTTAGGGTTTAGAATTAAGGATTTAGGGTTTAGGGTATAGGGTTTACAATTTAGTATTTAGGATTTAGGATTTAGGGTTTAGGGTTTGGGGGTATAGGATTTAGTGTTTAGGTTTAGGGTTTATGGTTTAGAGTTTAGGGTTTAGGGTTTAGGGTTTAAGGTTTTGTGTTTAGGATTTAGTGTATACAGTTTTGTGTTTAGAGTTAAGAGTTTAGGATTTAGGGTTTATGGTTTATGGTTTAGGGTTTGGATTTAGGGTTTAGGGTTTAGGGTTTATGGTTGGGGTTAGGGTTTAGGGTTTTTTGTTTAGAAGTTAGGGTTTAGGGTTTAGAGGTTAGTACTTTGGATTTAGGCTTTAGGATTCAGGGTTTAGGGTGAAGGGTTTTTGGTTTAGTGTTTAGGGTTCAGGGCTTAGGGTATATGGTTTATGGTTTAAAGTATTGGGTTTAGGGTTTATGGTGTAGGGTTTTTTTTTTTTTTTTTTTTTTGAATGACCCTTGTGGGGGTCAGGGGCTTAGCAACACCCCCAGGCCTTATCATAGATGTTAATAAAAGTACAAAGAGGGTGACATAAACCTTACCTCCCATCTTAAGGTGGTCCAGCAGTCTACTAACCTGAACGGCTTGTAAACCCTTTCCCGTTCTAAAACAAAAGAGAACCTAGCAACTAAGCACCTAAGGAGAGGACTCCTCTCGATACAAATATACTAGGAAAGCATAAATAAGGGAGACTCTCCCCTTACAAGGCGAGAATAAAAGAAACGGATCTAGGCAAAAACACAACTAACCTATCAAAGGAGATGTATTCATGACTAGGATAAAGTCAACTTCCTAAAGGATCAGGGAGGTTTTTTAATTCCTTTCAATTTCTTTCTTCTAAAGCTTTGGACTCCCATCTTCTCAAGAATATAGCTTCCTCGAATACCATTTGGCATATGGTTATATGTATAATAATGTTGGATGATATCAAGTTTGTGGCTTTGTTTGGAGAGCAGGTCTGCTGTGCCATTAGCTTCTCTGTACGTATGGATGCATTGGATTATACACATTGAGACACAAGCGTGTGTAGCTCCTGTACAAACATCTGCAGCTTCCAAGGGGGAGTAGAAGTCTTCAATAACCATCTGATTAAGAGCTCTGAATCCACTTCTAGAATGATGTTATTGTAACCATGTTGAATGCACCAGTTTAACCCATAACTGGCAGCCTGTATTTCTGCCTGGTTGTTAGTCCCCTCTCCAAAAGGTATCGCAAAGGCATAAATAATATCTCCAAACTCATTCCTCAGGATGCCCCCTCCTCCAATTTTCCCAGGATTATGCAAGGCACTACCATCAGTGTTGAGTTTGTACCTATTAGTGGAAGGATTCTTCCAAATTACAGAGGTGACTTTAACATCATGTTTACAGCTTTCAATCACATCTATCACCTCTGCCCACCTTGTAGGCCACTGTATATAAGGAAAAGTTGAATTGAGAAGATAGAAAATGTCTTTGAGAACCATGTACTTGACTCGGCTGATGTTGGCTTTCTTATCCCCATACTTAGCTGAGCATCTGTTCTTCCATAAATTCCAACAGATCACTATGGGAAGTGCTTGGATGAGGGTCTTGTGAGCTTCATTTCTTCCTTGGACCTCCCAAAAATTCATCAGTTTGCTGGTTAAGGAAGTCTGCTGAAGCTTGAGTCCCATAGCACCTGTAAAGTGCTTCCAGATGTGAGCTGCAAAATGACCTCCATTGAAGATGTGATCAACATCATCCCACCCTCGATTGATACAGCAGAAGCATTTCACAGGCTCCACTCCAAAAGTGGCTAAGTTTTCATTGGTAGGAAGTTTATTTCTTAATGCCCTCCATAAAAGAAATGACATTTTGAAAGGAATGTTTTTACTCCAAATATGGCTGCTAATCCCTTCATAATTCTTCCTGTATCTGCAGATTTCCCAGGCTGAAGCACAGGTGAATTTTCCATTATCAGTAGGCTTCCAGATTGCTGTGTCTTTCACTCCCTGTTGGTATTGGAAAGAAGTGTTTAAAATGTGAGGGATCAGTAAAGGTGGAACTTGTTGGCGCAGCTTCCTTTCATTCCATTTCCCATTGATGAGAAATTGTGTAATAGTGGCATTGTTCCGGCTAGAAATGTTATCAGTATGGCAAGCAAGGGCACCATTTCCTAGCCAATCATCCCACCAAAAGGAACAATTTCCAGAATTAATCTTCCAGAGGATGTTCTCTTCCACTAAATTCTTGTTCCTCATCATATATCTCCACATCAGGGACTGGCCAGTGCAATTTTCTTTGCAACTAGATTAGCTCTTTGGCAATATTTGGCTCTAAGAAACTGTCCCCACAGAGTTGTCTTAGTCCTGAAATTCCATCACTGTTTATATTGAAGAGCAGTGCAGATGTCTGTGAGTCTTCTGAGCCCCAGACCTCCTTCAGTATATGGCAGGCTTATGGATTTCATAGAGGCCCAATGATACTTTCTCCTGTCATGATCTCTTCCCCAGTAGAAGTCAGCAATAATAGACTCAATGTATTTGATGGTAGTGTTGGGAGGAGAAATTGCAGACATTGTATGGATAGGCATAGAATGTAAAGCATGCTTTATTAAGGTGATTTTGCCTCCAAAACTGAGAATTTTCCCTTGCCAGCCACAATTTTTTTTGGAAACCTTCTCAACTAAGTGAGAAAAATATATAATCCTTTGTCTACCAATATAAAGAGGGCAGCCTAGATAGCTAATAGGACTGTCCTGTCTTGTGAAACTAGTGACATCTTGAATACTGTCAATAATGTCCTGAGAGGTGTTACTAGGGATCATAGAGTGGCTTTTCTCCTTGTTAATAAGTTGTTCTGATGATTGCTCATATTCCTTCAAAGTATTCATGATGATCTTCATAGACTGTCTATCAGTTGAGGTAAAAATGATCACATCATCAGCAAAACATAAATGATTGATCTGAGGACCTTTTTGCTTCATTCTAAAACCTCTATACAAAGGATCTTTATGAGCCAGGTTAAGCATTCTCGAAAGAACCTCAGCACCTAAAATAAATAGGGCCGGAGATAAAGGATCACCTTGTTTAAGGCCTCTAGTTGAATGGAAAAACCCATGTCTATGACCATTGATAATAATTGAATACCAATTGTTACTCATAATTCTCCATATCATGTCAATGAAAGCTTCCCCAAACCCAAATCTTCTCAACACCAAGCAAGTGAAAGACCAGGACACTCTATCATATGCCTTGGTCATGTCCAGCTTGATCACTACATTGTCACCTAGTTTTGGCCTCTTAATGTCATGAGTAATCTCTTGAGCCAACATGATGCTTTCTGTAATGCTCCCCCTCTTACAAACCCTGATTGGTTATCAGAAATGAGCACCGGGAGAATATCTGCAAGTCTCATGCTTATAAGCTTGGAAATAATCTTGTTAGAGAAATTGCTGAGACTGATAGGCCTGAGTTCCCTGAATCTGCAAGGCTGTTCCTTTTTGGGAAGAAGAACTAAGCAAGCATGTGACATAAACTTAGGCATGGTATTTCCACAAAAAAAATATTGCACAGCTGCTAGTAGATCCTCTTTAATAATGTGCCAGCAAGCTTGGTAGAATTTTCCCCCTATTCCATCTGGGCCTGGTGCTGAGTTTGGGTTCATAGCAAACACCACTCTTTTTAATTCTTCCAGTGTGGGTAATTCCTACAGCTTCTGATTATGTTCAGGAGTGACCAGGGGGGTAATATGCTGAAGAATCCTCTCATCAATTCTGTAATTCTGACCAGTGAACATCTCTTGAAAATACTCACATGCTGCTTGAGCAATCTGTTCATCCCCTTGTATCCAAACATCCTTATCTATGCAGATTTTGTGAAGGAAAAGTCTTCTTCTTCTTCCCCTTAATAAGGCATGAAAATACTTGGTGTTGGCATCTCCCTCCTTAAACCAGTGCAGTTGAGTCTTCTGTTTAAGTAGTGATTCCTCCAGCTTCAAGTACCTAATATAGTTGGCATTCATGAGATGTAACTTCTGTCTGAGAGCTTCTGTGTTGTCACCAATCAATTCTTCCTCAGCTTTTCTAATATTCTCTTCAAATTCTTTCACTTTAGCAAAAATATCTCCATATTCTCTCTTGGACCAGCTGCTAAGAGTAGTAGCTAATCTTTTCATTTTCTGATGCAATTTCCAGAAAGGGTTCCCAGTGACCTCCCTCTCCCAGCATTTTTGGACAGTTTCCATAAAGCTTTCATTATCTACCCAGCAGTGTAGGAACTTGAAATATTTGATATGATCTTCATTCTTTCTAACCATTTCCAGAAGCAGAGGACAGTGGTCAGACCCAACAGAGGAAAGATGTTCTATAGTGGTTAGGGGCATGGTCTCCAACCATTTGTCATTAACCATGGACCTATCCAACCTCTTCCACACTCTTGCCTGTGCATTCCTTTGGTTACACCAAGTATATGGATGTCCTGTGTAACCAAGATCAATCAGTCCACATGCCTCAATCACACTTATAAATTCGAGGCTCTTGTTCATGTTATAAGTCATTCCCCCATACTTCTCCTCCATATTAGTGATAACATTGAAATCTCCAATGGTGCACCAAGGTATTTCTCTACTAGCAAAATGCAATAATCTATCCCATAAGGGTCTTCTCATATGTTCCTTGCACTTAGCATAAATGAAGGATACCATGAACTTATTATCAATATCAGAATGTTTGAATTCCCCAGTGATATGTTGCTCATTATTTTCCTGAATACTGCCAGTGATTTCATTAGACCAAAGAAGCCAAATCTTCCCATTAGGGTTGCTAACAGCTTGGTCCATATGAAGTTGGATTTTCACAGTGTTGAGCTGAGAAATATTTGCAAATGGTTCAAGGATAGCAATCATGGATAATTGATGCATCTTCTTGTGTGTTTGAAGTCTTTCCAAGGAGCTTTGAGTGTTGATACTCCTAGCATTCCAACAAAGGGCTTTAATCATTAAAAACCTTTAGATTTGGACCTTGTGATGGGTCTGCTAGGAATAGCAGATGTACTGGTGTTGGCATGCTGTCTGTCCTGTCTGTTCAGTTTCCTCCCCCTAGGTGATAGACCTTGCTGGTCTGTCACTTCCTGAACCTCCGCTGGGCATTCATCATGAAATGTGGATCCAAAAGCTCTAATCAGATGATCAGTCACTGCTTCTTCCTCCTCATCATACTCATCCATGGATTGGTTGTCAGGATCTATCTCATCTTCTGAGTTCAAGGCTCCATAATCATCTTGTACAGGCCTGTCTTTCTTGCCCTTGCTAGTATTATGTTCACATGATTGTTGTTCTAAATTGGTTGTACCATGTTGTTGCTCTTGCTGTTGCCTCTTTTTAATTGCATCTCTCTTCTTCTTGCTCAGCCTTCCTCCAGATTTGTTGTTTTGCCTGGCTTTTTGTTTTCCTGTTGCAGTATTCTTCTCATTACCTTCCTGCATATCTTGCTGCCCAGTAGTCTCCTTGTAAGAATTAGGGGTAGCAGGGGCTCTAGAGTCACTTCTAAGGTCTCTAACCACATCCTCATGCAGAACATGAGTCAATTCCCTCCCCCCTTTGGTGACCCCTTCCTGCAGATTAATGTGTATCTCCTGTACCCTCCCTTCCATACCTCCAACAGCTTCCTCAACAACATTACCAACAAGACTAATAGGGGGCATAGGGAATGGGAGCATAGAGTCAATACCTGCATTATTGCTATTTTTACTAGCTGTAACCTGTTCATTCTGTGAGATTATAGTATTTTGAAGGTTCCTTGTGACTGGGCCTTTATTGGTCCCCTGCATTGGTTGGATTTCCTGGTCTGCAGTCCTGGTGCTGTTCCTTTCTTCAGCATTGCTCATTTGCTGTTGTTCCTGCAATTCTAGATTAATATAGTTATTATAAATTGGAATTGTAGATGAGTTACCTGCAGTTGTTGTCTTCTGTTGAATGCTTTCCTTATTGTTTGTTTGCTGGGGCAAGACAGGTCTCCATATAGCCCTAGTATTGGATTGTTCCTGATTCCTGTTCTGCTTCTTTTTTGGGGTCTGCCATTGCTCATCTTGGTTATTAATCTCCTGATCATGTTGAACTGTAAGCTGGTTGTTTTCCTGGGCCTGTCCCTGCATTTCATTATGTCTGTACTGTTTCCTTGGGGGTAATTGTTGTTGAGCATGAGACTTACTGATCATTTCATTGTCTTGCAACTGCACATTTATCACCTGCTCAATCTTAGAAGAGTTCTTTTTAACTTCCTCCCTCTCCTTTCTTCTTTTGAACTCTTCATCCCTTCTCTTGATAGTACATACATCCTCCATATGTCCTTGATGTTTACAATACATACAATGGTCAGGGATTCCTTCATATTGAACTCTTTGCCATCTTCCTTTGTTGGGGTCTGAATTCTTGAATCCCATCCAAATGTGAGGGGGTCTTTCCTTGGTAAGATCAATCTGGATCTTTACCCTGGCCATACTGCCTCTGGTTTTTTGAGAGGATGGTGAATCCAAATACAACACTTTGCCAATAGAGTTCAAGACAGTAGTAAGCAGAACCTTATTATAGCAGTGCCAGGGGAGTTCAGGTAAGGCTACCCATATAGGAACTATAGGGGTCTCCTCTTCAGGTGTAAAATCAGGGGTCCAAGTTTGAATTCTCATTAATTGACCTTCAATGGTCATTCTTTGTTTAGTCCATACCGTAATATAGTCAAACTCATTATCAAGATCAATATAAACATGTCTAGCATTGAAGTGAGTTATTTTTGCCCCACCTGTAAGCTGCGTTTGAAGAGTAAAACTCTTCCTAATGATTTCCATTTTAGGCATGGTGTTAGTAAACTTACCAACCAAAGTATGCTTACAACTTTCAGCCAATTTAACATTATAATCATTCTCGTCTAACAAAACAGCAGGCAATCCTTGCCTTGTGGTATGAAGAGGATTGTCCAAGGTAATAGGTACTTCATTCATAGATTGATTATATCTCAGTCGAGCTGCAAAGGATTGAACAATAGTGAAAGGAGCAGGTTCATGGACATTGTCCTGTTTAGAAATTTGCTGGCCTTGCCTCGGCTGTTGACTATTCAGTTGTTTCCCAGAATTTTGAGCCATAATATTGTTTACCTGGTTATCACCTGTCTTGCTTAAATGATTATTAGCGTCATACCTAGTGTAATTGTTGGATATCGTTGGAAAATTCTTCTGATACTCCATAGTATTTCCAGTGCTGCCCTGTTGAAATCCACTTGTTTCTCCTTGTTGTTTGTGATTAATCTGATCCTGCTGAGCTTCTTTATGTATGTGCTTCTGGTTAACAATCTGTTTGGAAGATTCTGGCCGCAATTCCTCACCTTTAGCTTGTTGGTTTTGCTGTTGATCATGTCCAGCTTTCTCCACATTTGTGTCCTGTTTTGTACCCTGCACCAAACACAAATTAGAATTGGAAGTTATGTTCATAGGATTAACTTTAGTTCCAAAGGAGAAGTTCGATGAATGAGTCTCTTCAGTAGAGTTTTCTGTGCTGAGGTTCTTGTTGGATTGATCATTAGTTTCCTTATTTCTTGTTGCTACTCCTGCTAGATAGCCTGCACCCATTTGGATACTGACTTCTGCAGGATGAGCTGAGCTTACCGCATGTCTATCATCAAGTGAACCATCTCGACTTTTCTCGGCATTCAAATTCCTCTCCAGAACAGCTGGTTGATCTGGATGGTTGTTGTCAGCGTTTATTCCACTCCTATTGACAAAGGATTCTGGATTTGGAACCTCCTTAAGATCGGAAAGAACAACAATTCCATTTTTCCCATTAACCCCGACATTTTGTGTTCGAACTTCACCGAAATTCTCTTCGCCGGTGATTCCACCGTCCTTATTGACTGTGCTTTCTGCAGGTTGATCCTCAACATCAGGGGAGTATTTCCCAGTAGTTGATTCTTCACGAATTTGACTCGAAGTATCTCGAAATTGACGGCGCATTTCTGACGATTCACTCGCAATTCTCGCAGCAGCCGTCTCTCAATTTCTATCGATTGAGACGGTGAAATCAATTGGATTTTTGATATGCTGTGCATCAGGACAGGTGGAATCCATATCTGTACTCAGTTCTCCACAAATCACTCCACCGATTTCTGGGGAAATAATTTTACGTGTGCCTTCCAGCTCTTGAACCAAAATCGCAGTGTTGATCGCGTCTGTGTTCTGCAACTTCGTGGAGCTGTGGGATGGATTAGAGAGAGTGGCCGGGTTAGTTTTGTTGCTATCTTCCCAGCGCTCCTGTTGAGCTTTGTCCGACGGTATATGGAGCTCTACCGGCGGCGCACGCGCCATTCTGGCAGGGCACGTAAGGTCAGTGGAACTAGCCGTTATTGGCTGTCTTTAGTGCGTGAATTTTAGAAAGATAAACTAGAGAGAGAAAAAAATTGAGAAATAAGGATGCGATGGTGTAGGGTTCAAGGTTCAAGGTTTATGGTTAACGGTATAGGGTTTTAGGGTTTAGGGTTTTGGATTTTGGGTTTAGGGTTTAAGATTTAGGGCTTAGGCTTTAGGATTTAGGGTATGGAGTTTAGAGTTTAGGGTTTAGTGTATAGAGTTTGGATTTAGGGTTTAGGATATAGGTTTAGGGTTTTGAGTTTAGGATTTAGAGTTTAGGGTTTAGGGTTCATGGTTTAGAGTTTGGATTTAGGGCTTAGGGTTTAGGTTTAGGGTCTAGGGCTTAACGTTTAAGGTTAAGGGTTTAGGGTTTGGGGTTTAAAGTTTAAGGTTTAGGGTTTAGGGTTTATGTTATAGGGTTTAGGATTGGGGTTTGAGGTTTAGAGTTTGGATTTAGGCTTTAGGGTTTAGGGTTTTGAGCTTATAATTGAGGGTTTAGGGTTTTGAGTTTAGGGTTTAGGGTTTAGGGTTTAGGGTATATGGTTTAGGGGTTAGAGTTTGGATTCAGTGTGTAGTGTTTACCACTTAGGTTTAGGTTTTAGGGTTTAGTGGTTAGTATTTAGGATTTGGTCTTTAGGGTTTAGGGTTTATGATTAGGGTTAAGGGTTTTGAGTTTAGGGTTTAGGGATTAGGGATGGGTTTAGGGTTTAGGGTTTTGAGTTTAGGATTTAGGGTTTAGGATTTAGAGTTTAGGACTTAGGGTTTAGGTTTTTAGTGTTTAAAGATTAGAGTTTGGATTTAGGATTTAGGCTTCATGGTTTAGGGTTAAGTGTTTAGGTTTTATGGTTTAGTGTCTAGGGTAAGAGCTAGGTTTTAGGGTTTAGAATTTTGATTTATGGTTCAGGTTTAGGGTTTAGGGTTTAAGGTTTAGAGCTTATGATTTAGGATTTATGTTTTAGGTTCTATGCTTTATTGTTCGGATTTAGGGTTAATGGTAGTTTAGGGTTTAGGTTTTAGGATTTAGGGTTTAGTGTTTAAGGGTTAGGATTTGAGATTGGATTTAGGGTTTAGGCTTTAGGTTTGGGATTACGATTTAGGATTTTGAGTTTAGGATTTAAGGTTTAGGGTTTAGGGTTTAGTATTTAAGGTTTAGGATTTATGCTTTAGGGTTTAGGGTTTATGGTTTAGAGTACAGTGTTTAGGGTTTAGGGTTTTGTGTTTTGGCTGTAGAGTTTGGGTTTGAGGGTTTAGCGTGTGGGCTTTAGGGTTTACAATTAAGGATCTAGGGTTTAGCGTTTAGGTTGAGTTTTAGGTTTAGTGTTTAGGATTTAGGATTTAGGGTTTTGGGTTTCGCGTTGGGGTTTGCATTTTAAGTTTAGGATTTGGGGAATAGGGTTAGTGTTTAGGTTTAGAGTTTGGAATTTAGGGTTTAGGGTTTAGAGGATGGATTTGGGGTTTAGTGTTTAGGGTTTAGAGTTTTGAGTTTAGGATTTAGAGTTTAGGACTTACGGTTTAGGGTTTTAGTTTTTAAAGTTTAGAGTTTGGATTTAGGATTTAGGCTTCAGGGTTTAGGGGTTAAGCGTTTAGGTATTAGGTTTTAGGGCTTAGGTTATAGGGTTTAGTATTGTTTAGGGTCTAGGGTTTTGGATTTAGACTGTAGGCTTTATGGTTTATGGTTTGGGTTTTAGGGTTTAGGGTTGACGGTTTAGGTTTTCCTTTTAGGATTTATGGTTTGGGATTTAGTGTTTAGGGTTTAGGGTTTAATGTTTAAGATTTTGAGTTTACGATTTCGAGCTTAGGGTTTAGGTTTTAGAGGTTCGATTTTGCATTTAGGTCTCAGGGTTATGTTTTTAGGGTTTAGAATTTAGGGTTTAGTGTTTAGGGTAAGAGTTAGGGTTTAGAGTTTAGAATTTTGATTTAAGGTTTAGGGTTTATGATTTGGGATTTATGTTTCAGTGTTTATGCTTTGGAGTTTGGATTTAGGTTTAATGGTAGTTTAGGGTTTAGGATTTGGGGTTGGATTTAGGGTTTAGGTTTGGGATTACTATTTAGGGTTTTGAGTTTAGTAATTAAGGTTTAGGGTTTAGGGTTTAGAGTTTGTAATTAGGATTTAGGGTTTAGAATTTAATGTATAGGGTTTAGGGTTTATACGGTATAGGGTTTAGGGTTTAGAGTTAGTAGGATGTAGGCTTCAGGGTTTAGTGTTTAGGATTTAGGGTTTAGTGTGTATGGTTTAGGGTTTAGGATTCAGGGTTTAGGTTGTAGAATTTAGGTTTTAGGGTATATGGTATAGGGTTTTGGGTATATGGAATAGGGTTTAGGGTATTGGATTTAGGATTTATGGTTTAGGGTATAGGGCTTAGGGTTTACTATTTCGACTATAGGCTTTAGGTTTTTGGGTATAGGGTTTAGGGTTTTGGGTGTAGGCCTTAGGGTTTAGAATTAAGGATTTAGAGTTTAGGGTATAGGATTTACAATTTAGTATTTAGGATTTAGGATTTATGGTTTAGGGTTTGGGGGTATAGGATTTAGTGTTTAGGCTTGAGTGTTTAGGTTTAGGGTTTGGAATTGACGGTTTAGGGTTTAGGGTTTAGGATTTATGGTTTGGGGTTTAGGGTTTAGGATTTAGGGTTTAATGTTTGGATTTTGGGTTTAGGGTTTAAGATTTAGGGCTTAGGCTTTAGGTTTAGGGTTTTGGATTTTGGATTTAAGGTTTAGCGTTTAGCATTTATACGGTATAGGGTTTAGGGTGTAGGCTTCAGGGTTTAGTGTTTAGAATTTAGTGTTTAGGGTGTAAGGTTTAGGGTTTTGGATTTAGGATTTAGGATTTAGGTTTTAGAATTTAGGGTTTAGGGATGGGGTTTGGATTTAGGGTTTTAAGTTTACGATTTAGGGTTTGGGGTTTAGTGTCTAGGTTAAGAGTTAGGTTTTTGGGTTTAGAATTTTGATTTATGGTTTAGGGTTTAGCATTTAGGCTTCATGGTTTAGGGTTAAGCGTTTAGGTTTTAGGGTTTAGGGCTTAGGATATAGTGTTTTGGGCTTAGGGTTTAGTGTCTAGGGTAAGAGTTAGGTTTTAGGGTTTAGAATTTTGATTTATGGTTTAGGGTTGAGGGTTTAGCATTAGGGTTGATGGTTTTGAGTTTAGGATTCAGGGTGTAGGGATTAGCGTTATGAGTTTAGTGTTTAGGATTTAGAGTTGAGGGTTTAGGGTTTAGGGTTTAGAGTTTGGAATTAGTGTTTAGGGTTTAGGGTTTTGAGTTTAGGATTTAAGATTTAGGGTTTAAGGTATAGTGCTTAGGGTTTGGGGTATGGGGTTTAAGGGTTAGTGTTTAGGGCTTAGATTTTATGGTATAGCATTTAAGGTTTAGGGTTTAGAGTTTGGGATTTAGGGATTAGGGTTTAGGGTTTAGGCTTTAGGATTTAGGGTATATAGTTTAGAGTTTAGGGTTTAGTGTATAGAGTTTGGATTTAGTCTTTAGGATATAGGTTTAGGGTTTTGAGTTTAGGATTTAGAGTTTATGGTTTAGAGGTTGGATTCTAGGCTTAGGGTTTAGGTTTAGGGTCTAGGGCTTAACGTTTAAGGTTACGGGTTTAGGGTTTGGGGCTAATGTCTAGGATTTAGGGTTTAGGGTTTAGGGTTTAGGGTTTATGGTTAAGGGTTAAGGGTTTAGTGTTAGGGTTAAGGGTTTTAAGTTTAGGGTTTAGGATTTATGGTTTGGAATTAGGGTTGGGTTTCAAGTTGAGGATCTAAGGTTTAGGTTGTAGGGTTTAGAATTTAGTATTTAGGGTTTAGGGTTTAGAATTTGAATTTGGGATTTTGAATTTAGGTTTTAGGATTTATGGTTTAGGGTATAGGGTTTAGGTTTTAGGGTTTATGGTTTAGAGTACAGTGTTTAGGGTTTAGGGTTTTGTGTTTTGGGTGTAGAGTTTGGGTTTGAGGGTTTAGCGTGTGGGCTTTAGGGTTTACAATTAAGGATCTAGGGTTTAGCGTTTAGAGTTTAGTTTTAGGATTTAGTGTTTAGGATTTAGGATTTAGGGTTTTGGGTTTCGCTTTAGGGTTTGTATTTTGAGTTTAGGATTTAGGGAATAGGGTTAGTGTTTAGGTTTAGAGTTTGGAATTTAGGGTTTAGGGTTTAGAGGATGGATTTGGGGTTTAGGGTTTAGGAATGGGGTAAGGGTTTAGGGTTTTGAGGTTAGGGTTTAGGGTTTAGGATTTAGAGTTTAGGACTTACGGTTTAGGGTTTTAGTTTTTAAAGTTTAGAGTTTGGATTTAGGATTTAGGCTTCTGGGTTTAGGGTTAAGCGTTTAGGTATTAGGTTTTAGGGCTTAGGTTATAAGGTTTAGTATTGTTTAGGGTCTAGGGTTTTGGATTTAGAGTGTAGGCTTTATGGTTTATGGTTTGGGTTTTAGGTTTTAGGTTTTAGGGTTTAGGGTTGACGGTTTAGGATTTAGGGTTTGGGGTTTAGGGTTTAATGTTTAAGATTTTGAGTTTACGATTTTGAGCTTAGGGTTTAGGTTTTAGAGGTTCGATTTTACATTTAGGGCTCAGGGTTATGAATTTAGGATTTAGGATTTAGGGTTTAGTGTTTAGGGAAAGAGTTAGGGTTTAAAGATTAGAATTTTTATTTAAGGTTTAGGGTTTATGATTTGGGATTTATGTTTCAGTGTTTATGCTTTAGAGTCTGGATTTAGGTTTAATGGTAGTTTAGGGTTTAGGATTTAGTATTTAGCGTTTAAGGTTTAGGATTTGAGGTTGGATTTAGGGTTTAGGTTTGGGATTACTATTTAGGGTTCTGAGTTTAGTATTTAATGTTTAGGGTTTAGGGTTTAGAGTTTAGTGTTTAGGGTTTAGGGTTTAGAGTTTGTAATTAGGATTTAGGGTTTTGGTTTTAGGGTATAGAATTTAATGTATAGGGATTAGGGTTTAGGGTGTAGGCCTTAGGGTTTAGAATTTAGTATTTAGGGTTTAGGGTTTAGGGTTTAGGGTTTGGGTTATAGGATTTAGTGTTTAGGCTTGAGTGTTTAGGTTTATGGTTTAGAGTTTAAGGTTTAGGGTTTAGGGTTTAGTGTTTAAGATTTAGGGTTTAGGGTTTAGCTTTAGGGTTTAGGGTTTAAGGTTTTTTTTAGGATTTAGTGTATACAGTTTAGTGTTTAGAGTTTAGAGTTTAGGATTTAGGGTTTAGGGTTTATGGTTTAGAGTTTGGATTTAGGGTTTAGGGTTTAGGGTTTTTTGTTTAGAAGTTAGGGTTTAGGGTTTAGAGGTTAGTATTTTGGATTTAGGCTTTAGGATTTAGGGTTTAGGGTGAAGGGTTTTGGGTTTGGGGTTTAGGGTTCAGGGCTTAGGGTATATGGTTTATGGTTTAAAGTATTGGGTTTAGGGTTTATAATGTAGGGTTCAAGGTTCAAGGTTTATGGTTAACGGTACAGGGTTTAGGGTTTAGGGCTTATGGTTTAGTGTTTAGGAAAAGAGTTAGGGTTTAAAGTTTAGAATTTTGATTTAAGGTTTAGGGTTTATGATTTGGGATTTATGTTTCAGTGTTTATGCTTTAGAGTCTGGATTAAGGTTTAATTGTAGTTTAGGGTTTAGGATTTACTGTTTTGCGTTTAAAGTTTAGGATTTGAGGTTGGATTTAGGGTTTAGGTTTGGGACTTCTATTTAGGGTTTTGAGTTTGGTATTCAAGGTTTAGTTTTAGGGTTTAGAGCTTAGTATTTAAGGTTTATGGTTTATGGTTTAGAGTTTGTAATTAGGATTTAGGGTTTTGGTTTTAGGGTATAGAATTTAATGTATAGGGTTTAGGGTTTATACGGTATAGGGTTTTGGGTTTAGGGTGTAGGATGTAGGCTTCAGGGTTTAGTGTTTAGGATTTAGGGTTTAGTGTGTATGGTTTAGGGTTTAGGATTCAGGGTTTAGGTTTTAGAATTTAGATTTTAGGGTATATGGTATAGGGTTTTGGGTATATGGAATAGGGTTTAGGGTATTGGATTTAGTATTTATGGTTTAGGGTATAGGGCTTAGGGTTTACTATTTCGGCTATAGGCTTTAGGTTTTTGGGTATAGGGTTTAGGGTTTTGGGTGTGGGCCTTAGGGTTTAGAATTTAGGATATTGGGTTTAGGGTTTACAATTTAGTATTTAGGATTTAGGATTTAGGGTTTAGGGTTTGGGGTATAGGATTTAGTGTTTTGGCTTGAGTGTTTAGGTTTAGGGTTTAGAATTTCGGGTTTTGGGTTTAGGGTTTAGCATTAGCGTTTAGGGTTTACGGTTTTGTGTTTAAGATTTAGTGTATACAGTTTAGTGTTTAGAGTTTACAATTTAGGATTTATGGTTTAGGGTTTATGGTTTAGATATTGGATTTAGGGTATAGAGTTTATGGTTGGGGTTAGGGTTTAGGGTTTTGGATTTTGGGTTTAGGGTTTAAGATTTAGGGCTTATGCTTTAGGATTTAGGGTATGGAGTTTAGAGTTTAGGGTTTAGTGTATAGAGTTTGGATTTAGGGTTTAGGATATAGGTTTAGGGTTTTGAGTTTAGGATTTAGAGTTTAGGGTTTAGGGTTCATGGTTTAGAGTTTGTATTTAGGGCTTAGGGTTTAGGTTTAGGGTCTAGGGCTTAACGTTTAAGGTTAAGGTTTTAGGGTTTGGGGTTTAAAGTTTAAGATTTAGGGTTTAGGATTTATGGTTTGGGGTTTAGGGTTTAGGATTTAGGGTTTAATTTTTAGGATTTTGAGTTTACGATTTCGAGCTTAGGGTTTAGGTTTTAGAGGTTCAATTTTGCATTTAGGGCTCAGGGTTATGTTTTTAGGGTTTAGGATTTAGGGTTTAGTGTTTAGGGTAAGAGTTAGGGTTTAGAGTTTAGAATTTTGATTTAAGGTTTAGGGTTTATGATTTGGGATTTATGTTTCAGTGTTTATGCTTTAGAGTTTAGATTTAGGTTTAATGGTAGTTTAGGGTTTAGGATTTAGTGTTTAGCGTTTAATGTTTAGGATTTGAGGTTGGATTTAGGGTTTAGGTTTGGGATTACTATTTAGGGTTTTGAGTTTAGTAATTAAGGTTTAGGGTTTAGGGTTTAGAGTTTGTAATTAGGATTTAGGGTTTTGGTTTTACGGTGTAGAATTTAATGTATAGGGTTTAGGGTTTATACGGTATAGGGTTTATGGTTTATGGTGTAGGATGTAGGCTTCAGGGTTTGGTATTTAGAATTTAGGGTTTAGTGTGTATGGTTTAGGGTTTAGGATTCAGGGTTTAGGTTGTAGAAATTAGGTTTTAGGGTATATGGTATAGGGTTTTGAGTGTATGGAATAGGGTTTAGGGTATTGGATTTAGGATTTATGGTTTAGGGTATAGGGCTTAGGGTTTACTATTTAGGCTATAGGCTTTAGTTTTTTGGGTATAGGGTTTAGGGTTTTGGGTGTAGGCCTTACAGTTTAGAATTTAGGATTTAGGGTTTAGGGTTTACAATTTAGTATTTAGGATTTAGGATTTAGGGTTTAGGGTTTGGGATATAAGATTTAGTGTTTAGGCTTGAGTGTTTAGGTTTAGGGTTTAGAGTTTAGGGTTTAGGGTTTAGGGTTTAAGATTTAGGGTTTAGGGTTTAGCGTTAGGGTTTAGGGTTTAAGGTTTTGTGTTTAGGATTTAGTGTATACAGTTTAGTGTTTAAAGTTAAGAGTTTAGGATTTAGGGGGTTTATGGTTTAGAGTTTGGATTTAGGGTTTAGGGTTTATGGTTGGGGTTAGGGTTTAGGGTTTTTTGTTTAGAAGTTAGGGTTTAGTGTTTAGAGGTTAGTGTTTTGGATTTAGGCTTTAGGATTCAGGGTTTAGGGTGAAGGGTTTTTGGTTTAGTGTTTAGGGTTCAGGGCTTAGGGTATATGGTTTATGGTTTAAAGTATTGGGTTTAGGGTTTATGGTGTAGGGTTCAAGGTTCAAGGTTTATGGTTAACGGTATAGGGTTTAGGGTTTAGGGTTTTGGATTTTTGGTTTAGGGTTTATGATTTAGGGCTTAGGCTTTAGTATTTTAGGTATGGAGTTTAGAGTTTAGGGTTTAGTGTATAGAGTTTGGATTTAGGGTTTAGGATATAGGTTTAGGGTTTTGAGTTTAGGATTTAGAGTTTAGGGTTTTGGGTTCATGGTTTAGAGTTTGGATTTATGGCTTAGGGTTTAGGTTTAGGGTCTAGGGCTTAACGTTTAAGGTTAAGGGTTTAGGGTTTGAGGTTTAAAGTTTAAGGTTTAGGGTTTAGGGTTTATGTTATAGGGTTTAGGTTTTAGAGTTTTGGATTGGGGTTTGAGGTTTAGAGTTTGGATTTAGGCTTTAGGGTTTAGGGTTTTGAGCTTATAATTTAGGGTTTAGGGTTTACGATTTAGGGTTTTGAGTTTAGGGTTTAGGGTTTAGGATATTGGGTATATGGTTTAGGGGTTAGAGTTTGGATTCAGTGTGTAGTGTTTACCACTTAGGCTTAGGGTTTAGGGTTTAGGGTTTAGTGGTTAGTATTTAGGATTTGGTCTTTAGGGTTTAGGGTTTATGATTAGGGTTAAGGGTTTTGAGTTTAGGGTTTAGGGATTAGGGATGGGTTTAGGGTTTAGGGTTTTGATTTTAGGATTTAGGGTTTAGGATTTAGAGTTTAGGACTTAGGGTTTAGGTTTTTAGTGTTTAAAGATTAGAGTTTGGATTTAGGATTTAGGCTTCATGGTTTAGGGTTAAGTGTTTAGGTTTTATGGTTTAGGGTTTAGTGTCTAGGGTAAGAGTTAGGTTTTAGGGTTTAGAATTTTTATTTATGGTTTAGGTTCAGGGTTTAGGGTTTAAAGTTTAGAGCTTATGATTTAGGATTTATGTTTTAGGGTCTATGCTTTATTGTTTGGATTTAGGGTTAATGGTAGTTTAGGCTTTAGGTTTTAGTATTTAATGTTTTAGTATTTAGGGTTTAGGATTTTGATTTTAGGATTTAAGGTTTAGGGTTTAGGGTTTAGTATTTAAGGTTTAGGATTTATGGTTTAGGTTTTAGGGTTTATGTTTTAGGGTACAGTGTTTAGGGTTTAGGGTTTTGTGTTTTGGGTGTAGAGTTTCGCTTTGAGGGTTTAGCGTGTGGGCTTTAGGGTTTACAATTAAGGATCTAGGTTTAGCGTTTAGGTTTAGTTTTAGGATTTAGTGTTTAGGATTTAGGATTTAGGGTTTTGGGTTTCGCGTTAGGGTTTGCATTTTGAGTTTAGGATTTAGGGAATAGGGTTATTGTTTAGGTTTAGAGTTTGGAATTTAGGGTTTATGGTTTAAAGGATGAATTTGGGGTTTAGGGTTTAGGGATGGGGTTAGGGTTTAGAGTCTTGAGTTTAGGATTTAGAGTTTAGGACTTACGATTTAGGGTTTTAATTTTTAATGTTTAGAGTTTGGATTTAGGATTTAGGCTTCAGGGTTTAGGTTTAAGCGTTTAGGTATTAGGTTTTAGGGCTTAGGTAATAGGGTTTAGTATTGTTTAGGGTCTAGGGTTTTGGATTTAGAGTGTAGGCTTTATGGTTTATGGTTTGGGTTTTAGGGTTTAGGGTTGACGGTTTAGGGCTTAGGGTTTAGGGTTTAGGATTTATGGTTTGGGGTTTAGTGTTTAGGGTTTAGGGTTTAATGTTTAAGATTTTGAGTTTACGATTTTGAACTTAGGGTTTAGGGTTTATTTTTTAGGATTTTGAGTTTACGATTTCGAGCTTAAGGTTTAGGTTTTAGAGGTTCGATTTTGCATTTAGGGCTCAGGGTTATGTTTTTAGGGTTTAGGATTTAGGGTTTAGTGTTTAGGGTAAGAGTTAGGGTTTAGAGTTTAGAATTTTGATTTAAGGTTTATGGTTTATGATTTGGGATTTATGTTTCAGTGTTTATGCTTTAGAGTTTGGATTTAGGTTTAATGGTAGTTTAGGGTTTAGGATTTAGTGTTTAGCGTTTAAGGTTTAGGATTTGAGGTTGGATTTAGGGGTTAGGTTTGGGATTACTATTTAGGGTTTTGAGTTTAGTAATTAAGGTTTAGGGTTTAGGGTTTAGAGTTTGTAATTAGGATTTACGGTTTTGGTTTTAGGGTTTAAAATTTAATGTATAGGGTTTAGGGTTTTTTTTTTTTTTTTTTTTTTTTAAAAAAAAAAAAAACGACCCTTGATGGGGTCAGGGGCTTAGCAACACCCCCAGGCCTTAGCATAAATAAAAATAAAGGGTACAAGGAGGGGGGCATAAACCTAACCTCCAATCTTAAGGTGGGTCATAAGTCTACCTTCCTGCTAAGGAAGATCAACTCATCCCCATACAATAACGGGAAACCTAAAGACTATGTACCTAAGCGAGGGGACTCCCCTCGATACAGAGAATCTAGGAAACATAAACAAGGGAGACTCTCCCCTTACAATACTGAAAAGAAAAAAGAAACTAACCTATAACCGAAAATTATAACTATGTTGAGGAGGGTCTTCATCATGGTGGTTCTTTGATTCTTTTGATTTTCCTTCTCCTGAAATTTGCCATTTCCAGCACGTCTAATTGATAGTGAGCTCGTGCTTCCTTGGGTAGTTGTTGACTATTGGTATATATGTTGGGGCTCGTAATTTTGTGACTGTGTTTTGCTAAAGAATCAGCCACTGAGTTGGCTTCTCTATATGTATGTTTGCATCTAAAGTTGCTTGTCTGCCCTATAAGTGTACTCATCTGCTGTACCTGCGTGTTAACACTCCAAGGTGGTTTAGTTTTTGCCATTATCCAATCAACTAGTAGCTGCGAATCCACTTCCAAAAGGACATTCCTGTAGCCTAGTTGGATGAGCCAAGTCATGCCAAATATAGCAGCTCCAATTTCAGCTTGATTATTAGTTCCTTCTCCCATTGGAGTGGAGAAGGCTAATATTATTTCTCCCCTGTGGTCTCGAATGATACCTCCAGCACCTAGCTTTCCAGGATTGTCTAGTGCACTGCCGTTAGTGTTGAGCTTTACCCAGTTTTTTGGTGGCCTTCTCCACATAACCAAAGTCACTTTAGTGTCATGAATACAGTTTTCCCCCATTGCTATGAGATCCTTCCAGTTAGATGGCCATCTGATATGAGGGAATACTGTGTTCATTAGTTTGTAGTTATCCTTGTATATGGAGTATTTAACTCTGCTCATATTGGACTGCTTGCCTCCATACTTGCTCGCACATCTGTTTTTCCATAGATTCCAACAGATGAAGATTGGTGTAGCTTGTATCAACATCCTATGAGCTTCATTTTTTGGTTTAGTTGACCACCATTGCCTGATCAATTGAGGCAGTGAGCTGTGATCTGTGGTGATGCCTGCAGTTTCAGAATAACTTTTCCATACATAGGTAGCAAAGTGTCCATTGTTGAAGATATGCTCTATAGTATCCATTCCAGACCTGTTACAACAAAAACACTTTGTCGGCTCATTGCCAAACTTAGTTAGTTTTTCATTAGTAGGGAGTTTACCTCTTAAGGCTCTCCACAAAAGAAAAGAAGCTTTAAAAGGAATGTTTTTATGCCAAATAAAGGAATTAAACTTAGATTTGTTCCTCTTATCTCTTATAACATTCCAAGCAGAGGAGCAAGTAAATTGTCCATCATTGTTCAGATTCCAGATGGCTTGGTCAGGTGTGTCCTGCTGGTAGTGAAGGTCTGTTGCAAGGATGTTGGCTAGTTGATATGGAGGAGCCTGTTGTTTCAGCTTGTCATAATTCCATTGTCCATTCATTAAGTACTCTGCAACCTTAGTATTATTGAACCTCTTGCTATCTTTAGTAAATCCAGCAAGAGGTCCAACACCAAGCCAATTATCCCACCAGAAATTGCAGCTACCAGAGTTGATTGTCCATTGGATGTGTTCCTCAGCTTGTTTTTTGTTATGCATCAGCTGTTTCCAGGTAATAGACTGTCCTGTATCCCATTTCTTACTTATGGGATTAGATCTCTGACAATATTTAGCCCTGAGAAAGTCCCCCCAGAGTGTTTTTCTTGCTCTGAAAATCCACCAATGTTTATATTTAAAGGCCCTGCAAACATCCTTTAAATTCCTCACACCTATGCCTCCTTCATCCAGAGGATAACTTAGGTTTTTCCATGAGGCCCAATGGTATTTCTTCCTGTCATTCCTCCACCCCCAAAAAAAATCTGTAATCATTCCTTGAATTTGTTTGAGGACAGTAACAGGTGGGGTAATTGCAGACAGCAAGTGAATAGGCAAAGATTGTAGAACATGTCTAATTAAGATTACCCTGCCCCCATAACTAAGAATTTTGGTCTGCCAACCTGTAATCCTGTTGATCACCTTGTTGATGAGGTCTGAGAAATATATAATTCTAGGCCTGCCAACAAATAAAGGGCAGCCTAGATAAGTAATGACTCCTTCCTTGTTGAGTTTAGGATTTAGGGTTTAGGATTTAGAGTTTAGGACTGAGGGTTTAGGTTTTTAGTGTTTAAAGATTAGAGTTTGGATTTAGGATTTAGGCTTCATGGTTTAGGGTTAAGTGTTTAGGTTTTAGGGTTTAGAATTTTGATTTATGGTTTAGGTTTAGGGTTTAGGGTTTAAGGTTTAGAGCTTATGATTTAGGATTTATGCTTTAGGGTCTATGCTTTATTGTTTGGATTTAGGGTTAATGGTAGTTTAGGCTTTAGGTTTTAGGATTTAGGGTTTAGGGTTTGAGGGTTAGGATTTGAGATTGGATTTAGGGTTTAGGGTTTAGGTTTGGGATTACAATTTAGGATTTTGAGTTTAGGATTTAAGGTTTAGGGTTTAGGGTTTAGTATTTAAGGTTTAAGATTTATGGTTTAGGGTTTAGGGTTTATGGTTTAGAGTACAGTGTTTAGGGTTTAGGTTTTTGTGTTTTGGGTGTAGAGTTTGGGTTTGAGGGTTTAGTGTATGGGCTTTAGGGTTTACAGTTAAGGATCTAGGGTTTAGCGTTTAGGTTTAGTTTTAGGATTTAGGATTTAGGGTTTTGGGTTTCGCGTTAGGGTTTGCATTTTGAGTTTAGGATTTAGGAAATAGGGTTAGTGTTTAGGTTTAGAGTTTGGAATTTATGGTTTATGGTTTAGAGGATGGATTTGGGGTTTAGGGTTTAGGGATAGGGTTAGGGTTTAGAGTTTTTAGTTTAGGATTTAGGGTTTAGGATTTAGAGTTTAGGACTTACGGTTTAGGGTTTTAGTTTTTAAAGTTTAGAGTTTGGATTTAGGATTTAGGCTTCAGGGTTTAGGGTTAAGCGTTTAGGTATTAGTTTTTAGGGCTTAGGTTATAGGGTTTAGTATTGTTTAGGGTCTAGGGTTTTGGATTAAGAGTGTAGGATTTATGGTTTATGGTTTGGGTTTCAGGTTTTAGGTTTTAGGGTTTAGGGTTGACAGTTTAGGATTTATGGTTTGGGGTTTAGGGTTTAGTGTTTAGGGTTTAATATTTGAGATTTTGAGTTTACGATTTCGAGCTTAGGGTTTAGGTTATAGAGGTTCGATTTTGCATTAGGGCTCAGGGTTATG
This sequence comes from Solanum bulbocastanum, assembly GCA_037074985.1. NCBI lineage: Eukaryota > Viridiplantae > Streptophyta > Magnoliopsida > Solanales > Solanaceae > Solanum > Solanum bulbocastanum. The sequence continues at coordinate 29,280,300 of CM073601.1, read as the reverse complement.
TTTTTAGGGTTTAGGATTTAGGGTTTAGTGTTTAGGGTAAGAGTTAGGGTTTAGAGTTTAGAATTTTGATTTAAGGTTTAGGGTTTATGATTTGGGATTTATGTATCAGTGTTTATGCTTTAGAGTTTGGATTTAGGTTTAATGGTAGTTTAGGGTTTAGGATTTAGTGTTTAGCGTTTAAGGTTTAGGATTTGACGTTGGATTTAGGGTTTAGGTTTGGGATTACTATTTAGGGTTTTGAGTTTAGTAATTAAGGTTTAGGGTTTAGGGTTTAGAGTTTGTAATTAGGAGTTAGGGTTTTGGTTTTAGGGTTTAGAATTTAATGTATAGGGTTTAGGGTTTATACGGTATAGGGTTTAGGATTTAGGGTGTAGGATTTAGGCTTCAGTGTTTAGTGTTTAGGATTTAGGGTTTAGTGTGTATGGTTTAGGTTTAGGATTCAGGGTTTAGGTTGTAGAATTTAGGTTTTAGGGTGTATGGTATAGGGTTTTGGGTATATGGAATAGGGTTTAGGGTATTGGATTTAGGATTTATGGTTTAGGGTATAGGGCTTAGGGTTTACTATTTAGGCTATAGGCTTTAGGTTTTTGGGTATAGGGTTTAGGGTTTTGGGTGTAGGCCTTACAGTTTAGAATTTAGGATTTAGGGTTTAGGGTTTACAATTTAGTATTTAGGATTTAGGATTTAGGGTTTAGGGTTTGGGATATAGGATTTAGTGTTTAGGCTTGAGTGTTTAGGTTTAGGGTTTAGAGTTTAGGGTTTTAGGGTTTAGGGTTTAAGATTTAGGGTTTAGGGTTTAGCGTTAGGGTTTAGGGTTTAAGGATTTGTGTTTAGGATTTGTGTTTAGGATTTAGTGTATACAGTTTAGTGTTTAGAGTTTAGAGTTTAGGATTTACGGTTTAGGGTTTATGGTTTAGAGTTTGGATTTAGGGTTTAGGGTTTATGGTTGGGGTTAGGGTTTAGGGTTTTTTGTTTAGAAGTTAGGGTTTAGGGTTTAGAGGTTGGTATTTTGGATTTAGGCTTTAGGATTCAGGGTTTTTGGTTTAGTGTTTAGGGTTCAGGGCTTAGGGTATATGGTTTATGGTTTAAAGTTTTGGGTTTAGGGTTTATGGTGTAGGGTTCAAGCTTCAAGGTTTATGGTTAACGGTATAGCGTTTAGGGTTTAAGATTTAGGGCTTAGGCTTTAGAATTTGAGGTATGGAGTTTAGAGTTTAGGGTTTAGTGTATAGAGTTTGGATTTAGGGATTAGGATATAGGTTTAGGGTTTTGAGTTTAGGATTTAGAGTTTAGGGTTTAGGGTTTATGGTTTAGAGTTTGGATTTAGGGCTTAGGGTTTAGGTTTAGGGTCTAGGGCTTAACGTTTAAGGTTAAGGGTTTAGGGTTTGGGGTTTAGGGTTTGGGGTTTAAAGTTTAAGGTTTAGGGTTTAGGGTTTATGTTATAGGGTTTAGGTTTTAGAGTTTAGGATTGGGGTTTGAGGTTTAGAGTTTGGATTTAGGCTTTAGGGTTTAGGGTTTTGAGGTTTAGGGTTTACGATTTAGGGTTTTGAGTTTATCATTTTGGGTTTAGGGTTTAGGGTTTAGGATATTGGGTATATGGTTTAGGGGTTAGAGTTTGGATTCAGTGTGTAGTGTTTACCACTTGGGTTTAGGGTTTAGGGTTTAGTGGTTCGTATTTAGGATTTGGTCTTTAGGGTTTAGGATTTATGATTAGGGTTAAGGGTTTTGAGTTTAGGGTTTAGGGATTAGGGATGGGTTTAGGGTTTAGGGTTTTGAGTTTAGGATTTAGGGTTTAGGATTTAGAGTTTAGGACTTAGGGTTTAGGTTTTTAGTGTTTAAAGATTAAAGTTTGGATTTAGGATTTAGGATTCATGGTTTAGGGTTAAGTGTTTAGGTTTTATGGTTTAGGGTTTAGGGTTTAGTGTGTAGGGTAAGAGTTAGGTTTTAGGGTTTAGAATTTTGATTTATGGTTTAGGTTTAGGGTTTGGGGTTTAAGGTTTAGAGCTTTTGATTTAGGATTTATGTTTTAGGGTCTATGCTTTATTGTTTGGATTTAGGGTTAATGGTAATTTAGGCTTTAGGTTTTAGGATTTAGGGTTTAGGGTTTAAGGGTTAAGATTTGAGATTGGATTTAGGGTTTAGGGTTTAGGTTTGGGATTATGATTTAGGATTTTGAGTTTAGGATTTAAGGTTTAGGGTTTAGGGTTTAGTATATAAGGGTTAGGATTTATGGTTTAGGGTTTAGGGTTTATGGTTTAGAGTACAGTGTTTAGGGTTTAGGGTTTTGTGTTTTGGGTGTAGAGTTTGGGTTTAAGGGTTTAGGATTTAGGGTTTAGCGTGTGGGCTTTAGTGTTTACAATTAAGGATCAAGGGTTTAGAGTTAAGAGTTTAGTTTTAGGAATTAGTGTTTTGGTTTTAGGATTTAGGGTTTTGGGTTTCGCGTTAGGGTTTGCATTTTGAGTTTAGGATTTAGGGAATAGGGTTAGTGTTTAGGTTTAGAGTTTGGAATTTAGGGTTTAGTGTTTAGAGGATGGATTTGGGGTTTAGGGTTTAGGGATGGGGTTAGGGTTTAGAGTTTTTAGTTTAGGATTTAGGGTTTAGGATTTAGAGTTTAGGACTTACGGTTTAGGGTTTTAGTTTTTAAAGTTTAGAGTTTGGATTTAGGATTTAAGCTTCTGGGTTTAGGGTTAAGCATTTAGGTATTAGGTTTTAGGGCTTAGTTTATAGGGTTTACTATTGTTTAGGGTCTAGGGTTTTGGGTTAAGAGTGTAGGCTTTATTGTTTATGGTTTGGGTTTTAGGTTTTAGGTTTTAGGGTTTAGTGTTGACGGTTTAGGATTTATGGTTTGGGGTTTAGGGTTTAGGGTTTAGGGTTTAATGTTTGAGATTTTGAGTTTACTATTTCGAGCTTAAGGTTTAGGTTTTAGAGGTTCGATTTTAGCATTTAGGGCTCAGGGTTATGTTTTTAGGGTTTAGGATTTAGGGTTTAGTGTTTAGGGTAAGAGTTAGGGTTTAGAGTTTAGAATTTAAATTTAAGGTTTAGGGTTTATGATTTGGGATTTATGTTTCAGTGTTTATGCTTTAGAGTTTGGATTTAGGTTTAATGGTTGTTTAGGGTTTAGGATTTAGTGTTTAGCGTTTGAGGTTTAGGATTTAAGGTTGGATTTAGGGTTTAGGTTTGGGATTACTATTTAGGGTTTTGAATTTTGTATTTAAGGTTTAGGGTTTAGGGTTTAGAGTTTTAATATTTAAGGTTTATGGTTTAGAGTTTGTAATTAGGATTTAGGGTTTTGATTTTAGGGTATAGAATTTAATGTATAGGGTTTAGGGTTTATACGGTATAGGGTTTAGGGTTTAGGGTGTAGGATGTAGGCTTCAGGGTTTAGTGTTTAGGATTTAGGGTTTAGGATTCAGGGTTTAGGTTGTAGAATTTAGGTTTTAGGGTATATGGTATAGGGTTTTGGGTATATGGAATAGGGTTTAGGGTATTGGATTTAGGATTTATGGTTTAGGGTATAGGGCTTAGGGTTTACTATTTAGGCTATAGGCCTTAGGTTTTTGGGTATAGGGTTTAGGGTTTTGGGTATAGGCCTTAGGGTTTAGAATTAAGGATTTAGGGTTTAGGGTTTAGGGTATAGGGTTTACAATTTAGTATTTAGGATTTAGGATTTAGGGTTTAGGGTTTAGGGTTTGGAGTATAAGATTTAGTGTCTAGGCTTGAGTGTTTAGGTTTAGGGTTTAGGGTTTAGAGTTTAGAGTTTAGGGTTTAAGATTTAGGGTTTAGGGTTTAGCGTTAGGGTTTAGGGTTTAAGGTTTAAGGTTTTGTGTTTAGGATTTAGTGTACACAGTTTGTGTTTAGAGTTTAGAGTTTAGGATTTAGGGTTTAGGGTTTATGGTTTAGAGTTTGGATTTAGGGTTTAGGGTTTATGGTTGGGGTTAGGGTTTAGGGTGTTTTGTTTAGAAGTTAGGGTTTAGGGTTTAGAGGTTAGTATTTTGGATTTAGGATTTAGGATTCAGGGTTTAGGGTGAAGGGTTTTTGGTTTACTGTTTAGGGTTCAGGGCTTAGGGTATATGGTTTATGGTTTAAAGTATTGGGTTTGGGGTTTATGGTGTAGGGTTCAAGGTTCAAGGTTTATGGTTAACGGTATAGGGTTTTAGGGTTTAGGGTTTTGGATTTTGGGTTTAGGGTTTAAGATTTAGGGCTTAGGCTTTAGGATTTAGGGTATGGAGTTTAGAGTTTAGGGTTTAGTGTATAGAGTTTGGATTTAGGGTTTAGGATATAGGTTTAGGGTTTTGAGTTTAGGATTTAGAGTTTAGGGTTTAGGGTTCATGGTTTAGAGTTTGGATTTATGGCTTAGGGTTTAGGTTTAGGGTCTAGGGCTTAACGTTTAAGGTTAAGGGTTTAGGGTTTGGGGTTTAAAGTTTAAGGTTTAGGGTTTAGGGTGTATGTTATAGGGTTTAGGTTTTAGAGTTTAGGATTGGGGTTTGAGGTTTAGAGTTTGGATTTTGGCTTTAGGGTTTAGTGTTTTGAGCTTTTAATTAAGGGTTTAGGGTTTACGATTTAGGGTTTTGAATTTAGGGTTTAGGGTTTAGGATTTTGGGTATATGGTTTAGGGGTTAGAGTTTGGATTCAGTGTGTAGTGTTTACCACTTAGGTTTAGGTTTTAGGGTTTAGTGGTTAGTATTTAGGATTTGGTCTTTAGGGTTTAGGGTTTATGATTAGGGTTAAGGGTTTTGAGTTTAGGGTTTAGGGATTAGGGATGTGTTTAGGGTTTAGGGTTTTGATTTTAGGATTTAGGGTTTAGGATTTAGAGTTTAGGACTTAGGGTTTAGGTTTTTAGTGTTTAAAGATTAGAGTTTGGATTTAGGATTTAGGCTTCATGGTTTAGGGTTAAGTGTTTAGGTTTTATGGTTTAGTGTCTAGGGTAAGAGTTAGGTTTTAAGGTTTAGAATTTTGATTTATGGTTTAGGTTTAGGGTTTAGGGTTTAGGGTTTAAGGTTAGAACTTATGATTTAGGATTTATGTTTTAGGGTCTATGCTTTATTGTTTGGATTTAGGGTTAATGGTAGTTTAGGCTTTAGGTTTTAGGATTTAGGGTTTAGGGTTTTAAGGGTTAGGATTAGAGATTGGATTTAGGGTTTAGGGTTTAGGTTTGGGATTACGATTTAGGATTTTGAGTTTAGGATTTAAGGTTTAGGGTTTAGGGTTTAGGGTTTAGTATTTAAGGTTTAGGATTTAGAGTTTGGATTTTGGATTTACGATTTTGGTTTTATAGTTTAAGGTTTAGGGTATAGGATTTAAGGTTTAGCGTTTAGCGTTTATATGGTATAGGGTTTAGGGTGTAGGCTTCAGGGTTTAGTGTTTATAATTTAGTGTTTAGGGTGTAAGGTTTAGGGTTTTGGATTTAGGATTTAGGTTTTAGAATTTAGGGTTTAGGGTTTATGGTATAGAATTTAGGGTATTGGGTTTAGGTTTTAGAATTTAGGGTTTAGGGTTTATGGTGTAGGATTTAGGTTATAGGGTTTAGGGTTTAGGATTTATAGTTTAGGGTATAGGGCTTAGGGTTTACTGTTTAGGGTATGGGCTTTAGGTTTTTGGGTGTAGGGTTTAAGGTTTTGGGTGTAGGGTTTAGGGTTTAGAATTTATGGTTTGGAGTTAGGGTAGGGTTTTGACTTTAGGATCTAAGGTTAAGGGTGTAGGATTTAGAGTTTAGGACTTAGTGTTTAGGGTTTAGAATTTGGATTTCGGATTTAGAGTTTAATATTTAGGATTTATGGTTTAGGGTTTACGGTATATGGTTTAAGGTTTAGGGTTTAGGGTATTGGATTTATGGTTTAGGATTTAGGGTTTATGGTTTAGAGTACAGGGTTTAGGGTGTAGAGTTTGGGGTTGAGGGTTTTGGATTTAGGGTTTAGGGTGTAGGATTTAGTGTTTACAATTAAGGATTTAGGATTTAGGGTTTAGCGTTTAGAGTTTAGGTTTAGGGTTTAGTGTTCAGGATTTAGGATTTAGGGTTTTGGGTTTCGATTAGGGTTTACGGTTTTGAGTTTAGGATTTAGGGTATAGGGTTTAGTGTTTAGGATTTAGAGTTTTGGATTTTGGGTTTAGGGTTTAGAGTATATTTGGGGTTTAGGGTTTAGGGATGGGGCTAGATTCAGGGTTTTGAGTTTACGATTTAGGGTTTAGGGTTAAGGGTTTAGGGTTTGGGGTTTAGTGTCTAGGGTAAGAGTTAGGTTTTTGGGTTTAGAATTTTGATTTATGGTTTAGGGTTTAGTATTTAGGCTTCATGGTTTAGGGTTAAGCGTTTAGGTTTTAGGGTTTAGGGCTTAGGATATAGTGGTTTGGGTTTAGGGTTTAGTGTCTAGGGTTAGAGTTAGGTTTTAGGGTTTAGAATTTTGATTTATGGTTTAGGATTTAGGGTTTAGGGTTTAGCATTAGGGTTGATGGTTTTGAGTTTAGGATTTAGGGTGTAGGGTAAAGCGTTATGAGTTTAGTGTTTAGGATTTAGAGTTGAGGGTTTAGGGTTTAGGGTTTAGAGTTTGGAATTAGTGTTTAGGGTTTAGGGTTTTGGGTTAGGATTTATGGTTTTGAGTTTAGGATTTAAGATTTAGGGTTTAAGGTATAGTGCTTAGGGTTTAGGGTATGGGGTTTAAAGGTTAGTGTTTAGGGCTTAGATTTTTTGGTATAGCATTTTTTTTTATTTTTTTTATTTGAACGACCTTTGAGGGGGTCAGGGGCTTAGCAACACCCCCAGGCCTTAGCATATATAAAGAAAAGATAGGTACAAGGAGGGGGGCATAAACCGTACCTCCCAAAAAGGTGGTGTTAGAATTGGTAGCCGACTAGTCATAGCTAGTTGGTTCTCCAACTCTTCTCCAAAGAAGAAAGAGTCCTATTGTCTAAGCACCTATGTGAGAGGACTCCTCTCAATACAAAGAGTCTAGGAAAACATAAATGAGGGAGACTCTCCCTTTACAATTAAGAAAGATAAAACTCTATCCTAACCAGGGGAATCATCTAAGAGAAGTGATGACAGGAGAATCATCCGAAGAGGAGCTGAAGGAGTTCAAGCACCTTCGTATGCCCTCTTTGTTAAGACTCTTTCAAGGTGGCTCCTTAATTCTCTTCAATTTTCTTCTTCTGAAGCTTGCCATGACTGCTAAATCCTGGTGAAAGTAAGCTGCTGTTAGTCTGGGGAGCTACTGGATGTTGAAGTAGACTTGAGGATTTGAAATCTGGTGACTGTGCTTAGAGAGTGAGTCTGCTACAAAGTTGGCCTCTCTGAAGGTGTGTATACATTTGAAATGAGTGAAATGAGTAGCCAATTGGTAAAGCTTCTCCAGGTGCGCTGAGACAGCCCAAGGGACTGCTACTTTGTTACTAAACCAGTTTGTTAGTAGTTGAGAATCAACTTCCAGGATTACCTTCTTGTAGTTTAGCTGCACACACCAAGTTAGGCCAAAGCTAGCAGCCTCTATTTCAGCCTGATTGTTGGTTCCCTGCCCCAAAGGAACTGAGAAGGCCATAATGAATTCTCCAGTCTGGTTCCTAAATATTCCTCCAGCTCCTATCCTTCCCGGATTGTTTAAAGCACTCCCATCTGTGTTGATTTTGACCCAACTGTCTGGAGGTTTAATCCATTGAATTGTTGTCACCCTGATCTCATGAGTACAATTTTCTAAGAGTGTACATATTTTCTTCCATCTCAAAGGCCATGAAATATAAGGGAACTTAGTCTGCAGTAGCTTAAAGCTTTCAAGAATCACCAAGTGTTTAACTCTTGCCATGTTGGACTGTTTGCCCCCATACTTAACAGCACACCTGTTTTTCCACAAGTTCCAACAAATAAAGACTGGTATCACTTGGAGGATCAACTGGTGTGCTTCATTGTTGTAAGTGCAACTCCACCATCTCATGGTCATCCTTGTAAGGGGGAGGTAGTCAGTTTGAATACCTAAGGAAATGGCAAAATATTTCCAAACCTGTTTGGCAAAATTTCCAGAATTGAAAATATGCTCTATAGTATCCAATCCTGGAGAGTAACAGCAGTAACAGATGCCCGGTTCAATTCCAAATCTCACAAGCTTTTCATTGGTAGGAAGCTTGCCCCTGATTGCTCTCCACAGTAAAAAGGAGCATTTTAAAGGGATCTGATTCTGCCAGGTGTAGGTATTGATTTTGGTTTTTCCCTTTTTTCTCTAATGTTGTGCCAAGCTGAAGTGATAGAGAACAAGCCACTGGTATTGAGACTCCACACAGCCTGGTCAGGCTGGTTCTGTTGTAGCTGGAGCTGAGTTGAAAGGATGTTGTGTCCTTGATTGTGAGGTGCTGCCTGGATGACCTTATCCCTATTCCACTGTCCATGCTCAATAAAATCTGAAACCTTATCTTTGTTGAATCTTTTAGTAACAGCAGTGTATTGAGCCAGGGGACCTACTCCAAGCCAATTATCCCACCAAAAGGAGCAAGAACCATTCCTTATTTTCCATTGGATGTGTTGCTCAGCAATAATTTTGTTGTTCATCATGAGCTTCCAAGCATGGGATTCACTAGTATCCCACTTTTTGCTTATGGGGTTAGATCTTTGGCAGTACTTTGCCTTAAGAAAATCCCCCCATAAGGTATGTTTTGATCTAAAAGTCCACCACTGTTTGAACTGAAAAGCTTGACACACATCACTCATAAGCCTAACACCAATTCCTCCTTCATCATAGGGGAAACTTAAGTTCCTCCATGAGGACCAATGGTATTTTTTCTTGTCAGTTTTCCATCCCCAGAAAAAATCAGCCAATATGCTTTGAATTTGCTTAAGGATAGAAGAGGGTGGGGAGGTGGCTGAAAGGATATGAATAGGAAGAGCTTGAAGGACATGTTTGATCAAAGTAGCCTTGCCCCCATAACTCAGCATCTTAGAGTTCCAGCCAGTGATTCTGTTGACAGTCTTATTGATGAGCTCAGAGAAGTAGATGTTCTTATACCTTCCAGCAGCTATAGGGCATCCAAGGTAGGTAATAGGGCCTTCTTTCCTATGAAAACCTGTACTCTTTTTAATTCTGTCACAGGTAGTTCTGAAAGCATTGGAGTGAAGCATGAAGTGACTTTTGGGCTTGTTGATTGGCTGGCCAGAAACTCTTTCATAAGTAGCCAGAGTATGCATAATGAGCTTAAGAGAGTGCTTCCTTCCAGAGGTGAAAATGATAATATCATCAGCAAAACTTAGATGATTGATTTGGGGTCCCTTTCTTTCCATATAGAAGCCATGATATAAAGGGTTATGATGGAGGTTGTTCAGGGATCTTGACAGCATCTCAGCACCTAAAATAAATAGGGCTGGGGATAGGGGGTCTTCTTGTTTAAGTCCTCTAGTGGAGTGAAAGAATCCATGCCTCTTGCCATTAATAATAATAATAGAGTACCAGTTGTTGGCCATAATTCTCCAAAACATGTCGATGACAACCTCCTCAAATCCCATCTTCCTGAGGATAATACAAATGTAGGACCAAGATACTCTATCATAGGCTTTAACCATATCAAGTTTGATTACTACATTGCTTCCAATGTTAGGTTTTCTGATCTGGTGGATGATCTCTTGGGTTAACATAATATTTTCAGATATGCTTCTACCTTTAACAAAGCCTGATTGATTAGGGGAAATAAGGCTAGGTAAAATAGGAGCTAATCTGAGGCAAAGAAGCTTGGAAATAATCTTATTAGTGAAATTACTCAGGCTGATGGGTCTGAACTCAGAGAGTTTATTAGGATGCTTCACTTTGGGGATAAGGACCAGGCAAGCATGAGAGAAGAACTTGGGTATAGTTTGTCCACTGAAAAAGGCATGAATGACTGCTAGCAGATCTTTGCTGATAATGTTCCAACATTTCTGGAAAAAATGGCCATTCATACCATCTGGTCCTGCAGCTGAGTTGGGGTTCATGGAGTAGACCACCTCTTTAAGCTCTTCCATAGTAGGTAGATCTTTCATTCTGTCATTATGTTCCTGTGTGACCAATCTGGGAATGCAGCTCATAGGGACTTCATCAATAAGTTTTTCTTCTCCTGTGAATATGTTTTGGAAATGATCACATGCAGCCTGTGCAATGTGTTCATCCCCCTGTACCCACTCATCATCATCAGTGAGGATTTTGTGAATAAATCGCCTCCTTCTTCTTCCCCTGATCAGTGCATGGAAATATTTAGAATTGCCATCCCCTTCTTTAAACCATTGTAGCTGAGTCTTTTGTTTGAGAATAGAATCTTCTAGCTTCATAAATCTGATATATTCAGCATTGATGCCATGAAGTACAGCTCTATGCTCCTCTGTGTTGTTGTGAATAAGATTTTCTTCTGCAACTCTAACTCTTTCTTCAAACTCCCTGACCTTAGCAAAAATATCACCAAACTTTTCTTTGGACCAAACACTGAGGGTAGCTGCAAGTCTCTTCATTTTCTGATGAAAGGTCCACATGGGATTACCTTCAATCTGCCTGTTCCAGCACTCAGTTACAATCTCTTCAAAGGAAGGTTGATCAGTCCAGCAGTTAAGAAATCTGAAGTATTTAATATGAGTGTCTACTCTAGTGTTCATCTCCATAAGAAGTGGGCAATGATCAAAGCCCATAGAAGGGAGATGAGTAATAGTAGTCTGTGGCATATTTTGCAACCATTTATCACTGACCATAGCCCTGTCCAACCTTTTCCAAATTCTGAAATTGATGCCTCTTAGGTTTGACCAGGTAAATCTAGGTCCATTAAACCCTAAGTCCATAAGTCCACATGGTTCAATAATACCAATGAAGTCCATGCTTTTCCTCATGTTATAGGTGTTACCTCCTAGTTTTTCATCTGTATCAGTAATAACATTAAAGTCCCCAACAGTACACCAAGGAGTAGCATTTCTAGTATCAGCAAGGTGGAGTAGTCTATTCCATAGATGTTTCCTGAGATATTCCTTGCATTTGGCATACACAAAGGTTTTGATGTAAGTTACAGGAATTTCAGTATGATTGATTTCACAAGTGATCTGCTGCTCATCAGTTTCTAGCACCTTACAAGTAATATCATTGGTCCAAAAAAGCCAAATTTTTCCATTGGGGTTACCAGCTGCATGATCCATGGCAAGCATACTTTTAAACATATTTATATGAGCAATGTCTGAGAAGGGTTCAAGGATGGCAATCATAGACACATAGTGAATGTTTTTGAGATTTTTGAGTCTTTCAATAACACCTTGGGTATTGATACCTCTAGCATTCCATATGATTGTACTAATCATTGAGAGGATTTAGAGGCAAACAGTCTTGTGTTTGGTCTTTCTGCAGTGGCATGAATGGTTGTTGAAGGTTTTTTGAGGGGAAGTCTATCCAGGTGTATACCTCTGGGAGAGAGTCCCTGATTGTTGGTAACCTGAAGCACTTCCTTTTCAAGATCATGATCTTTGTTGGGGCTAAAGGCATTGATCAACAGTTGACAGGTATCTTCATCATCCTCCTAGTCATCTTCAGCTGCCTTGTCTTCCTCTATTTCATCTTCAGAGATCTCCACTTCATACTCATCTCTTATGGTTACCTTTGTCTGATCAGGTGGTTTTCCAGGGGTGGGAGTCTTGTACTGAGCCTTAATTGGACTTACATCGATAATTTGCTCAACCATGATGAATTCTTCACAAGAATTTTCCTCCTCAAGACTATCCATTTGCTTTTGTTCTTGATGGATTTGCTCAGCTTGTTTCTTCTTAATTTCTTCCCTCTTTTTCTTGCTAGGTTTGTTCTTGCTTTTAGGGGTATCCACCTGTTTACTGGAGCTTGCTTTGTTTCCCATATTTTTTGCCATAGAGCCTTGCAGTTGCTTCTGTCCTTCTCTATTAGTGTCACTCTATCGATTAGTCTTCTCTCTATCTTGTAGAACCTGTTCTTGTTGGTGATGGCCAGCATTGTTTGTGGTTGCAGGGGCTTGAAGGTATATCATTTAAGGTTTAGGGTTTAGAGTTTGGAATTTAGGGATTAGGGTTTAGGGTTTTGAATTTAGGGTTTAGGGTTTAGGCTTTAGGATTTAGGGTATAGAGTTTAGAGTTTAGGGTTTAGTGTATAGAGTTTGGATTTAGTCTTTAGGATATAGGTTTAGGGTTTTGAGTTTAGGATTTAGAGTTTATGGTTTAGATGTTGGATTCTGGGCTTAGGGTTTAGGTTTAGGGTCTCGGGCTTAACGTTTAAGGTTAAGGGTTTAGGGTTTGGGGCTTAAGGTCTAGGTTTAGGGTTTAGGATTTAGGGTTTATGGTTAAGGGTTTAGGGTTAGGGTTAAGGGTTTAGGATTTATGGTTTGGAATTAGGGTTGGGTTTCAAGTTAAGGATCTAAGGTTTAGGTTGTAGGGTTTAGAATTTAGTATTTAGGGTTTAGGGTTTAGAATTTGAATTTAGGATTTAGAATTTAGGTTTTAGGATTTATGGTTTAGGGTATAGGGTTTAGGGTTTAGGGTTTATGGTTTAGAGTACAGTGTTTAGGGTTTAGGGTTTTGTGTTTTGGGTGTAGAGTTTGGGTTTGAGGGTTTAGGATTTAGGGTTTAGCGTGTGGGCTTTAGGGTTTACAATTAAGGATCTAGGGTTTAGCATTTAGCGTTTAGTTTTAGGATTTAGTGTTTAGGTTTTAGAAATTAGGGTTTTGGGTTTCGCGTTAGGGTTTGCATTTTGAGTATAGGATTTAGGGAATAGGGTTAGTGTTTAGGTTTAGAGTTTGGAATTTAGGGTTTAGGGTTTAGAGGATGGATTTGGGGTTTAGGGTTTAGGGATGGGGTTAGGGTTTAGAGTTTAGAGTTTAGGATTTAGAGTTTAGGACTTACGGTTTAGGGTTTTAGTTTTTAAAGCTTAGAGTTTGGATTTAGGATTTAGGCGTCAGGGTTTAGGGTTAAGCGTTTAGGTATTAGGTTTTAGGGCTTAGGTTATAGGGTTTAGTATTGTTTAGGGTCTAGGGTTTTGGATTTAGAGTGTAGGCTTTATGGTTTATGGTTTGGGTTTTAGGTTTTAGGTTTTAGGGTTTAGGGTTGACTGTTTAGGGTTTAGGGTTTAGGATTTATGGTTTGGGGTTTAGGGTTTAGGGTTTAAGATTTTGAGTTTACGATTTTGAGCTTAGGGTTTACGTTTTAGAGGTTTGATTTTGCATTTAGGGCTCAGGGTTATGTTTTTAGGGTTTAGGATTTAGGGTTTAGTGTTAGGGTAAGAGTTAGGGTTTAGAGTTTAGAATTTTGATTTAAGGTTTAGGGTTTATGATTTGGGATTTATGATTCAGTGTTTATGCTTTAGAGTTTGGATTTAGGTTTAATGGTAGTTTAGGGTTTAGGATTTGGTGTTTAGCGTTTAAGGTTTAGGATTTGAGGTTGGATTTAGGGTTTAGGTTTTGGATTACTATTTAGGGTTTTGAGTTTCGTATTTAAGGTTTAGGGTTTAGGGTTTAGAGTTTAGTATTTAAGGTTTATGGTTTAGAGTTTGTAATTAGGATTTAGGGTTTTGGTTTTAGGGTTTAGGGTTTAGGTTATAGAATTTAATGTATAGGGTTTAGGGTTTATACGGTATAGGGTTTAGGGTTTAGAGTTTGTAGGATGTAGGCTTCAGGGTTTAGTGTTTAGGATTTAGGGTTTAGTGTGTATGGTTTAGGGTTTCGAATTCAGGGTTTAGGTTGTAGAATTTAGGTTTTAGGGTATATGGTATAGGGTTTTGGGTATATGGAATAGGGTTTAGGGTATTGAATTTAGGATTTATGGTTTAGGGTATAGGGCTTAGGGTTTACTATTTAGGCTATAGGCTTTAGGTTTTTGGGTATAGGGTTTAGGGTTTTGGGTGTAGGCCTTAGGGTTTAGAATTTAGGATTTAGGGTTTAGGGTTTAGGGTTTAGGGTTTACAATTTAGGATTTAGGATTTAGGATTTAGGGTTTAGGGTTTGGGGTATAGGATTTAGTGTTTAGGCTTGAGTGTTTAGGTTTAGGGTTTAGAGTTTAGGGTTTAGGGTTTAGGGTTTAGGGTTTAAGATTTAGGGTTTAGGGTTTAGCGTTAGGGTTTAGGGTTTAAGGATTTGTGTTTAGGATTTAGTGTATACAGTTTAGTGTTTAGAGTTTAGAGTTTAGGATTTAGGGTTTAGGGTTTATGGTTTAGAGTTTGGATTTAGGGTTTAGGGTTTATGGTTGGGGTTAGGGTTTAGGGTTTTTTGTTTAGAAGTTAGGGTTTAGGATTTAGAGTATTGGGTTTAGGGTTTATGGTGTAGGGTTAAAGGTTCAAGGTTTATGGTTAACGGTATAGGGTTTAGGGTTTAGGGTTTTGGATTTTGGGTTTAGGGTTTAAGATTCAGGGCTTAGGCTTTAGGATTTAGGGTATGGAGTTTAGAGTTTAGGGTTTAGTGTATAGAGTTTGGATTTAGGGTTTAGGTTATAGGTTTAGGGTTTTGAGTTTAGGATTTAGAGTTTAGGATTTAGAGTTTATGGTTTAGAGTTTGGATTTAGGGCTTAGGGTTTAGGTTTAGGGTCTAGGGCTTAACGTTTAAGGTTAAGGGTTTATGGTTTGGGGTTTAAAGTTTAAGGTTTAGGGCTTAGGGTTTATGTTATATGGTTTAGGTTTTAGAGTTTAGGATTGGGGTTTGAGGTTTAGAGTTTGGATTTAGGCTTTAGGATTTAGGGTTTTGAGCTTATAATTTAGGGTTTAGGGTTTACGATTTAGGGTTTTGAGTTTATCATTTTGGGTTTAGGGTTTAGGATTTTAGGTTTATGGTTTAGGGGTTAGGGTTTGGATTCAGTGTGTAGTAGTGTTTACCACTTAGGTTTAGGGTTTAGGGTTTAGTGGTCAGTATTTAGGATTTGGTCTTTAGGGTTTAGGGTTTATGATTAGGGTTAAGGGTTTTGAGTTTAGGGTTTTTTTTTATTTGAACGACCCTTGAGGGGGTCAGGGGCTTAGCAACACCCCCAGGCCTTATCATAAATATAAAATAAACGTTACAAGGAGGGGGGCATTAACCTAACCTCCAATCCTAAGGTGGTTCATAAGTCTACCTTCCTGCTAAGGAAAGTCAACTCATCCCCATACTACAACGGGAAACCTAAAGACTATGTACCTAGGCGAGGGGACTCCCCTCAATACAGAGAATCTAGGAAACATAAACAAGGGAGACTCTCCCCTTACAATACTGTAAAGAAAACAAGAACTAAGCTATAACCGAAATTATAACTATATTGAGGAGGTCTTCATCAAGGTGGTTCTTTGATTCTTTTGATTTTCCTTCTCCTGAAATTTGCCATTTCCAGCATGTCTAGTTGATAGTGAGCTCGTGCTTCCTTGGGCAGTTTTTGACTATTGCTATATATGTTGGGGCTTGTAATTTTGTGACTTTTTTTTGCTAAAGAATCAGCCACTGAGTTGGCTTCTCTGTATGTATGTTCGCATCTAAAGTTGCTTGTCTGCCCTATAAGTGCCTTCATCTGCTGTACCTGCGTGTTAACACTCCAAGGTGGTTTAGTTTTTGCCATGATCCAGTCAACTAGTGGCTGCGAATCCACTTCCAAAAGGACATTCTTGTAGCCTAGTTGGAGGATCCAAGTCATGCCAAATATAGCCGCTCCAATTTCAGCTTGATTATTAGTTCCTTCTCCCATTGGTGTGGAGAAGGCTAATATTATTTCTCCCCTGTGGTCTCGGATGATACCTCCAGCACCTAGCTTTCCAGGATTGTCTATTGCACTGTCGTAAGTGTTGAGCTTTACCCAATCTTTTGGTGGTCTTCTCCACATAACCAAGGTCACTTTAATGTCATGAATACAGTTTTCCCCCATTGCTATGAAGTCCTTCCAGTTAGATGGCCATCTGATATGAGGGAATACTGTGTTCATTAGTTTGTAGTTATCCTTGTATATGGAGTATTTAACTCTGCTCATATTGGACTGTTTGCCTCCATACTTGCTCGCACATCTGTTTTTCCATAGATTCCAACAGATGAAGATTGGTGTAGCTTGTATCAACAGGCTATGAGCTTCATTTTTTGGTTTAGTTGACCACCATTGCCTGATCAATTGAGGCAGTGAGCTGTGGTTTGTGATGATGCCTGCAGTTTCAGAAAAACTTTTCCATACATAGGTAGCAAAGTGTCCATTGTTGAAGATATGTTCTATAGTATCCATTCCAGACCTGTTACAACAAAAACACTTTGCCGGCTCATTGCCAAACTTAGTTAGTTTTTCATTAGTTGGGGGTTTACCTCTTAAGGCTCTCCACAAAAGAAAAGAAGCTTTAAAAGGAATATTCTTATGCCAAATAAAGGAATTAAACTTAGATTTGTTCCTCTTATCTCTTATAACATTCCAAGCAGAGGAGCAAGTAAAGTGTCCATCATTGTTCAGATTCCAGATGGCTTGGTTAGGTGTGTCCTGCTGGTAGTGAAGGTCTGTTGCAAGGATGTCGGCTAGGTGGCATGGAGGAGCCTGTTGTCTCATCTTGTCATAATTCCATTGTCCATTCATTAAGAACTCAGCAACCTTAGTATTATTGAACCTCTTGCTATCATTAGTAAATCTAGAAAGAGGTCCAACACCAAGCCAATTATCCCACCAGAAATTGCAGCTGCCAAAGTTGATTCTCCATTGGATGTGTTCCTCAGCTTGCTTTTTGTTATGCATCAGCTGCTTCCAGGTAATAGACTGTCCTGTATCCCATTTCTTACTTATAGGATTTGATCTTTGACAATATTTAGCCCTGAGAAAGTCCCCCAGAGTGTTTTTCTTGCTCTGAATATCCACCACTGTTTGTATTTAAAGGCCCTGCAGACATCCTTTAAGTTCCTCACACCTATGCCTCCTTCATCTAGAGGATAACTTAGGTTTTTCCATGAGGCCCAATGGTATTTCTTCCTGTCATTCCTCCATCCCCAAAAAAAATCTGCAATCATTCCTTGGATTTGTTTGAGGATAGTAACAGGGGGGGTAATTGCAGACAGCAGATGAATAGGCAAAGATTGTAGGACATGTCTGATTAAAATTACCCTACCACCATAGCTAAGAATTTTAGTATGCCAACCTGTAATCCTGTTGATCACCTTGTTGATGAGGTCTGAGAAATATATAATTCTAGGCCTGCCAACAAATAAAGGGCAGCCTAGATAAGTAATGACTCCTTCCTTCTGTTTAAAACCTGTCACTCTTATGATTCTTTCCTTAGTACTATTGAAAGTATTAGAATGAATCATGAAATGACTTTTCTCCTTGTTCACTAATTGTCCTGAAATATTTTCATAGGAACTCAGAGTCTGCATGATGAGTTGTAGTGTTTTCTGTCTACCTGAGGTGAAGATGATAATGTCATCTGCAAAGGTTAGATGATTAACTTGAGGACCTCTGTTTTCCATGAAGAAACCATGGTAGTCTGGGTTGTTATGCAGCCTGTTAAGAGATCTGGATAGGACTTCTGCGCCTAAAATAAATAGGGCAGGGGAGAGGGGGTCTCCTTGTTTGAGTCCTCTGGTAGATTTGAAGATACCATATCTCTTGCCATTGACTATAATAGAATACCAATTATTAGTCATAGTCCTCCAAACCATATCAATAAAGACTTCATCAAAACCCATTCTTCTCAGCACTAGACATATGTAGGGCCAGTGAACTCTATCATATGCCTTAGCCATGTCAAGTTTAATGATAACATTACTGCCAATGTTAGGTTTCTTGGTTTGATGAATATTCTCCTGTGCCAACACGATGTTTTCTGAAATATTCCTGCCCTTTACAAAGCCAGATTGGTTGAGAGAAATCAAGTCTGGTAGTATAGGGCCAAGTCTGGAACTCAATAGCTTGGAAATGATTTTGCTAGTGAAGTTGCTGAGGCTGATAGGTCTAAATTCCTTCAACTTGTTGGGATTGTTCACTTTAGGAAGAAGAACAATACATGAGTGGGAAAAATATCTGGGTATCACCTGTCCACAGAAGAAGGCTTGAATGACTGCAAGCAGGTCCTGTTTAATAATATGCCAGCACTTCTGAAAAAAATGTCCATTCATCCCATCTGGACCAGCTGCTGAGTTAGGATTCATGGAATAAACTACTTCTTTCAATTCCTCCAAAGTGGGCATAGAGGTTAGACATTTGTTTCGCTCCTGAGTGACCCTTCTTTGAATGCAGTCCAGATCTTCTTCATTGATAGTCTTATTATCCCCTGTGAATACCTTCTGAAAGTGGTCACAAGCAGCCTTGGCAATAATTTCCTCTCCCCATATCCATTCTCCATCCTCTATCAAAAGTTTGTGAATGAACAACTTTATTCTTCTCCCCCTTATTAAGGAGTGAAAATATTTGGTATTGGCATCTCCTTCCTTGAACCATTGTAACTGTGTTTTTTGTTTTAAAATGGAATCCTCAAGTTTTAGAAACCTGATATACTCTGCATTCAGCCCATGTAAGATTGTTCTGTTGGCCTCTGTCTGTTCCTGAATAAAATTGTCTTCAGCAGTTCTCACCTTTTCTTCATAATCTCTGACTTTGCTGAAGATATCACCAAGTTCCCTTCTAGACCACACACTAAGGGTGTTGGACAGCCTTTTCAGTTTTTGGTGAAATCTCCACATGCTGCTTCCTTCTACATTTCTTTCCCAACATGATTTCACAGTATTTATGAAGTTGGGTTGTTCAATCCAACAGTTTAGAAATTTCAAGTACCTGATGTGCTCCTCCTCTTTAGGAATCATTTCCATCAACAAAGGACAATGATCTGATCCTACAGAAGGCAAGTGAGTGATGGTAGTCTGAGGCATCATTTCCAGCCATTTATCATTGACCAATGCTCTATCCAGTCTTTTCCAAATTCTATGATGTATTCCCCTTTTATTAGACCAAGTAAATTTATGTCCACTGAAACCAAGATCTATCAATCCACAGGCTTCAATGACAGCAATGAAATCCAGACTTTTCCTCATATTGTAGGGAACACCTCCCAGCTTCTCCTCCATAGAGGTAATAACATTGAAGTCTCCTACTGAGCACCAGGTTTTATTATTATCTGCAACATGATGAAGCATTCTGTCCCAGAGGGGCCTTCTGAATTGGTCCTTACACTTAGCATACACAAAAGTAATGGTGAAGTGTTCCTGAATTTCATTGTGAGAGAATTCACAAGTGATCTGCTGGTCATCTTCTTCAAGGACTACACAGTCAATATCCTTGCTCCAAAACAGCCAAATTTTTCCATTACCATTACTCACTGCCTGTTCCATATTCATTTGGTGCCTAAATGATTGAATCAAATTACTATCTGAAAAAGGTTCTAGAATGGCCATAATAGAAAGATGATGAAGCTTCCCGAGAGTTTTGATCCTTTCCAAAGCTCCTTGAGTAGTAATCCCCCTCACATTCCAAATATTGTACTAATCATTGAGATGATTTGGAGGTAAAAAGTCTAGTGTTTGGTCTGCCTGCAGTGACAGTGCTGATGTCTTGATTTTTGAAGTGGAATTTGTCATGATGAAATCCCCTCGGAGATAGGCCCTGTTTGTCTGTGACCTGTTGTATTTCATTTTCAAGGACCTGGTCATAATTGGGACTGAAAGCTCTGATTAACATTTCACTAGTTTCTTCTTCATCATCTTTTTCTTTGAAAGATTGATTATCCCCATCCAATTCATCTTCAGAATTAATCACAGCATACTCATCTATGATAGGGATAGAATTCAGTTGACAGTTGCTATGTTCTTTGTCTGGTGGAGTCTTGGGAATAGGGGTCATATACTGAGCCTACAGAGGAGTGATATCCGTACCCTTTTGATCATCAACTATAATAAATTCCTTACAGACCTCCTCATTTTCTTCCTGATCTCCTTGTTGCACACCTTTCTATTGCATGTTCTGTTTCTTCTTGGCTGCATCCCTCTTCTTTTTGCTGGGTTTGTTCTTGCTTTTAGGGGTGCCTTCCTGCTTGCTGGTACTAGCCTTGGTTCCCAAGTCTTTAGCCATAGAGCCCTTATTGTGGTTACTTCTGTCAGTCTGAGATTGAGATGCTGCTATAATTTGTTGCTGTGTTTGTTGATTCCTTGACTTGTGCTGTGAAGTTTTAGTGGTAGCAGGGGTTTTAAGGTCAGAACTGTGGTCACTATCCATACCCTCATGCAGAACATGAGGCAAAATCCCCCCTTTGGATACCCCTTCCTGCAGGTTAGTGTGGTTCTCCTGACATCCCCCCTCCATCCTTCCTTCAGCTTCATCATTACAAGTAACAACCATAGAACCAATATTGGGGTTTACAGGGGTGGGGAGCATTGATTCAATACCTGAGTTCTTCATGTTATCCTGGCCTCCTTTGTGTCTGGTCAGATCTATTTTGTCTTGTTTTTTGTCCCTTCTGTTTTGTGTTTCATGTGGTGGTGTCCCTCCAGTGTTAAAAGGTCCTTCCCTGTCTTCCTTTTGCTCCTCCTGCATTTCTAAGTTAGTAAAAATATTTTGATTATGGTTATTAGTAATACCTGTTTGTTGAGTTGTGTTTATTTGGTGCTCCCTTGTCTGCCTGCTTTGTGGTGAGGTAGGTCTCCATATTGATTTTTGTGGTCTGTCCACCTGCTGTTTGGTGTTTCTCCTTTTTTGTGTTTGCCATCCTTCTTCCTTTTGCTGTGTATTGTTTTTTTGATAGTCCCCTTCACTGTAGTTGTGTTTATGCTTTTCTTCCTGTTCATTTGCTTTAGTTTGTGTGATATCCTTTCCCTGTTGCAGTTGTTCCCCTTTGTTTTTGTTTGCCTTGTCTGTTTCTAGCTCCTTCCTTTTCTTGAATTCTTTATCCCTTACTTTGAAGTTGCAATCTTCTATTATGTGGCCTTGGTGTCTACAATATACACAGTAAGGGGGAATATTTTCATATTCAATGGCTTGCCATCACCCTATTGTGAGGTCTTCATCATCCAATCCTATCCATACATGTCTTGGTCTTGCCTTTGTAAGATCAACTTGGACTTTCACCTTGGCCATACTAGCTCTTGTTTTTTTAATAGAAGTTGTGTCTAAGTACAACACCTTTCCCACAGAATCGAGCAGAGGTGTGATGAATTCCTTTTTGAAGCAATGCCATGGTAGCCCTGGTAGTAGAACCCATATAGGGACTATAGGAGTTTCCTCCTCAGGTCTAAAATTAGGGGTCCAGGCCTGTATTCTCATCAGCTTACCTTCAATAGTCATTCTCTGTTGTGTCCATACAGTGTTATAGTCCAGCTCATTCTCCAAATCTATAAACACATGTTTTGCATTATAGTGAGCTATATTGACCCCCCCCCCCCCTATTGAGTTGAGTTTGGAAGATGAAGTTTTTCCGAATGAGTTCCACCTTAGGCATGGTGGCACTGAATTTGCCTATCAAGGTATATTTACAGTCCACAGCCAATTTATTCATGAAATCATCCATATCATAGATCACTGCAGGTTGCCCTGTTTGGTCGTGTGTCTGGGGGCTACCAGTTCAATGGGATCAGCATGTGCAACATGAACTTGTCTGAGTCTTGCAGCCAAAGTTTGAACCACAGTATAAGGTGCTGGTTCAATATGTTGATCTTGCTTGTTGTTTTGACCCTCATTTGGTCTGCCGGTAGCAGGGAGCTGATGATGGGGTTTGGTCTGCTGATTTTTCTGATCATTAGACTTATGTCTATCAAAATTACTAGATATCTTAGGGAATTCCTTATAGTAGTTATTGTGATCAGTATTTCCCTCGTTGGTTGCCTGCTGTGACTGCATTCCTTTTTCTATTCCATTATCAGGACCTTGCACATTATAGTCCCTTTTTCTTTGTTTAGAATCATTCAAACTACTAACCTTTTGCAGATTTGCAGCAACCTGTTTATGTCTATCACTACTGCTCCAATTAACAGCACTATGTTTATGATTAGAGTTAGTGTACTTACCTGCTTGTTGGACATCCTCTGTTGTGTTCACTGCTTGTGCAGCATTAGCTGCTGTGAATTGTACCTGCATTTGATTCGGATTATGAAAGTTAGCGATATTTACCTCCCCACCTGACCTCTGTTGTTCCTCACTGATTGGAATGGTATCTGTAGGTTTACTCCAAAGGAGAATTGCGTGGAACTCTCCACCTCCACCACTTCCATAGTTGTAGGCCTTGTAGTATCACGTTGATCATTTTGCATTTGTTTTGGCTCTTGATCATATTGTTTTGATTGTGTTTCCATGTGTTGCTCAGCAGTTATACATTGTTCTTGTTTTTGAAATTTTGCTCCTTGGTTC
Organism: Solanum bulbocastanum; assembly: GCA_037074985.1. NCBI lineage: Eukaryota > Viridiplantae > Streptophyta > Magnoliopsida > Solanales > Solanaceae > Solanum > Solanum bulbocastanum. The sequence continues at coordinate 29,258,075 of CM073601.1, read as the reverse complement.
TTCTGGGACTTAGTCCCAGTTCTGCAGAGGGGTTCTTTAGACTCAGCTAGCTGATTACTTGATGGAATCACGTTACGAGTTTGTTCTTGTGCAACATTAGTGTGATGAACCTCCTCTTCATTAGGATAGATTCCTTTGTCAACGCAGCCAAAAATTTTCTGATCTTTCACTGCTCGACCACTGGAATTCTTGTCGCCGGCGATTGGACTGTCCGTTTTTCTTGAAACTTCAGTGGGATGTACCTCTTCACTAGGAGAGTAATCCCCAATGCTCAACTCGCCCTGAAATTGATGGGAGTGTGCTCGAATTTGAAGGCGCATTTCCGGCGACTTTTCGGTGATTCCTCCAGAAATCGCCTCTCCAGATCTCTCAATTGACGAGATAGAATCATTTGATTTTTCAGTATGTTGTAGGCCTTGACTAGTAGAAACATTCCCTTTAACCATCCTTACTCGATTTAAGCTATCGCGAACTGGGGGAATAATTTTCTGATTGGCTTCTATTTCTCTCCGAGAATTTGCATTGTTCATCGCTTCATTGTTTCTCGAATTCACGGAGATGTAGGATGAATTAGAGGGCGGTTGATGGTGGGTTTTGTTCGTCTGGTTGAGGCGCTCCTGTTGAGCTTGGTCCGGTGGTCGGACAGTGCCTACCGGTAGCTCACGCGCCATTTCGGTAGTTGCTGGAAATATAGCCGTTAGGCTTATGTTGTAGAGCGTTCTTTTTAGTGAGCTGCGTTAGAGAGAGAAAAAAATTGGGAAATGGGGAAGCGATGATTCATTTCACATTTAGGTTTTGAGTTTAGGGTTTAGGGTTTAGGGTTTAGTGTGTATGGTTTAGGGTTTTGGATTCAGGGTTTAGGTAGTAGAATTTAGGGTATATGGTATAGGGTTTTGGGTATATGGAATAGGGTTTAGGGTATTGAATTTAGGATTTATGGTTTAGGGTATAGGGCTTAGGGTTTACTATTTAGGCTATAGGCTTTAGGTTTTTGGGTATACGGTTTAGGGTTTTGGGTGTAGGCCTTAGGGTTTAGAATTTAGGATTTAGGGTTTAGGGTTTAGGGTTTACAATTTAGTATTTAGGATTTAGGATTTAGGATTTAGGGTTTAGGGTATTTGGGTTTTGGGTTTCGCGTTAGGGTTTACAGTTTTGAGTTTAGGATTTAGGGTGCAGGGTTTAGTGCTTAGGGTTTAGAGTTTGGGATTTAGGGTTTAGGGTTTAGAGGATGGATTTGGGGTTTAGGGTTTAGGGATTGGGTTATGGTTTAGGGTTTTGACTTTAGAATTTAGGCTTTAGGATTTAGAGTTTAGGACATAGGGTTTAGGGTTTTAGGTTTTGGGGTTTAGGGCTTAGGATATAGGGTTTAGTATTGTTTAGGGTATAGGGTTTAGGATTTATAGTGTAGGCTTTATGGTTTATGGTTTATGGTTTGGGTTTTAGGTTTTAGGTTTTAGGGTTTAGGGTTGACGATTTAGGGTTTATGGTTTAGGATTTAGTGTTTGAGGTTTAGGGTTTAGGGTTTAAGGTTTAAGGTTTTGAGTTTACGATTTCGAGCTTACGGTTTAGGGTTTAGATGTTAGATTTTGCATTTAGGGTTTAGGGGTATGTTTTTAGGGTTAGGGTTTAGGGTTTAGGGTTTTGTGCTTTGGGTTAGGGTTAGGGTTTAGGGTTTAGAATTTTGATTTAAGGTTTAGGGTTTACTTTAGAGTTTGGATTTAGGGTTAATGGTAGTTTAGGGCTTAGGATTTAGGATTTAGTGTTTAGGGTTTAAGGTTTAGGGTGTAGGGTTTAGAGTTTAGGATTTAAGGTTTAGGGTTTATAATTTGGAGTTAGGATTTAGAGTTTGGGTTTTAGGATTTATGGTTTAGTGTTTAGGGTTTAGGGTTTAGGATATAGGGTTTAGAGTTTAGGGTTTAGGATTTAGGATTTATGGTTTATGGTTTATGGTTTAGAGTACAGGGTTTGGGGTTTGGGGTTGAGAGTTTAGGATTTTGGATTTAGGGTGTAGGGTTTAGTGTTCACAATTAATGATTTAGGATTTAGGATATAGGGTTTATCGTTTAGAGTTTAGTTTTAGGGTTTAGCGTTCAGGACTTAGGATTTAGGGTTTTTGGGTTTTGCGTTAGGGTTTACGGTTTTGAGTTTAGGATTTAGGGTATAGGGTTTAGGGTTTAAGATTTAGGTTTAGGGTTGAGTTTAGGATTTAGAGTTTAGGGTTTAGGGTTTATGGTTTAGAGTTTGGATTTAGGGCTTAGGGTTTATGTTTTAGGGTTTAGGTTTTAGAGTTTAGGATTGGGATTTAGGGTTTAGATTTTAGGTTTTAGGATTTATGGTTTAGGGTATAAGGTTTAGGATTTAGTGTTTACGTTTTAGAGTACAGTGTTTAGGGTTTAGGGTTGAGGGTGTAGAGTTTGCGGTTGATAAATTAGTATTTAGGGTTTAGGGTGTAGGCTTTAGTGTTTACAATTAAGGATTTAGGGTTTAGCGTTTAGAGTTTAGTTTTAGGGTTTAGTGGTCAGGATTTAGGATTTAGGGTTTTGGGTTTCGCGTTATGGTTTACAGTTTTGAGTTTAGTATTTAGGGTATAAGGTTTAGTGTTTAGGGTTTACAGTTTGGGATTTTAGGTTTAGTGTTTAGAGGATGGATTTGGGGTTTAGGGTTTAGGGTTTTGACTTTAGAATTTAGGGTTTAGGATTTAGAGTTTAGGACTTAGGGTTTAGGGTTTTAGTGTTTAAAGTTTAGTGTTTGGATTTAGGATTTAGGCTTCAGGGTTTAGGGTTAAGTGTTTAGGTTTTAGGGTTTAGGGCTTAGGATATAGGGTTTAGTATTGTTTAGGGTATAGGGTTTAGGATTTATAGTGTAGTGTCACTTCCCGCCACTTAGCCAATCCGATTTTGCGTCCGGTTAGGGGCGGAAGATTCTAGAGTTAAGGAGAGGTTTGCGGAGAACTCTAGAATCCTTTAGATTTTCAAGAAGGATATGGGAGAACCTAGATCCTTCCTTAGAATTCTCTAGAAGAACTTAGATATTTTCTTGGAAAGACTTGGAAATTCCTAGAAAGTGTAGAGAATTCTAGAGAGGGACCAAAGTGTAAATATTTAGGGACTTGTGTAGTAATTTTTATTTACACTTTAGCCCCCTAGGAAGTAGTATAAATAGAGGGGCTCTCATTTATAAATCATCCAACAAAGTGTAAGCAATCCTCCAAGCAATACAAAAATCCTTCTTCCAAAATTCTCTAAGTTTTTTCTTTCATTCTCTTAGCGATCTTAGTCCTAAAGGCTTACTTGAGCTTACAAGATCTTAAAAGAATAGTGAGTAAGTTGTCAAGTGCCGCACGGAGCTTTAGCCAATACTCTAAGTCCGTGACAGTAGGCTTTATGGTTTATGGTTTATGGTTTATGGTTTGGGTTTTAGGTTTTAGGTTTTAGGTTGTAGGGTTTAGGGTTTAGGGTTTAGGATTTAGGGTTTGGGGTTTAGGGTTTAGGGTTTAAGGTTTAAGGTTTTGAGTTTATGATTTTGAGCTTACGGTTTAGGGTTTAGATGTTAGATTTTGCATTTAGGGTTTAGGGTTTAGATGTTAGATTTTGCATTTAGGGTTTAGGGTTATGTTTTTAGGATTTAGGGTTTAGGATTTAGTGTTTAGGGTTAGGGTTAGGGTTTAGGGTTTAGAATTTTGATTTATGGTTTAGGGTTTAGGGTTTAGGGTTTAGAATTTATGTTTTAGGGTTTGCTTTAGAGTTTGGATTTAGGGTTAATGGTAGTTTAGGCTTTAGGGTTTAGGATTTAGTGTTTAGGGTTTAAGGTTTAGGATTTGAGTTTGGATTTAGGGTTTAGTTTGGGATTATTATTTAGGGTTTTGAGTTTAGTATTTAAGCTTTAGGGTTTAGGGTTTAGAGTTTGGATTTAGGATTTAGGGTTTTGGTTTTATGGTTTAGGGTTTAGGGTATAGGATTTAAGGTATAGGGTTTAGGGTTTATACAATATAGGGTTTAGGGTTTAGGGTGTAGGGTGTAGGCTTTAGGGTTTAGTGCTTAGGATTTATGGTTTAGGTTTTAGGTTTAGGGTTTAGGGTGTAGGGTTTAGGGTTTAGGGTGTAGTGTTTGGGATTTATGGTTTAGGTTTTAGGTTTACAATTTAGTATTTAGGATTTAGGGTTTGGGGTATAGAATTTAGGGTTTAGGGTTGAGGGTTTAGAGTTTAAGGTTTAGGGTTTAGGGTTTAGCATTAGAGTTTAGGGTTTAAGGTTTTGAGTTTGGGATTTAGTGTATAGAGTTTAGTGTTTAGAGTTTAGAGTTTAGGATTTAGGGTTTAGGGTTTAGGGTTTAGAGTTTGGATTTAGGGTTTAGGGTTTATGGTTGGGGTTAGGGTTTAGGGTTTTGTGTTTAGAAGTTAGGCTTTAGGGTTTAGTGGTTAGTATTTTGGATTTAGGCTTTAGGATTTAGGGTTTAGGGTGAATGGTTTCGGGTTTAGTGTTTAGGGTTCAGGGCTTAGGGTATAGGGTTTATGGTTTAGGGTTAAGGGTATAGGGTTTAGTGTTTAATGTATATGGTTTAGGGTTTATGGTGTAGGGTTAAAGGTTTATGGTTAACGATATAGGGTTTAGGTTTTAGGTTTAGCATTTAGGGTTAGGGTTTAGTGTCTAGGGTTTAGAGTTTAGGATTTAAGGATTAAGGGTTTAGGGTTTAGATTTTAGGGTTTAGGGTATAGGTTTGGGGTTTAGGATTTAGGGTTGTGGTTTAGGATTTAGGGTTTAGTGTTTAAGATTTAGGGTTTAGGGTTTAGGGTTTACTGTTTAGTGTTTAGGGTTTAGCATTAGGGTTGATGGTTTTGAATTTAGGATTTAAGGTATAGGGTTTAGCGTTAAGAGTTTAGTGTTTAGGATTTAGAGTTGAGGGTTTAGGGTTTTGGGTTTAGAGTTTGGAATTAGTGTTTAGGGTTTAGGGTTTTGGGTTACGATTTAGGGTTTTGTGTTTAGCATATAAGATTTAGGGTTTAAGGTTTAGAGTTTAGGATTTAGGGTTTAGGGTTTATAGTTTGGATTTTGGATTTAAGGCATAGTGTTTAGGGTTTAGGGTATAGGGTTTAAGGTTTAGTGTTTAGGGCTTAGGTTTTATGGTATAGCATTTAGGGTTTGGGGTTTAGAGTTTAGGATTTAGGTTTTTGGGTTTAGGGTTTTGGATTTGGGGTTTAGTGTTTAAGATTGAGGGTTTAGGGTTTAGGGTTTAGGTTATAGAGTTTAGGATTTAGAGATTAGGGTTTAGTGTATAGAGTTTTGATTTAGGTTTAGGATATAGGTTTGGGGTTTTCAATTTAAGATTTAGAGTTTAGGGTTCAGGGTTTATGGTTTAGAGTTTGGATTGGTTTAGGTTTAGGTTTAGGGTCTAGGGCTTAACGTTTAAGGTTAAGGGTTTATGGTTTGGGGTTTAAGTTTTAGGGTTTAGGGTTTTGGGTTTATGGTTAAGGGTTTAGCATTTAGGGTTTTGGGTTTAGGGTTTAAGTTTTTGGGTTTAGGTTTTAGAGTTTAGGATTGGGGTTTTGGGTTTAGAGTTTCGATTTAGGGTTTTGAGTTTATCATTTTGGATTTAGGGTTTAGGGTTTAGGATTTTGGGTATATGGTCTAGGGGTTAGAGTTTGGATTCAGGGTGTAGGCTTTACGACTTAGGGTTAGAGTTTAGGATTTAGTGGTTAGTATTTAGGGTTTGGGCTTTAGGGTTTAGGGTTTAGGGTTGGGGTTAAAGGTTTTGAGTTTAGGATTTAGGGTTTAGGGTTTAGGGTTTAGGGTTTAGGATTTATGGTTTGGAGTTAGTGTAGGGTTTTGAGTTTAGGATATAAGGTTTAAGGTGTAGGGTTTTAGAGTTTAGGATTTGGGGGATAGGGTTTAGAATTTGGATTTAGGACCTAGAGTTTAGGTTTTAGGATTTATGGTTTAGAGTTTAGGGTATAGGGTTTAGGTTATTGGGTTTAGGGTTTAGGACTTAGGGTTTATGGTTTAGGATTTATGGTTTAGAGTACAAGGTTTAGGGTTTAGGGTTTAGGGTTGAGGGTGTAGGGTTGGGGGTTGAGAGTTTAGGATTAAGGGATTAGGGTGTAGGGTTTAGTGTTTACAATTAAGGATTTAGGATTTAGGATTTAGGGTTTAGGGTTTAGGATTTAGTAGCATTTATAGTTTAGGTTTAGGGTTTAGTGCTCAGGATTTAGGATTTAAGGTTTTGGGTTTTGCTTTAGGGTTTACGGTTTTGAGTTTAGAATTGAGGGTATAGGGTTTAGCATTTAGCGTTTACAGTTTAGGATTTTTGGGTTTAGGGTTTAGAGTGTGGATTTCGGTTTAGGGTTTAGGGATGGGGTTAGGGTTTAGGGTTTTGAGTTTAGGATTTAAGGTTTAGGAGTTAGAGTTTAGGACTTAGGGTTTAGGGTTTTTGTGTTTAAAGTTTAGAGTTTGGATTTAGGCTTAGGGTTTAGGTTTAAGGGTTTAGGTTTTAGGGTCAGGGCTTAGGATATACGGTTTAGTATTGTTTAGGGTATAGGGTTTTGAGTGTAGGCTTTATGGTTTATGGTTTATGGTTTGGGTTTTAGGTTTCAAGGTTCAGGGTTTACGATTTACTGTTTAGGGTTTAGGATTTAGGGTTTGGGGTTTAGGTTTTAGGGTTTAGGGTTTAAGGATTGAGGTTTTGAGTTTACGATTTTGAGCTTAGGGTTTAGTGTTTATAGGTTAGATTTTGTATTTAGGGTTTAGGGTAATGTTTATAGGGTTTAGGGTTTAACATTTAGTGTTTAGCATATGGGTTAGGGATTAGGGTTTAGGGTTTAGAATTTTGATTTAAGGTTTAGGATTTAGGGTTTAGAGTATATGATTTAGAATTTATGTTTTAGGGTTTATGCTTTAGAGTTTGGATTTAGGGTTAATGGAAGTTTAGGGTTTAGGGTTTAGGGTTTAGGTTTGGGATTATGGTTTAGGGTTTTGAGTTTTGGATTTAAGGTTTAGGGTTTAGGGTTTAGAGTTTAGTATTTAAGGTTTAGGGTTTAGAGTTTGGATTTAGGATTTAGGGTTTTGGTTTTATGGTTTAGTGTTTAGGGTATAGGATTTAAGGTATATGGTTTAGGGTTTATACGGCACAGGCTTCAGGGTTTAGTGTTTAGGCTGTAAGGTTTATGGTTTAGGTTTTAGAATTTAGGGTTTAGGGTATATGGTATAGGGTTTAGGGTATATGGTATAGGGTTTAGGATTTATGGTTTATGGTATAGGGCTTAGGGTTTATTGTTTAGGGTTATAGGCTTTAGGTTTTTGGGTGTAGGGTGTAGGCTTTAGGGTTTAGATTTTAGGGTTTAGGGTTTAGGGTTTACAATTTAGTATTTAGTATTTAGGATTTAGGGTTTAGGGTATAGGATTTAGGTTTAGTGTTTTTTTTTTTATTTGAACGACTCTTGAAGGGTTCAGAGGCTTAGCAACACCCCCAAGCCTTAGCATATGTAAAGTAAAGCAAAATACATGGAAGGGGACATAAACCTTACCTCCTCAAAGGTGTAGTTAGAATTGGTAGCCTACTAGACAATGCTAGTTGGTTCTCCAACTCTTCTCCAAAAAAAAAAGGAAACCTATCGTCTAAGCGCCTATGTGAGAGGACTCCTCTCGATACAAAGATTCTAGGAAAGCTTAAATGAGGGAGACTCTCCCTTTACAAATCAGGAAAAAATTCTATCCTAACCAAGGGAGAGACTCTATGAGATGACAGGGAGGTCATCAAAAGGGGAAACTGGGGTGATTATGTTCCTCCCAAGGTCTCCTTAGATAATGACTTCTGAAGGTGGTTATTTAATTCTCTTCACTTTCCTTCTTCTAAAATTTACCATACCTGTCAGGTCTTGTTGGAAGTAGACTGCTGCCAATTTAGGGAGCTGCTGGATACTGGAATACACCTGCGAGTTGGTGATCTGATGGCTGTACTTGGTAAGAGAGTCAGCAACATAGTTGGCCTCCCTAAGAGTATGAGTACATTTGACATGAGTGAGTTGGGTAGTTATGTGTTGCAGCTTCTGCATTTGACTGTAGAGATTCCAAGGTGCTGCTGTGCTATTCTTGAACCAGTCCACCAGAAGTTGTGAATCAACTTCTAGTATCACTTTATTGTATCCTAGGTTGATACACCATGATAGGCCCATAATAGCTACCTCTACCTCAGCTTGGTTATTGGTTCCTTCTCCCAAATGAGTTGAGAATGCAAGAATTAGCTCTCCATTTTGGTTTCTGAGAATACCTCTTGCTCCTATGCTGCCTAGATTGTTCAAGGCACTCCCATCAGTGTTGATTTTAACCTATTTATCCGGCGGTCTGATCCACTGAACAATAGTGATCTTGGTGTCATGGGAGCAATTTTCAATGAGAGTGCAGAGTCTTCTCCATTCCAGTGGCCAGGTGATGTATGGGAAGACAGTTTGCAGCAGCCTGAAGGTATCTAGCATCACAAGAAATTTGACTCTTGCAATGCTCGATTGTTTGCCTCCGTACTTCTTAGAGCACCTGTTCTTCCAAAGATTCCAAAAGATAAAAATGGGAGTAGATTAAAGGATGAGCTTGTGAGCTTCATTAGTGTGTGTAGCATTCCACCACCTCATGATCTTATTTCTATAGGGCAACCGGTCTGTTTGAATCCCCAGTGAAACAACAAAGTAATTCCATACCTTTTTGGCAAAAATTCTTGTGTTGAAGGTATGTTCAATGGTATCCACACCTGGAGATTTGCAACAATAACAACTTCTTGGTTCAATTCCAAAGTTGGCCAGTCTTTCATTGGTGGGAAGTTTGCCCGGGATTGCTCTCCACAGTAAGAAAGAGCATTTAAAAGGGATTCTTTTGTGCCAAGTGTAGGTGTTGATTTTGGTTTCCACTCTGGTATCTCTAATGCTATGCAAAAGAAACAGAGAACAGTCCAGTCGCATTGAGTGTCCACACTGCCTGGTCAGAATGTTCTTGTTGCAACTATATCTGGGTGGACAGGATCTTGTGAACCAGGTTCTGGGGAGCAAATTGGTTCAGCTTTGTCAAGTTCCACTGGCCATTCTCCATAAAATCTGCAATCCTGTCATTGTTGAATTTGTTGTTGGTGATGTAGTGAGCCAGGGGGCCAACACCAAGCCAGTTATCCCACCAAAAGGAACTTGAACCATTTCTGATTTTCCACAGAATATGTTTCTCCATAGTATGCTTGTTTTTCATCATTAATCTCCATGCCTGTGAGTCCCATGTATCCCACTTTTTCCTAACAGGGTTTGATCTTTGACAATACTTAGCTTTTAGGAACTCACCCCATAAGGTTTGTCTTGTTCGGAAAATCAACCATTACTTGAATTGGAATGCCTTACACACATCTTTCATGAGTTTAACTCTAATCCCCCCCCCCCCTCTGCACAGGGAAAGCTTAAGTTCTTCCAGGATGCCCAATGATATTTTTTCTTGTCATTCCTCCATCCCCAAAAGAAATCAGCCATAATCTGTTGTATTTGTTTAATAATAGTAGAAGGTGGAGTAGTTGCTGCTAAGATATGGATGGGGAGAGATTGAAGAACATGCTTGATTAATACAACCTTACCTCCATAGCTCAACATTCTAGATTGCCAACCTGTGATTTTGTTAACCACTTTGTTGATGATATTAGGAAACTGCACAATCTTGGGCCTCCCCAAGAATAGAGGGGCATCCAAGGTAAGAGATGGGAGCTTCTTTCTGGTGAAAGCCAGTGTAGTTCCTAATTTTGTCACAGGTAGATTTGAAAGCATTGGAATGAAGGAAGAAGTGACATTTAACTTTGTTAATAAGTTGGCCTGAGATCCCTTCATTGTTCTTCAAAGTGTGCATGATAAGCTTGAGAGAGTGTCTCCTCCCAGAAGTAAAAATGATAATATCATCAGCACCTAAAATAAATAGGGCTGGGGATAGGGGATCACCTTGTTTAAGGCTTCTAGTGGAATGAAAAAAGCCATGCCTTTTGCCATTAATGATGATAGAGTACCACTTGTTTGCCATAATCCTCCAAATCATATCTATGATGACTTCATCAAATCCCATATTCCTGAGAATAAGGCAAATATATGACCAAGATACTCTGTCATAAGCCTTGGCCATGTCAAGTTTGATTACCACATTACTCCCAATGGTAGGTTGCTTGATCTGATGAATAATTTCCTGGGCTAGCATGATATTCTCATGATGCTCCTTCCTTTTACAAAGCCTGATTGATTAGGAGAGATCTTCACTGGTGAGGAGAAAGTAATTGGTGAAACCTTCCTAGAGTGCATCCCAAATATGATTAACAGGGACCAGAATGACAGAATGAAAGCAATGCCTTTTATGGAGGAACTTAAGGAGGTGGTTTACTCTATGGATCCCAATTCTGCTGCAGGGCTGATGGGATGAATGGATATTTTTTCCAGAAATACTAGGATATCATCAAGAAAGACCTTCAGGCAGTTATTCAAGTTTTTTTAGTGGCCAGATGATTCCCAAGTATATCTCTCATGCTTGCTTGGTGCTTCTACCCAAAGTTAAGAATCCTAATAGGCTATCTGAGTTCAGACCTATTAGCCTGAGTAACTTCACCAACAAGATTATTTCTAAGATACTATGCCTCAGATTGACCCCTATCCTTCCCAACCTAATCTCTCCTAATCAATCAGGCTTTGTAAAAGAAAGGAGCATCATGAGAATATCATGCTGGCCCAGGAAATTATTCATCAGATCAAGCAACCTACCATTGGGAGTAATGTGGTAATCAAACTTGACATGGCCAAGGCTTATGACAGAGTATCTTGGTCATATATTTGCCTTATTCTCAGGAAGATGGGATTTGAGAATGATGAGCAACAGATTACTTGTGAAATCAATCACACAGAGGTTCCTATTATTTACATCAAGACTTTTATTTATGCCAAATATAAAGAATACCTCAGAAAACCACTCTGGGACAGACTGCTTTATTTTGCTGATATTACAAACTCCTCTCCCTGGTGCACTGTTGGTGTTTTTAATGTTATAACTGACACTAAGGAAAAACTAGGGGCTGTGCTTACAACATGAAGAAAAGTCTTGACTTTATTGGTGTTATTGAAGCCTGTGGACTTATGGACTTGGGGTTTAATGGCCCTAAATTTACTTGGTCTAACCAAAGAGGCATCAACTCCAGAATCTAGAAAAGACTTGATAGAGCTATGGTCAATGATAAATGGATATAAGACATGCCTCACACTAACATTACTCATCTCCCTTCTATGGGTTCTGATCACTGTCCTCTCCTTATGGAAATTACTGCCAGAACTGAAGAGCATATTCAATACTTCAGATTTCTTAATTACTGGGTGGAGCAGCCTTCATTCACAGAGACTGTTGCAAGGTGCTGGAATAGACCTATAGGAGGGAATCCTATGTGGAGCTTCCATCAGAAACTGAAGAGACTCTCCTGCACCCTCAGTGCTTGGTCTAAACAACAATTTGGTGATATCTATGCTAAGGTCAAGGAGTTTGAGGAGAAGGCCAGAATTTTAGAAGAGAAGTTAATTCATAACAATACAGAAGAACATAGAGCAGAACTTCATGGTATTAATGCAGAATACATTAGATTTATGAAGCTAGAAGACTCTATCCTTAAACAAAAATCCTTGCTGCATTGGTTCAAGGAAGGCGATGCCAATTCTAAATACTTTCATGCCTTGATTAGAGATAGAAGGAGAAGGTTATTTATTCACAAAATCCTCAAAGATAATGATGAATGGTTTGCTGTTCCTATAAGCGTTCTTTCTATGTACCCTGGGGCATCTATTATTGATATTTTGTTATCTATTAATTGTTTTGATATATAGCCTATCCATAATTGAATTGTTTTATTTGTATCTGCTACCCAGTCTAAATCTAAAAAATTATTTTGATAAGTAGTTTGTCTAGGTATCCAATTTTTATTTAATCTTTTATCCCATAAAACTTTATCTATTTGATTTTTCATAATTTCAGCCTTCTTTTTTGATAAGCTAATTCCTGATATTTCTATAATATGTATAATTTTTTCTGAATATTTATTACTGATAGTTGTACAGTATCTAGTCAATAGTGCTGGTGAAATAAAAAAATTTCTAATAGCTCTTGTTGTTGGTATATTTTCTGGTTTAAGGAGACTTAATATCCATTGTCTTATTTCTTCCATATCTCCTTCTCTAGTTTCTCTACAATTAGAGTATATCATAGTATTGTCTCTACTATAATAGCTCCATATTGTATTGTTGTTTAAATAATTATTTGCTAGTTCCATTAGTATTGTAGCTATTCCAATAATTTTTTTATTGGCATAAAAATCTGAAATATCTACAATAGATATCTCGTTTTGTTTTTCTATTTTTCTGGTATTATCATATCTCTTGTCAATCCTATATTTATGACTTGTATGATAGGTTTAATCTCGTCATATAATATCTCTGCAGTAGCTATATAGAATTTAATAAAAAATAGCGTTCCTTTTGTAATTCTTTTGTTGGGCTAGGCTGTTTCTGTATGTAGTGGTTTGTGGAGTTGGTACGGATTTTTGTATGTTGGGTGCTGTATATGGTTTATTAAATAGCTTGTTCATATTTGTATTTATATAGCTTTTTTCTTCCTTAGCTTTTCCTAATGTACCTGCAGCTGTATTTATACAAACGTTATGGGTTTTATGGAGTTTCCTAGCGTCTCCTTCTTGGTCTGGAATTTTAATGTCTTTCGATCGACGTAGCTCCGCATGTTTAACGTCATGCTGCTGACTGCTAGCTTGCTCTTTTAGCTTCTGTATCTCACCATCCATACTATCCACTTTTTTACAAAGTGTAGTTAGGAGGTTGAGTTTTTGATCCATTGTATTTGTTTTTTTAGTATCTTTTCCTTGAGAGGTGATCTGCAATCACATTCTTGTCAGTTTTTATAATTTCAATTGTAAATGAAAAGTTTAATATATTTACTACCAGTCTTCTTATTTCTTTTGTTGTAACTGAGTCTTTCTTGTACCTTTTTGGTTATCCACCATTTTACCTGTGTATTATCTGTTCTAACAATAAATTTGTTATATACAATATATGGCTCAAAAGCTAATAAACATTTATATAAGGCAAATAATTCTTTTCTATTTATTTTCCATTTTATTTGTGGGTCTGTATATGATCCGAAATAATATCTACAGTGATGTTCTATTTTTTCATTTAGATATTTATATTTTAGTATTCCTCCGTAACTATGATCACTAGAGTCTGTTTCTACTATATAAGTAAATTGTCTATGTTCATCTGGAAAGTATAATTTTGGTAAATCTTTACACATTATTTTTATTTTTCTGATATATTTTTTATCTTGTTCATCAAAGTGATATTCTAATTTTTTCTGTAATGGTTTTAAATTTTCTACTAATTTTGGTATATATTCTCTTACTTGATTAACTAATCCTAAAAATTATTGTAATTTTTTCTTAGTATCTAATAATTCGTCAGAATTAACTATTTTTTGTACAATATGTGTTTGCATTTTTATTCCATTTTTATCTTTTTGTATTCCTAAGAATTATATTTGATTTTTCATAATTTCAGCCTTCTTTTTTGATAAGCTAATTCCTGATATTTCTATAATATATATAAATTTTTCTAATAATTTTAGATGTTCTTCTTTTGTTCTTGAGTATAATAATATGTCGTCTATATATACTATACAATTTTCTAGTTGATTAAAATATGTATCCATAAAATGTTGGTATCTACCTGGTGCATTTTTATATCCAAATGGTAAAACATTCCATTCGTAAAATCCTTGTGGTACGGTAAATGCTGTTAAATATTTAGATTCTTCTTCTAGCTTTAGGTGGTAAAATCCTGATTTACAGTCAAATTTGCTAAAGTAATTATATCCTTGTATTTGTTGTACTTTTAATATTTTATTAGGTATGGGGTAATTATATGTTTTAGTTTTTGCGTTTAGATTCTTATAATCAATAATCATTCTGTTTTTTCCTCTTTTTTGTTCACTATGTTTATTTATTATAAATGATGGGCTGTTATGTTTACTATTGTTTTCCTATATATACTTATTTCTAATAATTCATTTATATGCATTTTAAATTCTATTAGTTCACTTTTTACTTTTGTTTTGTGTTTATCCCATCCTTGTAATGGGTTTTCGTTATATAATGAGTTTAATTTATCGTTTATTGCTTGTATTTTATCTACTGTGAATATTATAATTTCTATTTTATGATCATTAGTTGTTATATTTTCTAATTTTTGGGTAATTTTTTCACTTCCTTTTATCCATGGTGTATTTTGTCTGATTTTATTATTAACTCTTTTTGCTCCTATCTTGTGATTACATATGGTAGTGAACCACCAATGTGTTTTTGTTATAGTATGTGGATATAGTTTTTCTAAAAAAGGCATTCCTAATAATATATCTTTATTTGTAAATTCATAACTATAGATTTCTTTTATTAATAATATTTTATCCCATATTTGTGTTTTTATATTTTTAGCTTTATGTGTTATCATGCTTCCTTCATTATTAAATTCTGTTACTATTAATGGTGTTTTTAATTTTTCCCATTTACTGTCTGGTAGACAATTATGTTTACACATATTTGTTTCTGCTCCTGTGTCTATCATAGGTGTGTAATATCTGTTATAGTATCCTTCTATAATTATTTTTGCTAAAATGTATATTTTTGTCATTATGTTAAAATGTTATTTTATCATATAATTGTTCTTTTAATGACTACTTTCTTATTTTCATAATTTATTGTAGTTGTTTATCATCTATATTGTATAGTTTAACTGTTTCTAGCCATTTTATTCCTAAAGTAACGTTATTATTTTTGTTGATGTATTTTAAATTTTATTTTTATTGGTATTCCTCCAATAATTAGTTCTTGTTCAGTAGTTTCTTTTATGTTTACCAAAGCTCTAGGTAATTCTGTATTTATATTTTCTCCTGTAATTATTTCATGTTCTTTGACTAATTCCCTTATAATTTGGTTTTCTATTTGTCCTGTATTTATAGTTATTAAATATTTTCTTTGGTCTAATATTCCTGTGATATAATATTGATATGGTTGTATTTCATCTTTCTTTTGTTCTAATAACTTAGGTATTAAGTCGCAATCTAATCTTCTAGATGTACTATTTCTTGATGATGATGGTGTGTCATAGCTTAATCTTTTAGATGTACTTAATCTTTCTTTTACTATCTCTAAATCTTCGTCAATATCTATTTCTTTATAACTATAATCATTATTATCTATTACTATAATTATTTGATCAAATGGATTTTCTATTTTGATTTTTTGAATCTTATTTCTTGCTGTTATTTTATGCTTTGTAGTTAATACATGTAAATTTTTACTTCTTGCTGTAAATATCTTACTCCCTGGTGCTAGTTCTATGCCTGTCATTTTTCAGTATAGTACTAGTGATTTATCTATGTTTTTGTTTTTTCTTTAAATCTTTTGGCAATTTACAGTCTCTAGCTAAATGTCCTAGTTTTCCACAATTATAACATTTACATTCTGTTATATTTTTCTTAACTCTATGTGGTCTTTTTTGTTTGTAATTTTTTATATAATATTTTTTTCTTGGGATTTTGTTCTTATATTTTGTTTTGAAGTGTTTATACTTCTTTATCTTTTTCTTTCTATATGGATTTTTGCATCCAAATTGAGGTGCTAACTTGTTTGTACAATATGCTAAGTTTTTTACTAATATTTTTTCTAGTTTTATTTCTTCTTTATGTTTTTCACATAATTTCATAAACCATTGTTGTAAGAATTTTATTCTAGCTCCTAGTGTATCTACTGTATTTGATTCTTCCCAATCTTTTATTATTTTTGAACTAAATGGTTCTGGTAATTTTGTGTAGTATAATTTTCTTATCTCTTTGCTTTCATCATTTGTATATATTCCTTTATAGTAATATTCTCTAAATGCACATGTATATTCATCTATGTAACTCATTTTACATATTGCTAATTTATTCATTAAATTTCTGTTTATTATTTTATCTTTCTGTTGTTCTTCTATTTCTGTTGTCATACTACCAAATTCATTTCTAATTGATATTTCATATTTATTTAATATGTCTATTGCTGATGTTGCTATTTCATTATTAGATTTTGTATTATTTCTTAGTGTTGCCAAGCTTGTTGGTGTTAAATTTTGTAACCATATTTTTGTTGTTCCTATAAGCGTTCTTTCTATGTACCCTGGGGCATCTATTATTGATATTTTGTTATCTATTAATTGTTTTGATATATAGCCTATTCATAATTGAATTGTTTTATTTGTATCTGCTACACAGTCTAAATCTAAGAAATTATTTTGATCTGTAGTTTGTCTAGGTATCCAATTTTTATTTAATCTTTTATCCCATAAAACTTTATCTCTTCTTTCTTGTTCGTAAGTATAATATGTTGGAGTTATATCCATTCGTGTTTTAGGATTTGAAGTACTAGGTTTCTCATCTAAATCTCCTACATTTATTTCTATATTTTTATCTTTTTCTATAAGGTCAGTATATGTTTCTAAATATGATTCAGAATTATTTTCTGAAATATTATCATTTTCTTCTTCATTTATTTCATCAATTCTTAACTCGTCTATTTTTGATTCAGGTAATTCTTCTGTTTCTTCTAACATTGTTTTCAATTTTTCTATTTCTTGATTTAACTTTAATTCTTCAGTTCTTTTCTTGTACTCTTCTTTTGCTTTTAATTTTTCTTCATATAGTTGTTTAAGTTTTTCTAATTCTTGAATTCTAGTATCTTTTACTTCCTCTATTTGTTTAATTTATTTTTTAGCTTGTTCTCTAATTTTTTCAATTTCCTTTTTTCTATCTATTTCTTCATTTTCTTTGTTTAATCTTACCATTGTTGTTAGACTATATTCTAATTTTGCTGATTCTTTATCTGGCATTAGGTATAGTTGGTTTCCTATTTTTTTATATCTTCTTTTTAAGTTTGAATGTATTATTTTTATTTCTAGTCCATCTTGACTTTTATATATTTTTTCTTCTACAGCATATTCTTCTTTATTCATTATAAATTATGTTGATATTTATATGTTGTAATTGTATATTTAATAAGAATATCGTTTTCCTTTGTGCTTTTATAGATTTTTGGCATACTCCTGCCCATATATTGTCTTCTAGTCTGTTTTGTCTAAATTGTAATTCTTGTTTTATTTCATTAATTTTTTCTAATAATTGTTCTCTATAGGTTTTATCCATTATTATTTTCTGGTGAAAATATCTTTTCATAATATTCTTGTTTCTTTATCATAAGATTTTGTATTTCTTTTGTATTTTCTGAAATATATTCTAAGTATTCTATATCTTGAGTTCTCTGGTATGTTATAACATTACTTATTAAAAGTCTATTGAGTAGATCTATATTTTCCATAGTTTGTAGCCAATATGTTAGATATTCGTAGTTTATCATTAATCTGAATATGAATCATATAGTTCATATATACTTTGGATAGTTAGTTCATGCCAATTTTGTACTATTAGTTCCATTGTTTGGTTTAGTTCTGTCATTTCTTCAATAATTAAAAGGTCATAAATTTTTCTTTTTATGTCAATATTAAGTGTTTTAAGGAAATATAAAATAAGTATTTTATAATTATAATCTTCATCTAGTAAGTATGTATTCATCATTTTCATGATTTCTAAACAAATTATTCCTTCTAACCTCTTTGTTTATTATTATCAACTATCAAATTATCTTAGAGTTATCCTGGACAAATTCTTTTGGTCACTACTATGACTTTTTGGCCTCAATCAGTTACCCTAACAGCGCCTTCAACAAGGTCGTACTTCCCCTCAAACGGCTTTTCTTTTGCCTAACTGGGTTTCCATTTTCGAATGGCATAGTCTGGGCTTACCTATTCTCAGCCTACCTTCATTCATAGCAAACTACTTCGAATTTGTACAGTATAACAGTACTATAACATGATAATAATCAAATAATAATCAAGAGATTATCATGAATATGAAAGTTTAGCTATTCATATTGAAACATGAAAATACCTTTGTTTGTAGATTTTCTGGAATTGATTCCTTCGTAGCTTTGTGGTTATTGTTATATTTCTCCATTTAGATTCTTTCTTATCTAGCTCTGATACCAATATAGGGGGTTGCGGAAGTTGAGAGAAAATATGAGAAGTGGGAGATGAGGGATGATTGTCCCTTGCTCCTTATGTTTATTTATAAACAAATTTACATGACCTTTACTATTTATTATTGACCTCTACTATTCATGAACAGTAACTGACTCTTAAATAAAGTCAAGACTTTTCTTCATGTTGTAAGCACAGCCCCTAGTTTTTCCTTAGTGTCAGTTATAACATTAAAAACACCAACAGTGCACCAGGGAGAGGAGTTTGTAATATCAGCAAAATAAAGCAGTCTGTCCCAGAGTGGTTTTCTGAGGTATTCTTTATATTTGGCATAAATAAAAGTCTTGATGTAAATAATAGGAACCTCTGTGTGATTGATTTCACAAGTAATCTGTTGCTCATCATCCTCAAGGACCTTACAGTTAATATCCATAGTCCAAAATAACCAAATCTTTCCATTACTGTTACTAACAGCATGATCCATGGCAAGCATACTCTTAAAGGTGTTAAGCTGGGCAGTGTCTGAGAAAGGCTCAAGAACCGCAATCATAGGCACCTGATGGATGGTTTTGAGATTTTTGAGTCTTTCAATAACCCCTTGGGTTTTGATACCCCTAGCATTCCATATGATTGTACTAATCATTGGGATGATTTGGAGGTAAGTAATCTAGTATTTGGTCTTCCTGCAGTAACAAGAATAGAAGTGTGAGCTTTCCTGAGTGAGAGCTTTTCTAGATGCAAGCCTCTGGGGGATAATCCTTGGTTGTTGATAATCTGTTGAATTTCCTTGTCCAGCTCAATTTCATTTTAGGGACTGAAGGCCTTGACCAAGAGTTCACTGGTTTCATCATCTTCTTCTTGGATCATATCCTTGAGGATGATCATCCTCTACCTCATGCTCTGAAATCTCCACCTCATATTCATCTCTAACTGTCATGTTGATCAGATAAGGAGGTTTTACAGGAGTAGGGGGTGTTATATTGAGCTTTAAGGGGAATTACATCCACGACTTGTTCCATCATAATGAATTTTTTGCAGAGGTTTGTTCCATCAAGCTGACACTCTTCTGGACTCTGATCCTGTTGCTATTGTTGTGCCTGTTTTTTCTTAATAGTATCTCTCTTCTTTTTGCTAGGTTTATTCTTACTCTTCGAGTCTTTAGGTTAATCATTCTCCACTCTATTAGTTTGAACCTGATGAGTTCCTTCTTGAGTGATTTGTTGATTCTTATCTTGGTGTTGCTGCACATTTCTGCCAGTGGTAGCAGGGGTTTGGTGGTCATTTCTAAGGTCCCTCCCCACAGGTTCCCCTTTCTGCAAGTTAGAAGTTTTCTCCTGTATTTCCATCCTCCCTCCAACAACTTCCTCAGCAACTGAAAAAGGGGGAATAACAGGGGATGGGATCTCAGAATACTTATGATGAGCATCATCATCAACAATTACAGGGGATGGGGGTGTTAGAATCTGATCAGCAAATTCTTCAACATCAATCACAGGAGTTTTAGAGATCATACCTATTCCCTGGAGAAGTTTTTGGTCCTGAGGTAGTTTTTCCTGCTGTGCCTGCACCTGCTGTACCTGTTCCTGAGAATTTTGACTCTTCCCTTGATCTTGATTTTGTTGGTTGTTTATATTTTTTCTTTTAGTTTGAGTTTGCCATTGTTCTTCCTTGTGTGTTGTATTCTCTTCAGTTGGTCTCTGCACATTGGCTTGCCTGTTTGATTGTGTTTTATTTGTGCCTTTGTCATTCTGTTGAGTCTCCTTGGGATTTTGATCCATTTGTTTTCCTTGTCCCTTCTTGATGGCGTCCATTTCCTTTCTTCTTTTTATCTCTTCATCCCTTTCTTTCATAGGACACTCTCCAAGAGAATGACCTTGATGTTTGCAGTACAGACAGTAAAGAGGGACATCTTCAAATTCTATAATTTGCCATTTACCTATAGTTGGATCTTTCTCTGAAAATCCCAACCAGACATGCTGAGGTCTGGCTTTAGTAATGTCAATTTGAACTCTCACTTTTGCCACACTTCCCCTAGTTTTTTGCATAGTTGTAGAGTCTAGATAAAGTGCTTTACCAATAGGGGACAGCAAAGGGGTTAAGATGTCCATATAATAGCAGTGCTAGGGAAGCTCGGGCAGTGTAACCCAGCTGGGAACTATCGGAGTTTCCTCAGCAGGTTTAAAGGTTCCTACCTGTAACTTCATTGGCTGGCCAGCAATGTACATCTTTTGTTTAGTCCAAACAGAGATGTGATCAGCTTCATTGTCTAAGTCAATGTAGATGTGCCTTGAGTTGAAGTGTGCAATTTTAACACCACCAGAAAGTTGTGTTTGCGCAATGAAGCTCTTCCTTATAATTTCCATTTTAGGCATGGCATTGGTAAATTTCCCAACCAAAGTATACTTGCATCTACCAGACATTTTTTGCATAAAATCATCTTCATGGAAAGTGATGGAAGGGTATCCTTGCCTGGTGGATATGATGGGAGGAAGGATATCCATAGGGGTAGCATTTTTCAGCTGGTTGGCTTTAAGTCTGGTGGCTAACGTTTGGGTGATAGTGGGGGGGGGGGGAGATTAGGGATTTGGGGGTTGATATTATTAGTAGAGGAGCTATTCCCAGAAGGCTTATTTTGGTTCTGTTTGGGACTATTGGGATTGGTTCTTTGCTGGCTGGGTCGATAGAGGTCAAAGTTAGAGGAAACCTTGATGGAAGGAGGAACATGAATGTCCATATTATGCCCTTTATTAGCAGCCTTCTCCGTCATATCATCTATCTCGTTCACATCAGCCTGCAATCTAAAAGGACCTTTCTTTTGCTCATTTTGATTGTTAAGAGGATTATTGTATAACAAATGGTTATGATCATAATTTCCTGAGGCAAAATTAACAGACTTACCTGTCCTTTCCATTCTGCTATTGTTAGGTCATTTTCCTTCATTCTCTTTATTAGAAATGTTAGTAGTTCCGTTGGTGTTTGATATTTCCTTCACTTTCCAGATTGCCTTCTCCCTTTTGTCTTGTTGTTTCTCAGTCAATGCCCCTGTAGAAACCTTAACATTTGTGTGTTGTGATACCTGAATGTGCTGCTGTGTTGTGCTCGGATTCTCTTGATGTTTTCCTTGTGCGTTTGCCTCCTTTGTTCCTTTGGTGATCGGCAGTTCCTGCTCTTGTAACATTGATTCCCTTCTGCGATTTGGAGTGTATTCCTTGTTCTGTTGGTGTTCCAAATTCGATGGCTTTGTACATTTAACTGATTCTAATGCCACCTCCATGTGTTGTTCATCAGCTTTTGTTGCGACTTGATCCTGCAGGTTGGGAGAGAAACAAACATTAGTGTGATGTTGTTGTATTGGGGATTCTGTCACCTTAGACTCGTTATTCTCATTGCAAGGGGTTGTTTGGTGCAGACGTTCATCCTCGTTGTTAACCGGAGCTCCGGTGACTTTATCAGTTCTTAACCCTAAACCCTAATGCTAAACCCTAAACCTTAAACCCTAAACCCTAAACCCTGAACTCTCTATGTGGCAGATTTCATCCCTAAAGTGAGACAGGTTTGCAAGCCCTTATATGATAGACTTAAAAAAGTACCGGTTCCATGGGATAAAGAACAAACTACAACGGTTATAAAAATTAAAGAAATGGTTAAAAGTTTGCCTTGCTTAGGGATTCCTAATCCAGATTCTTTCATGATTGTTGAAACTGATGCTTCGGATATAGGGTACGGCAGAATTCTTAAACAAAAGGAAACCCCTGATAGTCCTGAGCAATTAGTCCGATTTACTTCCGGAGTATGGAACTCTGCTCAGAAAAATTATAGTACGGTTAAAAAAGAGGTTTTAGCCATTGTCCTTTGTATTACTAAATTTCAAGATGATTTGATCAATAAAGAATTTCTGCTTAAAGTAGATTGTAAGTCTGCAAAAGAGATTTTGCAAAAAGATGTTAAAAATCTTGTTTCTAAACAGATATTCGCTAGATGGCAAGCCTTATTGTCTAGTTTTGATTTTCAAGTTGAATATATCAAAGGAGAAGAAAACTCTCTCCCTGATTTTCTAACCCATGAATTTTTGTAGGGTAAAACATGAGGCCAGTCATAAGGCCAGGATTCAGGACCAAAGGCCCTTTCCAAGAAAAGGGAAGAGAAGCAGATAAGAAGCCTTCAGCTTCTCCTTTTGCAATCAGGCCGTCACTGAACAGCCCTAATAAATTTTCAGCTCTTGCCAGCTTACCTCCAATCAACCCTTCTCAAGTTATTAGTCCTTTCCCACAGCTACCACCTAGCTCTTCGTCATCAAATCTTTTGGTTCTTAAAAAACCATTCTCTAAAGAATCTGAACCATGTTCATTCTCTCCATCCGGAAAACCTCGATTTTCCTCCCCCTAAACTAAAGATTCCTATACAATGAAAGCTCCTGAGAGCTTTAAAGAAGCAGTTTCTCCATCTCTTAATAAACCCAAAGAACGAGAAGTCTTTAACGTGATTTCTTTGCAGGTCAATCCTATCCTTGCGTTAGACAAGGAATTCGAAGGTTATGAAGTCAAGCATTTACTAAAGCCCTGTTACACAAACAAGAACTATGTGGATACTGAAAATCTATTAAAGACAAGAAAATATTATGAGTTTATTTTAGTTGATACAGGATCCATAGAAGTGGAACATAAACTTAGTCATGATTCTGATCTTGACAGCATTGCTTATTCAAAATTCACCATAAAAAGGGTTTTATCTCCATTCGACTGGATAGTCGATCATTTACATACTCCAGTAAATCTTTCAAGAGAACATAGGCCTCAGACCTATAATTGGTATGATTATAAAAATGCATGGTTTAACTTTCTATACTTAAGGCCAACCACACACACTTGGTTTGTCAAGTATAGCCCCGAATTTTCAAAATCGGTTATCCCTAGATGGTTCTACGAATGGTGGAGCTGTTTTGGAGGAAACCAAAAGGTTTTACCTAAACTCCTTTTAGATAAATTTAATCAGTTCTAAGCTGAACAAGATATCTCTACTTTACTAGAACACATTAAATTGTGTAAGTATTTTGTCCAAAAAAGGATATCTTTTATTATTAGTTGGACTTTTTCAGTTCATGTGTTTGACAGGATTAAATATCTCTCTAAAGAGATATTGATCAAGGGGTGGTCTCCAGCTCCTAAAGAAGCGGCTCCCAAATCCCCTGCTTCAACGTCAGGTGGAAAAAATTCATCTTCCAAAGCTGAATTAAAGAAAAGGCTCCAGCAAGCTTTATCAGATTTAGAAGACGATAAACCCAATGAAGAGAATGCCTTGCTACTTCTAGATGAGGCGTCTTCTCAGAGTGATGATAATGGGGACATGTTAAAGCCAAACGCTTTAGCCCAATCCTATTTAGACCCATTTTATGATTAATCTTATTAAATAAATAATCCAGTAGAGGAATTTAATATCCGGAATTACTGACTTTCTAAATAGAGACTCAAAGAGTCGGAATTATTTAAGAAAGTAAGAGATGAGACCCAAAGGGTTGGAATATCTCTTGATTATCAATTTAATCAGAATAATTATCCAATGGAGACATATAGAATCTCACAACAGTAAAGCAGCCATATCTTTTCAAAAGATAAAGACAAATGGCCGACAACTTTATTAAAGAAGCGAGGCCGACAACTTTATTAAAGAGGGAATCACTTTTCAAAAAGAAGATGCCCGATGCAGCCAATCAGAAAGAAGCCACTTGGCTTCAATCTTTCTGACTTTGCCTATTTAAAGGAATTTGATTTTCATTTGAAGGCATCAGAAATTCTACTCTCAAATTCTCTTTTAGCCTATAGGATTTCATTGTAATGTTTTCGTTGGATGTTGGCTTGGTGTGCTTTTCTTCCGTTGCAGTTTGAGTTTGAATAAAATTGTGAGTTCTTGTATATCTTTTCTAAATTTTTCAGTTTCCTGATGGATCTATTAACCTTAAGTTTCTACGATCCAGCTCATTTAGTCAAGCTTCTTCAAGTAGAAGAATGTCTTCGGCCAGACCTTCTTCTTTTCAAAATCGGGAGGAGGATGAAGATAGTATTAGTCAACCTGACCATAGAAAACTTCATGGTATAGATTTCTCCCAGACCGTTCCTAAGGTTTATTATGAAGAGACTGTGGGAAGCCCCACTGCCAGCGATATGAAACCGGTTCATCAAAGAAAAGATTCTATTGGAGTGCTTACATCTGATGAAGAAGATTTTGTACCCAATAAAAGAAAATTGAATGCATGGTGGAAGTCTCCAGAACATAAACAAAAGGTAGAGTGGTATAAAGCTACCTATAATATGGAACAACGAACCTCTTTTAGGGATAAGTGGTTCAAAGACATGAAAAGATTTAAGACAGAAATTGAGTTTTTCAAATGGTTTGAATACTCTGGACAAATTGATGATAAGCAGTCATCGCTTCAGGTCCTTATTAACAAGTGGTACACTAAAGATCAGGTGGTCAAAAGTGTTATTCCTCCGCTCGAAGGACTTAGCATTCCTTATAGAAAGGAAATCCTTAAAGCAGCTCCTTTTAAAAAACCCATAGAAAAGGAGACAGGCTTGTTGAGAGCTGGAGACCTTAATAAGGTTTTTGAACAAAACAATTATACCAATCAGATTCTCCATGTTATTTCTCGACAGATAGAGGAAGACAAAGGAAATAACTTCAAAGGAATCACTCAGATTGGAGATAAACCCAGTACCTCTAAACCGAGTTCTCAAATAGAGACTCCTATTTTTAAATTACCTGAGTTTTCAAAAGAAAACTTCCCCAAGTTATCCAAAGAATTTAGTCATTCCAATGAACTGCTTGACAGGATAAATGAACAACTATCTAAGCTTAATATTACACAAGGTAATAAGCTTAGAACCCTTTTAGAAAGACATCCTAACAAAATGAATTATTATCCTAGACCTTCTTTCCCGGATGTGCAGTTCGAAGAAGATGTCCTTCATCCAGCTTCAGCAGCAGATGGAACTAGTCTGACTGAATGGAACATTGATGGAATGGCTGAAGGTCAGATCTATGCTAAACTCCAAGAAATGGGGATGAATATCACTGCATATAAAATGAAAGGTGCAGGTGATAAAGAAGCTGCCAACATGATAATTGCAGGCTTTACTGGTACTTTAAGAAATTGGTGGGATAATTACCTCACTGATCAGAACAGGACGGAAATCCTTGGTGCAGTAACCACCAAGGTAGTGGTTAAAACTGAAGATGGAACAAGTACCTCTTCAGAAATTGTCTATGAAGATGCTACTCCTACTTTGTTGTATAGTATAGCAAAGCATTTCGTGGGAGAACCACGACTTTTCCAGGATAGGAGTCTTGAAATCCTTAATAATTTATACTGCAAAAAGTTAACAGACTTTCGATGGTATAAAGACATGTTTCTGAACAAAGTCATGATTAGATCAGACTACAATAATGATTATTAGAAGGAAAGATTTATCAATGGATTACCTACTCATTTCGCTGAAAAGGTTAGATCCAAAATTAGAGATCGATGTG
Organism: Solanum bulbocastanum; assembly: GCA_037074985.1. NCBI lineage: Eukaryota > Viridiplantae > Streptophyta > Magnoliopsida > Solanales > Solanaceae > Solanum > Solanum bulbocastanum. The sequence goes on along the minus strand of CM073601.1, from coordinate 29,232,392 downwards.
AAGGAAAAATCTCGTATTCTCAGTTGGCATATGGAGATCTCATCAGTCTTATTAATGTAGTTGCAATGAAACTTTGCACTGACCTTAAGCTAAAGGATCAGCTTAAAAAGGATCAGAAAACTTCTTATGCAGAACTTGGTAGTTTTTGCCAAGATTTTGGATTTCCCTTACTTAAACCTCCTTCTACTAGGAAAGCAGGAAAGAAAGAAAGAACAACTGGAGAATATAAAAAGAAATCTTCTAGGAAAAGAAGAGAGCCTCGAGAAAAATCCAGAAGAAAAGGAAAGAGGCAATCTCCTAAAGAATCTTCTTCAGAAGACACATGCTGGACATGTGGAAAGAAGGGTCACAGGTCCAACAAGTGTCCCATAAATAGAAAGAAAAAGAAGAAGATCAATCTACTCAAAGTCGATGATGAGATCAAACAAAAACTGTTCTCAATTATCGAAGAAGAAGAAGCTTCTGATTCTGAATACTCTTCCTCTGGAGAAGAAAGTGATGAAGAATATCTTAATGTTGCCCATAATTCAGATTCTGAAGAAACTGATTTCGAATGTAACTGCAATGGTGCATTTTGCCTTTGTGATAGTAAAACTATCAACATAATTTCTGAAAAAACTGCAGAAACGCTCTTTTCTACTATTGAACATATTCAAGATGAGGATGCTCGAAGGAAATACCTCATTGAATTACAAAAGTTGGTCACTAGGCAAAAGGAAGAAAAACCCAAAGTGGTTCCCTTTAGCATGAAACAGATCATGAACAAATTTGATTCTAAAAAGGAACCTTCAGTTGAGGAACTTTGTAATCTGTCAACATCCTCAAAGAAGAGATTAAAGGAATTAAGTCTCGACTCCATAAAGTTGAGATCGATGCTATCACAGAAAAACTTCTTAAAGAAGCTGCCAATGAAGCAGGATCCTCTAAAGGAGTCGCTTCCGACAATAAAGAGCCTGAGGATGATGATAAGGCAGACGGCGAGGCAGGTATTAACGCCATTACAAAAATTAGACCTCAGAGTTCTCATATTATGATTAAGCTAGTTGTTAATGATAATCTAACCCTTAACAAGATTGCTTTGTTAAATAGTGGTGCAGATAGAAATTGCATTATTGAAGGACTTATTCCTACTAAATACCTTACTAAAGGGACTTAGGGTTTAGAGGTTAGATTTTGCATTTATGGTTTGGGGTTATGTTTTTAGGATTTAGGATTTAGTGTTTAGGGTAAGGGTTATGATTTAAGGTTTATAATTTTGATTTAAGGTTTAGGGTTTAGGGTTTAGGATTTAGGGTTTAGATTTTATGATTTACAATTTATGTTTTAGGGTTTATGCTTTAGAGTTTGGATTTTGGGTTAGTGGTAGTTTAGGCTTTAGGGTTTAGGATTTAGGTTTTAGGGTTTAAGGTTTAGGATTTGAGTTTGGATTTATTGTTTAGGCTTGGGATTATAATTTAGGGTTTAGAGTTTAGTATTTAAGGTTTAGGGTTTAGGGTTTAGAGTTTAGTATTTAAGGTTTAGGGTTTAGAGTTTGGATTTAGGATTTAGGGTTTTGGGTTTATGGTTTAGGGTTTAGGGTACTGGATTTAAGGTATAGGTTTTATGGTTTAGTGTTTAGGATGTAGGGTGTAGGCTTCAGGGTTTAGTGTTTAGGATTTTGGGTTTAAGGTGTAAGGTTTAGGGTTTAGGATTTATGGTTTAGGTTTTAGAATTTAGAGTTTAGGGCATATGGAATAGGGTTTAGGGTATATGGTATAGGGCTTAGGGTATAGGGTTTAGGGTTTAGGGTTTAAGGTTTAGGGTATAGGATTTAGGGTTTACTATTTAGGGTATAGGCTTTAGGGTTTTGGGTGTAGGGTTTAGGGTTTTGGGTGTAGGCCATAGGGTTTAGAGTTTAGAATTCGGATTTAGGATTTAGTCTTCAAGGTTTAAGGTCAAGGGTTTAGGGTTTAGGTCTTAGGATATAGGGTTAAGTATTGTTTAGGGTTTAGGATTTAGGGCTTAGAGTTTAGATTTTGGATTTAGGATTTTGGCTTCAGGGTTTTAGGGTTAAGGGTTTAGGGTTTAGTGTTTAGGGCTGAGGGCTTAGGATATAGGGTGTAGTATTGTTTAGGGTTTAGGGTTTAGAGTGTAGGCTTTATGGTTTATGATTTAGGGTTTGGGTTTTAGACTTTAGGTATAAGGGTTTAGGGTTTAAGGTTTAAGGTTTTGAGTTTACGATTTCGAATTTAGGGTTTAGAGGTTAGATTTTACATTTAGGGTTTAGGGTTTGTTTTTGGGGTTGAGGGTTTTGAGTTTAGTGTTTCGGGTAAGGGTTAAGTTTTAGGGTTTAGTGTTTTGATCTAAGGTTAGGTTTAGGGTTTAGGTTTTAAGGTTTATAGTTTATGATTTAGGATTTATGTTTTCGGGTTTATGCTTTAGAGTTTGGATTTAGGGTTTAGGGTTTGAGTTTGGATTTAGGGTTTAGGGTTTGGATTTATGATTTAGGGCTTTGAGTTTAGGATTTAAGGTTTAGGGTTTAGAGTTTAGTATTTAGGGTTTAAGGTTTAGAGTTTGGATTTAGGATTTAGGGTTTTGGTTTTATGGTTTGGGTTTTAGGATTTGGGGTATAGGTTTTAAGGTATAGGGTTTAGGATTTAGGGTTTTGGGCTTCGCGTTAGGGTTTACGGTTTTGAGTTTAGTATTTAGGATATAGGGTTTAGTGTTTAGGGTTTAGGGTTTAGAGTATGGATTTGGGGTTTAGGGTTTAGGGTTTAGAGATAGGGTTAGGATTTAGTGTTTTGAGTTTAGAGTTTGGATGTAGGATTGAGGCTTTAGGGTTTGGGGTTAGGGGTTTAGGTTTTAGGCTTTAGGGCTTTGGATATAAGGTTTTGTATTGTTTAGGGTATAGGGTTTATGGTTTAGAGTGTAAGCCTTATGGTTCATGGTTTATGGTTTGGGATTTAGGTTTTAGGTTTTAGGGTTTACGGTTTGGGGCTTAGGGTTTAGGGTTTAGGGTTTAGGGTTTAAGGTTTAAGGTTTTGAGTGTTCGATTTTGATCTTAGGGTTTAGGGTTTAGAGGTTAGATTTTGCATTTATGGTTTGGGGTTATGTTTTTAGTATTTAGGATTTAGTGTTTAGTTTTTAGGGTAAGGGTTAGGGTTTAGGGTTTATAATTTTGATTTAAGGTTTAGGGTTTAGGGTTTAGGATTTAGGGTTTAGAGTTTATGATTTACGATTTATGTTTTCGGGTTTATGCTTTAGAGTTTGGATTTTGGGTTAATGGTAGTTTAGGCTTTAAGGTTTAGGATTTAGGTTTTAGGGTTTAAGGTTTAGGATTTGAGTTTGGATTTATTGTTTAGGCTTGGGATTATAATTTAGGGTTTAGAGTTTAGTATTTAAGGTTTAGGGTTTAGGGTTTAGAGTTTTGTATTTAAGGTTTAGGGTTTAGGGTTTAGAGTTTGGATTTAGGATTTAGGGTTTTGGATTTATGGTTTATGGTTTAGGGTATTGGATTTAAGGTATAGGTTTTAGGGTTTAGTGTTTTGGGTGTAGGATGTAGGCTTCAGGGTTTACTGTTTAGGATTTTGGGTTTAAGGTGTAAGGTTTAGGGTTTAGGATTTATGGTTTAGGTTTTAGAATTTAGAGTTTAGGGTATATGGAATAGGGTTTAGGGTATATGGTATAGGGCTTAGGGTATAGGGTTTAGGGTTTAAGGTTTAGGGTATAGGATTTAGGGTTTACTATTTAGGGTATAGGCTTTAGGGTTTTGGGTGTAGGGTTTAGGGTTTTGGGTGTAGGCCATAGGGTTTTGAATTTACGATTTAGGATTTAAGGTATAGGATTTACAATTTAGTATTTAGGATTTAGGATTTAGGGTTTAGGGTTTGGGGTATAGGATTTAGGGTTTGGGGTATTGTATTTAGGGTTTAGCATGAGGGTTTTGGGTTTAAGGTTTTGAGTTTAGGATTTAGTGTATAGAATGTAGAGTTTAGAGTTGAGGATTTTGTGTTTAGGGTTTAGGGTTTAGAGTTTGGATTTAGGGATTAGAGTTTTGGGTTTTGTGTTTAGAAGTTAGTGTTTAGGGTTTAGAGGTTAGTATTTTGGATTTAGGTCGTGTTTAGTGTTTAGGGTTCAGGGCATAGTGTATAGGGTTTATGGTTTTAGGTATGGTGTATAGGGCTTAGTGTTTAAAGTATAGGGTTTAGGGTTTCTGGTTTAGTGTTAATGGTTCAAGGTTCAATGTTTATGGTTAACAGTGTAGGGTTTAGGGTTTAGGATTTAGGTTTTCGGGTTTTGCATTTAGGGTTTAGTGTTTAGTGTCTATGGTTTATAGTTTAGGATTTAGGGTTTAGGGTTTAGGATTTAGGATTTAGGGTTTAGAGTTTATGATTTACGATTTATGTTTTAGGGTTTATGCTTTAGAGTTTGGATTTTGGGTTAGTGATAGTTTAGGCTTTAGGGTTTAGGATTTAGTTTTTAGGGTTTAAGGTTTAGGATTTGAGTTTGGATTTATTGTTTAGGCTTGGGATTATAATTTAGGGTTTAGAGTTTAGTATTTAAGGTTTAGGGTTTAGGGTTTAGAGTTTAGTATTTAAGGTTTAGGGTTTATGGTTTAGAGTTTGGATTTAGGATTTAGGGTTTTGGATTTATGGTTTAGGGTTTAGGGTATTGGATTCAAGGTATAGGGTTTAGGGTTTGGTGTTTAGGGTGTAGGGTGTAGGCTTCAGGGTTTAGTGTTTAGGATTTTGGGTTTAAGGTGTAAGGTTTAGGGTTTAGGATTTATGATTTAGGTTTTAGAATTTAGAGTTTAGGGTATATGGAATAGGGTTTAGAGTATATGGTATAAGGCTTAGGGTATAGGGTTTGAGGTTTATGGTTTAGGGTATAGGGTTTAGGGTTTACTGTTTAGGGTAATAGGCTTTAGGTTTTTGGGTTTTGAATTTAGGATTTAGGATTTAAGGTTTAGGGTTTAGGGTTTAGAGTGTAGAATTCGGATTTAGGGTTCAGGGTTTGGGGTATACGATTTAGGGTTTGGGGTATTGGATTTAGGGTTTAGCATTAGGGTTTTGGGTTTAAGGTTTTGAGTTTAGGATTTAGTGTATAGAATGTAGCGTTTAGAGTTTAGGATTTAGTGTTTAGGGTTTAGGGTTTAGAGTTTGGATTTAGGGTTTAGAGTTTAGGGTTTTCTGTTTAGAAGTTAGGGTTTAGGGTTTAGAGGTTAGTATTTTGGATTTAGGCTTTAGGGTGAAGGGTTTTGTGTTTAGTGTTTAGGGTTCAGGGCTTAGGGTATAGGGTTTATGGTTTTAGGTATGGTGTATAGCGTTTAGTGGTTAAAGTATAGGGTTTAGGGTTTCTTGTGTAGTGTTAAAGGTTCAAGGTTTAATGTTTATGGTTAACGGTATAGGGTTTAGGGTTTAGGATTTAGGTTTTTGGGTTTGGCATTTAGGGTTTAGTGTTTAGTGTCTATGGTTTATAGTTTAGGATTTAGGGATTAAGGGTTTAGGGTTTAGAGTTTAGGGTTTAGGGTATAGGTTTGGTGTTTAGGATTTTGGGTTATGGCTTAGGATTTGGGGTTTAGTGTTTAAGGTTTAAGGTTTAGGGTTTAGGGTTTAGTGTTTAGGATTCAGGGTTTAGGGATTAGGGTTTAGCATTACGTTTGATGGTTTTGAGTTTACGATTTTGGGTTTAGGATTTACGATTTAAGGTTTTGAGTTTACGATTTTGGGTTTACGATGTAGGGTAAAGGATTTAGGTTATAGGGTTTTGGGGTTAATGTTTGGATTTAGGGTGTAGGATATTTTTTGTCCCATAATCCCCCGCTATTATACATATCACGATGGAGTTTAGGGTTTTGTGTTTAGTATTTATGGTTTGGGCTTTAGGGTTTAGGGTTTAGGTTTTAAGGTTAGGGTTAAGGGTTTTCAGTTTAGGATTTAGGGTTTAGGGTTTAGAGTTCAAATTTAGGATTTAGTCTTCAAGGTTTAAGGTCAAGGGTTTAGGCTTTAGTGTTTAGGGTTTAGGTCTTAGGATATAGGGTTAAGTATTGTTTAGGGTTTAGGATTTAGGGCTTAGAGTTTAGATTTTGGATTTAGGATTTAGGCTTCAGGGTTTAGGGTTAAGGGTTTAGGGTTTAGTGTTTAGGGCTGAGGGCTTAGGATATAGGGTTTAGTATTGTTTAGGGTTTAGGGTTTAGAGTGTAGGCTTTATGGTTTATGGTTTAGGGTTTGGGTTTTTAGACTTTAGGTATAAGGGTTTAGGGTTTAGGGTTTAAGGTTTAAGGTTTTGAGTTTACGATTTCGAATTTAGGGTTTAGAGGTTAGATTTTACATTTAGGGTTTAGGGTTTGTTTTTGGGGTTGAGGGTTTTGAGTTTAGTGTTTCGGGTAAGGGTTAAGTTTTAGGGTTTAGTGTTTTGATCTAAGGTTAGGTTTAGGGTTTAGGTTTTAAGGTTTATAGTTTATGATTTAGGATTTATGTTTTTGGGTTTATGCTTTAGAGTTTGGATTTAGGGTTTAGGGTTTAGGGTTAATGGTAGTTTAGTCTTTAGAGTTTAGGATTACATGTTTAGGGTTTAGGGTTTAGTGTTTGAGTTTGGATTTAGGGTTTAGGGTTTGGATTTATGATTTAGGGCTTTGAGTTTAGGATTTAAGGTTTAGGGTTTAGGGTTTAGAGTTTAGTATTTAGGGTTTAGGGTTTAGAGTTTGGATTTAGGATTTAGGGTTTTGGGCTTCGTGTTAGGGTTCACGGTTTTGAGTTTAGTATTTTGGGTATAGGGTTTAGTGTTTAGGGTTTAGAGTTTTGGATTTAGGGTTTAGGGTTTAGGGTTTAGGGTTTGGTGATTAGGGTGTAGGGATAGGGTTAGGGTTTAGTGTTTTGAGTTTAGTATTTAGGGTATAGGGTTTAGTGTTTAGGGTTTAGAGTTTAGGAGTTAGGGTTTGGGGTTTAGAGTATGGATTTGGTGATTAGGGTGTAGGGATAGGGTTAGGGTTTAGTGTTTTGAGTTTAGGATTTAGGGTTTAGGATTTAGAGTTTAGGACTTAGGGTTTAGTGTTTTAGTGTTTAAAGTTTAGAGTTTGGATGTAGGATTGAGGCTTTAGGGTTTGGGGTTAAGGGTTTAGGTTTTAGGGTTTAGGGCTTAGGATATAAGGTTTTGTATTGTTTAGGGTATAGGGTTTAGGGTTTAGAGTGTAGGCCTTATGGTTCATGGTTTATGGTTTGAGATTTAGGTTTTAGGTTTTAGGGTTTAGGGTTTGGGGCTTAGGGTTTAGGGTTTAGGGTTTAATGTTTAAGGTTTTGAGTGTCCCATTTCAAGCTTAGGGTTTAGGGTTTAGAGGTTAGATTTTGTATTTATGGTTTGGGGTTATGTTTTTAGGGTTTAGGATTTAGTGTTTAGTGTTCAAGGTAAGGGTTAGGGTTTAGGGTTTATAATTTTGATTTAAGGTTTAAGGTTTAGGGTTTAGGATTTATGATTTACGATTTACGTTTTAGGGTTTATGCTTTAGAGTTTGGATTTAAGGTTTAGGGTTTAGGGTTTATGCTTTAGAGTTTGGATTTAAGGTTTAGGGTTTAGGGTTAATGGTAGTTTAGGCTTTAGAGTTTAGGATTACATGTTTATGGTTTAGGGTTTAGGGTTTGAGTTATGATTTAGGGTTTAGGGTTTGGGGTTTAGGGTTTGGATTTATGATTTAGGGCTTTGAGTTTAGGATTTAATGTTTAGGGTTTAGGGTAAGGATTAGGGTTTAGGGTTTATAATTTTGATTTAAGGTTTAAGGTTTAGGGTTTAGGATTTAGGGTTTAGAGTTTATGATTTATGATTTATGTTTTAGGGTTTAGGATTTTGAGTTTGGATTTATTGTTTAGGCTTGGGATTATAATTTAGTGTTTAGAGTTTAGTATTTAAGGTTTAGGGTTTAGGGTTTAGATTTCAGTATTTAAGGTTTAGGGTTTAGAATTTGGATTTAGGATTTAGGGTTTTGGGTTTATGGTTTAGGGTTTAGAGTATGGATTTGGGGTTTAGGGTTTAGGGTTTAGGGATAGGGTTAGGGTTTAGTGTTTTGAGTTTAAGATTTAGGGTTTAGGATTTAGAGTTTAGGACTTAGGGTTTAGGGTTTTAGTGTTTAAAGTTTAGAATTTGGATGTAGGATTGAGGCTTTAGGGTTTGGGGTTAAGGGTTTAGGTTTTAGGGTTTAGGGCTTAGGATATAAGGTTTTGTATTGTTTAGGGTATAGGGTTTAGGGTTTAGAGTGCAGGCCTTATGGTTCATGGTTTATGGTTTGGGATTTAGGTTTTAGGTTTTAGGGTTTGGGGTTTGGGGCTTAGGGTTTAGGGTTTAATGTTTAAGGTTTTGAGTGACCCATTTCGAGCTTAGGGTTTAGGGTTTAGAGGTTAGATTTTGCATTTATGGTTTGGGGTTATGTTTTTAGGGTTTAGGATTTAGTGTTTAGTGTTTAGGGTAAGGGCTAGGGTTTAGGGTTTTTAATTTTGATTTAAGGTTTAGGATTTAGGGTTTAGAGTTTATGATTTACGATTTATGTTTTAGGGTTTATGCTTTAGAGTTTGGATTTTGGGTTAATGGTAGTTTAGGCTTTAGGGTTTAGGATTTAGTTTTTAAGGTTGAAGGTTTAGGATTTGAGTTTGGTTTTATTGTTTAGGCTTGGGATTATAATTTAGGGTTTAGAGTTTAGTATTTAAGGTTTAGGCCTTTAGGGTTTTGCATTAGGGTTTTGGGTTTAAGGTTTTGAGTTTAGGATTTAGTGTATAGAATGTAGCGTTTAGAGTTTAGGATTTAGTGTTTAGTGTTTAGGGTTTAGAGTTTGGATTTAGGATTTAGAGTTTACGGTTTTCTGTTTAGAAGTTAGGGTTTAGGGTTTAGAGGTTAGTATTTTGGATTTAGGCTTTAGGGTGAAAGGTTTCGTGTTTAGTGTTTAGGGTTCAGGGCTTAGGGTATAGGGTTTATGGTTTTAGGTATGGTGTATAGGGTTTAGTGTTTATAATATAGGGTTTAGGGTTTTTGGTGTAGTGTTAAAGGTTCAAGGTTCAATGTTTATGGTTTAACGGTATAGGGTTTAGGGTTTAGGATTTAGGTTTTCGGGTTTGGCATTTAGGGTTTAGTGTTTAGTGTCTATGGTTTATAGTTTAGGATTTAGGGATTAAGGGTTTAGGGTTTAGAGTTTAGGGTTTAGGGTATAGGTTTGGTGTTTAGGATTTTGGGTTATGGCTTAGGATTTGGGGTTTAGGGTTTAGGGTTTAGTGTTAGGATTCAGGGTTTAGGGATTAGGGTTTAGCATTACGTTTGATGGTTTTGAGTTTACGATTTTGGGTTTAGGGTTTACGATTTAAGGTTTTGAGTTTATGATTTTTGGTTTACGATGTAGGGTTTAGGATTTAGGGTATAGGGTTTTGGGGTTAGAGTTTAGGTTTTAGGGTTAGGGTTAAGGGTTTTCAGTTTAGGATTTAGGGTTTAGGGTTTAGGGTTTAGAGTTTAGAGTTCGAATTTAGGATTTAGTCTTCAAGGTTTAAGGTCAAGGGTTTAGGCTTTAGTGTTTAGGGTTTAGGTCTTAGGATATAGGGTTAAGTATTATTTAGGGTTTAGGATTTAGGGCTTAGAGTTTAGATTTTGGATTTAGGATTTAGGGTTAAGGGTTTAGGGTTTAGTGTTTAGGGCTGAGGGCTTAGGATATAGGGTTTAGTATTGTTTAGGGTATAGGGTTTAGGGTTTAGAGTGTAGGCTTTATGGTTTAGGGTTTAGGGTTTGGGTTTTAGACTTTAGGTATTAGGGTTTAGGGTTTAAGGTTTAAGGTTTTGAGTTTATGATTTTGAATTTAGGGTTTAGAGGTTAGATTTTACATTTAGGGTTTAGGGTTTTGAGTTTAGTGTTTTGGGTAAGGGTTAAGTTTTAGGGTTTAGTGTTTTGATCTAAGGTTAGGTTTAGGGTTTAGGTTTTAAGGTTTATAGTTTATGATTTAGGATTTATGTTTTCGGGTTTATGCTTTAGAGTTTGGATTTAGGGTTTAGGGTTAATGGTAGTTTAGGCTTTAGAGTTTAGGATTTCATGTTTATGGTTTAGAGTTTAGGATTTGAGTTTGAATTTAGGGTTTAGGGTTTGGACTTATGATTTAGGGCTTTGAGTTTAGGATTTAAGGTTTAGGGTTTAGGGTTTAGAGTTTAGTATTTAGGGTTTAGGGTTTAGGGTTTGGATTTATGATTTAGGGCTTTGAGTTTAGGATTTAAGGTTTAGGGTTTAGGGTTTAGGGTTTAGAGTTTGGATTTAGGATTTGGGGTTTTGGTTTTATGGTTTGAGTTTTAGGATTTGGGGTAGAGGTTTTAAGGTATAGGGTTTAGGATTTAGGGTTTTGGGCTTCGCGTTAGGGTTTACGGTTTTGAGTTTAGTATTTAGGGTATAGGGTTTAGTGTTTAGAGTTTAGAGTATAGGATTTAGGGTTTAGGGTTTAGAGTATGGATTTGGGGTTTTGAGTTTAGGGATAGGATTAGGGTTTAGTGTTTTGAGTTTAGGATTTAGGGTTTAGTGTTTTGAGTTTAGGACTTAGGGTTTAGGGTTTTAGTGTTTAAAGTTTAGAGTTTGGATGTAGGATTGAGGCTTTAGGGTTTGGGCTTAAGGGTTTAGGTTTTAGGGTTTAGGGCTTAGGATATAAGGTTTTGTATTGTTTAGGGTATAAGGTTTAGGGTTTAGAGTGTAGGCCTTATGGTTCATGGTTTATGGTTTGGGATTTAGGTTTTAGTGTTTAGCTTTTGGGGCTTAGGGTTTAGGGTTTAGGGTTTAAGGTTTAAGGTTTTGAGTGTCCCATTTCGAGCTTAGGGTTTAGGGTTTAGAGGTTAGATTTTGCAATTATGGTTTGGGGTTATGTTTTTAGGGTTTAGGATTTAGTGTTTAGTATTTAGGGTAAGGGTTAGGGTTTAGGGTTTCTAATTTTGATTTAAGGTTTAAGATTTAGGGTGTAGAGTTTATGATTTACGATATACGTTTTAGGGTTTATGATTTAGAGTTTGGATTTACGATTTAGGGTTTAGGGTTAATGGTAGTTTAGGCTTTAGAGTTTAGGATTACATGTTTATGGTTTAGGGTTTAGGGTTTGAGTTTGGATTTAGGGTTTAGGGTTTGGATTTATGATTTAGGGCTTTGAGTTCAGGATTTAAGGTTTAGGGTTTAGGGTAAGGGTTAGGGTTTAGGGTTTATAATTTTGATTTAAGGTTTAAGATTGAGGGTTTAGGATTTAGGGTTTAGAGTTAATGATTTACGATTTATGTTTTAGGGTTTATGCTTTAGAGTTTGGATTTTGGGTTAATGGTAGTTTAGACTTCAGGGTTTTGGATTTAGTTTTTAGGGTTTAAGGTTTAGGATTTGAGTTTGGATTTATTGTTTAGGCTTGGGATTATAATTTAGGGTTTAGACTTTAGTATTTAAGGTTTAGGGTTTAGGGTTTAGAGTTTACTATTTAAGGTTTAGGGTTTAGGGTTTAGAGTTTAGAATTCGGATATAGGATTTAGTCTTCAAGGTTTAAGGTCAAGGGTTTAGGGCTTAGTGTTTAGGGTTTAGGTCTTAGGATATAGGGTTAAGTATTGTTTAGGGTTTAGGATTTAGGGCTTAGAGTTTAGATTTTGGCTCTAGGATTTAGGCTTCAGGGTTTAGGGTTAAAGGTTTAGGGTTTAGTGTTTAGGGCTGAGGGCTTAGGATATAGGGTTTAGTATTGTTTAGGGTATAGGGTTTACGGTTTAGAGTGTAGGCTTTATGGTTTACGGTTTAAGGTTTTGGTTTTAGACTTTAGGTATTAGGGTTTAGGGTTTAGGGTTTAAGGTTTAAGATTTTGAGTTTACGATTTCGAATTTAGGGTTTAGAGTTTCGATTTTACATTTAGGGTTTAGGGTTTTTTTTGGGGTTTAGGGTTTTGAGTTTAGTATTTTGGGTAAGGGTTAAGTTTAAGGGTTTAGTGTTTTGATCTAAGGTTAGGTTTAGGGTTTAGGTTTTAAGGTTTATAGTTTATGATTTAGGATTTATGTTTTTGGATTTATGCTTTAGAGTTTGGATTTAGGGTTTAGGGTTAATGGTAGTTTAGGCTTTAGAGTTTAGGATTACATGTTTACGGTTTAGGGTTTAGGGTTTGAGTTTGCATTTAGGGTTTAGGGTTTGGATTTATGATTTAGGGCTTTGAGTTTAGGATTTAAGGTTTAGAGTTTAGGGTATAGAGTTTAGGGTTTAGGGTTTAGAGTTTGGATTTAGGATTTAGGGTTTTGGTTTTATGGTTTGAGTTTTAGGATTTGGGTTATAGGTTTTAAGGTATAGGGTTTAGGATTTAGGGTTTTGGGCTTTGCATTAGGGTTTACGGTTTTGAGTTTAGTATTTAGGGTATAGGGTTTAGTGTTTAGGGTTTAGAGTTTAGGATTTAGGGTTTAGTGTTTAGAGTATGGATTTGGGGTTTCGAGTTTAGGGATAGGGTTAGGGTTTAGTGTTTTGAGTTTAGGATTTAGGGTTTAGGATTTAGAGTTTAGGACTTAGGGTTTAGGGTTTTAGTGTTTAAAGTTTAATGTTTAGAGTTTGGATGTAGGATTGAGGCTTTAGGGTTGGGGTTAAGGGTTTAGGTTTTAGGGTTTAGGGCTTAGGATTAAGGTTTTGTATTGTTTAGGGTGTAAGGTTTAGGGTTTAGAGTGTAGGCCTTATGGTTCATGGTTTATGGTTTGGGATTTAGGTTTTAGGTTTTAGGGTTTAGGGTTTGGGGCTTAGGGTTTAATGTTTAAGGTTTTGAGTGTCCCATTTTGAGCTTAGGGTTTAGGGTTTAGAGGTTAGATTTTGCATTTATGGTTTGGGGTTATGTTTTTAGGGTTTAGGATTTAGTGTTTAGTGTTTATGGTAAGGGTTAGCGTTTAGGGTTTATAATTTTGATTTAAGGTTTAAGGTTTAGGGTTTAGGATTTAGGGTGTAGAGTTTATGATTTATGATATACGTTTTAGGGTTTATGCTTTAGAGTTTGGATTTAGGGTTTAGGGTTTAGGGTTAATGGTAGTTTAGGCTTTAGAGTTTAGGATTACATGTTTATGGTTTAGGGTTTAGGGTTTGAGTTTGGATTTAGGGTTTAGGGTCTGGATTTATGATATAGGGCTTTGAGTTTAGGATTTAAGGTTTAGGGTTTAGGGTAAGGGTTAGGGTTTAGGGTTTATAATTTTGATTTAAGGTTTAAGATTGAGGGTTTAGGATTTAGGGTTTAGAGTTAATGATTTACGATTTATGTTTTAGGGTTTATGCTTTAGAGTTTGGATTTTGGGTTAATGGTAGTTTAGACTTCAGGGTTTTGGATTTAGTTTTTAGGGTTTAAGGTTTAGGATTTGAGTTTGGATTTATTGTTTAGGCTTGGGATTATAATTTAGGGTTTAGAGTCTAGTATTTAAGGTTTAGAGTTTAGGGTTTAGAGTTTAGTATTTAAGGTTTAGGGTTTAGGGTTTAGAGTTTAGAATTCGAATTTAGGATTTAGTCTTCAAGGTTTAAGGTCAAGGGTTTAGGGTTTAGTGTTTAGGGTTTAGGTCTTAGGATATAGGGTTAAGTATTGTTTAGGGTTTAGGATTTAGGGCTTAGAGTTTAGATTTTGGCTCTAGGATTTAGGCTTCAGGGTTTAGGGTTAAGGGTTTAGGGTTTAGTGTTTAGGGCTGAGGGCTTAGGATATAGGGTTTAATATTGTTTAGGGTATAGGGTTTAGGGTTTAGAGTGTAGGCTTTATGGTTTACGGTTTAAGGTTTGGGTTTAAGACTTTAGGTATTTTTTTTTTTTTTTATTTGAACGACCCTTGGGGGGGTCAGGGGCTTAGCAACACCCCCAGGCCTTAGCATATATAAAGGAAAAGAAGTACAAGGAGGGGGGCATAAACCTTACCTCCCAAAGGTGGAGTAATGGTTGGTAGCCTCCTAGTCAAAAACTAGTTGGTTCTCCAACTCTACTCCAAAAGAAAGAAAGGTCCTATCATCTAAGCATCTATGTGAGAGGACTCCTCTCGATACAAAGAATCCTAGGAAAGCATAAATGAGGGAGACTCTCCCTTTACAAAAGGAAAGAAAATCTATCCTAAACAGGGGAGTCTTCAAGGAAGCCAAATGACAGGAGAGTCATCAAAGAAAAAGGGGCCTGAAGAAGGGTTTAGGGTTTAAGGTTTAAGATTTTGAGTTGACGATTTCGAATTTAGGGTTTAGAGGTTAGATTTTACATTTAGGGTTTAGGGTTTGTTTTTGGGGTTTAGGGTTTTGAGTTTAGTATTTTGGGTAAAGGTTAAGTTTTAGGGTTTAGTGTTTTGATCTAAGGTTAGGTTTAGGGTTTAGGTTTTAAGGTTTATAGTTTATGATTTAGGATTTATGTTTTCGGGTTTATTCTTTAGAGTTTGGATTTAGGGTTTAGGGTTAATGGTAGTTTAGGCTTTAGAGTTTAGGATTACATGTTTATGGTTTAGGGTTTAGGGTTTGAGTTTGAATTTAGGGTTTAGGGTTTAGGGTTTAGGGTTTAGGGTTTAGGGTTTGGATTTATGATTTATGGCTTTGAGTTTAGGATTTAAGGTTTAGGGTTTAGGGTTTAGGGTTTAGAGTTTGGATTTAGGATTTAGGGTTTTGGTTTTATGGTTTGGGTTTTAGGATTTGGGGTATAGGTTTTAAGGTATAGGGTTTAGGATTTAGGGTTTTGGGCTTCGCGTTAGGGTTTACGGTTTTGAGTTTAGTATTTAGGGTATAGGGTTTAGTGTTTAGGGTTTAGAGTTTAGGATTTAGGGTTTAGGGTAAGAGTATGGATTTGGGGTATCTGGTTTACGGATAGGGTTAGGGTTTAGTGTTTTGAGTTTAGGATTTAGGGTTTAGGATTTAGAATTTAGGACTTAGGGTTTAGGGTTTTGGTGTTTAATGTTTAATGTTTAGAGTTTGGATGTAGGATTGAGGCTTTAGGGTTTGGGGTTAAGGGTTTAGGTTTTAGGGTTTAGGGCTTAGGATATAAGGTTTTGTATTGTTTAGGGTATAGGGTTTAGGGTTTAGAGTGTAGGCCTTATGGTTCATGGTTTATGGTTTGGGATTTAGGTTTTAGGTTTTAGGGTTTAGGGTTTGGGGCTTAGGGTTTAATGTTTAAGGTTTTGAGTGTCCCATTTCGAGCTTAGGGTTTAGGGTTTAGAGGATAGATTTTGCATTTATGGTTTGGGGTTATGTTTTTAGGGTTTAGGATTTAGTGTTTAGTGTTTAGGGTATGGGCTAGGGTTTAGGGTTTATAATTTTGATTTAAGGTTTAGGGTTTAGGGTTTAGGATTTATGGTTTAGAGTGTATGATTTACGATTTATGTTTTAGGGTTTATGCTTTAGAGTTTGGATTTTGGGTTAATTGTAGTTTAGGCTTTAGGGTTTAGGATTTAGTTTTTAGGGTTTACGGTTTAGGATTTGTGTTTGGTTTTATTGTTTAGGCTTGGGATTATAATTTAGGGTTTAGAGTTTAGTATTTAAGGTTTAGATTTTAGGGTTTAGAGTTCAGTATTTAAGGTTTAGGGTTTAGAGTTTGGATTTAGAATTTAGGGTTTTGGGTTTATGGTTTAGGGTTTAGGGTATTGGATTCAAGGTATAGGGTTTAGGGTTTAGTGTTTAGGGTGTAGGGTGTAGGCTTTAGGGTTTAGTGTTTAGGATTTTGGGTTTAAGGTGTAAGGTTTAGGGTTTAGGTTTTATGGTTTAGGTTTTAGAATTTAGAGTTTAGGGTATATGGAATAGGGTTTAGGGTATATGATATAGGGCTTAGGGTATAGGGTTTGGGGTTTATGGTTTAGGGTATAGGGTTTAGGGTTTACTATTTAGGGTATAGGCCTTAGGGTTTTGGGTGTAGGCCCTAGGGTTTTGAATTTAGGATTTAGGATTGAAGGTCTAGGATTTACAATTTACAATTTAGTATTTAGGATTTAGGATTTAGGGTTTTGGGTTTAGGGTATTGGATTTAAGGTATAGGATTTAGGGTTTAGTGTTTAGGGTGTAGGGTGTTGGCTTTAGGGTTTAGTGTTTAGGATTTTGGGTTTAAGGTGTAAGGTTTAGGGTTTAGGATTTATGGTTTAGATTTTAGAATTTAGAGTTTAGGGCATATGGAATAGGGTTTAGGTTATACGGTATAGGGCTTAGGGTATAGGGTTTAGGGTTTATGGATTAGGGTATAGGGTTTAGGGTTTACTATTTAGGGTATAGGCTTTAGGTTTTTGGGTGTAGGGTTTAGGGTTTTGGGTGTAGGCCTTAGGGTTTAGAATTTAGGATTTAGGATTGAAGGTTTAGGATTTACAATTTAGTATTTAGGATTTTGGATTTAGGATTTAGGGTTTGGGGTATAGGATTTAGGGTTTGGGGTATTGGATTTTGGGTTTAGCATTAGGGTTTTAGGTTTAAGGTTTTGAGTTTAGGATTTAGTGTATAGAATGTAGCGTTTAGAGTTTAGGATTTAGTGTTTAGGGTTTAGGGTTTAGAGTTTGGATTTAGGGTTTAGAGTTTAGGGTTTTTTGTTTAGAAGTTAGGGTTTAGGGTTTAGAGGTTAGTATTTTGGATTTAGGCTTTAGGGTGAAGGGTTTCGTGTTTAGTGTTTAGGGTTCAGGGCTTAGGGTATAGGATTTATGGTTTTAGGTATGGTGTATAGGGTTTAGTGTTTAAAGTATAGGGTTTAGGGTTTCTGGTGTAGTGTTAAAGGTTCAAGGTTCAATGTTTATGGTTAACGATATAGGGTTTAGGGTTTAGGATTTAGGTTTTCGGGTTTCACATTTAGGGTTTAGTTTTTAGTGTCTAAGGTTTATAGTTTAGGATTTAGGGATTAAAGGTTTAGGGTTTAGGGTATAGGTTTGGTGTTTAGGATTTTGGGTTATGGCTTAGGATTTGGGGTTTAGGGATTATGGTTTAGCATTACGTTTGATGGTTTTGAGTTTACGATTTTGGGTTTAGGGTTTACGATTTAAGGTTTTGAGTTTATGATTTTGGGTTTACGATGTAGGGTGGGTTTAGGATTTAGGGTATAGGGTCTTGGGGTTAGAGTTTGGATTTACGGTGTAAGATTTACGACTTAGGGTTAGAGTTTAGGGTTTAGTGTTTAGTATTTATGGTTTGGGCTTTAGGGTTTAGGGTTTAGGTTTTAGGTATAGGGTTAAGGGTTTTCAATTTTGGATTTAGGGTTTAGGGTTTAGGATTTAGAGTTTAGAGTTTGGATTTAGGATTTAGTCTTCAAGGTTTAAGGTCAAGGGTTTAGGGTTTAGTGTTTAGGGTTTAGGTCTTAGGATATAGGGTTAAGTATTGTTTAGGGTTTAGGATTTAGGGCTTAGAGTTTAGATTTTGGATTTAGGATTTAGGCTTCAGGGTTTAGGGTTAAGGGTTTAGGATTTAGTGTTTAGGGCTGAGGGCTTAGGATATAGGGTTTAGTATTGTTTAGGGTATAGGGTTTAGGGTTTAAAGTGTAGGCTTTATGGTTTAGGGTTTAGGGTTTGGGTTTTAAACTTTAGGGTTTAGAGTTTAGGGTTTAGGGTTTAAGGTTTTGAGTTTATGATTTCAAATTTAGGATTTAGAGGTTAGATTTTACATTTAAGGTTTGGGGTTTTGAGTTTGGTGTTTTGGGTAAAGGTTAAGTTTTAGGGTTTAGTGTTTTGATCTAAGGTTAGGTTTAGGGTTTAGGTTTTAAGGTTTATAGTTTATGATTTAGGATTTATGTTTTCGGGTTTATGCTTTAGAGTTTGGATTTAGGGTTTAGGGTTTAGGGTTAATGGTAGTTTATGCTTTAGAGTTTAGGATTACATGTTTATGGTTTAGGATTTAGGGTTTGAGTTTGGATAAGGGTTTAGGGTTTGGATTTATGATTTAGTTCTTTGAGTTTAGGATTTAAGGTTTAGGGTTTAGGGTTTAGACTTTAGTATTTAGGGTTTAGGGTTTAAGGTTTAGAGTTTGGATTTAGGATTTAGGGTTTTGGTTTTATGGTTTGGGTTTTAGGATTTGGGGTATAGGTTTTAGGGTATAGGGTTTAGGATTTAGGGTTTTGTGCTTCGCGTTAGGGTTTACGATTTTGAGTTTAGTATTTAAGGTATAGGGTTCAGTGTTTAGGGTTTAGAGTTTAGGATTTAGGGTTTAGGGTTTAGCGTATGGATTTGGGGTTTTCGGTTTAGGGATAGGGTTAGGGTTTAGTGTTTTGAGTTTAGGATTTAGGGTTTAGGATTTAGAGTTTAGGACTTAGGGTTTAGGGTTTTAGTGTTTAAAGTTTAGAGTTTGGATGTAGGATTGAGGCTTTAGGGTTTAGGGCTTAGGATATAAGGTTTTGTATTGTTTAGGGTATAGGGTTTAGGGTTTAGAGTGTAGGCCTTATGGTTCATGGTTTATGGTTTGGGATTGAGGTTTTAGGTTTTAGGTTTTAGGGTTTAGGGTTTTGGGCTTAGGGCTTAGGGCTTAGGGCTTAGGGTTTAGGGTTTTGGGTGTAGGCCTTAGGGTTTAGAATTTAGGATTTAGGATTTACAATTTACAATTTAGTATTTAGGATTTAGGATTTAGGGTTTAGGGTTTGGGGTATTGGATTTAGGGTTTAGCATTAGGGTTTTGGGTTTAAGGTTTTGAGTTTAGGATTTAGTGTATAGAATGTAGCGTTTAGAGTTTAGGATTTAGTGTTTAGGGTTTAGGGTTTAGAGTTTGGATTTAGGGTTTAGAGTTTAGGGTTTTGTGTTTAGAAGTTAGGGTTTAGGGTTTAGAGGTTAGTATTTTGGATTTAGGCTTTAGGGTGAAGGGTTTCGTGTTTAGTGTTTAGGGTTCAGGGCTTAGGGTATAGGGTTTATGGTTTTAGGTATGGTGTATAGGGTTTAGTGTTTAAAGTATAGGGTTTAGGGTTTCTGGTGTAGTGTTAAAGGTTCAAGGTTCAATGTTTATGGTTAACGGTATAGGGTTTAGGGTTTAGGATTTAGGTTTTCGGGTTTCGCATTTAGGGTTTAGAGTTTAGGGTTTAGGGTATAGGTTTGGTGTTTAGGATTTTGGGTTATGGCTTAGGATTTGGGATTTAGGGTTTAAGGTTTAAGGTTTAGGGTTTAGGGTTTAGTGTTTAGGATTCAGGGTTTAGGGATAGGGTTTAGCATTAATGATGGCTCTTTGTCGTTGTTGATCAAATTTTCAATGATGGCTCATTTCATTACATGTCATAAATGTGATGATGCTACCAATGTAGCGTCTTTGTTTGTTGAGCATGTTGTTAAATTGAATGGAATTCCTCAAACCATTGTAAGTAATAGGGATCCAAAATTTCTTAGTCACTTTTGGAAGGAATTGTGGGGTAGACTTGGTACAAAGTTATTGTTCTCAACTTCATGTCACCCACAAAATGATGGCCAAACTGAAGTTGTGAATAGAACCTTGGGTTCTATGCTTCGTGCCGTCATGCAGGGAAAGTTGACCTCTTGAAAGGAACATTTGCCTTTAGTTGAGTTTGCATATAATTGAGTTATTGATAGTACTATTGGCATGACTCCATTCAAGATGTTTTGTTAAGCTAAGATGGGAGTGAGCGAGTTGAAGCCATGCAGAAGCTACATGAAAAGGTGCAGCTGTACTTAGAGAAGAAGAACCAAGATGTAGCAAAAAGGGCTAACAAGGGCCGTAAGAGGACCGTGTTTGAATAGGGTGATTGGGTGTGGGTATACTTTTGCAAGGAGAGTTTTCCCACCCATCGCAAGACGAAGCTGATGCCACGAGGTGATGGACCATTTCCAGTGATTGAGCGACTCAATGACAAAGCCTATAAGGTTGCCCTTCCTCCGGAATATCAAGTGCACAACACTTTCAATGTGTGCGACCTGTCCTCGTTTCCAACTGTTGGTGATGATGATCTGTAGAATTTGAGGACAAATTCTTTTCAAGAAGGAGAGAATGATGCAATACGGATTTCATCAAGGACATTTACTAGAAGCCAAGCTCAAGACTTTCAAAGGATGCAAAGGTTATTTATTAAGATGGAGGTGCTCGAGATGGTGTTGATGACAAGCAAGGACTTTCATGCCTTGAAGATTGTAGAAGAAGGCTTTTGGCGATCAGGGCCCATATGGCGCATCGTCCAAAGGCTTAGGCGATGGTCCCAGCTCACCTAATGCTCCAGAACGTGACCATGGCTAAAGATCACGCAGAGAAGCTCGCCTACCAGGTCGGCGCATTGCCCAAACCACTTGGCGACCCGACCCAGCTCGCCTATTGTCATTCTGGGTCACTTTTGGGCGCTTTTATCTAAAACCTATAAATAGCTAGCTAGGGTTCATTTTAGACTCAAATTATTTTGGATGTTGAAAACTAAAAACTCATGTTTGAGTGTTGAGAGCTTGGTTAAGCTTTTGTTGCCTTTTGTTGAAACGTTAGTTACATGGGATATCGATTCCGTTGAGGTCATCGTAAGAGTTAGGTGCTATAGTTGGATCAACAAATCGATGTCATTGGGTTTAATATACCCTTTTGTTGCTTTTTGTTTCCTCTTGTGTGTCTATCTATCTATCTATATTTACTTTATTCTCTTTTGATTCTACATATTATTATCGTTTCTCTCGTGAGAATCATATCAAGTTCCACCACTGTTTGAGTTCAAGGGATTTGCAAACGTCACAGATCTTTCTAAAGCCAACCCTACCTTCATCATAAGGATGACATAGTGTTTCCCAAGATGCCCAATGGTATCTTTTCTTCCAATTTTTCATGCCCCAATAGCAATCTGCGGTCAACTTTTCAATCTCATTTAGGACAGTAGAAAGGGGAGAAACTGAACTAAGAAGGTGAATAGGGAGAGACTAGAGAACATGCTTAATGAGAGTAGCTTTACCACCATAACTAAGCATTTTTGTTTGCCAACCAAATATCTTGCCCACCTACCAATGTAAAGTGGACAACCACGATAAGTAATCAGTGAATCTTTCTGAGCAAACCCCGTGATCACTTTTATGAGGGTAATGGTAGGGGGTGAAAATTGGGGGAGACTATAAAGTGACTTTTGTTCCTTTTGATAAGCTGACCGGAGCAATTTTCATAATCAATAAGAGTCTGCATTATGAACTCAATAGATCGTCTGCAGCCCAAGGTGAAAAAATAACATCATCTGGAAAACTAACGTAGTTAACCTGTGGAACTCTCTTTTCCATGTAGAAAGCACGAAAGAATTGGTTATAATTAAGGTTGTTCAACAATTTGGACAGTACCTTTGCTCCTAAAATAAATAGGGCAGGTGCGAGCGGATCACCCTATTTTAAACCTCTAGTGGAGTAGAAGAAGCCATGTCTAACTCCATTCACAATCATAGAGTACCATTTTTCCACCATAGACCTCCAAATCATATCAATAATAACCTCCAAATCTGTCATTATGCATTGGCCATGTCGAGTTTTATAACCACATTTCCTCCTGGATTCTTTTGCTTGATTCCATGGACAATTTCTTGAGCAAGCATGATATTCTCCGAGATACTCCTCCCTTTAACAAAACCGGATTGGTTTGTAGAAATAAGACCAGGAAGGATAGGAGCAAGTCGGAGACAAATAATCTTGTTAGTGAAGTTACTCAAACTGATTAGTCTAAACTCAAAAAGGAGGTTTGGGAACTCCACCTTAGGAATCAAGACAAGGCATGCATGAGCAAAGTATTTCAGGAGGGAAGAACCACAGAAAAAAATCGAACCATCTAGCCCAGCAAGCTTGAAAAAATTTCCCGTTCATACCATCTGGCCTTGCTGCTGAGTTTGGATTCATAGAGAATACCATATTTTTAAGCTCTTCCAAGTCCGGTATAACAATCAAGTTATCATTTTGCTTATCCATGACAAGTGCAGGAATATAAGCCCAAAGGTCCTCCCTAACATAGTGATTCTGCTTTGTAAACAGCTCTTGAAAATGATCACAGGCAGCCTTAGCAATATTGTCATCACCCCGAATCCAGTTACCATTGTCATCACTAACTTTGTGAATGGGTTTAGGGTTTAAGTTTTAGGGTTCAGGGTTATGGGTTTAAGGTTTTGGGTTTAGAGTTTACGGTTTAGGGTTTACGGCTTAGAGTTTACGATTCAGGGTTTAGTGCTTAGGGTTTAGGGTTTAGGGTTAGGATTTAGAATTTAGGGTTTAGGGTTAGGATAGGGTTTTGAGTTTAGGATTTATGGTTAGGGTTTTGGGTTTAGGATTAAGAGTTTAGAGTTTGGATTTAGGGTGTACGGTTTAGGGTTTACGGTTTTGAGTTTACAATTTTGGGTTTAGGTTTTAGCGAGATGTAATTCTCATAAGAATAACTACAATATAATGCGGAAATTGAAAGACAAGAAAATAAGATAGATAGATAGACGCAAAAAGAGGAAATAAAGAGAAACCCTTGTATATTAAACCCAAAGACCTCAATTCGTTAATCCAACAAGAAACACCTAACTCTTACGATGACCTCGAGGGAATCAATATCCCAAGCAATCGACGTTTCTAAATAAGGTTCAACAAAAGCTTATACCAAGCTTTCAAACACTCACACAAGGAGTTCAAGTTTATAATCAGAATATTCAAACAATGAACCCATAAAGGCCTATTTATAGTTTTAGGCATTATTACATAGATGGCCCAAAAGTGACCCGAAAATGACCAATGGGCAAACCAAGTCTGGCTCACCTAATGGATTAGCGATGCACCCAATAGGTTCAGCGAGAACCCTACTCCTAGGCTTTTCCTTGGATGGCTACTGTAACTTTCGCGGTCTTGGGGGTCAATGAATGGGTGATGCGCTGAATGTCCTCCATGCTTAACCTTCTCTTGCAGCTTGTTGGATCAGTTGGCAATCTTGGAACCCTCGCCAAAGGGGTTCGATGAGTTGCCGAAGTGGTCTCCAGGTCGCAGAATGGAGCAACACCTCCACCTGCTACTTCTTGCTTCGTTAGGAATCCCACGCTCCAAGCTATCATCCAAGCATGGTATTGCCCAACTGGGAGCTCATTCAAGGTGCATACTCCTCGTCATCCATACATGATCAACAACCTCCATCCTTGTGAATACTCCATCAAAGCATTGAAATTCGTAAATGGATAGCCTTGAGGCAATCTGGATTATATCATTCTGCCCTTCTTGAAATGGATTCGTCCTCGAATCCATACCTTGCAAACCCATAGGGGAATCAAATAGTACAAAGATCCTCATGGCATAAGGGTTAGCGTTAGCAATAACAATTTCATCACCATGCCAAGGATGCACAAATTTAACATATAACCAAGTATCACAAATATCAACAAAGGGTTGGTAACCTGTCAAAGTAATAGATACTTGGTTACTTAACTTAGACAAAGGGGTAGAGCGTAGGAACCAATACACTTAAACAACATAATATGTGAGCCTCATTGGTTCCACATTCAAACAAGCACAAGACCTCCCTTATGTCAAGTAGCACATGAACACTCTCATACCTAAGTGTGAAGGCACAAGTAGTGTTGACCCAAATTAATACCCCATCCAATGCACTAGATAACTTCAAGAGAGTAAGTATTCCCAATTCATAAGTAGGTTCAAGTACATAAGTATTCCCCACAAAAATTGGTAAACATACCTCATTCAGGCACATAGGATCAAGTAATAACACCAAAGAAGAGTCATAAGAATGATAGATGGTGTTACTACTAAACTCAGCACACTTAAAGTCAACACTAGGGTCAAATGGAAAAGGGTCGCATAGCATCGAGTCAAGGAGATTCTCATTTGCTCAATTTATACAACTACTAACATAAGATATGCAACCCACATAAGTATGAGTATCATATGCAAGTAGAGAAAAGTGAGTCCTCGAATCCAAACCTTGTAAAAGCATATAGATCATAAGCAAGAAGCTTATCCTCTTAGCATGAGGGGTAGTACAGAGGTTAGCATTAAAACAATTTAACCAAGGGGACTCAAACTCAAAGCACAACAAACATCCTCTATTGTCATGGCTATTAAGCCCACAAATGGAGAACAAGGACAATGGTTATTCTTCTCAACAACATGGTAGTACCACCAGTTCAAATACCCTCAAACATCCACCGGGATCAAAAGAATAGGCGATCCACAGAACTTGATCAAGTGCCCCTCCATTTATCAGGATGGCACCCTGTCCTCCTAACAACAAACTCCACTCAACAACATGAGCATCATCATATGTAAACAAGTAATAGAGAAAGGTGTCTCGCAATTCAACTTCCTCTACGGTGTTTCCATGGGTATGACTGCTAATAGATTCAAACTCATGGGTCATACCATTGACAATTAGGACATACCAAGAAGAAAAGGGAATGGGAAACCAAACACCACCTTCCTCCTTATCACATTCCTTCCCTACAAAAGTACTCTCATCTTCTAAGAAGAGATTTTCATCTTTTGGAGGAAAAGCTTCACACCATAGTGGGTTGTTATAGCAAGTATAGTTATCAAGAACTATACTACTCTCATGATTCACACCACTAGGTATATCACTAGGAGTGATTTCATCATCTTCAAATAAGATATTGTACTTAAAGAGGGAACAATCAACCACTAGGGAGGAATTAAAACATTCAAGTTCACTCTCAAAAAGAAACATATAATTTTTCGAAGTATTTAGGAGCACAAAGTCTCTATGAGCAAAACAACTAATTGGATCATCTACAACAGACATTCTCGAAGAGTCACTCCTAGAAACAAAACTCTAAAACCTAAACCTTATATCCTAAACTCTAAACTCTAAACCCTACACCCAAAACCCTAGATCCTAAATTCAAACCCTTTCCTAAACCCTAAACCCTAAATCCTAAATCCTAAACCCTAACCCTCAAACCTAAACCATAAACCTAAACACTGAACCCTACACCCTAAACCCTAAATCCAAAATCCTAAACTCTAAACCCTAAACCTAAAACCCTAAACTCTATACCCTAAACCCAAAACACTAAACTTTAATCTCTAAACCCTAAACTCTAAACCCTCAAACCAAACCCTAAACCCTAAACCCTAAACCCTAAATCAAAACCTAAATCCTAAACCCTAAATCCTAATCTCTAAACCCTAAACCCTAAACCCAAAATCCTAAACTCTAAACCCTAAACTTTATACCCAAAACCCAAAACCCTAAACAATAAATCCTAAACACTAAACCTTAATATCTTAACCCTAAACTCTAAACCCTCAAACCAAATCCTAAATAATAAACCCTAAACTCTAAAACCTAAACCCAAACTCTAAATCCTAAACCATAAACCCTAAACCCTAAACCCTATATGCTAAACTCAAGACCCTAAACCCTAAATCCTAAACTCAAAACCCTAAACCCTAAACCCTATATGCTAAACTCAAGACCCTAAACCCTAAATCCAAAACTCAAAACCCTAAACCCTAAATCCTGAACTCAAAACCCTACACCCTAACCCTCAACCCTAAAGCCTAAAGCCTAAAGCCTAAACCTGAAACCTAAATCCTAAACCCAAAATCAAAACTCTAACCCCTAAACCCAAAACCTAAAACCCTAAACACAAACTCTAAACCCTAAACCCTAAAACCAAACTCTAAACCTTAGACACAAAATCCTAAACCCAAACCCGATACTCTAAACCCTAAACCCTTAATCCTAAAGCCTAATGACTAAGCAGTAAACCCTAAACCTTAAACCCTAAACCCTTAGCCCTGACCCTAGACCCTAAACCCTCAACCCTACACCCTAACCCTAAATGTGAAACCTAAACCGTAAATCCTAAACCCAAAACCCTAATGCTAAACTCTAAACCCTAAAACCATAAACCCTAAACACAAAACCCAAAACCTAAAATCAAAACACTAAAACCTTACCCTTAAACTCTAAACCCTATACCTTTAACCATAAACCCTAAATTATGAACTCTAAACCCTATACCTTTAACCATAAACCCTAAATTATGAACTCTAAACCCTAAACAATAAACCCTAAATCCTAAACCCTAATCACAAAATCCTAAACCCTAAGCCTAAACCCTTACCCTAAACCCTAAACCTTAAATCCAAACTCAAAACCCTTAACCCTAAACACTAAATTACAAACCCTAAACCCTAAGCCTTAAAAACTAAATTGTAAACCCTAAACACCAAACCCCAAAGCCTAAACCTAAATCCTAAATCCTAAACTCTAAACCCTAATCCCTAACCATAAAATCCTAAACTATAAACCCTAAGCCGTAAACCCTAAACCCAAAACCCTAAACCCTTAACCCTAAATCCTAATTCCAAAAATCAAAATCCTAAACCCTAAATCCGAACTCTAAACCCTTAACCCTAAATCCAAACTCTCAACACTAAACCCCAAATTCTAAATCCACACACTAAATCCTAAACTCTAAACCTTAAATTCAAAACCCCAAAACTTAACCCTAAACCCTGACCCCTAAAAACTAAACTATAAACCCTAAACACTAAACCCTAAAGCCCAACCCTAAACCCTGAATCATAAACTCTAAACCCTAAACACTAAACCCAAAACCCTAAACCCAAAATCCTAAACTGTAACCCCTAAATCCTAAACATAAAATTCTAAACCTTCCCTTACCCTAAACATAAAATTCTAAACCCTATACCCTTAACCCTAAACCCTAAACCTTAAACCCTTAACCCTAAACTATGATCACTAAACTCGAAATGCTAAACTCCAAACCTTAAGCCATAAATGCTAAACCCAAAACCCTAAACCCAAAGCCCTAAACCCAAAGCCCTCAACCCTAAACCTTATCCCTAAAACCAAAATCCAAACTCTAACTCCTAAACCCTAAACCTACAACTCTTAACCCTAAACCCTAAACCCTAAACACTAAGTCCTATAATCATATATTAAAATCCTAAACCCTAAACTCTAAATTAAATCCTAAATTCAAACACTAAATCCTAAACCCTAAACCCTATATCCTAAACTCTAAACCCTAAACCTAAAGCCCAAAACTCTATACCCTACACCCAAAACCCTAAACCCTAAACACTAAACACTAAACCTTAATCTCTAAACCCTAAACTCTAAACCCTCAAACCAAATGCTAAACCATAAACCCTAAACCCTAACCCTCAATCCTAAACCCTAAATCCTAAACCCTAAATCCTAAACTCTAAACCCTAAACCCTAAACCCAAAACCCTAAACTATATACCCAAAACCCTAAACAATAAACCCTAAATACTAAACCATAATCTCTTAACCCTAAACTGCAAACCCTAAATCCTAAACCCAAACTCTAAATCCTAAATCTTCAACCTTAAACCCTATATGCAAAACTCAAGACCCTAAACCCTAAATCCTAAACTCAAAACCCTAAACCCTAACCCTCAACCTTAAAGTCCAAACCCTAAAACCTAAACCTAAACCCAAACCCAAAATCCAAACGCTAACCCTTAAACCCTTAACCTAAAACCCTTAACACAAACCCTAAATCAAAAATACTAAATCCAAACTCTAAATCAGACACAAAATCCTAAACCCTAAATCGAAAACACTAAACCCTAAACCATTAATCCTAAACCCAAAACCCTATAGCCTAAACACTAAGCCCTAGACCCTAAACCCTAAACCTTAGACCCTAATCCCTTAACCCTACACCCTAACCCTAAACGTGAATCCTAAACCCAAAACCCTAATGCTAAACTCTAAACCCAAAACCCTAATGCTAAACTCTAAACCCTAAAACCATAAACTCTAAACACAAAACCCAAAACCCAAAAACCAATACCCTAAAACCTTACCCTTAAACTCTAAACCCTATACCTTTAACCATAAACCCTAAATTATGAAGTCTAAACCCTAAACAATAAACCCTAAATCCTAAATCCTAATCACAAAACCCTAAAACCCAAGCCTAAACCCTAAACCCTAAATCCAAAATCTAAACTCTAAATCCTAAATCTAAACCCTAAACCCTAAATACAAACTCTAAACCGTTAACCCTAAACCCTAAATTTTAAACCCTAAATACTAAACTCTAAATTCAAAACCCCAAAACTTAACCCTAAACCCAAAGCCTTAAAAACTAAACTGTAAACCCTAAACACCAAACCCCAAAGCCTAAACCTAAACCCTAAATCCTAAATCCTAAACTCTAAACCCTAATCCTTAACCCTAAAATCCTAAACTATAAACCCTAAGCCGTAAACCTTAAACCCAAAACCCAATACCCTAAACTCTGAACCATAAACCCTAAACCCTCAATCCTAATTCCTAAAATCAAAATCCTAAACCCTAAATTCGAACTCTAAACCCTAAACCCTGAATCCAAACTCTAAACACTAAACCCTATATTCTAAATCCATACTCTAAACCCTAAATCCTAAATCCTAAACTCTAAACCCTAAATTCAAAACCCCAAAACTTAACCCTAAACCCTAAGCCCTAAAAACTAAACTGTAAACCCTAAACACTAAACCCTAAAGCCCAACCCTAAACCCTAAATCTTAAACCCTAAACCCAAAATCCTAAACTCTGACCCCTAAACCATAAACATAAAATTCTAAACCCTAAACCCTATACCCTAAACTTAAAATTTAAACCCTAAAACCTATACCCTTAACCAAAAACCCTAAACCTTAAACCCATAATACTAAACTCTAAACACCAAACCCTAAATGCTAAACTCCAAACCTTAAACCTCCAAATCCTAAATTCAAAACCCTAAACCCAAAGTCCTAAACCCTAAACCTTATCCCTAAAACATAAACCCAAACCCTATCCCCTAAACCCTAAACCCTAAACCCTAAACACTAAAATCAAAAACTTAAAATCCTAAACCCTAAACCCTAAACCCCAAACTATAAACTCTAAACACTAACCCCGAAACCCTTAATCTTAAATTCAAACCCTAAATCCTAAACCCTACACCCTAAACCCTAAACCCTCAAACCTAAACACTGAACCCTACACCCTAAACCCTAAATCCTAATCTCTAAACCTTAAACCATAAATACTAAACTCTAAACCCTAAACCTAAAATCCTAAACTCTATACCCTAAACCCTAAACCCTAAACACTAAACACTAAACATTAATCTCTAAACCCTCAAACCAAACCCTAAACCATAAACCCTAACCCTAAACCCTAAATCTAAACCTAAATCCTAAACCTTAAAACCTAAATTCTAAACCCTAAAGCCTAAACCCAAAATCCTAAACTCTAAACCCTAAATCCAAAATACTAAACTCTATATCCCAAACCCAAAAACCTAAACAATAAACCTTAATCTCTTAACCCTAAACTCTAAACCCTCAAACCAAACCCTAAATAATAAACCCTAAATGCTAAACCCAAAACTCTAAACCCTAAACCCTAAATCCTAAACCGTAAACCCTAAATCCAAACTCTAAACCCTAAACCCTATATGCTAAACTCAACATCCTAAACCCTAAATCCTAAACTCCTGACCCTAAACCCTAAATCCTAAACTCAAAACCCTAAACCCTAACCCTCAACCCTAAACCCTAAATCCAAAATACAAACTCTAACCCCTAAACCCAAAACCTAAAACCCTTAACACAAACCCTAAACCCTAAACCCTAAATCCTAAATCCTAAATCCAAACTCTAAACCCTAGACACAAAATCCTAAACCCTAAACCCTTAATCTTAAACCAAAACCCTAAAGCCTAAACACTAAGCACTAAACCCTAAACCCTAAACCCTAAACCCTAAGCCCTAGACCCTAAACCCTCAACCCTACACCCTTACCCTAAACGTGAACCCCAAATTGTAAATCCTAAACCCAAAACCCTAATGCTAAACTCTAAACCCTAAAACCATAAACCCTAAACACAAAACCCAAAACCTAAAAACCAAAACCCTAAAACCTTCCCCTTAAACTATAAACCCTATACCTTTAACCATTAACCCTAAAACCTTACCCTTAAACTCTAAACCCTATACCTTTAACCATAAACCCTAAATTATGAAACCTAAACTCGAAACAATAAACCCTAAATCCTAAATCCTAATCACAAAACCCTAAACCCTAAGCCTAAACCCTAACCCTAAATCCTAAACCCTAAATCCAAACTCTAAATCCTAAATCTAAACCCTAAACCCTAAATCCAAACTCTAAACCCTAAATCCTAAACCCTAAATTCAAAAAGCCAAACCTTAACCCTAAACCCTAAGCCTTAAAAACTAAATTGTAAACCCTAAACACCAAACCCTAAATCCTAAACCTAAACCCTAAATCCTAAAATATAAACCCTAATCCCCAACCCTAAAATCCTAAACTATAAACCCTAAGTTGTAAACCCTAGACCCTAAACTCTATACCCTAAACTCTGAACCCTAAACCCTAAACTCCAGGAGAGAAGTTAATTCTCTTAATTCCTATATTTAACAGTAATAATACATAAGCATAATAAGAGATATACAAAAACTCACAATTTTATTCAAGCTACAACGGAAGCAGAAGCAAACATCCACGAGAAAACATTACAACGAAAATACCAAAGGCTAAAAGAAAATTCTAGTGTGAAATTTCTGATGCCTTCCAATGTTAAAGTAGTCGCCTTATATAGACTGGTAAAGAGATAAGAGTAACCTAGAAGCCTTCTTTTGATTGGTTCTTTGGAGAATCTCCTTTATCTTGAGTGGGTTTCTTTAAAGTTGTCGGCCATCTGCTTTTCTTTTGGAAAGTTGTGGCTGCTTTTCTTTTTGTCGGGCATCTTGTTTCTTGAAAGTGATGTCTGCTTTTATAAAGTTGTCGGCCACGAGTGATGATTCCACAACCTGCCAAATTATTTTTGACAGATTCCATCTCTAATCAATTAAATATTTAATCAAGAGATATTCCAACTCTTTGAGTTTCATCTCTTTCCTTTTAAATAATTCTGACTCTTTGAGTCTCTATTCAAAAGGTTAGTAATTTCGAATTTTAATATCCTCTACTGAATTATTTATTTAATTAATCATAGAATGGATTTAGATAAGATAGTGCTAAAGCTTTTGGCTTTAACATATCTCCATTGTCGTCACTCTGTGAAGAGGCTTCATCTAACAACTACAAGGCTGTTTCTTCATTGGAAATGTCTTCTTCCAGATCTAATAAGGCCTTTTGGAGCCTTTTCTTTAAATCATCCTTTGAAGATGATTTTTTACCACTTGTAGAGGCCGGAGAAGGACGTTGAGCTTCTTTGGGAGCTGGCGACTATCCTTTAATGCATATTTCTTTTGATAAATATTTGATCCTGTCAAATACATGGATAGAAAACGTCCAACTAATAATAAAAGAAACTCTTTTTTGGACAAAATATTTACACAATTTAATGTGCTCAGGGAGAGTAGAAATGTCTTGTTCAGTTTGAAACTGATTGAATTTATCTAAAAATAGTTTTGGTAAAACTTTCTGATTACCTCCAAAACAGTTCCACCATTCATAGAACCATCTGGGGATGACTGATTTTGAAAATTCTGGACTATATTTGACAAACCATGTATGAGTGGTCGGTCTTAAATATAAAAAATTAAACCAAGCATTTTTATAGTCGTACCAATTAAAAGTTTGAGGTCTATGCTCCCTAGAAAGGTTAATGGGGGTATGCAAATGATCCACCTACCAATCAAATGGAGATAGAACTTTCTTGATTGTAAATTTCGAATAGACAATGCTATCCGGATCTGAATCATGACTAAGTTTATGCTCCACTTCAATGGAACCTGTGTCAACAAGAATGAATTCAAAATACTTTATGGTTTTCAATGGATTTTCTGTATCCATATAATTCCTGTTGGTGTAACAAGGTTTAAGCAGATGCTTAACCTCATAGTTTTCAAATTTCTTGTCAAGGGCGAGAATAGGGTTGACCTGCAAGGTTACAACATCAAAGACTTCTCTTTTTTTAACTTTATTATGACTAGGAGAAACAACTTCTTTAAAACTCTCAGGAGTATTCATTGTATAGGAATCTTTAGTTTGAGGGGAGGAAAATCTAGGTTTTCCTGATGGAGAGAAGGAACACAATTCAGATTCTTTAGAAAAAGGTTTCTTTAGAATCAAAGGGTTCGACGAAGACGAGCTAGGTGGTAGCTGTGGGAAAGGGCTTATAGCTTAGGCAGGATTTATCGGTGGTAAGCTTGCAAGAGCTGAAAACTTATTTGGGCTATTCAAGGATGGCCTGATTGCGAATGGGAAAGCTGATGGCTTCTTGTCAGTGTCTTTTCCCTTTTCTTTGAAAGGGCCTTATGTTCCAAATATTGGCCTAACTTCTGGCCTCATGATTTTCCCTGCAAAAATTCTCGGGTTAGAAAATCAGGGAGAGAGTTTTCTTCTCCTTTGATGTATTCTACCTGGAAATCAAAACTTGACAATAAAGCTTGCCATCTAGCAAATATCTGTTTAGAAACCAAATTTTTAACATCTTTTTGTAAAATTTCTTTTGCAGATTTACAATCTACTTTAAGCAAAATTTCTTTATTAATTAAATCATCTTGAAACTTAGTAATGCAAAGAACAATAGCTAGAACTTCTTTTTTAACAGTACTATAGTTTTTCTGGGCGGAGTTCCAAACTCCGAAAGTAAAGCGAACTAATTGTTCAGAACTATCAGGAGTTCTTTTTTGTTTAAGAATTCTTCCATAACCTATATCTGAATCATCAGTTTCTACAATCATAAAAGAATCTAGATTAGGGATACCTAAGCAGGGCAAACTTTTAACCATCTCTTTAATCTTAATAACCGCGGTGGTTTGTTCCTTTGTCCATGGAACAAGTATCTTTTTAAGCCTATCATATAATGGTTTACAAACCTGTCTCACCTTAGGGCTAAAGTCCGCAACATAGTTAAGACTACCCAAAAACCTTTGTAACTGGGTTTTATCAATAATAATGTCTGGAAATTTATCAGAAAACTCAATGGCTCTGCAAATGGGTTTATAAGTGCCTTGATACAAATCATGACCAAGAAATCTGATTTTTGTTTGAAAAAGTTTAATCTTTTTGGCGCTAACCACCAAACCATTATGTTTAACAAAATTTAAAGAATATATTTAAATGTTTGAAGTGAGAATCAATGTCCTCAGAAAAGATTAACACATCATCAATATAAACAATAGAAATATGACTAATGTGATTAAAGATGGAATTCATGATGTTTTGAAATTCTGAAGGGGCATTCTTAAACTCAAAAGGCATGACGCTCCATTCATATTGTCCAAAAGGGACATTGAAAGCAATTTTATATTTATCCTTTTCAGTAATCTATATTTGCCAAAATCCTGACTTCATATCAAATTTACTATAAATATCTGCTTTAAAAGTTCTCTTTAAAAGATCTCTTTTGTTAGGAATCGGATAGCTAATCCATTTTAAAACAGAGTTTAATGGTTTATAATTAATAACAAGTCGAGGAGAGCCTCTCTCTTTTTCTGCAGTGTTGTTGAAATAAAATGCTGAACAACTCCACGGAGATTTAGAGGGCCTGATTATGTTATTTTCTAAAAGAGTGTTAATCTCTTTTTAACAAATTTCCATTAAATCATGATTCATCTGAATGGGCTTAGCTTTCGTAGAAATGGTCTTTTCATTGAATCCATCAATATAAGGGAGATCAACATTGTGGGCTTTTCTAGCCCAAAATGCATTTGGAAATTCAGAGCAAATTTCTTTTCGAAAGTATTTTGTAAATGGGCAATTTTAGTTACCATTCCCGGAGTTTTTAAAATTTGATCAATTTTCTTAATTTTTATGTCTTCTTTGAGAAAACAAATTTGATTAGAAATTAGATTAATTCTAAAAGCAGTTTGTTTATGTAAAAATTTACTTTCTTCCTGAGAAAGAGTTTTAATAAAAGGAAATGAAATTTCTTTTCCTAAAATTTTTTTTTGATAGAATCAAAATTAGAAATATATGGTTTTATTTGAGTAATAAATGGTATTCCAAAAATAATTTATTCATTAATATTCTTAGTAATGACAAAATCATTTTTAAGGCATATACCATTATTGCAAATATGAGCATCAAATAACTTGTAATCAATAATTATACGTTCACCTGTGGCGCTGTATAATTTGGTAGTTCCTTTGGTAAGATACTTAATAGGAATTAATCCTTCGATAATGCAATTTTGATATGCACCACTGTCTAGCAAAGCAATCTTGTTAAGAGTTAAATTGTCATTAACTACAAGCTTAATCATAATATGAGAACTCTGAGGTCTAATTTTTGTAATAGCATGCATACCTGCCTCACTATCCTCATCCTCCTCATGTTCTTCATTATCTGAAGCGACTGCCTTGGGGGTTTCTTCTTCCTTTCTAACTTCTTTAAGAAGTTTCTCTGTAATAGCTTCAATCTCTATTTTATGGAGTCTAGACTTAATTCCTTTCATTTCTTCTTTAAGAGAATTAACTTCTCTCCTAAGTTCTTCGACTGAAGGTTCTTCCTTTTTGGAATCAAACTTGTTCATGATTTGTTTCATGCTAAAAGGAATTATTTTAGGCTTTTCTTCTTTTTGCCTAGTAACTAATTTCTGTAATTCAAGAAGATATTTTCTCCTAGCTTCTTCATCTTGTATATGCTCAATAGTAGAAAAGAGAGTTTCTGCAGTCTTTTCAGAGATAACACTGATAAATGCACCATTGCAATTACATTCTGATTCACTATCTTTAGATTCTGAATTATGAGCGACATTGAGGAATTCCTCATCGCTTTCTTCCTCTGAGGAAGAATATTCTGAATCAGATGCTTCTTCCTCTTCGATGATAGAAAAAAGCTTCTGTTTAATTTCGTTGTCGACTTCAAGAAGATTAACCTTCTTTTTCTTCTTCTTATTTTTGGGGCATTGGTTAGACCTGTGACCCTTTTTACCACATGTCCAGCATGTGTCTTCTGAAGAAGATTCTTTGGTGGATCTCCTCTTTCCTTTTCTATTTGATTTTTCCCTGGGTTCTTTTTCTTTCTTAGAACATTTTCTCTTGTATTTTCCAATAGTCCTTTCTTTCTTTCCTGCTTTCCTAGCGGAAGGAGGTTTAAGTAAAGGAAACCCAAAATCTTGACAAAAACTACCAAGTTCTGCATAAGTAGGTTTTTGATCCCTTTTAAGCTGTTCCTTTAGCTTAAAGTTAGTGCATAGCTCCATAGCTACAACATTTATAAGACTGATGAGATCTCCGTATGCTAATTGAGAATACGGGATTTTCCCATCGCATCGATCTCTAATTTTAGATCTATCCTTCTCAGCGAAATGAGTAGGCAATCCGCTGATAAATTTTTCTTTCCAATAATCATTATTGCAGTCCGATCTTATCATGACTTTATTTAGAAACATGTCTTTGTACCATCTAAAATCTGTTAATTTCTTGCAATATAAATTATTCAAGATTTCCAAACTCCTATCTTGGAAAAGACGTGGTTCTCCCACAAAATGTTTTGTTATTCTATAGAGCAAAGTTGCCGTAGCATCTTCATAAACAACTTCTAACGTCGTATTCACTCCATCTTCTGTTTTAACAACCACCTTAGTAGTTACTGCACTAAAGATATCCGTTCTATTTTGATCTGCGAGATAATTATCCCACCAATTTCTTAAGGTTCTAGTAAATCCTGCAACGATCATGTAGCAGCTTCTTTATCACCAACACCCTTCATTTTATATGCGGTGATATTCATTCCCATTTCCTAGAGTTTGGCATATATTTGACCTTCTGCCATTCCATCTATATTCCATTCAGTAAGGCTAGTTCCCTCAGCCGCTGAAGTTGGGTGAAGGACATCTTCCTCAAACTGCACATCAGGGAAGGAAGGTCTGGGGTAATAATTCCTTTATTAGGATGTCTTTCTAACAGAGTCCTAAGCTTATTACCTTGGGTAATGTTAAGCCTAGACAGTTGCTCATTAATCCTGTCTAGCAGCTCATCTGAATGACTAAAATCTTTGGATAACTTAGGGAAGTTTTCCTTGGAGAACTCGGGAATTTTAAAAATAGGAGCCTCAATTTGAGGACTGGATTTAGAAGAACTACGTTTATCGCCTATCTGACTAATTTCTTTGAAATTATTCCCATTATGTTCCTCTATCTGCTGAAATATAACATGGAGAATCTGGTTTGTATAATTGTTTTGCTCAAGGATCTTATTAATGTCTCCACCTGTTATAAAGGCTGAACCGCTTTCAATGGCCTTTTTGAAGGGAGCAGCTTTCAAGATCTCCTTTTTATAGGGAATACTTCCTTCAAGCGGAGGTTTAACACTTTCAACTACCTGATCTTTCGTGTACCATTTGTTGATAAGGACTTGAAGCGATGACTGTTTATCATAAATTTGTCCAGAGGATTCAAACCATTTGAAAAACACAGTTTCTGTTTTAAATCTTTTCATATATTTGAACCACTTATCTCTAAAAGAGGTTCATTGTTCCACCGTATATGTAGCTTTATACCAATCTACCTTTTGCTTATGTTCTGGAGATTTCCACCAAGCATGTAATTTTCTTTTGTTGGGTGTAAAATCTTCCTCATCGGATGTAAGCATTCCAATGGAATCTATTCTTTTATGAACAGGTTTCATATCACTGGCTGTAGGACTTCCCAAAGCCTCCTCGTAGTAAACCTTAGGAATAGTCTGGGAGAAATCTACACCATGAAGCTTTCTATGGTCAAGCTGGCTAATACTATCTTCATCCTCTTCCCGGGTTTGAAAAGAAGAAGGTCTTACCGAAGACATTCTTCTATTTGAAGAAGCTTGGCTGAATGAGCTGGATCGTAAAAACTTAAGGTTAATAGATCCATCCGAAAACTGAATCACTCGGTCTAACTGAGAAGTCTCAGGTTGGAGAGGTAAAGGGTTAGTAATGGAATCGAATTTCCATTCTTCATTAGCTAATATATCATTCCACTTAAGAAGTCTAGGGACAAAAGTAGTACTATGCTCTTGGTTAGCTTCCATAAGCATAGTTACTCCTTTAACAGTAGAAGCTATTGCCTTTGGGGCTATAGTGGTCTTCATCAGCTTGTAATATACTCGATATATTACAGCTATTTCTCTGGTATCAATTTTACTATTCATATTCTTAGTTTTGACATTAAGTGTCAATGTATCAATAATATTTGGATCATGAATATCAACAGTAAAATTAGGATAATAGTTAAAGTAAACTGGTCTGTAAGCAAGATTACTTTCTAAAACTCCTAACAGAGAATCATCAAAATTAAGTAGTCTATCATCTCCAAGAAGTAGACAAATAGGAATATTTAAACCTTTACGGAAAAGAGGTTTAACAGCAACTTGTATAAGTCCAATATGAAGAAATTTAAATTCCTTCCTATATCTATTTATATCAGCAGATAATATCAACTTGATAGTTTCAAGAGAATTATTAATAGCTATAGTGGATTCACAATTTTTAATATTATATTTTTTAAACATCGAAAAATTACCTAGCTGATAAATCTTTTCATAAGGTTCTTTAGGGATTGACCAATTTTGTAAATCATTTTCGATTTTAGAAATAGATATATTAACAGAGTTTAAGATATGTTGTCTATTATCCATATAGAGAGAGAGTTATCATCTATATGGATAAAAAGTGACTAAGCATTCTAGCAAAGTTATCATCTTGTTATACCATATGAATTTTTAATTCTTTAACTGTAAATATAGAGTTTATGTATGGTGATAAAGGAAAGGTGTTGAGAAAATTTCAAGTAGTTGCGATGCCAACAGGCGGTCGTTAAGTCGGAAGGACAGGTGTGTAGACTGCAAGGTACTTTACTTGAAAATTTCTTGTAAAATCCACTATCCTTAATGTAAAATCCACGCATGCACTAGGGTCAAATGGAAAAGGGTCGCATAGCATCGAGTCAAGGAGACTCTCATTTGCTCAATTTATACAACTACTAACATAAGATATGCAACCCACATAAGTATGAGTATGAGTCCTCGAATCCAAACCTTGTAAAAGCATATAGATCATAAGCAAGAAGCTTATCCTCTTCGCATGAGGGGTTAGCATTAAAAGAATTTAACCAAGGGTACTCAAACTTAAAGCACAACAAACATCCTCTATTGTCATTGCTATTAAGCCCACAAATGGAGAACAAGGACAATGGTTATTCTTCTCAACAACATGGTAGTACCACCAATTCAAATACCCTCAAACATCCACAGGGATCAAAAGGATAAGAGGTCCATAGAACTTGATCAAGTGCCCCTCCATTTATCAGGATGGCACCTTGTCCTCCTAACAACAAACTCCACTCAATAGCATGAGCATCATCATATGTAAACAAGTAATAGAGAAAGGTATCTCGCAATTCAACTTCCTCCATAGTGTTTCCATGGGTATGACTGCTAATAGATTCAAACTCATGGGTCATATCGTTGACAATTGGGACACACCAAGAAGAAATGGGAATGGGAAAGCAAACACCACCTTCCTCCTCATCACATTCCTTCCCTACAAGAGTACTCTCATCTTCTAAGAAGAGATTTCCATCTTTGGGAGGAAAAGCTTCACACCATAGTGTGTTGTTATAGCAAGTATAGTTATCAAGAACTATACTACTCTCATGATTCACACCACCAAGTATATCACTAGGAGTGATTTCATCATCTTCAAATAAGATATTGTACTTAAAGAGGGAACAATCAACCACTAGGGAGGAATTAAAACATTCAAGTTCACTCTCAACAAGAAACATATAATTTTTTGAAGTATTTAGGGGCATAAAGTCTCTATGAGCAAAACAACTAATTGGATCATCTACAACATACATGCTCGAAGAGTCACTCCTAGTCAAACCCTAAACAAAACTCTAAACCCTAAACCCTAAATCCTAAACTCTAAACTCTAAACCCTACACCCGAAACCCTAAATCCTAAATTCAAACCCTTTCCTGAACCCTAAACCCAAAACCCTAAATTCTAAACCCTAACCCTCAAACCTAAACCATAAACCTAAACACTGAACCCTACACCCTAAACCCTAAATCCTAATCTCTAAACCCTAAACCCTAAACCCAAATTACTAAACTCTAAACCCTAAACCTATAACCCTAAACTCTATACCCTAAACACTAAACACTAAACTTTAATCTCTAAACCCTAAACTCTAAACCCTCAAACCAAACCCTAAACCATACACCCTAAACCCTATACCCTAAACCCTAAACCCTAAACCCTAAACCCTAAACCCTAAATCTAAACCTAAATCTTAAACTCTAAACCCTAAACCCTAAACCCAAAATCCTAAACTCTAAACCCTAAACTCTATACCCAAAACCCAAAACCCTAAACAATAAACCCAAAACCCAAAATCCTAAACTCTAAACCCTAAACTCTATACCCAAAACCCAAAACCCTAAACAATAAACCCAAAACACTACACCTTAATCTCTTAACCCTAAACTCTAAACCCACAAACCGAACCCTAAATAATAAACCCTAAAATCTTAACCCTAAACCCTATATGCTAAACTCTAGACCCTAAACCCTAAATCCTAAACTCAAAACCCTAAACCCTAAACCTAAAACCTAAATCCTAAACCCAAAATCCAAACTCTAACCCCTAAACCCTAAACCTAAAACCCTAAACACAAACCCTAAACCCTAAATCCTAAATCCAAACTCTAAACCCTAGACACAAAATCCTAAACCTTAAACCCTAAACCTTTAATCCTAAACCCAAAACCCTAATGCCTAAAACTAAGCCCTAAACCCTAAACCCTTAGCCCTAGACCCTAGACCCTAAACCCTCAACCCTACACCCTAACCCTAAACGTGAAACCTAAATCATAAATCCTAAACCCAAAACCCTACTGGTAAACTCTAAACCCTAAAACCATAAACCCTAAACACAAAACCCAAAACCTAAAACCAAAACCCTAAAACCTTACCCTTAAACTCTAAACCGTATACCTTTAGCCATAAACCCTAAATTATGAACTCTAAACCCTATACCTTTAACCATAAACCCTAAATTATGAACTCTAAACCTTAAACAATAAACCCTAAATCCTAAATCCTAATCACAAAACCCTAAATCCTAAGCCTAAACCCTAACCCTAAACCCTAAACCCTAAATCCAAACTCTAAACCCTAAATCCTAAATCTAAACCCTAAACCCTAAATCCAAACTCTAAACGCTTAACCTTAAAATCTAAATTGTAAACCCTAAACACCAAACCCTAAAGCCTAAGCCTAAACCTTAAATCCTAAACTCTAAACCCTAATTCCTAACCATAAAATCCTAAACTATAAATCCTAAGCCGTAAACCCTAAACCCAAATCCCTATACCATAAACTCTGAACCCTAAATCCTATTTCCAAAAATCAAAATCTTAAACTCTAAATTCGAACTCTAAACCCTAAATCCTAAATCCAAACTCTAAACACTAAACCCTAAATTCTAAATCCATACTCTAAACCCTAAATCCTAAATCCTAAACTCTAAACCCCAAATTCAAAACCCCAAAACTTAACCCTAAACCCTAAGCCCTAAAAACTAAACTGTAAACCCTAAACACTAAACCCTAAACCCTGAATCATAAACTCTAAACCCTAAACCCTAAACCCAAAATCCTAAACTGTAACCCCTAAACCATAAACATAAAATTCTAAACCCTAACCCTTACCCTAAACATAAAATTCTAAACCCTATACCCTAAACCTTAAACCCTTATCCCTACACTCTAAACACTAAATCCGAAATGCTAAACTTCAAGCCTTAAACCCTAAACCCAAAGCCCAAAACCCTAAACCCTAAACCTTATCCCTAAAACCTAAATCGAAACTCTAACTCCTAAACCCTAAATCCTAATCCCTATAATCATCAAATTAAAATCCTAAACCCTAAACCCTAAACCCTAAATCCTAAACCCTAAACTCTAAACTAAATCCTAAATTCAAACACTAAATCCTAAACCCTAAACCCTAAATCCTAAAACCTAAACCCTAAATCCTAAACTCTAAACCCTAAACCTAAAACCCAAAACTTTATACCCTACACCCAAAACCCTAAACCCTAAACACTAAACACTAAACACTAAACCTTAATCTCTAAACCCTAAACTCTAAACCCTCAAACCAAACGCTAAACCATAAACCCTAAACCCTAACCCTCAACCCTAAACCCTAAATCTAAATCCTAAATCCTAAACTCTAAACCCTAAATTCAAAACCCCAAAACTTAACTCTAAACCCTAAGCGCTAAAAACTAAACTGTAAACCCTAAACACTAAACCCTTTAGCCCAACCCTAAACCCTGAATCATAAACTTTAAATCGTAAACCCCAAACCCAAAATCCTAAACTGTAACCCCTAAACCATAAACATAAAATTCTAAACCCTAACCCTATACACTAAACATAAAATTCTAAACCCTATACCCTAAACCTTAAACCCTTAACCCTAAACTCTAAACACTAAACCCGAAATGCTAAACTCCAAACCTTAAACCCTCAATCCTAAAATCAAAACCTTAAACCCAAAGCCCTAAACCCTAAACCTTATCCATAAAACCTAAATCCAAACTCTAACTCCTAAATCCTAAACCTACAACTCTTAACCCTAAACCCTATAATCAAAAACTTAAAATCCTAAACCCTAAACCCTAAACCCTAAACTCTAAACCCTAAATATGAAACACTAAATCCTAAATTCAATCCCTAAATCCTAAACCCTAAACCCTAAAACCTAAAACCTAAGCCCTAAATCCTAAACCCTAACCCTCAAACCTAAACACTTAACCCTACACCCTAAATCCTAAATCCTAATCTCAAAACCCTAAACCCTAAACCCAAAATCCTAAACCCTAAACCCTAAACCTAAAACCCAAAACTCTATACCCTAAACCCAAAACCCTAAAATCTAAATACTAAACACTAAACCTTAATCTCTAAACCCTCAAACCAAACGCTAAACCCTAAATCCTAAACCCTAAATCTAAACCAAAATCC
The DNA here is from genome assembly GCA_037074985.1 of Solanum bulbocastanum. Classification (NCBI taxonomy): domain Eukaryota; kingdom Viridiplantae; phylum Streptophyta; class Magnoliopsida; order Solanales; family Solanaceae; genus Solanum; species Solanum bulbocastanum. The sequence continues at coordinate 29,190,558 of CM073601.1, read as the reverse complement.
TAAACCCTAAATCCTAAACTCTAAACCCTAAACCCTAAACCCAAAAACTTAAACTCTAAACCCTAAACCCAAAACCCTAAACTCTATACCCAAAACCCTAAACAATAAACCCTAAACACTAAACCTTAATCTCTTAACCCTAAACTCTAAGCCCTTAAACCAAACCCTAAATAATAAACCCTAAATGCTAAACCCTAAACTCTAAACCCTAAACCGTAAACCCAAACTCTAAATCCTAAATCTTCAACACTAAACCCTATATGCAAAACTCAAGACCCTAAACCCTAAATCCTAAACTCCAAACCTTAAACCCTAAATCCAAAACTCAAAACCCTAAACCCTAACCCTCAACGTTAAAGTTTAAACCCTAAACCCAAAATCCAAACTCTAACCCCTAAACCCTAAACCTAAAACCCTTCACACAAACCCTAAATCCTAAACCCTAAATCCTAAATCCTAAATACTAAATCCAAACTCTAAATCCTAGACACAAAATCCTAAACCCTAAATCCAAAACACTAAACCCTAACCATTAATCATCAACCCAAAACCCTAAAGCCTAAACACTAAGCCCTAATCACTAAACCCTAAACCCTAGACCCTAAACCCTCAACCCTACACCCTAACCCTAAACATGAACAATAAACCGTAAATCCTAAACCCAAAACCCAAATGCTAAACTCTAAACCCTAAAACCATAAACCCTAAACACAAAACCCAAAACCCAAAAACAAATACCCAAAAACCTTACCCTTAAACACTAAACCCTATGCCTTTAACCATAAACCCTAAATTATGAACTCTAAACCCTAAACAATAAACCCTAAATCCTAAATCCTAAACACAAAACCCTAAACCCCAAGCCTAAACCCTAAACCCTAAATCCAAAATCTAAACTCTAAATCCTAAATCTAAACCCTAAACCCTAAATACAAACTCTAAACCGTTAACCCTAAACCCTAAACTCAAAACCCCAAAACTTAACCCTAAACACAAAGCCTTAAAAACTAAACTATAAACCCTAAACACCAAACCCTAAAGCCTAAACCTAAACCCTAAATCCTAAACTATAAACCCTAAGCCGTAAACCTTAAACCTAAAAACTCAATACCCTAAACTCTGAACCCTAAACCCTAAACCCTATATCCGAATTCCTAAAATCAAAATCCTAAACCCTAAATCCAAACTCTAAACCCTAAACCCTGAATCCAAACTCTAAACACTAAACCCTATATTCTAAATCCATACTCTAAACCCTAAATCCTAAATCCTAAACTATAAACCCTGAATTCAAAACCCCAAAACTTAACCCTAAACCCTAAGCCCTGAAAACTAAACTGTAAACCCTAAACACTAAACCCTAAATCCCAACCCTAAACCTTGAATCTTAAACTCGAAACCCTAAATCCTAAACCCAAAACCCTAAACTCTGACCCCTAAACCATAAACATAAAATTCTAAACCCTAAACCCTATACCATAAACATAAAATTCTAAACCCTAAACATAAAATTCTAAACCCTAAATCCTATACCCTTAACCCAAAACCCTAAACCTTAAACACTTAATCCTAAACTCTAAACACTAAACCCTAAATGCAAAACTCCACATCTTAAACCCTAAATTCTAAACTCAAAACCCTAAACCCTAACCCTAAACCCAAAGCCATAAACCCTAAATCGTAAACCCTAAACCTTATCCCTAAAACCTAAATCCAAACTCTAACTCCTAAACCCTTAACCCTAAACCCTAAACCCTATAATCATAAACTTAAAATCCTAAACCCTAAACCCTTAATCTTAAATTCAAACCCTAAATCTAAACACTACACCCTAAACCCTAACCCTCAAACCTAAACCATAAACCTAAACACTGAACCCTACACCCTAAACCATAAATCCTAATCTCTAAACCCTAAACCCTAAACCCAAAATCCTAAACTCTAAATCCTAAACCTAAAACCCTAAACTCTATACCCTAAATCCAAAAACCTAAACCCTAAACACTAAACACTAAACCTTAATCTCTAAACCCTCAAACCAAACCCTAAACCCAAAATCCTAAGCCTCAACCCTAAACCCAAAATATAAACCTAAATTCTAAACCCTAAAACCTAAATTCTAAACCCTAAACCCTAAACCTAAAATCCTAAATTGTAAACCCTAAACCCAAAATCCTAAACTCTATATCCCAAACCCAAAACCTTAAACAATAAACCCTAAACACTTTCTTAATCTCTTAACCCTAAACTCTAAACCCTCAAACAAACCCTAAATAATAAACCCTAAACACCAAACCCTAAACTCTAAACCCTCAAACAAACCCTAAATAATAAACCCTAAACACTAAACCCTAAACCCTAATCCCTAAACCCAAACTCTAAATCCTAAACCTTAAACCCTAAACCCTATATGTTAAACTCAAGACCCTAAACCCTAAATCCTAAACTCCAGATCCTAAACCCTAAATCCAAAACTCAAAACCCTAAACCTTAACCCTCAACCCTAAAGCCTAAAGCCTAAACCCTAAACCCAAAATCCAAACTCTAACCCCTAAACCCAAAACCTAAAATCCTTAACACAAACCCTAAAACCCTAAACCCTAAATCCTAAGTCCTAAATCCAAACTCTAAACCCTAGACACAAAATCCTAAAACCTAAACCCAAAACACTAAACCCTAAACCCTTAATCCTAAACCAAAACCCTAAAGCCTAAACTCTAAGCACTAAACCCTAACCCTAAACCCTAAGCCCTAGACCCAAAACCCTCAACCCAGCACCCTAACCCTAAACGTGAACCCTAAATCGTAAATCCTAAACCCAAAATGCTAATGCTAAACTCTAAACCCTAAAACCATAAACCCTAAACACAAAACCCAAAACCTAAAAACCAAAACCCTAAAACCTTACCCTTAAACTCTAAACCCTATACCTTTAGCCATTAACCCTAAAACCTTACCCTTAAACTCTAAACCCTATACCTTTAACCATAAACCCTAAATTATGAAACCTAAACCCGAAACAATAAAAACTAAATCCTAAATTCTAATCACAAAACCCTAAACCCTAAGCCTAAACCCTAACCATAAATCCTAAACCCTAAATCCAAACTCTAAATCCTAAATCTAAACCGTAAACCCTAAATCCAAAATCTAAACCCTTAACCCTAAACCCTAAATTCTAAACCCTAAATCCTAAACCATAAATTCAAAAACCCAAACCTTAATCCTAAACCCTAAGCCTTAAAAAATAAATTGTAAACCTAAACACCAAACCCTAAATCCTAAACCTAAACCCTAAATCCTAAACTCAAAACCCTAATCCCTAGCACTAAAATCCTAAACAATAAACCCTAAGCCATAAACCCTAGACCCTAAATGCTATACCCTAAACTCTAAACCCTAAACCCTAAACCCTAAATCCTAATTCCTAAAATCAAAATCCTAAACCTTAAATCTAAACTCTAAACCCTAAACCTTGAATTCGAACTCTAAACACTAAACCCTATATCCTAAACCTAAACCCTATATTCTAAATCCATACTCTAAACCCAAAATCATAAATCCTAAACTTTAAACCCTAAATTCAAAACCCCAAAACTTAACCCTAAACCCTAAGCCCTAAAAACTAAACTGCAAACCCTAAACACTAAACCCTAAAGCCCAACCCTAAACCTTGAATCTTAAACTCTAAACCCTAAACCCTAAACCCACAACCCTAAATCCAAAATCCTAAACTCTAACCCCTAAACCCTAAACATAAAATTCTAAACCCTAATCCCTATACCCTAAACATAAATTTCTAAACCCTAAACCCAATACCCTTAACCCTAAACCCTAAACCTTAAACCCTTAACCCTAAACTCTAAACCCTAAACCCTATATACTATACTCCAAACCTTAAACCCTAAATCCAAACCCTAAACCCTAAGCCCTAAACCCTAAACCTTATCCTTAAAACCTAAATCAAAACTCTAACTCCTAAACCCTAAAACTACAACCCTAAACCCTAAACCCTAAATCCTATAATCATAAACTTAAAATCCTAAACCCTAAACCTTAAACCAATAATAAAACTCTAAACCCTAATCCCTAATTCCAAAAATCTAAACCCTAAACCCCATCGCCAATCATTTTCCAAAATTTTTTCTCTCTCTAAAATTTGCTCTCTAAGAAAAATACACAGCAGGCCGCCGGAATGGCTACAGAGCCGCCGGGAAGTGAGCGCTGGACCAAGCTCTTTCGACTCGGAACTCCAGCATCTACAAACTCCATATGGACACTTCACCTAAATCATCAGCTGATTCCTCAAAATTGCGACGCACGGAGGCGATCTATGTCGCGATTTCGGAGGCGGAATTGGACTAGGCTCGGAAGATTATTTCCCTTGAACAATCTGGAATGTTTCAAGTTAATTCGATGGGGAATCATGTATCTACATCTAAGGACCTATTAGCAGGCCAAAAATCAAATGATTCCACCTCACAAATCGAAAGATCCACAAAGTTGAAGTCTGGAGAAATCGCCTCGAAGTCGCCTGATGTGCGCCTTCAATTTCGATCATCTTCCGACGAAGGAAAAGAAATTTCTACCACTGGGGAATCATCTCCAGGTCAAGGAGCACATTCTACAGCGTTTGTGAACAATTTTGACGGTGAAAATTCCAGCGGCTGTAAATCCGACCAAGTCACCGAAATTCCGGCCAACTACAGCGAGAATTTATTACACCGCCAGGCACCTTGCGATGAGGATAATCATCCTAAGGTAAGAGAATCTACAACTCAACAACAAACTAATGTTATCTCGTCTTCTAATCTACAGGGTCAAGTCGCAATAACGGAAGATGATCACACAAAAGATGAAGAAACTGAGATGGTTAGAATAACAATGAGGCAGAACTACGCAAGTACTCAGGACAAGGAATACAATTCTAATCACAAGAATGAATCAAGGCCACAAGTACAAGAAGTGGTGAACACTAAAGGTAATAAGGAGACGACTTTGCAAAAGGAAAGGCAAGAGGATCATAACACTCCTATCCAGGGGTGCACCAATATGCAGAGGGGTGCCGAGGAGACCACAGAAAGATCGAATGGAAAAAACTATATTACAGGGGATAAGGTCGTATGGAAGGTTAAAGAAACAACTCACAGCCAAGGCACAGAAGGAGGAGTGAAGCCAATCCACAACAATGACAAAGAAGGTACAGGTAAATCAGTTTATTTTGCTTCTACTGGTCCTAATTCTAGGAATCCTATCAATAGCCATGTTCCTAGTGACCATAATGAACAAGGAAAAAATGTTCTGCACGTTTCGAGTATGCAAGTTGAGAAGTTGGCGAGGAGTGACCAAATTCAATATGGTCATGCTATGGAACCCAAAATCCCTCCCCCCATCAAAGTGTCCTCTAATTTTGATAGCTATCGACCTAATCACCAAACGAATAACCAGGACAGTCCCAGACAACACCAAAACAAACTCCCTGCAAATAACCCCCCTACACGAATCATCAATAACCAAATCCCTGATCCTGCTCCCCCCTCGATCACCCAATCCTTAGCCACTAGATTGAGAGCCAACCAAACTAAAAATGCCACTCCCATTGACATCTCTTCCCCTATCATTTCCACTAGGCAAGGTTATCCTTCCATAACTTTCCATGAAGAGGACTTCATGCAAAAGATGTCGGGGAGATGCAAATATACTCTTGTTGGAAAGTTTACTAATGCCATGCCTAAAATGGAGATCATTAGGAAAGCTTCATTGCTCAAACGCAACTCATTGAAGGTGTCAAAATTGCTCACTTCAACTCCAGGCATATCTATATTGACTTGGACAATGAGGCTGACCACATTTCTGTTTGGACTGAGAAAAAGATGCACATTGCTGGCCATCCTATGAAACTCCAAGTGTGGACTCCTACCTTTAAACCTACTGAGGAAACTCCTATTGTGCCCATCTGGATCACCTTACCTGAACTGCCTTGGCATTGCTATTACATGGACATCCTCACCCCTCTACTATCCCCTATTGGTAAGGCTCTGTATTTGGATTCTGCAACTATGCAAAAACCAAGGGGAGGTGTTGCTAAAGTGAGAGTGCAGATTGATATCACCAAAGAAAGACCTCAACATGTGTGGTTGGGTTTTTCAGAGAAAGGTAAATGGCAAATTATAGAATTCAAAGATGTACCTTCCTATTGTCTTTACTGTAAGCATCAAGGACACTCCCAAGGAGAATGCCCTGTACAGGAAAGAAATGAGGAAATTAAAAAAAGGAAGGAATTGGAGGTCAATAAGAATGCACAGGATAAGCAGCTGGATCAAACTCCTATGGGAAATCACCAGAATGACAAAATTAGAGAAAAAACTCAATCAAATAGGCAGACTTTTGTAGAAGGACCAACAGGCAAAGATACTGTACACAAGGAGGAACAATGGCAAATTCACACTAGGAAAAAAAATAATAAAAACCATCAACAGAAACAGGACCAAGGTAAGAATCAAATCTCACAGGAGCAGGTACTACAAGTGCAGTCACAGCGGGACATTTTAACCCTGAACCAATAGGCAATGCAGCAAACAGGTATGACTTCTAAACCCTTTGTGACTGACTTGAAGGAATCTGGTGATCAGATTCCTAATCCCCCATCCCCTGTAATTGTTGAGGATGATGCACATCCTGCCCCAGCCCCTGTTCCCCCCATTGTTTTTGTTGCTGAGAATGCTGTTGGAGGGAGGATGGAATGGAAGGAGAAATAGACTAACTTGCAAGAAGGGGAACCTAGGGGAAGAGAATTGTCTCATGCCTTGCAAGAGAACACCTTGGCTGACTCTATCAAGGACCTTCAAAACTCTACTACCACTAAAAATGTTGAGCAACAATATCAAGAACAAGCACATCAGATCATAAAGGAAGCAAGTCATCAAGTTAATACAGATATGGTTGGGGAGAATCAACCCAAAGGTTCTATGGCAAAAGATATGGGGAACAAAGCTAGCTCCAGCAAATAGCCAGTGACCCCCAAGAGCAAGAACAAACCCAGCAAGAAGAAGAGAGAAGCTACCAAGAGAAAGCAGGCTGCACAATCTCAATAAGAACAACATTATGATGAGAACCAGTCTGAGGAGCCTAATCCCTGTACAAAGTACATTATGGTGGAACAAGTTATGGATGTAATCCCTCTTAAAGCTCAGTACAATAATCTTACTCCTAGAAAACCACCAGATCACAATAAGGTGGCTGTGAGAGGTAAATATGAGGTGGAAATTTCAGGGATGAGATTGAGGAAGAAATCCCCCCGAGACTGTCCAAGATGAGGATGATGACAACAGTGAACTTTTAATCAAAGCCTTCAGCCCCAATAATGATTCAGAGCTAGACAAGAAGCTACAACAGATTACCAACAAACAGGGATTATCTCCCAGAGGCATGCATTTGGAAAAACTTCCTCTCAGGAAATCTCCCACACCTATTCCTGTGACTGCAGGAAGACCCAACACTAGATTATTCACCTCTAAATAATCTCAACGATTAGTACAATCATATGGAATGCTAGGGGTATCAACGCCCAAGGTGTTATTGAAAGACTTAAAAACCTCAAAAATATTCATTATGTGTCTATGATTGCCATTTTGGAACCTTTCTCAGATAACACTCATATAAACAAGATTAAAAGTGTGCTAACCATGGATCATGAAGTCAGCAACACCAATGGAAAAATATGGTTGTTCTGGAACAATAAGATTACTTGTAAAGTGATAGAAATGGATGAATAGCAGATCACTTGCGAACTCATTCATACAGAGGCATCTGAAAGATATTTCAAGACCTTTGTATATGCTAAGTGCAAAGACTATATCAGGAAACCCCTCTGGGACAGACTTCTTTATTTTGCAGATAACATCAGTAACACTCCTTGGTGCACTGTTGGTGATTTTTAATGTCATAACTGATGTTGATGAAAAACTGGGAGGCAACACTTATAACATTAGAAAAAGTCTTGAGTTCATTGGAGTTATTGAAGCTTGTGGACTTATGGACTTTGGGTTTAATGGACCTAGATTCACTTGGTCTAACCAAAGAGACATCAATTTCAGAATATGGAAAAGACTGGACAGGGATATGGTCAATGATACATGGCTGCAAAATATGCCTCACACCACTATTCCTCATTTCCCTTCTATGGGTTCTGATCATTGCCCACTCCTTATGGAAATGAATTCAAGGCCGGACAATCACATTAAGTATTTCAGATTCCTTAATTGTTGGAATGAACAAACTTCTTTTGAAGATACTGTAGCAGAGTGCTGGAACAGGCCTGTAGAGGGTAATCCTATGTGGACCTTTCACCAGAAATTGAAGAGACTGGCCTCTACTCTCAGTGTTTGGTCCAAAATGCAGTTTGGTGATATTTATGCAAAGGTTAAGGAGTTTGAGGAAAGGGTAAGAGTTGCAAAAAATACCCTTATTCACAACAAAACAGAGGAACATAGAGCTGCACTTCATAGTATTAATGTAGAATATATCAGATTTATGAAGCTGGAAGATTCTATTCTCAGACAAAAAACTCAATTACAATGGTTTAAAGAAGGGGAAGCAACTACAAGTACTTTCATGCATTGATTAGGGGCAGAAGGAGGAGGTTGTTCATTCACAAGATTCTCTCTGATAAGGATGAATGGGTTCAGGGTGATGAGCCTATTGCACAGGCAGCCTGTGAACATTTTCAGAACATCTTCACAAGTTAAGAAAAACATATTGATGAAATTCCTATGAATTGTATCCCAAGAATGGTTTTGCAGGAACATAATGACAAGCTGAAGGAATTGCCAACCATGGAGGAGCTTAAGGAGGTTGTCTTTTCTATGAATCCCCACTCAGCTGCCGGGCCTGATGGTATGAATGGATTTTTCTTCCAGAAATGCTGGAATATTATCAACACTGATTTGTTAGCAGTCACACATGCTTTCTTCAGTGGGCAGAGACTTCCCAAATATTTCTCACATGCTTGCCTAGTTCTCCTTCCTAAAGTAAAGAATCCTAACAGACTTTCTGAATTCAGACCTATCAGCCTGAGTAACTTTACTAACAAGTTATTTCTAAGTTCCTATGTCTCAGACTAGCCCCTATTCTTCCTAGCCTTGTGTCTCCCAACCAGTCAGGCTTTGTAAAGGGTAGGAGCATAATTGAGAACATTATGTTAGCTCAAGAAATTATCCATCAAATAAGAAAACCTAACATTGGTAGCAATGTTGTAATCAAACTTGATATGGCAAAGGCATATGATAGGGTCTCTTGGTCTTACATCTGCATTGTTCTCAGAAAGATGGGGTTCGATGAAGTATTTATAGACATGGTTTGGAGAATTATGGCAAACAACTAGTACTCTATCATTATTAATGGCAAGAGGCATGGTTTCATTCATTCTACTAGAGGCCTTAAACAAGGAGACCCCCTATCTCCAGCCCTATTTATTTTGGGTGCTGAGATGCTGTCCAGATCCTTGAATAACCTGCAGCAGAATCCATTATACCATGGCTTCTACATGGAACAAAGGGGTCCTCAAATCAACCATCTCAGCTTTGCTGATGATGTTATCATATTTACATCTGGAAGGAAACACTCCTTGAAGCTTATTATGCATACCCTGTCCACTTATGAAAGGGTCTCTGGCCAGCTGATCAACAAGAGTAAAAGCCACTTTATGATGCACTCCAATGCCTTTAGAACTACCTGCGAGAGGATCAGAAAGGTTACTGGTTTTCATAAGAAAGAGGTTCCCATCACCTACCTTGGCTGTCCCATCACTACTGGAAGGCAGAAGATTATACACTTCTCAGATCTCATCAACAAAATAGTGAACAGATTTACTGGATGGCAATCTAAAATTCTAAGTTATGGGGGCAAGGCTACTTTGATAAAACATGTCCTCCAATCCATGCCTATTCATATACTTTCTGCTGCTTCCCCACCTTCAACCATCCTTAAGCAAATCCAAGTCATCATGGCTGATTTTTTCTGGGGATGGAGGAATGACAAGAAAAAATACCATTGGTCCTCTTGGAAAAATTTAAGTTTTCCCTATGAGGAAGGGGGTATTGGTGTCAGACTTATGAATGATGTGTGTCAAGCCTTCCCATTCAAACAATGGTGGACTTTTAGATCCAAGCAAACTTTATGGGGAGACTTCCTTAGATCCAAGTATTGCCAAAGATCTAATCTTATTAGCAAAAAATGGGATATAGGTGAATCCCAAAATTGGAGACTGATGATAAGGAACAGACAGAAGGCAGAGAAACACATCCAATGGAAAATTAATAGAGGTGATTGCTCCTTCTGGTGGGATAACTGGTTAGGAGTAGGTCCACTGGCTCACTATACCACAGAAAGCAACGGTTCAACAATGAGAGGGTAGCATATTTTATGGAAGATGGTCAGTGGAACATGAGTAAGGTGATCCAGTTTGCACCTCCCAGCCAGCTCCACAACATTTTGTCTGCCCAGATCCAGCTACAGCAGGGCCAACCTAATCAAGCAGTGTGGAATCTCAACAACAGTGGTCTGTTTTCCATTTCTTCAGCATGGAATAGCATCAAGGAAAAGAGGGAGAAATCACAAATCAATTTCCACACTTGGCAGAAGCACATTCCCTTCAAGTGCTCTTTCTTACTGTGGAGGGCAATTAGGGGGAAACTTCCGACAAATGAAAAACTTTCAAGCTTTGGAATTAGACCAAGGAATTGCTACTGTTGCCACTCTCCAGGAACTGATACCATTGAGCACATCTTCAACACTGGAAGCTTTGCAAAGAGGGTCTAGAAATACTTTGCCAATTCTTTAGGAATGCAAACTAATTACTTGCCACTTAGAAGCATGATCATGAGGTGGTGGAGAAGTACTCATCACAATGAAGCACATCAACTCATTCTTCAAGCCATTCCAATCTTTATTTGTTGGAACTTGTGGAAAAACAGGTGTGCTGCAAAACATGGTGGCAAACAGTCTAGCACGGCAAGAGTAAAATATCTGGTGATATTAGATAGCTTCAAATTGTTGCAGATAGTGTTCCCCTACATTCCCTGGCCATCGGGATGGAACAAGCTATGCACACTAATTGAGAAGTGCATACATGAGATAAAAATCACTCCTACCCTGTGGTACAAAGCCCCAGACAGCTAGGTCAAACTCAACACTGATGCGAGTGCTTTGAATAACCCAGGAAGCATGGGAGCTGGGGGTATTCTCAGAAATAACAAGGGAGAAATTATCTTTGCATTTTCAGCTCCATTGGGACAAGAAACTAATAATCATGCTGAAGTAAAAGCTACCAACTTTGGTCTGGCCTGGCGCGTGCAATTAAAATATAACAGGGTAATCCTTGAAGTCGACTCTCAACTTCTGGTGTATTGGTTCAGGAACAAAACAGCAGCACCTTGGACCATATCATCCCATATACAGAAGCTCCATAAACTTGCCAAGCAATTCACCCATTTCAGATGCATTCATACTGTTAGAGAGGCAAACTCAGTAACAGATTCCTTATCCAAGTATAGCTACCAAATATCCAATCCACAGGTATATTTCCACATCACACAGCTCCCCAAACTGGCAACAGCCTTCTTCCAACAGGACCTAGCAGGTATGGCAAGCTTTAGACGAAGAAAGCTGAAAAGAATTAAAGAACCACCCTGACTTTCTATATTATCATTAAGGACCTGGGAAGGAGCATGAACTCCTTCAGGTCATTCACTGATGATCCCCCTGTCATCACCTTTACTGACCTTCCCTTTGTTAGGATAGATTTTAATGTCTTTCTTACTTGTAAGGGAAGAATCTCCCTCATTTATGCTTTCCTAGAATCCTTGTATAGAGAGGAGTCCTCTCATATAGGTACTTAGATAATAGGTCCTTTTCTTTTTATGGAGAAGAGTTGGAGAACCAACTAGCATTGCCTAGTAGGCTACCAGTTCTAACTCCACCCATCGGGAGGTAAGGTTTATGTCCCCCTCCTTGTACTTGTTTTTGCTTTATAAATGCTAAGGGAAGTAGCTAAGCCCCTGACCCCTTCAAGGGTCATTCTAATAATAAAAAAATCTTAAACCTTAAATACTAAATCCTAAACTCAACACCCTAACTCCTATCTCAAAACACTAAAACCTAAACCTATATCGTAAACCATAAACCCTAAACCCTAAACCCAAAACCCTAAATCAAAAACTCTAAAACCTAAAATCAAAACCCTAATACCCTAAACCCTAAACTAAAAACCAAAAACCCTAAACCCTAAAACTTAAACCCTAAACCATGTACCCTTACCCATAAACCCTAAACTCTTAACCCTACACCCTAAACCCTAAACCCTAAATCCTAAATCCTAAATCTTAAACTTAAAACCCTAAACCCTAAACTCTAAACCCTAAACCTAAATCCTAAACTCTAAATCCTAAATACTAAACCCTAAATTCAAAACCCTAAACCTTAACCCTAAACCCTAAACCCTAAACCCTAAAACCTAAATCCTAAACCCTACACCCGAAACCGTAAATCCTAAACACTAAACCCTAAAGCCTAACCCTAAACCTTAAATCCTAAACTATAAACTATAAACCCTAAATGCTAAACCAAAAACCTTAAATCCTAAACTATAAACCCTAAACCCTAAACCCAAAATACTAAACTTTAAACACTAAACCCTAAACCCTATACCCTATATCCTATACCCTAAACCCTATATCCTTAACCCTATTCCCTAAACCTTAAACCCTCAACCTAAACCCTAAACCCTAAATCCTAAACCTTATACCCTAAACCCTATACCTTAGACCCTAACCCTAAACCCTCTATCCTAAAACATAAGCCCAAAACTCTAAACCCTAAATCCAAAGTCTACACCCTCAAACCTATACCCTAAATCCAAAAATCTAAAACCTAAACACAAAATTCTAAACCCTAAACACTAAACCTTAATCTCTAAACCTTAAACTCTAAACCCTCAAACCAAACCCTTAACCCTAAACCCTAAACCCAAACTCTAAATACTAAATCTTAAACACTAAACCCTACATAATAAACTCCAAACCCTAAATCCAAAATCATAAACTCCAAACCCTAGACCCTGAATCCTAAAATCAAAACTCTAAACCCTAACCCTAAACCCTAACACTAAAATCTAAGCCCTAAACCCTAAATCCAAACTCTAACCCCTAAACCCTAAACCCTAAATCCAAACTCTAACCCCTAAACGCTAAACCTTACACCCTTAACATTAACCCTAAACCCTATACATTTAACCATAAAACCTAAACTCTAAAACTTAAACTCTAAACCCTAAGCCCTAAACCATAAACACTATACCCTAAACAATAAACCTAAGCTCAAAACACTAATTTCTAACCCTAATCCCTAAACCTTACACCTAAACACTGAACACTAAACCCTAAACCCAAAATACTAAACTCTAAACCCTAAACCATATTCCCAAAATCCTAAACTCTAAACTCGAAAGCCTAAACCCAAAACCCTAAACTTTATACCCTAAACAATAATCCCTAAGCCCAAAGCCCTAAATTGTAAACCCTAAAAACAAAACCTTAATATGTGGACCCTAAACTATAAACCCTCAAACTAAACCCTAAACCCTAAACCCTAAGCCCAAACTCTAAATCCAAAACACTAAACCCTAAACCCTTAACCTTAAATGCTAAACTCCAAACCCTAAACCCAAAATCCTAAATTCAAAACCTTAAACCCTAACCCTAAACCCTAAACCTTAAAACCTAAATCCAAAATCTAACCTCTAAACCTTAACCCTAAACCCTAAACCCTAAATCCAATATCAAAACGTTAAACCCTAAATCCAAACACTAAACCCTAAACCCTAGACCCTAAATCCTCAACTCTAAACCCTAAACCCTAAACCCTAAATCCTAAACTCAAAACCCTAAATGCGATCCCTAAACCCTAACCTTAAATCATTAATCCTAAACCCTTAAACCTAAACCCTAACCCTAAACCCAAAATCCAAAATCCTAAACTCTAAACCCTATAACCCTAAACCCTATACACTAAACACAAAACTCAAAACTCAAAACCCAAAACCCAAAACCCTAAACCTTAAACCATAAACGCTAAACCCTAAATCCTAAACCCTAAAGCCTAAACCCTATGTCCTAAACCCTAAATTCAAAACCCTATATCCAAACTCTAAACACTAAACCCTATAAACTAAACCCTAAACCCTAATTCAATAAACCTAAACACTAAACCCTAGAGCCTAACCCTAAACCCAAAATCCTAAATTCTTTACCCTAAACATAAAATCCTAAACCCTAAACACAAAATCCTAAACTCTAAACCATAAAACCTAAACATAAAACCCAAAACCCTAAACCCTTAACCCTTAACCCTAAGCTCTAAACGCTAAACATTAAACCCTAAACCATAAACCCTAAACAGTAAACCCTGAACCATAAACCCTAAATCTTAAACCATAAACCATAAACCCTAAACCCTAAACCCTAAATCTTGAACTCTAACCCTAAATCCTAAACCCTAAACCCTAAACCTTAAATCCTAAACTCTAAATGTTAAACCCTAAACTCTAAACCCTAGACCTTAACCCTCAACCTAAAACCTAAACCCTAAACCCTAAACCCTAAGTCCTAATCTCTAAATTCTAAACACTAAGCCCTAAACCCTAAAACATAAACCCTAATCCCTAAACCCTAAATCGTAAACCCTTAATAACCTTAAACCCTAAACCCTATACTTCTAACCTTCAACCTTAAACCCTAACCCCTTACCCATAAACACTAAACTCTAATCGCGAATCCCTAAAACCTAAAACCTAAACCCTAAACCCTAAACTCTAAACTCTAAACTCTAAATCCTAAACCCTAAACCCTAAATCCAAAACCCTAAACCAGTAACCCTAAACCCTAAATACTAAACCCTAAATTCAAATTCTAAACCCTAAATCCAAAATCATAAACCCTAAACCCCAAATCCTAGACTCTAAACCCTTAACCCATAGCCTAAAAATCCTAAATGCTAAGCCTAAAACCCTAAACCCTAAATCCTAAACTCTAAACCATTAACCCTTAGCCTAAAATCCTAAATGCTAAACTTAAACCTTAAATCCTATACCCTAATCTCTAAACCCTAAACTCTAAACCCATAAACCAAATCCTAAACCCTAAACCCTAAACGCTAAACTCTAAACCTTAAACCCTAAACTCTAAACCTGTAACCTTAAGCTCTAAACCCTAAATGATGCAATACAGATTACATCAAGACCATTTATTAGAAGTCAAGCTCAAGACCTTCAAAGGATGCAAGGGTGATTCATGAAGAAGGAGGTGCTCGAGATGGTGTTGATGGCAAGCAAGGACTTTCATGCCTTGAAAAATGTTGAAAAAGGGGACTTTTGGCAAGCAGGGCCCACTTGGCGCGTCGCCCAAAGGCTTAGGCGTTGGCCCCCAGCCCGGCTAATACTACAGAATGTGACCTAGGCTAAAGAAATTCAGGATTGCTCGCCTACCAGGTCGGCGCATCGCCAAGTCACTAGGCAAGCCCGACCCAGCTCGCCCTTTTCCCTTTCGGATCACTTTTGGGCCTTTTACCCTAAACTCTATAAATAGTTGGTTAGCTTTCCTTTTAACATAGATTATTTTGAATGTTAAAAATTGAAAAATCATGTTTGAGTGTTCAAAGCTTGGTAAAGCTTATGTTGCCTTTTGTTAGAAATGATGGTTGCTTGGGATATCGATTCCCTTGAGGTCATCGTAAGATTTAGATGCTTATTGTAGGACTAACGAATTGAGATCATTGGGTTTAATATACCCTTTGGTTGCTTTTTGTTTCCTCTTTTTGTATCTATCATTATCTTTACTTTTCGTCTTTGATTTCCGTTGTTTATCGTTGTTTCTCTTGTGAGAATCATATCTTTTGGTATCAGAGCCGAGTCTAGCTTCATTCCTACGAATCTAGTCTTAGGGTTTTGTTACAAAAAAATCTGGTCATTTTCGTTTTTGAGATTTTGATAAATTGGGTTTCTTAGATATGAGTCTTGTTTGAGTTTCTAAGGTTGGAATAGTGTTCTCCAACTATATTTGAGTCCTGGGATGAGATTGGAAAAGGCTCAGAGCTTTATTGGAGGATCCACCATCGAAGACTTGAATAAACTTGAAGATAGGTTTTGAAATCTAAATTTTTGTGAAATTTCGAGACAAAAATTTTTAAGGTTATTTTGGTGTTCATCTTGTTCTTGAAGTTCTTGAAGAACATTCATATCTTCAAGGAAGAGAATATTTGAAAAAGCAAGTGTTTGATTCAAAAGGGCAAGAAAGAGAAAGAGTAAAGGTGTTTGTAAAAGGGAAATTACTAAAAGGGGTAAGTCCTAAAGGACAAAAGGACAAGAGCAAGAGGGACCACCATATTTCAAATTTTAGAGCATTAAAGGAGCTGCACAGGGTCCATTGGGCAAGCAAAAGTGTGCATCGCCTAACCAATCGGTGCCTCACCCTTTGGGTAGGTTGCTCGCCGAATTGGCCACCCATTTGAGGGGGCTACTGGAATATTCGGCAGAACCAAACCATCGGCGCATCGCCAAACTATCACCCCTATCGCCGAGTTGCCTTGTCCATTTACAGAGTTTGATGAGTCCATTTTCAAGTTGGCGAGCTGAACTTCAATTAGGTGAAGAAAACAGGTCAGTTGGCAATCAGAAACTCTAGTTACTCCTAATCTCAAGTTTTCAATTCTTAGTTTCTTTTCAAAAGATTCTCAAACGTTTCTCAAGAATTCTAAACCGATTTTCAACTTGTAAATACTCTACTTGTTGACCATTGGTTATTGAATTCACTTCTTTGTTTGTGCCTTTTCTTTTCGTGCATTTTTTTTTCTCTCATTTTACTTCGTAGATAATTCTTGATTCCAGTCCATTTGTTTAATCAAGTTGTTTGTTCTTCTTCAAACAAGAATCCATTCCGACCTAGAGTTGAAATTGGTACCTTGTGATCGACAAAATATAACAATTGTCAACATTATCCACGCCAATTGAGAGGCAATCAAAGGTGTGTAAACATGAGTGATTGTGAGTTCGATTTATTAACACTAACATTGTTTGCTGCTTGTTTGTATGAGTTTTTTTATGTCAGGCACAATGGAGGCAGGAAGAGATACTCAAGCACCCGTCGGAGAAATTACTTTGGAAACTTTGCTTGAAGTGTTGAACAGTATGAGAGGTGATATAGCACAGATGGATGGTAGGATTTCTATGGTGGAAGGTTGAGTCAATTCCAATGACTCTACGCCACAAGCTACTTTTCGTGCTTCTACAAGTGGGCACGAACACACTCACTCTCTTACTCACACACCCTGAACCCTCCACCAAACCTTGCACCCAGCATTTGTGCAATTGGGTTCAAATAGCCAAAGCATCCATTGACATTTCCATTTTCCGCTTAGTCAAGAAGCTCTACAAATCAAAGCCATCCTTACCAAACACCACCTAACCAGAATATTCCCTACCAAAGAGCACAACCACAACCCAATCCCAAGTATGAGGTGAGGAATGATGAAGAACAGGGAGGTTATGAGGATAAAGGTGAAGAAGCCCAATGGAATGAGTCACCAAGGAATTGACCAAGAGGTCAATTATTGCAAGGTGTGCAAGAGGTAGATTGGGTCCAATGCCATTTGAAAGGAGGCAACATGGAAACCACCCTCAAGGTGGAGACCAATAGGATGTCAATGTCAATCAAGAAGTTGGTCAAGAAGCTAGTGATGGACATGGTAACCGTTATCAAAGGGGTTACTACCACAACAACCAAGGTGGCCATGGAGGCCGGGATGTTGGTATCAATTCTATCAAAACGATTCTTCCAACATTCAAAGGGGAATTCAATCCCGATGCTTACTTAGAGTGGGAGTCGCAATGTGACCGAATTTTCAATGTGACTGAATTGGTGGAGGTCAAAAGTAGTTGCTATGCTATCGCGCAATTTGAGGGGTACGCTGTCACATGGTGGGAATACATGAAGAGGTATCATTTAATTGTCCAAGAAGGTCATCCTCCACCATGGCCCAAGTTGAAAAGGTTGATGGGAGCTAAGTATGTGCCGGAAAGCTACCGCCAAGGATTACTTGGTAAATTGTATAACTTGAGGCAAGGAAGCAAAAGTGTTGAAACATATCATGACGAGTTTCAAAACATAGTCATGAAGCTGGAATATAGGGAAATTGAAGAGCATGCCGTGATTCGCTTCAAGGTAGGGTTGAACAAAGAGATTTCTTCTAAGATGACCCTTATAGGTTTGCTACTTTGAATGATGCCTTTGAGGCCGCCCATGAGATAGATCTAGAATTAAAGGAGGAAAAGGTTGCTAAGTACAAGACTTCATCTTCCAATTCTTGGATCAAGAACAAAGGGGGAGCTCAAATATTGTCGGGTTGGAACAAGGGTATGGATGTTAAGCCTTATGAGAAGAAGCCCTTCGAAGGAAACATTCCAAAGTACCCGCCTAGAGACAAAGGTATCACTAACCCAACCAAGTTCCCTAAAGGTATTCAATGTCACAAGTGTCGGTGATGGGGTCATAAATGCGTGAGTGTCCCAACTGGTTGATCGCTCTAATGCAAGGAGGAGAGGGATATCTAAGGGTTGAGGAAGTGCCAATAGGTGAATGTGAGGAATATCCTCAAGAAGAGGATGAGCTTTAAGATGGGGAAGAAAAGGAACCAAACCTTTGTGTCAAAGAAGGAGAGAGTGTCGCTCCTCTATATGTGGTGAGACGAACAATGGTTAGTATGGCCAAGGATGATCCGAGCCAAAGAGAGAATCTATTTCACTCCAAATGCTTCATCAAGGATAATGTGTGTTCCATAATCATTGATAGCTGGAGCTGTGCAAATGTTGCTAGCACCGCATTAGTGGAATTCTTAAAACTTCCTACCACTAAGCATGCTACACCTTACAAACTTCAATGGTTGAGTGAGTGTGGTGAATTGAGGCTGCATCGACAAGTGATGATCAAGTTTAAGATTAGGAAGTATCAGGATGATGTCCTATGGATGTGGTCCCAATGCAAGTTTATCATGTGCTACTCGGGAGGCCTTGGCAACATGATAGTTTAACCAAACACGATGGGATAACCAACAAGTATGTGTTGAATGATCATAAATATGTTCTTCATCCTATGATCCCCTCTCAAGTCAATGATTTATATAAAAGGATGAGTGAGTCAAAGGAAAAGACGAAGAGTGAAGAGGAACATGTAGAGGCCAAGAGCCAAGAAGAGCAGGAAAGAAGGAAGTTGAAGGGAAAGGGCCAAGTGTTATTGGCTAATTACAAGGAGATAAGGGAGGAAATTGAGTCTAGTAGTTCTTTTATCCTTATTACTCATAGGGATCATGTGCTACAAACTAGCCAATCTCATTCTTCTCTGCCCGATTCTATTTCCTTTCTTTTGCAGGAATATGAGGATGTCTACCCAAAGGTGCTTCCAAAAGGATTGCCCTCTCTTCGGGGAATTGAGCACCAAATTGATTTTGTGCCGGCATCAAAATTGCCTAACAAGCCAGCCTATCGAAGCAATCCGAAAGACACCAAGGAGCTACAAAGGCAAGTTCAGGAACTCCTCAACAAAGGTTATGTGAAAGAAGGCATGAGTCCATGTGTCATGCCGGTTCTATTGGTTCCAATGAAAGATGGGACATGGCGAAGTAATAGTAAAGTAACGTCATCCTATTTCTAGGTTAGATGATATGCTTGATTAATTGAATGGCTCTTGTGTGTTTTCAAAGATTGATCATCAAATTCGGAAGAACCCCGGTGATGAATGGAAACCGCATTAAAGACTAAGTTTGGTCTATATGAATGGTTGGTGCTACCATTTGGTCTCACTAATCCTCCTAGTACCTTTATGCATCTCATGAATCATGTGATGAAACCTTTTATAGGGAATTTGTGGTTGTTTATTTTGATGAGATGATATCCTGATTTATAGCAAGACCATGCATGATCATGTTGAGCATTTGAGATGTGTGTTTGATGTGCTTAGGAAGGAACAACTTTATACAAATCTTGATAAGTGTTCATTTTATGTTGGTGAAGTTGTTGTCTTCTTGGGTTTTATTGTGAGTTCAAGAGGGGTTGAAGTTGACCAGTCTAAAATTGATACTATTAAGAATTGGCCAATTCAGAAATCCTGATATTCGAAGCTTTCACGGGTTGGCCAATTTTTATAGGTGATTTGTCAAAGATTTTAGTACCATTGTTGTCCCCTTGACACAGGTAATTCGAAAGGATAAACCTTTTAAGTGGGGAGAAGAACAAGCCAAGGCTTTCGAGGCTTTAAAATCCATGCTTAGTTCCGCTCCTTTATTGCAATTACCTGATTTTGATAAAACGTTTGAAGTGGAATGTGATGCTAGTAAAGTTGGCATTGGAACCGTCTTAATGCAAGACCAAAAGCCCATTGCTTATTTTAGTGAAAAGATAAAAGGTGCTACTTTGAATTATTCCACTTATGATCTTGACTTGTATGCCTTGATTAGGGCTTTGGGTAATTGGCAACACTACTTGTGGCCCAAAGAATTTGTCATTAGGACTCACCATGAGTCCCTAAAGCATATTCAAGCCCAAGGAAAGTTGAACAAGAGGCACGCCAATTGGATTGAATTCCTTGAAACTTTCCCTTATGTAATCCAATACAAAAAGGGAAAGTAAAATGTGGTGGTCGATGCCTTATCTAGAAAACATGTTTTGATAAATACCTTATCTTCCAAATTGATTGGCTTTGAATGTTTAAAGGAATTGTATCCCAAGGATCTCATGTTTGCTCAAATCTTCGAAGATTGTGAGGAATGGGAGAGGGAAAGGTGGATGAGGGATAGGTCTTCTACTCATTATTCCAAGTTTGATGATTTCTTGTTCAACGGCAAGGGACTTTGTGTGCCTATGAGCTCTTGGAGGGAACTATTTGTCCTGAGGGAGGCACACAATGGGGGTTTAATGGGTCATTTTGGCATTGAGAAAACTAAGGGAATTCTAGAGGAACAATTCTATTAGGCCTAAAATGCATAAAGATGTTATTCGAATTTGTGGTCAATGTGTTGAATGTCGATGAGCTAAGTTATGCCTCCTTCCCCATGGTTTATACACTCCACTCCCCACCCCTCAAAGACCTTGGCTGCATATTTCAACGGACTTTGTTTTGGGTATGCCAAGGACCAAAAGAGGTAGAGATAACATCTTTGTTGTTGTTGATCGATTTTCAAAGATGGCTCATTTCATTCCATGTCATAAATGTGATGATGATCCTAATGTAGGGTCTTTGTTTGTTGAACATGTTGTTAAATTGCATGGAATTCCTCAAACCATTGTAAGTGATAGGGATCCAAAATTCCTTGGTCAATTTTGGAAGGAATAATGGGGTAGACTTGGTACAAAGTTGTTGTTCTCAACTTCGTGTCACCCACAAACTGATGGCCAAACTGAGGTTGTGAATAGGACCTTCGGTTCTATGCTTTGTACCGTCGTGCATGGAACATTGGCCTCGTGGGAGGAACATTTGCCTTTAGTTGAGTTTGCATATAATCAAGTTATTCATAGACCTATTGGCATGTCTCCATTTGAAGTGGTTTATGGTTTTAACCCCCTAACCCCTTTAGTCTCACCCCTCTTTCTCAAGATGTGAAAAAGCTTTATGAAACGGTGCGGTTGCGCTTGGAAAAGAAGAAACAAGAAGTAGAAAAAAGGGCTAACAAAGGTCGCAAGCAGATTGTGTTTGAACCAAGTGATTGGGTGTGGGTACACTTTCGCAAGGAGAAATTCCCTACTAATCGCAAGACAAAGCTGATGCCGAGAGGTGACGGACCATTACCAGTGCTTGAAAGGCTCAACGACAATGCCTACAAGGCTGGCCTTCCTTCGGAATATCAAGTACACAACACTTTCAATGTCTATGACCTTTCCCAACTGTTGCAGATGATGATCCGTTGTTAAATTTGAGGACAAATTCTATTCAAGAAGGAGAAAATGATGCAATATAGATTACATCAAGACCATTTACTAGAAGCCAAGATCAAGACCTTTACAGGATGCAAGGTTTATTCATGAAAATGAAGGTGCTCGAGATGGTATTGATGGCAAACAAGGACTTTCATGCCTTGAAATTGCTGAAAATGAGACTTTTGGCGAGCAGGGCCCACTTGGCGCATCGCCCGAAGGCTTAGGCATTGGCCCCCAACCCGCCTAATATTACAGAACCTGACCTAGGCTAAAGAAATGCAGGATTGTTCCCCTACCAGGTCAGCGCATCGCCAAGTCATTAGGCGAGCCCGACCCAACTTGCCCTTTTACCTTTCGGGTCACTTTTGGGCCTTTTATTCTAAACCCTAAATCCTAACCCCAAACCCTACACCCTAATTCCTAAACTATAAACCCTAAACACTCAACACTAAACCCTACATGAACAACCCAAACCCTAAACCCCAAACCCTAACCCTAAACTCTAAATCCTAAACCTAAACACTAAACCCCAAACCCTAAATCCCAAACTCTAAATCCTAAACCCCAAATCCTAAACTCTAAACCCTAAACCCTAAACAGTAAATGCTAAACAGTAAACCCAAATCCCTAATATCTAAACCCTATACTCTAACCCTAAAACCAAACCCTAAACCCTAGACCCTAAATGCTAAACCCTGAACCCCAAACCCTAAACCTTAATCCCAAAGTCCAAACCCTAAAGCTAAACCAGAAACCCTAAACCCTAAGCCCTAAACATAAACTCCAAACCCTAAAATCAAATCCTTAAACACTAACCCTAAACCCTAAACCATATAAATCCCAACCCTAAATCCTAAACTCTAAACTCTAAATCCTAAACTCTAAACCCTAAACACCAAATAATAAATGCTAAACTCAAAACCCTAAACCCTAACCCTTAGCCCTAAATCCTAAATGCTAAAACCTAAACCCTAAACCCTAAACACTAAACCCTAAACCCTATACCCTTACTATAAACCCTAAACCCAAACCCTAAACCCTAAATCCTAAACTCTAAGTCCTAAATGCTAAACTCAAAATCCTAAACCCTAAACCCTAAACCCTAAACCTAAACACTAAATCCAAACTCTAAACCCTAAACCCTAAATCCTAAATTGAAAATCCTTAACCCTAACACTAAACCTAAACCCTAAACCCTAAACTCTAAATTCAAACACTAAATCCTAAACTCTATATCATACACCCTAAACCCTAAACACTAAACACTAAACCCAAAACCATAAACCCAAAATCCCAAATCTAAGCACTAAACCCTAAACCCTTAATCCTAAACTCTAAACCCTAAACCCTAAACTCTAAACCATAAACCTAAAATTCTAAACCCTAAACCCTAAACCTACAACCTTAAGCCATAAACATTAAACCCTAAACCTAAAACCCTAAACCCTAAACCTACAACCTTAAGCCATAAACATTAAACCCTAAACCCTAACCACCCTAACCCTAAATCCTAAACCCTGAACCCAAAACCCAAAACCCTAAATCATAAACCCTAAACCCTAACCCTAAACCCTAAGCTGTAAATCCTAAACCCTAAAACTAAACCTTAAACATTAAACATTAAACCCTAAATCCTAAAATCCTTAACCTTAAACAATAAACCATTAACCCTACACCCAACACCTTAAACCTTAAACCCTAAACCCCTAAAGTGTGTAATCCCAACAAGTTAAATGAGCTTAGACCTATCAGTTTAAGCAATTTCACAAGAAAGATCATTTCTAAACTGATAAGCTCTAGACTTGGTGCTATCCTACTTGAATTGATCTCTCTCAATCAAACTGGCTTTGTAAAGGGTAGGAGCATTTTTGAAAATATAATGCTGGCCAAAGAAATTATTCACCAGATTAAGAAACCTAAAATTGGAAGTAATGTAATCATTAAACTAGACATGGCCAAGTCCTATGATAGGGTTCACAGGTCCTATATATGTCTAGCATTGAGGAGAATGGGGTTTGATGAAATCTTCATTGACATGGTGTGGAGGATTATGGCTAATAATTGGTACTCTATTATTGTTAATGGTAAGAGGTGTGGTTTCTTCCATTCTACTAAAGGACTCAAGCAAGGTGACCCCCTGTCCCCCGCCCTATTTATTTTAGGTGCGGAAGTCCTTTCAAGATCTCTTAAAAGGCTCCTTAACAACCCAGATTACCAAGGTTTCTGCATTGAAAAGAGAGGTCCTCAAGTGAATCATCTTAGCTTTGCAGATGACATTATTCTTTTTAGCTCTGGGAGAATCAAAACCTGATAGCTTATTATGCAAACTTTGAGTTCTTACGAAGCAACCTCTGGACAGCTTGTGAGCAAGGATAAAAGTCACTTTATGATCAAATAGAAGGGGGGCATTATCACTTATCTAGGCTGCCCTTTATTTGTTGGCAGACCTAGAATTATATATTGCTCTGACCTTATTAACAAAGTTATCAACAGAATTACAGGTTGGAAAACCAAAATTTTGAGCTATGGAGGTAGAGCTATTTTGATCAAACATGTTTTACATTCTTTACCTATTTACCTCCTATCTGTTGTCACTCATCCTGCTACTGTCTTGAAACAGATCCAAAGCATCATGGCTGACTTTTTCTAGGGTTGGAGGAATGAGAAGAAAAAGTACCACTGGTCTTCATGGAAAAGTTTAAGTTTTCCAGTTGATGAAGGAGGCATAGGTGTGAGAAATCTCCAAGATGTTTGCAAGGCCTTCCAATACAAGCAGTGGTGGATTTTGAGATCTAAACAAACCCTTTAGGTTGATCATTTGAAGGCCAAATACTGTCAGAGATCTAATCCTATAAACAAGAAATGGGATACAGGGGATTCTATTACCTAGAAACATCTAATGCATAACAAACACAAAGTTGAAGAGAACATTCAGTGGAGGATCAACTCTGGCAACTGCTCCTTTTGGTGGGACAATTGGCTTGGTGTTGGACCTCTTGCTAGATTCTCTAATGATAGTAACAGGTTCAACAACACGAATTTTGGGTTAATGGTCAATGGAACTGGAACATGCTAATTCAACAAGCTCCTTCCTGCCAACTGACCAACATTCTGGACACAGAACTCATATCCAGCAAGACCTTCCAGATCAAGCCATTTGGAAGCTAAGCAATGATGGAAACTTTAACTGTTCTTCTGCATGGAATGCTATCAGAGAAAAGAAGAACAAAACCAAGTTTAATTCTTTCATTTGGCACAGGAATATACCTTTTAAATCCTCTTTTCTTTTGTGGAGAGCCTTAAAGAGGTAAACTCTCTACTAATGAAAAACTAACAAGCTTTGGCAATGAACCAGCAAAATGTTTTTGTTGTAACAGGCCAGGTATGGATACCATAGAGCACACCTTCAACAGGGGACAATTTGCTACATATGTTATCAAAAGTTTTGCTGAAAGTGCTGGAATCAACACAGATCAGACTTCACTACCTCAACTAATCATGCAATGGTGGTCAGCTAGGTACAACAATGAGCCACACAGGCTACTACTTCAAGCTACACCAATATTCATTTGCTAGAACCTTTGGAAGAACAGGTACGCTAGCAAATATGGAGGCAAACAATCCAATATGAGTAGAGTCAAGTATGCAATCTACAAGTACAATTACAAGCTCATGACCACTATGTTCCCTCAAATCAAATGGCCTTCAAACTGAATGGAACTGATCCAATTAGGGAGAAATTGTATTCATAATACCAAAGCGACTCTTGTATGTGGAAAAAGCCTCCAGAATAGTGGACAAACCCCAATACAGATGGTAGTGCCTTGAGCAATCCAGGCAGAATAAGAGCAGGTGGCATCCTAAGAGATCATATAGGGGAAATGAGTAAGCTTTTGCAACTCCTCTGGGAGTTGGAACTAACAACCAAGTTGAATTGGAAACAGCTATCTTTGGTATGATGTGGTCATTGGAGCTAGGATACAGAAACATCATATTGGAAGTGGACTCGCAGCTATTAGTAGACTGGATTATGAACAAAGCTAATCCTCCATGGAGCATTAACATACAAGTAATGAAACTGCAAACACTTATCAAAAAGGCACAAGAGTTTAGATGTAGACATATCTATAGAGAAGCAAACTTTGTTGTGGATTCCCTACCGAAACAAAGTCACAAAATCACTTGCCCCCAAATATATCTCAATAGTCAACATTTGCCAAAGGAAGCAAAGGCATATCATCAGTTAGATATGCCAAAAATAGTAAGTTTCAGGAGAAGGAAGACTAAGAGGATTAAAAAAACCTTTTGAAGAGGAATACAACTATCATATAGTGATAGTTATGATTATAACTTCTTGAATAGATATAGGTTAGTCTGTTATAAGGGGAGAGTCTCCCTTGTTTATGATTCCTAGATTCTGTGTATCGACAGAAGTCTCCCTTTTAGGTGCTTAGTTTCTTCATTTTATCCTTTTTGTAAGGGGATGAGTTGACGTTCCTTTAGGAAGGTCAACTATGGAACAACCATAGGATCGGAGGTTAGGTCTATGCCCCCCTCCTTGTACTTTTGGTTTTATCTATGATAAGGCCTGAGGGTGTTGCTTAACCCCTAAACATTAAACCTAAACTGTAAACCCTAAACCCTATATCCTAGACACTAAACCCTACACCCTAAATACTAAACCCTAAACCCAAACCCTTAACCTTAAACCTTAAATCCAAAACTCTAAACCCTAAACCCTAAACAGTAAATCCTAAATCCAAAATTCTAAACCCTAATCCCTAAACCCTAAACCTACAACCCAAAACCCAAAACCTTCACTAAACCCTAAACGATATTCCCTTAACCATAAACCATAAACCTTACACCCTAAACCCTATATTCTAAACCCTAAATTTTAAATCCTAAATCCTAAACAAAAACTCTAAACCCTAAACCATAAACCCTAAACCCTAAACTCTAAACCCTAAACCCTAAATTCTAAACTCTAAATATTAATCCCTAATACCTAAACCATAAGCCCTAATCCTAAACCTTAAACCCTAACCCCAAAACCAAACTCTAAACCCTAAATCCATATGCTAAACCCTAACCCTAAATCATAAATCCTAAATTATAAACTCTAAACCCTACACCCTAAACCCTAAACCCTAAGCTCTAAACTTTAAACCCTAAAACCTAACCCAAAACCCTAAACCCAAAATTGTAAATAAAAAATTCTAAACCCTAAACCATAAAATCTAAACTCTAAACCCTAAGCCTAAAACCATAAATCCTAAAATCTAAACCCTAAACACTATACCCTTAACCGTAAAGACCAAACTCAAATCCCTAAACACTAAACCCTAAACCATAAACCCTAAAGCCAAAACTCTAAATTCTAAACTCTAAATCCTAAACACTAAATCCTAAACCCTAAACCCTAAACTCTAAACCCTAAGCCCTAAACCCTAAATCCTAAACTAAAAAACCTAAAGACTAAACCCTAAACCCTAAACCCTAAATCCTAAACTAAAAAACCTAAAGACTAAACCCTAAACCCTAAATCCTAAATGCTAAACCCTAAATCCTAAACCCAAAACCCTAAACCCTAATCCTAAACCCTAAATCCTAAACCTAAACATTGAACCCTAAAACCTAAATCCTAAACTCTAAACCCTAAACCCTAAACCCTAAACACAAAATCCTAATCTCTAAACCCTAAACCCGATGCCCTAAACATTAATCTCTAAACCCAAAACCCAAAACCCAAAACCCAAAACCCTAAACCCTAAACTCTAAACCCTCAAACCAAACCACAAAACCTAAACCCTCAAACCAAACCATAAAACCTAAACCCTAAACTCTAAACCCTAAGCCCTAAACCCATAACCTTAAACCCTAATTCCAACCTCTAAACCCTAAACCCTACACCCTAAATCCCTAAACCCTACACCTTAAAACCCCTAAACCCTAAAACCTAAACCCAAAACCCTAAACCCTAAACCCCAAACCCAAACTCTAAACCCCAAACCATAAACCCTAAATCCTAAATCCTAATCTCCAAACTCTTAAGCCAGAATCTTAAACTCAAAACCCTAAACACTATACTCTAATCACTAAACCTAGGCACTGAACCCTATACCCTGAACTCTAAACCCAAAATCCTAAACTCTAAGCCCTAAACCATAAACCCTAAACACTAAACCTAGGTGCTGAACCCTATTCCCTAAACTCTAAACCCAAAACCCTAAACTCTAACCCCTAAACCAAAAACCCAAAACCCTAAACCGTAAACCAAAAACCCAAAACCCTAAACACTATACCCTAAAACCTAAACACTGAACCCTAATGTTTAAACCATAATCTTTAAACCCTCAAACATAACCTTAATCCCTAAACCCTAAACCTGTAACCCTAAGCTTGTAACCCTAAATCCAAACTCTAAATCCTAAATCTTAAACCCTAAACCCTAAATGCTTTGTCCACATCCTAAACCCTAATTCTTAAACTCAAAACCCTAAACCCTAACCCTAAGCCCTAAACCTAACCCAAAACCCAAAACCCAAAACCCAAAGCCCTAAACCCTAAACCCTTATCCCTAAACCCTACATCCTAAACCTGAAACCTTAGACCCTAAACCCAAAATCCTATACCCAAAACCCTAAACCCTAAATCCTAAACCCTAAACCCTAAAATCATAACCCTAAACCCTAAACCTTAATAATAAACTCAAAAGCCTACACCTTACACCCTAAATCCTAAATTCTAAACCCTAAACCCTAAACCCTAAATCCTAAATTGAAAGCCCTAAATCTTATCCCTAACCCCTAAACCCTAAACCATAAATCCTAAACCCTAAACTTGTAACCCTAAACCCTAAACCTCAAACCCAAAATCCTAAATCCTAAACTCTAAACCCTGAAAACTAAATCCTAAAACCCTAAACCCTAAACCCTTTAATCCAAAACCTAATACCTAAACCTTAAACCATAAACCCTATACCCTTAACCATAAACCCTAAACTCTAATTCCTAAAACCCTAAACCCTAAACCTTAAATCCAAACTCTAAACCCTGCAACTGGAAGGTGAACAACAGAGGAAACAAAAAAGCAGTGAAGAAGTATGCAAAAAATTTATTATGGTTGATGATCAACAGGGTATGGATATCACACCCTTACAGGCCCAATATATGACTTCAACTCCTACTGCTCCTCCAGATACTGGACAAGGTAAGTGTCAACTCAATTCTATACCTACCATTGATGAATATGCTGTCAATAACTCTGAGGATGAAATGGATGGAGATAATTAATATCTTAAAGACCCTGAGGATGAGGAGGAAACTAGTGAGCTATTGAAAAGATCATTCAGCCCTAACTATGCACAAAACATGGAAGAAGAAATCCAACAGGTGACTAATACTCAGGGATTATCTCCTAGAGGGTTTCAACATGATAAATTCCATTTCAAAAATCAAGACATCAATACTGTCACTGCTGGCAGACGAAACACTAGACTATTTACCTCCAAATCATCCCAATGATTAATACAATTATCTGGAATGTGAGGGGAATTAATACACAAAGAGTGTTGGAAAGAATCAAAACACTCAAGAAACTACATCAATTATCTATCATAGCTATTCTAGAGCCTTTCTCAGACAGGGTCCTGGTGCAAAGTTTTAAAGATCAACTTGCTATGGAGCAGGCAGTGAGTAATTGTAATGGTAAAATTTGGCTGTTCTGGAACAAAGATATTGACTGTGTAGTGCTGGAAGAAGATGAACAACAGATTACACGTGAATTCAGTCACATTGAAATTCAGTACCACTTCATCATTACCTTTGTGTATGCCAAATGTAAAGACAATCTCAGAAGGCCCCTTTGGGATAGAATGTTACACCAGGCTGCTGATCAAAACAAGGCCTGGTGCTCTGTTGGGGACTATAATGTTATTACTTCTATTGAGGAAAAGTTGGATGGAGTGCCTTACAACATTGAGAAAAAGTATTGAGTTCGTCTCTGTAATTGAAGCTTGTGGTCTGGTTGACCTGGGTTTTAGTGGACAGAAATTTACATGGACCAACAAAAGAGGCATACATCACAGAATTTGGAAAATATTGGACAGAGCCTTAGTCAATGATACTTGGTTAGAGAAGATGCCTCAAACTACTATAACTCACCTACCTACTGTAGGGTCAGACCATTGTACCCTACTGATGGAAATGTGTTTAAAAGAGAAAGGTCATATCAAATATTTTAGGTTCCTGAACTGTTGGACTGATCAACCCAGGTTCCTGGAAGTTGTTAAAACACGCTGGGAAAGAAATATTGAAGGGAACTGCATGTAGAGATTCCACCAGAAATTGAAGAGGTTATCTAATACTCTTAGTTCTTGGTCCAAAAGGGAGGTAAGAAAACATCTTTAACAGAGTCAAGTAATATGAAGAAAAGGCTAGAAAGGCTGAAGAAAACCTTATCCATGATCAAACTGAAACAAGCAGAACTACTTTACATGAAATTAATGAAAAATATATCAGATACTTGAAGTTGGAGGACTCTATTTTGAAACAAAAAACTTAGTTACAATGGTTCATTCACAAACTCATGACAGAGGAAAGGGATTGGATACAGGGAGATGAAGCTATTGCCAAAGCTGCCTGTGATTATTTCCAGAACATGTTTACATGGGAATCTAGGACCATCAATGCAGGAACTCTGGAATATATTCAAAGGTGTGTCAATCAGGAACAGAATGACAAGCTAACTGCTATGCCTACTTTGGAAGAACAGAAGGAAGTGGTATTCTCTATGAATCCTAATTCAGCAGCTGGTCCTGATAGGATGAATGGTCAATTTTTCCAGAAATGCCGGCATATTATAAAACATGATCTTTTTAAAGTCATTCAGGCTTATTTCTGCGGACAAAAGATACCCAAATACTTCTCTTACTCCTACATAGTTCTTTTGCCAAAGGAGAACAACCTTAACAAACTAAAGGATTTTAGGCCCATCAGTTTAATCAACTTCACAAACAAGACCATTTCTAAGATGTTGAGTTCCAGACTTGGACCTATACTACCAGACCTGATTTCTTCCAACCAGTTTGGCTTTGTAAAAAGGTAGGAGTATATCTGAGAACATCAGACTGGCACAAGAAATCATCCACCAAATCAAGAAACCCAACATTGGAACCAATGTGATCATCAAGCTTGACATGACAAAGGCTTATGATAGGGTCAATTGGTCTTACATTTGCCTAGTTTTGAGGAGAATAGGATTTGATGAGGTCTTCATTGACATGGTTTGGAGGATCATGGCTAACAATTGGTATTCTATTATTGTCAATGGTAAGGGACATGGATTTTTCAAAGGCAATAGAGGACTTAAACAAGGAGATCCTCTTTCCCCTGCCCTATTTATTTTAGGTGCAGAGGTCCTTTCTAGAACTCCTAACAGGCTTAATACCAATCTTGATTACCATGGCTTTTTCATGGCTTTGCAGATGACATTATACTATTTACTTCAGGAAGGCAAAAATCTCTACAGCTTATTATGAAGGTACTGAATGATTATGAGGAAACTTCAGGCCAGCTAGTAAATAAGGAGAAAAGTCACTTCATGATTCACACTAGTACCTTTAATAGTACTAGGGAAAGAGTCAAAAGAGTGATTGGCTTTAGACAGAAGGAAGGCATTGTTACTTACCTAGGCTGCCCTTTATTTGTTGGTAGGCCTAGAATTATATACTTCTCTGATCTCATCAACAAAGTAATCAACAGAGTTATAGGTTGGCAGACAAAAATACTTAGTTATGGGGGTAAAGCAACTCTGATCAAACATGTGTTACAATCACTCCCTATTCATCTATTAGTCGCTGTCACTCGCCCTGTTACTGTTATCAAGCAAATTCACACCATCATGGCTGATTTTTTCTGGGGATGGAGGAATGAAAAGAAAAAGTATCACTGGACCTCATGGAAGAATCTAAGTTATCCAGTTGAGGAAGGAGGCATAGGTGTTAAGAATTTGAAAGATGCGTGCAGAACCTTCCAGTACAAACAATAGTGGACCTTTAGATCAAAATAGACCCTCTGGGGAGGGGGGGATTTCCTGAAGGCTAAGTACTGCCAGAGGTCAATTCTAATATGGAAAAAATGGGATACAGGAGAATCCCTGACTTGGAAGCAAATGCTGCATAACAGACAAAAAGCTGAGGAAAATATTCAATGGAAAATCAACTCTGGTAGCTGTTCATTCTGGTGGGATAATTGGCTGGGTGTTGGACCTCTTGCTAGATTTTCTAGCAACAGCAATAGGTTCAACAACACCAAGGTTGCTGATTTCTGGGTGAATGGTCAGTGGAACTATGATAAACTTCTCCATCAAGCTCCTACAAGTCATTTGGCTAACATAATTGCAACAGACATCCAATTCCAGCAGGAAATACCTAATCAAGCTTTCTGGAAGCTGACCAGTAAGGGTAATTTCAGTTGTTCATCTGCATGGAATGCTATCCGAGATAAGAAGGAAAGATCTGAGTTCAACTCCTTTATGTGGCACAAATGTATTCCTTTTAAATCCTCTTTTCTTTTGTAGAGAGCATTAAAATGTAAATTACCTACTAATGAGAATCTAACCAGGTTTGGCAATGAGCCAGCAAAATGTTTTTGTTGTTGTAACAGGTTAGGTATGGATACCATAAACAACATCTTCAACAATGGACAATTTGCTACTTATGTGTGGAAAAGCTTTGCTGCAGGGGCTGGAATCCTCACAGATCACACCTCCTTACAACAACTAATTTTGCAATGGTGGATAGCTAATTGCTGCAGGCCACACCAATATTCATATGCTAGAATCTTTGGAAGAACAGATGTGCTACAAAACATAGAGGAAAGCAGTCCAACATGAGCAGGGTCAAATATGCAATCTACAAAGATAACTACAAACTTATGACCACATATTTCCCTCAAGTCAGATGGCCTTCAAACTGGAAGGAACTGATACCAATGGGGGAAAGATGCATTCATGACACTAAGGTCACTCTTGTCATTTGGAAAAAAACTTCCAGATCAGTGGACAAAACTTAACACTGATGGAAGTGCTCTAAACAACCCTGGCAGAATAGGAGCAGGAGGTATTCTTAGAGATCACACAGGCAAAGTATTGATGACATTTGCAACTCCACTAAGAGAGGGAACCAATAATCAGGCTGAGATAGAAGTTGCTATCTTTGGTCTAATCTGGTCCTTGGAAATAGGATACAGAAACATTCTTTTGGAGGTAGATTCACAGCTGTTGGTAGAATGGATTATGAAACGAATGCAACCCCCTTGGAGCATCAGCACACAGGTAAATAAACTTCACATGCTCATCGAACAGACACAACAATTCAAATGTAAACACATTTACAGAGAGGCAAACTGTGTAGTTGATGCACTATCAAAACACAATCACAGATTGTCTACTCCACAAGTATACTTCAACAGCCAACAAATACCAAAGGAAGCATGGGCATATCACCAACTAGACAAACAAGAAGTAGTCAATTTCAGGAGGAAGAAAATCAAGAAGATTAAAGAACCCCCTTGAAGAGATTCTCAACCTGTTCAACTCAACTATAAGCTTGATTATAGTGTTTTTGGATAGGATTAGAATTTATTTAAAATTGTAAAGGGAGAGTCTCCCTAGTTTATGTTTCCTAAATTCTCTGTATCGAGAGGAGTCCTCTCGGATAAGTATATAGTGTCTAGGTTTCCTTTTGTAGAATGGGGAAAAGTTGACTCACCTTAGTAGGAAAGCCAACTTATGAACCAACATATATTCGAAGGTAAGGTTTATGTTCCCCTTCTTGTACTTTTGTTTTTACATCTATGCTAAGGCCTGGGGGTGTTGCTAAGCTCCTGACCCCTTCAAGGGTCGTTCAAATAAATAAATAAATAAATAAAAAATAAAAGAAATTCTAAACCCTAAACCCTAAATCCTAAACTCTAAGCCCTAAATCCATCGCTTCCCCATTTTCAAATTATACTTCTCACTTAGCTGAACGTTCTCTAATCTAAGCCTAAATGGCTATATTCCAACGGCTAACTGGGCACTCCCGGAATGGCGCGTGAGCCACCGGCGGACATCTTCAGGCTACCGGACCAATCCCAATAGGGTCGCCGGGACAACAGCAACACATCCCACCATCAATCGCTTAATACAACTTCCTACATCTCTGTGAACTCGTAAAACAAAGGAGCGATGAAGGTGAGTTCAGAAAAGAGGGTGGACGGGAGTCAAAAAATTATTTCACCAGATCGCACTAATTTGATTCATAAAAAACTGTTTAGGGGGAATGATTCTCCTGAACAAGAGCTACAACATACTAAAAATTCAGGTGATTCCATCTTGCATAGTGAGATCAGAGATGGCAACTTCGGAACAAATTGCCGAAGAACCGCCGGAGGTTCGCCTTCAAATTTGAGACGTCTCTCAGCAATCTCTTGGTGTTTTAAGCACTGGGGATTACTCTCCTCACGAAGAGCTACATCCCAATAAAATTCCAAGCAATTTGGACAACCAAATCTCCGGCGACCAGTAATCCGGTGATGCAACAAAATTTGACCTGCAGAAAATAGGAAAAGAAAATGCCCCAATGATGCTTTGTGCACTACTGAGATTCCTGGGAACTTATCTAAGGATTCTACTTACGTTGAAAGTTCGGAAAGCATGATTGGAACTAAAACTCAAAACACAAGTTAATCAACAGCCGAAAGGTACAAAATAAAGATGCAGACATGAGAGCAATACCCAAGGATCAGGTTCACGGAATCAAAGGAATGCAAAGGGGCAGAAACAAGTTGAACAGACAGAAAAGGATCAGGAAAGTGTAAGGCAAACTGAGGAACAAGATCATAGACCAAAAAGTCCAAATGATCATCAAACCAAACCTGTTCAATCTAGTATAAATGTGGTGGATGTAGAAAGCTCTTCCCAATTCTCCTTCGGAGTCAAAATCAATGATGCAACCTCAGGAAATGAAGAATAACAAAGGCCAGGTAAAGAGGCTGAATCTACTCTCAATATTGTAAAATACCCTGTGTAGGTACAGCAGACCATAAACACCAAGTCACAGAACCACGAATCTAATGCAGCAGAGACTTAATTAGGTCAATCGATTAACTCTATCCTTAGTCAAAATGCTATTAGTTTGAGGAGGAATGCAGCTCACGTGCCAGTAGTAGCACAAGGGCACAAAATGGGTTCCTCTACTGATCAGGAACAAGGGAAGAAGGACAATAATCCATATCAACAGATGTCTCAACAGCAGGGTAATGGAAGAGACAACATTATGCAGCCACAACAGACTCAACAGGGTGAACAATCAAACCCCAAAGGTAACTATAATGCCTTCCCTAAAATTTCCAGTAATTTTGAAAAATCTATCCCCCCCCCCCCTCGGGTCAAAAAAGTCAGATTATCAGTCATGCTAACCAAACCAATGTGGACACCAAGCTGAATTAAGGGGTTAACACCAAACAGGACCAGAACACAAAACCCGCTCCTTATACTATAGTTCAAACCTTAGCTGCAAAACTAAGGCAAAGTTATGCCAAAAATGCAGCACCTATAGAACTGGTACCTCCCAAACACACCACCAAGCAGGGATTGCCTACAGTCATCTATGACATGGAAGATTTTATGACTAAGTTGGTTGTAGACTATAAGTATGCTTTGATAGGGAAATTCAGCAACACTATGCCTAAAGTTGAGCTCATCAGGAAGAGTTTCATTATGCAAACTCAGCTTAATAGAGGGGTCAATATAGCTCACTATAATGCAAGACATGTGTTCATTGACCTGGACAATGAACTTGACTATACCACTGTGTGGACACAGCAAAGAATGACCCTTGATGGCAAGCTTATGAGAATTCAGACATGGACTCCTACTTTCAGACTAGAAGAGGAAACACCTATTGTTCCTATATGGGTACTGCTACCAGGTCTACCATGGCATTCTTTCAAGAAAGAGTTTATAACTCCTTTGCTCTCCTCTGTAGGCAAGGTCTTATATCTAGACATTGCCTTTATCAAAAGAATTAGAGCTAGTATGGCCAAGGTTAAGGTACAAGTAGACTTACCAAAGGCTAGACCTAGACATGTTTGGATAGGATTGGATGATGAGGACCTCACTATAGGGAGATGGCAACCTATTGAATATGAAAATATTCCCCCCTATTGTGAATACTGTAGACATCAAAGTCATAAGATATAGGAGTGCAACTTCAAAATAAGGGATGAGGAATTCAAAAGAAGAAAAGAAATGGAAACAAAGAAGAAATACAAGACCAAAGATGAAAAGGAGTATCAGGGAAAGGACAACAAGCAAATCATGAATAAGGAACATGAAGAGAAACAAAATCAAAGCTACAAGGAAGTAAATAACCAAAAACAAATAGATCAACAAAGGGAACAGGAATGGCAAGTACAAAAGAGGAGAAATAACAAGCAACAAGATGACAAAGCACAGAAAACTATATGGAGGCCAACTTCACCACAGAACAGAATGGCGAAAGAGCAACAACACCAAATACAGTAGCAACCAGGTATACCTAACATATCCAGTTATAATTCTTTTACTAATTTGAACATGCAAGAGAAACAAAACATTGAAAAGGAAGGGCCTACCAGCAATA
This sequence comes from Solanum bulbocastanum, assembly GCA_037074985.1. Classification (NCBI taxonomy): domain Eukaryota; kingdom Viridiplantae; phylum Streptophyta; class Magnoliopsida; order Solanales; family Solanaceae; genus Solanum; species Solanum bulbocastanum. Next base: position 29,153,878 of record CM073601.1, on the reverse strand, counting down.
AGGGGACACCAATACAAGGAATACAACACAGGCACACCAGGAGCACATGTATTGAATCAGCTCTACCTATCCCCATAAACCCCAGTAATTCTGCAAATATTAATAGTGTTGAAGCTGAAGGAGGCATGGATGGGGGAAGTCAGGAGAAACACACTAACTTGCAGGAAGGGGTATCCAAAAGGGGGAATTTGACTCATGTTCTACATAAGGTTTTTCACCTAGACCATAGTCCAGACCATAGAGCCTCTGCTACCACTAAAACTCAGAAGCATAAGACAGATCCTCAACAAGAACAACAACCAATGCAACCAGAGGCACAACATAATGCATCTACAAAAAATGACAAGGAGTAACAACATGGTGAGGAACAAATAAGAGATAACCAGAATAAAGGAGGTATGGCAAAGGATATGGAAAATAAATCTAGTAGCAGTAAGCAAGATCTTACTCCCAAAAGCAAAAACAAACCAAGCAAGAAAAGAAGGGAATTTGCTAAAAAGAGACAGAACAAACAACAGGAAAATGAACAACAACAGGAACTGAATCATGAAGAAGTTGGTAAAAGGTTCATCATGGTAGATCAACAAGGCATGGACATTACTCCACTCCAAACTCAGTATATGACTCCTCCTCCTAGTGTTCCCCCTGACAAAAGACAAAGCACCTGCCAAACCAATATTGTGCCAATGATAGATGAGTATGCAGTGGATAATTTTGAAGTTGAATTGGACATGGACAATCAATCTCTGAAGGATCCTGATGAAGAGGAGGAAACTTGTGACTTACTGATTAGAGCTTTTAATCCTCACAGAGATAAAAGCATGGAGGAGGAATTGCAGCAAGTGACCAGTAACCAAGATTATCTCCAAGGGGCTTTCACTATGAGAAGTTTCATTTCAAAAATCAAGACATTAACACTGTCACTGCAGGCAGACCAAATTCCACACTCTTTACTTCCAAATCATCCCAATGATCAATATCCTCATATGGAATGCAAGGGGAATTAACACCCAAGGTGTCATAGAAAGACTCACAAGACTTAAAAAGATGCACCAAATCTCTATTATAGCGATCCTAGAACCATTTTCAGATAATACTCAGGTCCAAATACCAAACAGTAGCTAGCTATGGAACATGCCATGAGTAACTGCAATGGTAAAATCCGGTTATTATGGAACATAGACATAGATTGCAAGGTGATTGATGAGGATGAATAGCAAGTTACTTGTGAAATGAGCCATAATGAGTTGCATACCAAGTTCACCAATACCTTTGTCTATGCCAAGTGCAAGGACCAATTGAGAAGACCTCTGTGGGATAAAATGCTACATCATGCCTCTGCTACCACTAATTCCCCTTGGTGTACAGTGGGGGATTTTAATGTGATCTTTTCAACTGAGGAGAAAAAGAGGGGGGGGGGGGGGTTGCCTTACAATATGAAGAAAAGTTTGGAGTTTATTGCAGTAATTGAAGCATGTGGTCTTATGGACCTAGGCTTCAGTGGTCAGAAATTCACATGGTCTAACAATAGGGGTTACTACAACAGGATTTGGAAGAGGTTAGATAGGGCTATGGTTAATGATTCTTGGTTAGAAAATATGCCCCAAACCACCATCATTCACCTCCCTTCTGTTGGATCAGATCACTACCCTTTGCTGATGGAAATTAAGGCTACAAATGAAGATCCTATTAAATACTTCAAGTTTCTAAATTGCTAGACTGATCAGCCTAACTTCCTTGAAACTGTCCAAGCTTGCTGGGATAGGGAAGTAGAAGGCCACTCCATGTGGAAATTCCATAAGAAGCTCAAAAGATTGGCTGGTACCCTTAGTGCTTGGTCAAAGAGAGAATTTGGTGATATCTTTAAGCAAACTAGGGAGTATGAAGACAAGGTTAAAATTGTTGATGAAGCCCTGATACAGAACAATAAAGAAGGAAACAGAACTGCACTACATGAACTTAATGCTGAATACATTAGATTCCTGAAGTTGGAGGAGTCTATTTTGAAACAGAAAACTCAGATGCAGTGGTTTAAAGAAGGTGAAAGCAATACCAAGTACTTTCATTCTCTAATAATGGGGAGAAAAAGGAGACTATTCATACACAGAATAGCTAATGAAGATGGGGAGTGGATACAAGGGGAGGAAAACATTGCTGAGGAGGCTTGTAATCACTTCCAGAAAATTTTTACAGGGGAGGAGAACAGTACCAATGAAGGCCCTTTAGATTGCATTCCCAGAATGGTGCATCAAGACCATAATGACATGCTCATTACCAAACCTACCATGGAGGAACTAAAGAATGCAGTGTTCTTCCAGAAGAGCTGGCAGATCATCAAGGAGGACCTACTTGAGGTCATTCTTGCTTTCTTCAGTGGGCAAATGATCCCTAAGTATTTCTTACACTCCTGCATAGTGTTGCTGCCTAAAGTTAACAACCCTACTAAGCTGGTAGAATTTAGACCTATCAGCCTCAGTAACTTCACCTACAAAATCATCTCTAAACTTCTTAGTCTGAGATTGGGTCAATTCCTTCCTAACCTGATTTCTCTCAATCAATCAAGATTTGTTAAGGGAAGGAAATTTTTTAAAAATATAATGCTTGCACAAGAGATCATCCATCAGATCAAAAAACCTAACTTAGGGAGCAATGTCATTATTAAGTTGGACATGGCAAAGGCCTATGACAGAGTATCTTGGTCCTACATATGTCTGGTTCTAAGAAAAATGGGATTTGATGAAATCTTCATTGACATGGTGTGGAGAATCATGGCAAACAATTACTATTCCATCATAGTTAATGGTAAAAGGTATGGCTACTTTCATTTTACTAAAGGTATAAAGCAAGGTGATCCATTATCCCCGGCCCTATTTATTTTAGGTGTTGAGGTACTATCTAGATATTTGAATGATATTCACAACAACCCTGACTACAAAGGCTTCCTGATGGAGCAAAGAGGACCTCAGATTAATCACCTTAGCTTTGCGGACGACATCATTATCTTCACTTCTGGGAGGAAGAAATATATTGAACTGATTATGAAAACTCTGAAGATCTATGAAGAGACCTCTGGACAACTAGTAAACAAAAACAAGAGTCAGTTTACGATTCACTCTAGTGCCTTTAATAGTACCAGGAATAGGATCAAGAGGCTGACTGGCTTCAAGCAAAAAGAGAGTCCTATGAACTACTTGGGTGGTATGCCTAAAAACGTCTATTTTTCAAAATTAATCAGCAAGATTGTTAGCAGAATTACAGCTTGGAAGGCAAAAATTTTAAGTTATGGAGGCAGAAGCACCCTGGTAAAACATGTGAAGTCCATTCCCATTCACTTACTATATCCAATACCCTTCCTCCTGCTACTGTTATCAGGCAGATACAAAATCTTGTAGCTGACTTTTTCTGGGGATGGAAGGAAGAGAAGAAAAAGTACCACTAGAGTTCTTGGAAAAACTTGAGCTTCCCCTATGAGGAAGGATGGATTGGCATGAGAAATTTAAAGGATGTTTGTAAAACTTTCCAATATAAATAATGGTGGACCTTTAGAGCTAAAAAAACACTTTGGGGAGAATTTCTGAGAGCTAAGTACTGCCAAAGATCTAACCCCATCAGCAAGAAATGGGACACAGGTGAGTCACTTATCTAGAAACAATTGATGCACAATAAAGAGAAAATGGAGAAGCATATTCACTGGAAGCTCAACTTAGGGACCTGCTCTTTCTGGTGGGATAACTAGCTAGGAGTTGATCCCTTAGCTAATTTTTCCAGTAACAGCAAAAGGTTCAACAACAATACAGTAGCAGACTTCCTGATTAAGGGCCAATGGAATATGGAGAAGGTGATAAAACAGGCTTTTCACAATATGGTAGCCAACACTATTGATACTAACTTCCAATACCAGCAGGGTATCCCAGACCAAGCTATATGGAAACTAGAGGCAGATGGAAATTTCACTTGTTCATCTACCTGGAATGAGCTCAGGGAAAAGAAGACCACATCCAAGATCTATGCCTTTATGTGGCATAAATATATCCCCTTTAAATGGTCCTTCTTATTGTGGAGGATACTAAAAGGCAAGTTACCTACCAATGAAAATATTACTAAGTTTGGCAAGGCCCCGGCAGCATGCTATTGTTGTCAAATACCTGGATGGGATATTGTAGATCACACCTTCAACACAGGGCAATTTGCAGCTCAGGTATGGAAATTTTTTGCTGGGCATGCAGGGATTAAAATAGACTACACTCCACTCAACAATCTCATTATGAGATGGTGGTCGACTAAGTACAATAATGAAGCTCACAAAACTCTTCTCCAGGCCACCCCTATATTAATCTGCTAGAATATCTGGAAAAACAGGTGTGAATCAGGCCGATTCCCGAAATGCCTTTCTGGATATTCCTCAATGTCCCAGCTATTCACCGAACGTGAGAAGCAGATGATTAATCATCTGTTTTCGGAAGAAATCGAAGAATTTCTTGGGAATCCTACAAGATCCGTTCGTTCTTTTTTCTCTGATAGATGGTCAGAACTTCATTTGGGTTTGAATCCTACTGAGAGGTCCACTAGAGATTAGAAATTGTTGAAGAAACAACAAGATCTTTCTTTTGTCCCTTCCAGGCGATCGAAAAAGAAATAGGAAAATGGAGGAAAAAAGTCCATTGCTTCTAGAGTCAAGTATGCAGTCTACAAAGACAATTACAAGCTCTTGACTATCACATTCCCTTATATCAAGTGGGCTTCGAACTGGAGGAACCTGATCAAGCAAGTAGAGAACTGCTTTCATGACACCAAGGTGCTGATGGTAACCTGGCAAAAACCAGCTGAGACGTGGTTGAAACTAAAAACTGATGGCAATGCTCTAAACACTCCGGGAAGGATAGGTGCAAGAGGTATAATTAGGAATCACAATGGAGAAATGATTCTAGCATTTACCAACCCCATAGGAACTGGAACCAATAACCAAGCAGAGGTAGGAGCTGCTATACTTGGCATGACATTGCTGCTTTAAACAGGGCGTAGGAATGTCATATTGGAGGTGGACTCGCAGCTGCTATTGGATAGGATCAGGCTCAAAGCCACCTTGGAGCATTAGTGTACATGTGCAACAGCTTTAGGAACTCATCAAGCAGACCAACAACTTTAGATGCCAGCATACGTATAGAGAGGCCAATTTTGTGGTAGACTCTTTATCGAAGCACAGTCACAACATCACAAACCTTCATATCTACAACATCATTCAGCATTTACCTAAGGAAGCAAGAGCCTATTATCAGCTTGATAGACTGGAAATGGCAAGTTTCAGGCGAAAGAGAACAAAGAGGATCAAAGAACCACCTTGAATGAAGGCTACCCGGCCAGAATAGTTAGGCCTATAGGGTCTTTTGTTTTATTGGCTAAATGTAAAGGGAGAGTCTCCCAAGTTTATGTTTCCTAGATTCTTTGTATCGAGAGCAGTCCTCTCACATTGGTGCATAGTCTCTAGGTTTCTCCTTGTAGTATGGGGATAAGATGAACTTTCCTTAGTAGAAAGGTTGACTGATAAACCATCATAGGACCTGAGGTTAGGTTTATGTCCCCTTCCATGTATCTTTATTTTTATCTATGTTAAGGCCTTGGGGTGTTTCTAAGCCCTTGACCCCACCAAGGGTCGTTCAAATTTAACCAAAAAAAAACCCTAAATCCTAAACCCTAATTTCAAAACCCTAAACCTAAAATCTAAACCCTAAATCCTAAAAACTAAACCCAAAACCCTATACCCTAAACACTAAACCCTAAAGCTTAAGCCTAAACCCTAAACCTTAAATCCTAAACTCTAAACCCTAAACCCTAACCCAAAATCCTAAACTCTAAACCTTAAACCCTAAACCTAAAATCCTAAACCCTTAACCCTACACCCTAAACCCTAAATTCTAAACTCTAAACCCTACATCGTAAACCCTAAAGCTAAACCTTAAAACCCTACACCCTAAACCCTAAATCCAAAATACTAAACCCTACACCCTAAACCCTAAATCCAAAATACTAAACCCTAAATCGTAAACACTAAATCCTAAATTCTAAAGCCTAATCTGTATACTATAAGACCTAAACCATAAACCTACAACCCAAGATCCTAAATCTGAAACCAAACACCCAAAACCCTAAGCCCTAAACACTATTACCTTAACCATAAAGCCTAAACTCTAAACCCAAAATCTTAAACCCTAAAACCTAAACCCTAAACTCTAAATCATAAATCCAAAACCCTAAACCCTAAACCATAAATCCTAAGACCTAAACCCTAACCCTAAATCCTAAACCCTAAACCCTAAACCCTAGATTCTAAACTCTAAACACTAAATCCTAAACCCTAACCCTAAATATTAAACCCTAAATCCATACTCTAACCCTAAATCCAATTCTTTGAACCCTAAACCCTAAGCCTTACCCTACCCCTAAATCCTAAACCTGAACCATAAACCGTAAATCCAAATTCTAAACCCTAAAACCTAAATTCTAAACTCTAAACCCTAAACCCTAAACACTAAAACGTAAATCCTAAACCCTGTACCTTACCATAAACACTAAACTCAAATCCCTAAACCCTAAACCCTAAACCCTAAATCCTAAATTCTAAACTCTAAACCCTAAATACTAAACCCAAAATTTAAATTCTTAAACCTAAACCCTAAACCCTCAATCCTAAACTCTTAACCCTAAACCCTGTACCCTAAACCCTAAATCCTAAACTAAAAAGCCTAAACCCTAAACCCTAAATCCTATCGCTTCCCCATTTCTCCAATTCTCTCTCTCTCTCTAATTTCTCTCTCTAATTTCTCTCTCTAAGCTAAACGCTCCCGAATTTCAGCCTAACAGCTACAACTCTAACGGCCTCTAGGAACTACCGAAATGGCGCGTGAGCGGTAGGCATCTCTAGGTCACCGGACCAATCCCAACAAGGGCACTTGGATAATAGCCACAAAACCCACCAAGAATCGCCCACTAATTCATCCAACAACTCTGTGAATTCGCGAAACACTGAGGCGATGAACATCGCGATTTCTGAGAGAGAACTAGATGGGACTCAAAAAATTATTTCCCCAAATTTCAACAGGTTGAATCAAGTGAGTTTATCCTGCCAATCGCGAGAACTGATGAGGAGATTTCTTGGCGAATCGCTTGAGGCACGCCTTCAAATTTGAGTATCTTCCTTGCAAATTCGAGGAGAATTGAGCACTGGAGATTTCTCACCAGGTGAAGAGGTACATCTCACTGAAATTTCAAGCAATTTGGACGGTCGAATCGCCAGTGAGAAAGATTCTGGTGGAGGAGCAGTCGCCAACGTGAATAATGGTGGTGGTGCATCTAGAGGGAATCGCCATACTGATAAGGAGGCCCATCTTATTGATATATCCATAAATTCAACTCAAGAACAAATTCAGGAGGAAATTTCAGACACTTTGGTTAGGAATCAGGCACAACATACCAACAACCATCAATCGGAAATTCCAGAACCTCCACACAAGCATGGAACCAACCAAGAAGGGACCTCTTCCCATAACCATGTAGATTCGATGGTAAGAAACAAGCTGAACATAAAATTGATGATTAGGGAATTGAAATCCAGTCTCAAGAATAGGATCAAAGAGCAAAACAAGTACAAAATGGTCACCAAGTTAATGCTGATCCTAAAGCTGTGGAGGTGGTTGATAGGGAAAGTTTCTCTCAATTCTCCTTTGGAGTTCAACCCATTGATACAACTCCAAACAATGAGGGACAAAAAAGTTCAGGTGAGCAAGTCAATCCTAATAATACTTTTGATACTAACCAAATGCAGGTACAACAAACAACAGGCAGCAGCTCACAAGGCAAAGCCTCAACTGTCGAAGGAGCTCATTCAGGTAAATTCACTAACTTGACTCATGATGACAATGTTGTAATTCTGAGTGCTAATGAGGCCCAACTACAAACGATTACAAAGGGGCATAAGGATGGTAAATTGAGTGAACAGGAACAGGGGAGGAGGGACATTATTTCCCATCAATAGGTTAGCAAGAATCAGGCCAATGGGAATGAGAAATTGGGGTAAGTTCAACAGTATAAACAAGGAGAGAAACCTGATCCTAATAGTTATCACAATGTTTTCTCGAAAATTTCCTCCAATTTTGAGAAACAGACCCCCCAGAACCAACAAAGTCAGCAAAACCAATCCATTGGTGAAACCAATCACACCAACAATCAAAATACTAAAAAGAATCAAACTACTGAACCTGCACTCTACACTATAATCCAAACCCTGGCTACAATACTTAGGCAAAACCATGCTAAGTGTGAAGCTTCCATTGAATTAGTGCCTGCCAAATACACATCCAAACAAGGCTTACCAACTGTCATTTATGATATGGATGATTTCATGACAAAGTTGACTGTGGATTGCAAATACACTTTGGTAGGTAAATTCAGTAACATCATGCCTAAGGTGGAACTCCATTAGAAAGAGTTTCATCATGCAAACTCAACTGACTTGAGGGGCCAACATAGTTCACTATAATGCTAGGCATGTGTTTATTGACTTGGAAAATGAACTGGACTATAACATAGTGTGGACTCAAGAAAGAATGACCATTGAGGGTAAACTGATCAGAATACAGGCCTGGACACCTAACTTTAGACCTGATGAAGAAACTCCTATTGTTCCTATATAGGTATTACTTCTAGGATTTCCATGGCATTGCTTTAAGAAAGAGTTTATAACACCCCATCTATCTTCCATAGGCAAAGTCTTGTTCCTGGAGTCAGCTTCAATAAAAAGAACCAGAGCTATAGGAAGATGACAAGCTATTGAATATGAAAGTGTCCCCTCCTACTGTGATTACTGCAGACATCAAGGTCACATGGTACATGAGTGCCACTTCAAAATGAGGGATGAGGAACTCAAGAAAAGGAAAGACTTGGAAGCTGAGACAAAAGACATAAACAAAAGTGCCCAGGTGAAAAAAGGGAATGACAACAAACAGACCAAGACAAAGGAAAAAGAAGAAGAACACACCCAAGGCAACATGGAAGGTAATCACCAAAGACAGCAACAGCAATAAAGGGAAGAAGAATGGCCAGTGCACAGAAAGAAAAACTATAAACAGCATGAGGAGAAAATCCAGAAATCAGCATGGAGCCCAACCTTACCACAAAACAGGATGACAAAGGAGCACCAACAAGGCACAACACAACAAGCAAGTATAACAATTAATTCTAATAACAACTACTTTAATAGCTTGACTATGCAGGAACAACAAAATGAAGATAGGGAAGATCCTACCAGCAATGGAAGGACACTGACAAGGAACACAAGACAGGTATGAAACAGACCATAACCAGAAAACACAAGTTCTACAAAAGGGAAACAAGGAAAGAAACAAGAGCATAGGTATTTACTCTATGCTCCCAATTCCCACAAACCCCAATAATCTTTCCCTTGATTGTATGGTTGAAGTTGAAGGAGGGATGGATGGGGGAAGTTAGGAGAAACACACTAACTTGCAGGAAGGGGGTGTCCAAAGAGGGGAATTTGCCTCATGTTCTGCATGAGGGTATACACATTGACCATAGTTCAGACCATAGAGCCTCTGCTACCACTAAAGCTCAGCAATATAATCCACAATCTCAACAAATACGACAGAAAAATCAATCAGGGGTACAAAATCAAGCAATCACAGAAAATGACAAGGAAAAACAGCAGGTTGAGGAAAGAACAGTTGATAATCAGAACAAGGGAGCAATGGCAAAGGATATGGAAAACAAAACAAGTACTAGTAACCAAGGAATTACTCCCAAGACCAAAAACAAACCTAGCAAGAAAAAGACAGAAGCAGTAAAAAAGAGATAGAACAAGCAGCAAGAGAGTGGTCAACCAAGGGAACAAAAGAATGAAGAATTGTGCAAAAAGTTTATTATGGTGGATGATCAGTAGGGTATGGATATTACTCCCCTCCAGACTCACTATATGACTCCTCCTTGTAATGTTCCTTCTGATAAAAGGCATTATACCTGTCAAACCAACAGTGTTCCAGTTATTGATGAATATGCTGTAGATAACTCTGAGGATGAAGTAGATGAGGATAACCAGTCTTTACAGATCCTGATGATGATGATGAGACTTGTGAATTATTGATCAAAGCATTTAGTCCCCATAAAGATCAAAGTATGGAGGCTGAAATTCAACAGGTGACTAGAAACCAAGGTCTATCTCCAAGGGGCTTTCATCATGACAAATTCCATTTCAAAAATCAAGACATCAATATTGTCACTTCAGGAAGACCAAATACCAATCTCTTTACTTCCAAATCTCCCCAATGATCACTACTCTTATATGGAATGTAAGGGGGATTAACACCCAGGGTGTTATGGAAAGACTCAAAATACTTAAGAAGATGCATCATATCTCTATAATGGCAATCCTAGAACATTTTTCAGATATTATTCAAGTTCAGAGTTTTAAGCATCAACTTACTATGAACCATGCTATAAGTAACTGCAATGGCAAGATCTGGCTGTTTTGGAATCTAGATGTAGACTGCAGTATGGTAGAAGAGGATGAGCAGCAAATCACATGTGAATTTACTCATAATGAACTGCAGACCATGTTCACTAATAACTTTGTTTATGCCAAGTGCAAGGACCATCTTAGAAGACCTCTCTGGGATAGAACAAATCTTGCTTCTACTAGAACCAGCTCCCCTTGGTGTGCAGTAGGTGACTATAATATGATTACTTCTATTGATGAGAAGCTGGGAGGGTACCCTACAATATGAGGAAAAGTCTGGAATTCATTGCTGTGATTGAAGCTTGTGGCCTTAAGGACCTTGGTTTCAGTGGTTAGAAATTCACCTGGTCTAACTATAGAGACATACACAGCAGGGTGTGGAAGAGATTAGACAGAGCTATGGTAAATGATTCTTGGCTGGAAAATATGCCTCTAACCACCATCATTCACCTTCCCTCAGTAGGATCAGACCATTGTCTTCTTTTAATGGAAATGAATGCTAGAAGGGAGGATCATATTAAATATTTCAAGTTTCTCAATTGTTGGGCTGACCAAACTAAGTTCCTTGATATTGTTCAAGCTTGTTGGGATAGGGAGCTGGAGGGAAACATCGCGTGGAAGTTTCATCAGAAGCTCAAAAGGCAGGCCTGTACTCTTAGTGCTTGGTCTAAGGGAGAATTTGGTGACATTTTTACCCAAGTCAAGGAGTATAAAAACAGAGTTAAAGTTTCTGAAGAAGTTTTCATACAAACAACACAGAGGAGAACAGAACTGTCCTACATAAGCTCAATGCTGAATACATCATATTCTTGAAGTTGGAGGAGTCCATCCTGAAGCAAAAAACTCAACTCCAATGGTATAAAGAAGTGATAGCAACACCAAGTATTTTCATTCCTTAATAAGAGGGAGAAGGAGGAGATTACTTATACACAGAATTTTAAAAGATGATGGGGAGTGGATACAAGGAGATGGGAATATTGCAGAGGGAAGCTTGTGATCATTTCCAGAAAATCTTTATAGGGGAGGACAAGTTCATCAATGAAGGGCCCTTTGACTGTATTCCCAGAATGCTTAATCAAGATCACAATGCCATGCTAACTACCATACCTACTATGGATGAATTAAAAGAAGTGGTTTTTTCTATGAACCCCAATTCTGCAACAGGTCCAGATGGCATGAATGGTTGTTTCTTTCAGAAGTGCTGGTAGATTATCAAGCATGACTTGCTAGATGTCATCCTGGCTTTCTTCAGTGGGTAAATGATTCCCAAGTATTTCTCTCATTCTTGTATTGTGATGCTTCCCAAAGTGAACAATCCAAATAAGATTTATGAATTCAGGCCCATCAATCTCAGTAATTTCACTAGCAAATATCATTTATAAACTTCACTAGCAACCAGATTTCTCTTAATCAATCAAGCTTTGTCAAGGGTAGAAGCATTTTCAGAAAATATCATGCTAGCTCAAGAGATTTTTCATCAAATTAAGAAGCCTAATATTGGGAGCAATGTGGTCGTTAAATTGGACATGCCAAAGGCTTATGATAGGGTCTCTTGGTCTTATGTCTAGTTCTTAGGAAAATGGGTTTTGATGAGGTCTTCATTGACATGGTGTGGAGGATCATGGCAAATAATTGGTACTCAATTATTGTTAATGGGAAAAGGTATGGTTTCTTTCAATCTACGAAAGATCTGAAACAAGGTGATCCCCTTTCACCTGCCCTATTTATTTTAGGGGCTGAGGTCCTTTCTAGATCATTGAATAGAATTCACAGCAACCCTGATTACCATGGTTTCTTTATGGAGATGAGAGTCCCCCAAGTTAATCATCTTAGTTTTGTAGATGATATCATCTTTTTTAATTCTGGAAGGAAAAAGTCTCTTGAAATGATTATGCATACTCTGAGTATCTATGAGGAGACTTCTGGACAGTTAGTGAACAAAGATAAAAGTCATTTTATGGTCCATTCTAATGCCTTCAACAGCACTAGGGACATGATTAAGAGGCTTACTGGTTTCAAAAAGAAGGAGGGTCCTACTACTTACCTTGGATGCCCCCTGTACATTGGTAGGCCTAAAAACATTTATTTTTCTGATCTCATCAACAAACTGGTTAACAAAATTACAGTTTGGAAGGCAAAGATCTTGAGCTATGGAGGCAGAAATACCTTAGTCAAGCATGTGTTTCAATATAAGCAATGGTGGATCTTTAGATCAAAACACACTCTTTGGGGGGAATTTTTGAGAGCTAAATATTGTCAGAGATCAAATCCTATCAGCAAGAAATAAGACACTGGTGAGTCCCTCACCTTGAAACACTTAATGCATAACAAATTGAAGAATGAAGAACACATACACTGGAAAATCAACTCTGGAACTTGTTCTTTCTGGTGGGAAAATTGGCTAGGAGTTTAGCTAATTTTTCTAATAAAAGTAACAGGTTCAACAGTAGTACAATGGCTGACTTCCTGATTAAGGGCCAATGGAATATGGAGATGGTGATACAGCAGGCCCCTCACACTATGGTAGCTAGCATCCTTGATACCCACTTTCAATACCAACAAGGAATCCCTGATCAAGCAGTGTGGAAACTTAATTCTGATGGAAACTTCACCTGTTCCTCTGCTTGGAATGATCTCAGGGAAAAAAGGATCAAGACTCAGTTTTATGCCTTTATTTGGTATAAAAACTTTCCTTTTAAATGTTCCTTTTTACTGTGGAGGACATTAAAGGGCAACTTATCTACTAATGGAAAAATTACTAGCTTTGGCAATGATCTGGCAGCATACTTTTGTTGTGACAGACTAGGCTGGGACAATATCGACCACATCTTCAACACTGGCCACTTTGCAACACATGTATGGAGGTATTTTGCTGTGCATGTTGGGATCAATACAGGTCACACACCCCTTACTCACCTAATCATGAGATGGAGGTCGACCAAGTACAACAATGAAGCTCACAAGTTAATTCTCCAAGCTACTCCTATATGCATTTGTTGGAATATATGGAAAAGCAGGTGTGCTAGGAAATGTGGAGGAAAACAGTCCAATGCCTCTAGAGTTAAGTATGCAGTCTACAAAGACAATTACAAGCTTATGACTAACACTTTCCCATACATCAAATGGTCTTTGAATTGGAAAGATTTGATACAAAGGTGCTTATGGTGTCGTGGCAAAGACCCCATGAACAATGGGTGAAATTAAATACAAATTTAGTGCTTTAAGCAACGCTAGAAGAAGAGGTGTAGGAGGTATTATCAGAGAACACAATGGAGAAATGGTCTTAGCTTTTACTACCCCACTGGGAGAAGGAACTAATAACCAAGCTGAAGTAGGAGCAGCCATATTTGGCATGACCTGATTATTTCAAATAGGTTATAGGACTGTCATTTTGGAGGTGGATTCGCAGTTATTGGTGGACTGGGTCATGCTCAAAGCTAAGCCTCCATGGAGTATTAACACACAGGTACAACAACTTCAAGAGCTCAATAGACAAATTCACAACTTTAGGTGTAAACATACCTTCAGAGAAGCTAATTTAGTTGCCGATTCTCTATCAAAGCAAAGTCACAAGATCACAAGTCCTCAAATATATTGCAGCACTCAACAATTACCAAAGGAAGCAAGAGCCTGCTACCAACTAGACATGCTTGAGATGGCAATTTTCAGGAAAAGGAAAATCAAGAAGATCAAAGTACCCCCCTAAGTGTGGGTCCTCCCCCCCCCCCCCTTTCAACCTAGCTATGGTTTAAAATTATAGCTCTTTTGAATAGGTATAGATTTTTTATCCTTTTATTGTAAGGGGATAGTCTCCCTTATTTATATTTCCTAGGTTCTTTGTATCGAGAGGAGTCCTCTCTTTTAGATGCTTAGTTTCTAGGTTTCCTTTTTACTATGGGGATCAGTTGACTATCCGTAGTCGGAAGGTTGATTGATGAACCACCATAGGATCGGAGGTTAGGTTTATGTCCCCCTCCTTGTACTTATTTTGTTTTATTTATGCTAAGGCCTGGGGGTGTTGCTAAGCCCCTGACCCCACCAAGGGTCATTAGAAAAAAACCCTAAACCCTAAATGCTAATCCCTAAACTCTAAACCCTAATCCCCAACCCTAAACCCTAAACCCTAATCCTAAAATCTAAACTTAAACCCTAAACCCTAAACCCAAAATCCTAAATTCTAAACCCTAAATCCAAAACCCTAAACTCTAAACCCTAAACCCTAAACACTAAACCCTAAACCCTAAATCCTAAACTGATGTAATTCTCACAAGAAGAATCACAATAATCAGCGGAAAATAAGAAAGATAGAAGAAGATACAGAAGATAAGAAACAATTGGCAACTAAAGGATGTATTAAATCCAATAACCTCCAATCTAGATCCTAAAAGCACCTAATCTAGATAAATAGATGGACACAACAAGAAGAAACAAAGAGCAACCTATGGGTTTATTAAACCCAAAGACCTCACTTCGTTAATCCAATAAAACACACCTAACTCTTACGAAGACTTCAAGGAAATCGATATCCCAAGCAACCCCCGTTTCTAAACAAGGATCAATAAAAGCTTACCAAGCTTTCAAACACTAACACAAGGAGTTTAGGTTTACAACCACAATATTCAAAATCAGTCTGACCTAAAATGAACCCTAAGACATCTATTTATAGTATTAGACATTATTACATAGATGGGCCCAAAAGTGACCCGAAATTAGCTCGCCCAATCCTTTTGGCGAGTCGCCGATCAATCGGTGATGTGCACTGCTCCTCCCTTGATGGCTACTGTAACTTTCAGCAATCCTAGAACCCTTGCCAAAGGGCTTTGGCGAGTCGCCGAAGTGTCTTTCAGCTCACCAAATAGAGCACATTCTTCACTTGCTCCTCCTTGCTTCGTTAGGCCTCCCACACTCCAAGCTATCATCCAAGCATGGTGTTGCCCAACTGGGAGCTCCTTGTGAACACTCCATCAAAGCATTGAAGTTCGTGAATGGATAGTCTTGATGTAATCCATTTTACATCATTCTCCCCTTCTTGAAAAGGATTCTTCCTTGAATCTATACCTTGCAACACCCTAGGGGAGAAAACAAGAACAAGATCTCATGGCATGAGGGTTAGCGTTAGCAATAACAATTTCATCACCATGCGAAGGATGCACAAACTTAACACATAACCAAGCATCACAAATATTAACCAAGGGTTTGTAACCCATCAAAGCAATAGATACTTGGCCACTGAAGAAACTTAGAAAAAGGGGTAGAGGGTAGGACCCAATACACTTAAACAACTTCATATGTAAGCCCTCATTGGTTCAACATTCAACACAAGCACAAGGCCTCCCTTATGTCAAGTAGCACATGAACACTCTCATACCTAAGTGCAAAGGCACAAGTAGTGTTGACCCAAATTAAGACCCCATCCAATGCACTAGATAACATTAAGAGAATAATTATTCCCAATTTATGAGCAGGTTCAAGTACATAAGTATCCCCCACCCAAATTGGTAAACATACCTCATTCAAGCACATTGAATCAAGTAATAACACCATGGAATAATCATGCAATTGACAAATGGTGTTACTACCACACTCAGCACACTTAAAGACGATACCGGGGCCAAATAGAAAAGGATTGCATAGCATCAAGTCAAGGAGACTCTCATTTGCACAATTTATACCACTACTAACATAAAATATGCTACCCACACAAGCATGAGTATCACCATATGGAAGTAGATAGGATTGAGTCCTCGAAACTAAACCTTGTAAAACCATATAGATCATAACCAAGAATCTTATCCTCTTAGCATGAGGGGTAGTGCAGAGGTTAGCATTAAAAGAAATTAACCAAGGAGACTCAAACTGAAGGCACAACTAAACAACCTTTATTGCCATGGCTATTAACCCACTAATGGAGAGCAAGAAAAATGGTCATTCTTCTCAACAACAAGGGAATACCACCCAAAAGATGATACTCCCACCAGTTCAAATGCCTTCAAGCATCCATCGGGATCAAAAGGATAGGGGGTCCGCAGAGTCATACAAACAAGTGTAGACTTCAAGGATACCTTGATACATATGCAATGCACATTTAATCCAACTAGGGATTTCATCATTTGCAAAGAGATAGTAAATGAAGGTACATGCTTCACCTTCCACTGGCAAATATCTCCTACCCCCATAAAATACACAGTCAACAAGATCATGCTCGGGGTAAGAAATAGGAAAGAGGTTTAGGAAGCTATCCTTCCCCATACACAATGTAGGCTCTTCAAGTGGATGTTAAAACTCAAAAAGAGCTTTCCTACTGTTGACACCCAATTTTGATCGACCTTTAACCATTTTCGGGATTGTTATTGATTAAATACATATTTTAAAACACATTTCAAAATTTAAATTTTAATTAATTTTGTTTAAAATTGATATGTTTAGTATGCATGATTTTCAAAGTTGTTGTATTTATTATCAAAAATTATTGTGATAAATTATATTTACCAATAGTTAAACTTGAAACTTTACTTTACATAGTTATTTTTTAAATATTAAATATATTTAATTGAATAGCATTCTCTTAATTTTCCTCCATTTATTTAAATTTCAGCCTATTCTATTCAAATTTATTTCAATTCTAGCCTTTTCTTATTCAAGTCATTGCAATTCTAGCCATTCTTATTTCATTTTTTATTTCAATTATAGCAACTTTATTTCAATTCTAGCCAAATTTTATTTCAATCTTGGTCATTCCTATTCAACTCTCAAAAGACCCATCTTTAAATCTCAACCGTCCGTCCTTTAATTAAAATTTAAGATTGAATCTCGATCGTACATATCATCCAAATCAACGGATGAGATCGATCCTTTTTCTTTCCCATTTTATACCTAGAAGACCCCCAAACCCTAAAAGTTTTCATTCTTCTCCTCTTATCCTCTTTAAATCCACCGCTCCTCCTCCTTCCTCCCTCTTCAAATCGCCGCCTCCGGCGAGAGTTGACACCCTTCCTCCTCTTCTCTTCCCCACCCCCACCGTTCCTCTTCTCCCCTCTAGATGCGGCTATGAATAGCCAACGAGAAACAACAGCGCTGGCCAGAAGCGGGCCACTAGCAGCTCCAGCCGGCGACAACAGCAGCAATGCGAGGCCACCGACGATCAATCAACTCCGACCAGCAGCAATCGGCAGAACCAGCGACTTCAGCAAGCAGTCGCGAGCAACCAGGCAACGCCACCTCTCTCTTCTCTTTCCCCTCTCCCGTCTCCCCTCTGTTCTCCCCTCTCTTCTCTTTTCTTCTTTTCAGGTGAGGAGCCGACGAGCAATGACGCAAGCAGCAGCGGGGACAGCAGCTCTGTCCGGCAGCACCTGCGCCGTTCGTCTTTTCGTCCCTCTCCCTTCTTCCTTCTCTTCTCTTTTCTTGTTTTCAGGCGAGGCCAGCGGTAAAGAACCAGCAGCAATAACTACTCCAGCCAACAGCCGCTGGCGACAACACCCAGCTCCAACAGCCGGCGAAAGCAACCAGAAATAACAGCAACCACGGGACCACCAGTAGCGCCGACGACGAGTAAATAGCAAAAACATCAATAATATTAGAACCCGACTGACGAAACAAAGATGGATCTGTTAAGATTCGTCCAGGTTTGTTATTGTTTGGTTTTATTTATTTGATCTCTTAGCATGACTAGTGAAGTCAAACGACATGCATCCTGCTTAAAGTTTGTTAATCTTCTGAGATTTGTTCATTTTTTTTTAGTTTCACTATGATCTAGGTCGAAATCGATTTGAATGTCTTGTTAGAATTTCATTGCTCTTTTGGAATGTGCTCATATTGGAGAATGTGATTAAATGTTCATATGCTTTGGACTTTTATGTTGGTATAGTTTTGACTTCCGTTAAATGTGATTGTTGATTCCTACTCGCCTCGTGTTTAGTTTTCATGGTACTGATCCTCTATTTTAAAACCCAATGAATGTCTTCCTTAAATACTTGCTAATCACTCTTAATTAACTTGCAATATGGACTGATTTGATACTTTGGTTTGACAATTGATTTCTTAATTAGAATAACTTTTGAATGGAGCTTGCCCCAATTTAAATAAGTCACATTCTATTGCTGCTGATTTTATGTTGATTGGTATCTTAGAATGGGGTCCAGTTATTTTCTTATGGTAAATTTGTCAAAGAAATTTTATTGGGTGTAGTAATATCTTAATTGATTTCTTTATTATAGTTTTGGACAGGTGTGATGGGGGAAAATTGCTATAATTTTGGCTCACTAATGGGCTATCCCCAATTCTCCTTTTCCCTAAAATAATATTTTCTATGTATTAATTGTGCATAATTTTAACTTGCCATTTAACTCTTGCTTAATTATGGTTGATGGATTTTCCTACTTGTTTTTTTTTTTCTCCCGTGAGATTGTGGCTGATTTTATTTACCTTATTAAATTTAGGCAGATTTCTTGTTTTATATTCGGTAAATAAGGTGAAAGAGTAAAAAAAAGGATATCACTGATTTTGTTGTGATTTAATTGTGCTGTGAATAAGGAAGAGTAATATTTAATTGATGCCTTGATTTATTTTCTTCCCTTATCATATGATTCTCCTCTACTATAAATAATCAGACTTCAACACTTCTAACACTCACTAAAAAGGAGGCTGATAGACTTTCACAATAAAATATATTCTTTGCTCTCTAAAGTAATTTTCGGAATTCTAAGGACTTCTCCACTTTGTTTGTTGTGTTCGGCTCTAATAGTGTGGAATCAACTTGTCTTCACTGCTGATTATTATTTTACTGCTTAATCGATTAGTATCCTTCATATGTGTGTTTAATTAGTGGCTTTCACATAGGTATTTAATTCGCGCATCTTTAGTTACTTAATGGTATGCATAAGTCCAAAATGGACATTGATAAATAAAAGGAAGCATCCAAGTCAGTTTTCACTCTCTCGCCGCTCCGTGTGATATTATATTTGTCATTACGCTTTATTTGTCTAAATGTTTGTTTTGCTGAAAGTGTATAAAATAACATGTGCTTTGTTGAATCTGTCTGTTTAAATGCTATTGGTTTTACTATATTATTTTGCTCTCTCTATGCCATAAATATTTGTCCATATCACTTTAACAGGTTTGGACTTGATTTCAAGTTCGAAGAGTCGCCAGAGATGGGTCTGTCTAACGAGATTTAAATTTTTTTCGTGTTTATATTTGTATTATTTATTCGGTATTGTAATAATTTTTGTAGTAACTCTATATATATAATATATATTTAGGGATCGTCTAAAGGGGGAGGGATATGCGTGCTACTTGTTTTTTTTTTCTTTGTTTGTTTTTACTATGGTTGCTTTAAAATGGGTTCAGCTATTTAATTCCAGATTATATTCATCTCAACATGCTAATAATTCGGACCTAAGGGAATCTAATATGTCAATAGGTGCCAAATCAATCTTAGTTAATTGCCAGCATTATTTAAGAAATATTAGGTAGCAATCTGCTTAGAATTGATGTTAAATTTGTCAATGTGTTAACTAATAAATTCATTTAATCTAACTTTAATGGTGAATACATGTCAATAAATTCAGATCACTAGATTTCATGTCTATAGACTTTCAATCTGGTATTAATATGTTTTTCTTTAGTTAGAACTTCTGTTTCAGTTTTGATCTTCATTTTAGCATGGCTAATTAGTTAGACGTTGGAATAATTACTTCCTTTTAAGTGGATCTTATTGGATTAAGTATGCAACTGCATGCATAGACATCATGCTTATAGGTTTTAAACAATTTTATACTTGAAATTATGCATATTAGGTCACTAATAATGTTCAGCATGTTCCACTTAGAAATCATAATCAATATTTATCTTGACTTGGCTTACTATTTGAGATTTAGAAATTCATGCCTATAGTTTCTTGAATTTTATTATATCTTTAAGTGTATCTATAGTTCTGGATATTAATTTCAGCATGTTTATCTATATATCACGTCCTTAGGCCTTAACTAATAGCCTCAATAATAAAACAGCCTGTTAAAATCACCCTTCTAATATGTTAAATAACCAAAGTTGTTGTTTGCATATTTATGCTCACTTGTCAAATAATTTCTGCAACACAAATATTCTGGCCATTTTAAAATAAAATAGTTATTGTTTTCAGCATGTTGTAGCCATTTTAAAATATGCATAAACTGATCTGCTTCAGCATACCCCGATTCCCTTTTAAAATAATCTATCTTAATTAAAGTTATCTAAATTTTTTTTTTCATGAATGTTGTCCGTCTTCTTTTAAAAATTAAATCAATAGTTATTCTGCTATAATAATATATTCTGCATCTTTTGAAACCAATCAGAATCTAAATAACTTCTTGTAATAATTAGCTGCCTCTGCTAAAATCTGTTAAATAATTATCTGCAGTCTTTAATTGTCTATTAATAATCATGCCGGTCTAATTTTGTTGTTGTCTTAATGTTTGTTTATTTGGTATGCTCACACTTGGCATACAATTTTTTTCACTAATTATATGTGTTTGCTAGCACGTTAATAACTAACCCAGAGGCCATTATGAGACTTTATTTGCTAAATGATCGTCCAATTTGTATGATTTGGTGTCTAGGTGGGCCTATTAGGATTTTATTTTGTCTAAATCAGCCCATAGTAGTCCAATGCCTCTTGGACATTAAGCAGGGACGCTAGACACATTTTAAGACGAAAGCATGCGGTGGTGGGGTAGGGGTAGTTTAGGCCCTATGGATATGATGACATCGACTCAGGCTTAAGTGACAAACTTTGGTTTTTTCTGTCCCTACACGAAAGCCTATCGAAAAAAAAAAAAGTCGAGTGCTGATCCATAAAAGTCCTTTGGAGTCTCCCTTTCCTTTTTACCCCTTTTTTGTGTTTAATTATAATTATTTGGGATAGTTTAATAAAAAATAAATCTGATTATCCTATTTACTTGTGCATTTTCTGTCTTCTTTCTTATCTCCTTATTAATTGTTTAATACTTATTTTCTTATTATGTCTTCACCTAGTCGTGCATGCATAGGTGATTAATGAAAAAATAAAATAAAATAAAATGATATTAATTGTTAAATATTATACTCGTTAGGTGGCGACTCTTCATCTACCCGAAACCCAAAAGAGTTGTTAGGTCGTGCACCAAAACCCATTTTGAGAAAATCGGGGTGCAACACCTGCATAGGGAAAAGAATTAACAATGTCAACCACCATTTGCTTTCCATTTCGACCAAACATTCCCACACAAATGCTACAATTCAGCTCACTACTGGGGGTCAAATGGAAAGGCAGGCCATGTACTAGGATCAACTGCACATCCATTTACCAAGTTGGCACTCTTTCCTTTAAACAATATACTCCACTTAACAGAATGAGCTTCATCATATGTAAACAAGTAATAGAGAAAGGTGTCTTGCAAATCAACCTCATCTAGGGTTCATGTGTATGACTACCAATAGGCTCAAAATCATTGGTCATACTATCGAGGAGTGAAACACACCAAGAAGAACAAGTAACGAAAAAACACATACCACCTTCCTCCTCATTGCATTCCTTCCCCATAAGAGTACTCTCATCTTCCAAGAAGAGATTTCCATCTTTGGGAGGGAAAGCCTCACATCATAGTAGGTTACTATACAAGTATAACTATCAAGAACTATACTGCTCTCAAGCTTCACACCACTAGGTACTTCACTAGGACTGATTTCATCATGTTCAAAAAGGATATTGAACTTAAAGAGGAATGATCAACCACTAGGGAAGAATTAGAACATGCAGGTTCACCCTTAAAAAGACACATATAAAATCTTTCGAAGCATTTTTAAGCACATGATCTCTATGAGAAAAGCAAATAATTGGATCAGCCATAAAATACATGCTCAAAGAGTCACTCCTAATCAAATGATCAATATTTTCATTAGTACCACCAACTTGAGGTTTCTTAATTACATTACATGAACCCTCAACTAGTGAACTACACTCACAATCAGGTTGATCAATATAATTATCCTAAGTTAATGAACTTTCATTCAAAGCACAAGTGTCAACACTAGGTGGACACATATTGATCTTGCTAGAAGAATCAACTCGATCATCAATATGATCAACTAGTGTATCCACACTCTCAACAAGCACATTATCAGCACATGGTAAAGAATCAATAATAGGCTCACATAAAGACAAGCTAACATTCACACTTTGTTCATTTGCAATGGTAAAAGTGCTAAGTTTAGCTATTGTACCTTGATGCCCGCAAGAAATATCTTCTTCACCTTGGATGTAGGGACATTCCCTAAATGCATCCATCACTCCTTCGACCGTAGGCTCTTTGGATGGAACTTGTGTTCCTCCATTCATCATGCTTGTACCTACATAAGAATCCTTACATAGTGAAGGATAAACAACAGGGTTAGGTTGAGATTGTGGCACCCTATTCGAAGGAGTGTTCTATCTCTCCTCCGTTCCTGACAGCCTACCCTCCACGGAGGCAATTCGTTCTTTTATGTTCACCATTCTCCAACTCATATCAGCAATTGCCTCTATTACGGATTCCAGGGTAACCTTCCCCTTAAGTGGGACATTTCCAGTGGCCATGGTACCTAACAATTAAGACAACTGAACAAAACAGCAAAAAACGTTAGCATTAGTTAAATAAACTCATAATCAATCGTGTTTGCACACCTTTGATTGCCTCTCAAATTGGCGTGGCTAATATTGAAGATTGCTTATACTCGGTTGATCACAAATTCTCAATTTCTACTCCTGGCCGGAGTGGATTTTTGTTTAAAGAAAAATGGACAACTCAATTAATGCAAACGAACTTGAGTCAAGAATTAACTACGAAGTAAAACGAAAAAAGCACTGAAAGAAAAGCATTACAAAAAAGTGAATTTCAAGAACCAATAGCCAACAAGTAGGTAATTACAAATTGACAATCAGTTTAGGAATCTTGACAGCGAACTAGAATCAAAAAGAAAGAGAAAACTAGGATTTAGAACCTGAGATTAGAAAGGGTCATAACACGCGTTTCTGATAGTCAAATGGCCTTTTTTCTTCACCTAACGTGAAGTTCAGCTCGCCAACTTGAAGATAGACCCGTGAAACTTGACAATAGAACAAGGCAACTTGGCGATCTGGATGAAATTTTGGCGATGCACCAAGTGGATTCGGTGAACAGGGCTTAGCTCGCAGAAATTTCCAGTAGACCCCTCCAAAACGAGGTCAACTCTGCGGCCTAGCTTCCCAAAGGGTGAGGCGCTGAGTGGACTAGGCGAGCCAAGTCGGGTCTCGCCCAATGTCCCTTCACTGCAACTGAAAGACTCCGAAAAATTGAACCTTTGTGGTCCCCCCTACCTTAGGGCTTTAGTACTTACCCTTTTAGGTAAATTCCTTTTTTATAAACACTTCTAAACTTTTTTTTTCCCTCCTTTTTGGAATCAAACACCTTCTTTTCAAATATTCGCTTCCTTGAATGTTTGAATGTTCTTCAAGAACTTCAAGAACAAGATGAACCCAAAAACAAAACCCTTAAAGTTTTTGTCTCGAAATTTCACGAAAATCTAGGTGAATGCTCTCCTTGATGTGGGGAACAACACCCAATACTTTTTAGCTCGCATTCCAAACCGAAACCTTCAGATTTCAAAATTCATTTCCTTCTTTCTTCAAGTCATGAAGAGCACCATGAACATGAAGAACACCCAATTTTCAAACCCAATGGATTTCTAATCCGTTTTCACCCAAATTTCTGCTATGATCTCCTAAGGATGTAGAGATCAAACCCCAATACCCAATAGTCTCCAATTTTGATGCAATACAGATTACATCAAGAACATTTACTAGAAGCGAAGCTCAAGACCTTCAAAGGATGCAAGGGTTATTAAAGAATATGGATGTGCTCGAGATGGTGTTAATGGGAAACAAGAACTTTCATGCCTTGAAAATTGCTGAAAAAGGGACTTTTGACGAGCAGGGCCCACTTGGCGCATCGCCCAAAGGGTTAGGCGATGGCTCCCAACCCACCTAATATTACAGAACGTGACCCAGGCTGAAGAAATGAAGGATTGCTCGCCTACCAGGTCCGCGCATTGCTGAGTCACTAGTCGAGCCCGACCCAGCTCGCCCTTTTGCCTTTCGGGTCACTTTTGGGCCTTCTATCCTAAACTCTATAAATAGGTGGTTAGGTTTCCTTTTAGAATAAGATTATTTTGAATGTTAAAAACTGAAAACTCGTGTTTGAGTGTTGAGAGCTTGGTAAAGCTTGTGTTGCCTTTTCTTAGAAACGTTGGTTGCTTGGGATATTGATTCCCTTAAGGTCATCGTAAGAGTTAGGTGCTTATTGTAGGATTAACGAATGGAGGTCATTGGTTTTTATAAACCCTTTGGTTGCTTTTTTTCCCCTCTCTTTGTGTCTATCTATTTATCTTTACTTTCCGTCTTTGATTTCCGTTATTTATCATCATTTCTCTTGTGAGAATTATATCATTTGGTATCATAGCCGAGTCTAGCTTTGTTTCTACGAATCTAGTCTTGGTGTTTTGTTTAAAAATATATGGTTATTTTCATTTTTGAGATTTTGCTGAAATGGGTTTCTTAGATCTGAGTGTTGTTTGAGTTTCTAAGGTTGGAATAGTATCCTCCAACTATATTTGAGTCTTGGGATGAGATTGGAAGGGGTTTGGAGCTTTATTGAAGAATCCACCATTGAAGAGTTGAAGAAACTTGAAGAAGACAAAGTGGGTTTTGAAATCTGAAGGTTTTGGCTTGGAATTGAAGTTCAAAAAGTGTTGGGTGTTGTTCCCCATATCAAGGAGAGCCTTCTCCTAAATTTTCGTGAAATTCCAAGACAATAATTTTAAGGGTTTTATTTTGGTGTTCATCTTGTTCTTCAAGTTCTTGAAGAACATTCATATCTTCAAGGAAGAGAATATTTGAAAAAGCAATTGTTTGATTCAAAAGGGCAAGAAAGAGAAAGAGTAAAGGTGTTTGTAAAAGGGAAATTACTAAAAGGGGTAAGTCCTAAAGGATAAAAGGACAAGAGCAGGGGGGGACCACCATATTTCAAATTTCAGAGCATTAAAGGAGGTGCACAGGGTCCATTGGGCAAGCAAACGTGTGCATCACCTAACCAATTGGCGCCTCACCCTTTCGGTAAGTTGCTCGCTGAATTTGCCACCCATTTGAGGGGGCTACTGGAATATTCGACGGAACCAAGCCTTTGTCATCAAGTCCCATCGGCGCATCACCGAGCTACCACCCCTATCACCGAGTTGTCTTGTCCATTTGCAGAGTTTGGCAAGTCCATCTTCAAGTTGGCGAGCCGAAATTCAACTTAGGCGAAGAAAACAGGTCATTTGGCAATCGAAAACTCTAGTTACTCCTAATCTCAGGTTTTGAATTCTTAGTTTCTTTTCAAAAGATTCTCAAACGTTTCCCAAGAATCCTAAACCAATTTTCAACTTGAAAATACTCTACTTGTTGGCCATTGGTTATTGAATTCACTTCTTTGTTTGTGCCTTTTCTTTTCGTGCTTTTTTTTTCTCGTTTTACTTCATAGATAATTCTTGATTTCCAGTCCGTTTGTTTAATCGTGTCGTCCGTTCTTCTTCAAACAAGAATCCATTCCGACCTAGAGTTGAAATTGGTACCTTGTGATCGACGATATATAATAATTGTCAATATTAGCCACGCCAATTGAGAGGCAATCAAAGGTGTGTAAACACGACTGATTGTGAGTTTGATTTATTTACACTAACGTTGTTTGCTTCTTGTTTTTGTGAGTTGTTTTAATATCAAGTACAATGGAGGCAGGAGGAGATACTCAAGCACCCGTCAGAGAAATTGCTTTGGCAACTTTGCTGGAAGCGTTGAACAGTGTGAGAGGTGATATAGCACGGATGGATGGTAGGATTGCTACGGTGGAAGGTCGAGTCAATTTCCAATAACTCTACACCACAAGCTACTTTTCGTGCTTCTACAAGTAGGAATGAACACACTCAGTCTCCTACTCTCACACCTGGAACCCTCCACCAAACCTTGCACCCAACATTTGTGCAATTGGGTTCAAATAGCAAAAGTACCCACCGACCATTCCATTTTCCGCTTAGTCAAAAAGCCCCACCAAATCAAAGCTATTCTTACCAAACAGCACCTAACCATAATATTCCCTAACCAAAGACCACAACAACAACCCAATCCTGCAAATGAGGTGAGGAATGATGAAGATCAAGGAGGTTATGAGGGTGAAGTTGAAGAAGCCCAATGGAATGAGTCACCAAGGAATTGACCAAGAGGTCAATTTTTTCAAGTTAGACCAAGAGGTAGATTGGGTCCAATGCCATTTGAAAGGAGGCAACATGGGAACCACCCTCAAGGTGGAGATCAATGGGATGTCAATGTCATTCAAGAATTTGGTCAAGAAGCTAGAGAAGGACATGGTAACCGTTATCAAAGGGGTTATTACTACCACAACGATCAAGGTGGCCATGGAGGCCAAGATGTTGGCATCAATTCTACCAAAACGACTCTTCCAACATTCAAAGGGGAATGCAATCCCGATGCCTACTTAGAGTGGAGTCGCAATGTAACCGAATTTTCAATGTGAATTAATTGGCGGAGGTCAAAAGTAGTTGCTATGCTATCGCCTAATTCGAGGGTATCCTGTCACATGGTGGGAATACATGAAGAGGTATTATTTAATTGTCCAAAAAGGTCATCCTCCACCATGGCCCGAGTTGAAAAGGTTGATGAGAGCTATGTATGTGCCGAAAAGATACCGCCAAGGATTACTTGGAAAATTGTATAACTTGAGGCAAGGAAGCAAAAGTTTTGAAACATATCATGACGAGTTTCTAAACATATTCATGAAGCTGTAATATAGGGAAATTGAAGAGCATGCCGTGATTTGCTTCAAGGTAGGGTTGAACAAAGATATTTCTTTAAGATGATCCTTCATAGGTTTTCTACTTTGAATGATGCCATTGAGGCCGCCCATCTAGATCTAGAATTAAAAGAGAAGAAGGTGGCTAAGTACAAGACTTCATCTTCTAATTCTTGGAGCAAGAACAAAAGGGGAGCTCAAACATCATCGGGTTGGAACAAGGGTTCGGATCATAAGAACCTTATGAGAAGAAGCCCTTCGAAGGAAACACTCTAAAGTACCCGGCTAGAGACAAAGGTATCACTGACCCAACCAATTTCCCTAAAGGTATTCAATGCCACAAGTGTAGGGGATGGGGTTGTATAATGCGTAAGTGTCCCAACCAGTTGATCGTTGTAGTGCAACGAGGAGAGGTATATCTCAATGTTGAGGAAGAGCCAACAGGTGAATGTGAGGAAGATCCTCAAGAAGAGGATGAGCATGAAGATGGGGAAGAAGAGGAACATGTAGAGGCAAAGAGCCAAGAAGAGGAGGAAAGAAAGAAGTTGAAGGGAAAGGGCCAAGTGTTGTTGGCTAATTACAAGGAGATAAGGGAGGAAATTGAGTCCGAGAGTTCTTTTATCCTTATTACTCATAAGGATCATGTGCAACAAACTAACTAATCTCATTCTTCTCTGTCCAATTCTATTTCCTTTCTTTTGCAGGAATATGAGGATCTCTTCCCAAAGGAGCTTCCAAGAGGATTGCCCTCTCTTCAGGGAATTGAGCACCAAATTGATTTCGTGCCGGGATAACAATAGCCAAACAAGTCGGCCTATCGAAGCAATCCGGAGGACACCAAGAAGTTACAAAGGCAAGTTGACGAACTCCTCAACAAAGGTTATGTGAAGGAAAGCATGAGTCCATGTGTCGTGCCGGTTCTGTTGGTTCCAAAGAAAGATCGGACATTGCGAATGTGTGTTGACTGCCGAGCTATCAATAAGATTACGGTAAAGTATCGTCATCCTATTCATAGGTTAGATGATATGCGTGATGAATTGAATGGCTCTTGTGTGTTTTAAAAGATTGATCTTAGGAGTGGTTATCGTCAAATCCGAATGAACCCCAGTGATGAATGGAAAACTGCATTCAAGATCAAGTTTGGTCTATATGAATGGTTGGGGCTGCCATTTGGTCTCACTAATGCTCCTAGTACCTTTATGAGTCTCATGAATCATGTGATGAAACCCTTTATAGGGAAATTTGTGGTTGTTTATTTTGATGATATCATGATTTATAGCAAGACCATGCATGATCATGTTGAGCATTTGAGATGTGTGTTTGATGTGCTTAGGAAGGAACAACTTTATGCTAATCTTGATAAGTGTTCATTTTATGTTGATGAAGTTGTCTTCTTGGGTTTTGTTGTGAGTTCAAGAGTGGTTGAAGTTGACGAGTCTAAAATTGATGCTATTAACGATTGGCCAATTCCAAAATCTATAAGTGGTACTCGAACCTTCCATGGGTTGGCAAGTTTTTATAGGCGATTTGTCTAAGGTTTTAGTACCATTGTAGCCCCCTTGATACAGGTAATCCGAAAGGATAAACCTTTTAAGTGGGGAGAGGAACAAGCGAAGGCTTTCGAGGCTTTAAAACCCATGCTTAGTTGCACTTCTTTATTGCAATTACCTGATTTTGATAAAACATTTGAAGTGGAATGTGATGCTAGTAAAGTAGGCATTGGAGCCGTCTTAATTCAAGACCAAAAGCCCATTGCTTATTTTAGTGAAAAGATAAAAGGTTCTACTTTGAATTATTCCACTTATGATCTTGACTTGTATGCCTTGATTAGGGCTTTAGGTAATTGGCAACACTACTTGTGGCCCAAAGAATTTGTCATTAGGACTGACCATGAGTCCCTAAAGCATATTTGGGCCCAAGGAAAGTTGAACAAGAGGCATGCCAATTGGATTGAATTCCTTGAAACTTTCCCTTATGTAATCCAATACAAAAAGGGAAAGGAAAGTGTGGTGGCTGATGCCTAGTCTAGAAAACATGTTTTGATAAATACCTTGTCTTCCAAATTGATTGGCTTTGAATGTTTAGAGGCATTGTATCCCAAGGATCCCGTGTTTGCTCAAATCTTCAAAGATTGTGAGGAATGGGAGAGGGAAAGGTGGATGAGGGATAGGTCTTCTACTCCTTATTCCAAGTTTGATGGTTTCTTGTTCAAAGGCAAGAGACTT
Source organism: Solanum bulbocastanum (assembly GCA_037074985.1). NCBI lineage: Eukaryota > Viridiplantae > Streptophyta > Magnoliopsida > Solanales > Solanaceae > Solanum > Solanum bulbocastanum. The sequence continues at coordinate 29,124,260 of CM073601.1, read as the reverse complement.
TGTGTGCCTATGAGCTCTTGGAGGGAACTATTTGTGAGGGAGGCACACAATGGGGGTTTAATGGGTCATTTTGGCATTGATAAAACTAGGGGAATTCTTGCGGAACAATTCTATTGTGCCTAAAATGCATAAAGATGTTGTTCGAATTTGTTGAATGTCAACGTGCTAAGTCACGCCTCCTTCCCCCATGGTTTATACACTCCACTCCCCACCCCTCAAAGACCTTGGCTCGATATTTCAATGGACTTTGTTTTGGGTCTGCCAAGGACCAAAAGAGGTTGAGATAGCATCTTTGTTGTTGATCGATTTTCAAAGGTGGCACATTTTATTCCATGTCATAAATGTGATGATGCTCCTAATGTAGCGTCTTTGTTTGTAGAGCATGTTGTGAAATTGCATGGAATTCCTCAAACCTGGTAAGTGATAAGGATCCAAAATTCCTTAGTCACTTTTGGAAGGAATTGTGGGGTAGACTTGGTACAAAGTTGTTGTTCTCAACTTCGTGTCACCCACAAACTGATGGCCAAACTGAGGTTGTGAATAGGACCTTGGGTTCTATGCTTCGTGCCATCGTTCATGGAACATTGGCCTCGTGGGAGGAACATTTGCATTTAGTTGAGTTTGCATATAATCGAGTTATTCATAGCACTATTGGCATGTCTCCATTTGAAGTGGTTTATGGTTTTAACCCCCTAACCCCTTTAGATCTCACTCCTCTTTTTCAAGATGCTGTGTTACGCTTAGATAGGGGTAAGCGAGCTGAAGCTATGAAAAAGCTTCATGAAACGGTGCGGCTGCGCTTGGAAAAGAAGAAACAAGAAGTAGAAAAAAGGGCTAACCAAGGCCATGAGCGAATTGTGTTTGAACCAGGAGATTGGGTGTGGGTACACTTTCATAAAGAGCGATTTCCTACTAATCGCAAGACAAAGCTGATGCCAAGAGGTGATGGACCATTTCCAGTGCTTGAGAGGCTCAACGACAATGCCTACAAGGTTGGCCTTCCTCCGGAGTATCAAGTACACAACACTTTCAATGTCTGTGACCTGTCAACTTTCCCAACTGTTGCGGATGATGATTCGTCGAATTTGAGGACAAATTCTTTTCAAGAAGGAGAGAATGATGCAATATAGATTACATCAAGACCATTTACTAGAAGCCAAGCTCAAGACTTTCAAAAGATGCAAGGGTTATTCATAAAGATGGAAGTGCTCGAGATGGTGTTGATGGCAAACTAGGACTTTCATGCCTTGAAAATTGCTGCAAAGGAGACTTTTGGCGAGCAGGGACCACTTGGCGCATCGCCCAAAGACTTAGGCGATGGCCCCCAGTCCGCCTAATATTATAGAACGTGACCCAAGCAGTATTGCTCGCCTACCAGGTCGGTGCATCGCCAAGTCACTAGGCGAGCCCGACATAACTCGCCCTTTTACCTTTTGGCTCACTATTGGGCCTTTTATCTTAAACTCTATAAATAGCTGGTTAGGTTTCCTTTTAGACTTAGATTGTTTTGAATGTTAAAAACTAAAAACTCATGTTTGAGTGTTGAGGGCTTGGTCAAGCTTTTGTTGCCCTTTGTTAGAAACGTTGGTTGCTTGGGATATTGATTCCCTTGAGGTCATCATAGGAGTTAGATGCTTATTGTAGGATTAACAAATCAAGGTCATTGGGTTTAATATACCCTTTGGTTCCTTTTTGTTTCCTCTTTTTGTGTCTATCTATTTATCATTACTTTCCGTCTTTGATACCTGCTGGTTATCATCGTTTCTCATGTGAGAATCGTATCACTAAACCCTAATCCAAAATCCAAACTCTAAACCCTAAACCCTAAACACTATCGCTTCCTATTTTTTCAATTTCTTCTCTCTCTAATTCTTCTCTTTAAGTGAATGCTCCCAACCTTAGGCCTAAAAGGCTACTTTCTAACAGCTAGCTGGGAACTGCCGGAATGGCACGTGACCCGCCGGCGGGAACCTTCAGGCCATCGGACCAGTCCCAAAAGGGGAGCCGGGACCATAGCAACGAAACCCACCCAGAATAACCTACTAATTCTTCCTACAGCTCTGTGAATTCGATAAGAAAGAAGCGGTGGATGTGAATTTGGAGAAGGAGCTAGATGGGAGTCAAACAATTATTTCCCTAGATAGCATGGAAGTGATTCATGAAAAATTGGTTAAGGGGAATGAATTTACTAATCAAGAGCTACAGCATATTAAAAATTCAAGATATTCTATCTTGCCAATCGAGAGATCAGAGGAGGTGAATTCTGCGCGAATTGCCGCAAATCGCCCGAGATGCGCCTCCAAATTCGAAATTCTTCCCAACAATTTCGAGGTGTTTTGAGCATTGTGGTTTGTTCTCCTACTGAAGAGCTACATCCCAATGAAACGCCGAGCAATTTGGACGGCCAAATCTCCGGGGACCAGAGTTCCGGCAATGCAAAAAATGTCGAAGTACGAAAGTTTGAAAAAGCTACTGAAGGTAATCGTCTTGAAGAAAATGCTCTTTGTATTATTGGTAATCCTAGAAATGTATCTAAGGATTTAGCTGATGAGGAAAGTTCGGTGAGTGCAAATGGAATTCAAGCTCAACACACAGTCAACAACCACCCGGAAATTCCAGAAGCATCAGGCAGGCATGAGAGTAATCTACAAGGAATCAACACATGTAATCAGGAGGTTGCTAAGGGGTAGAAACAAGTCCATCAAACAGAGAAAGAGCAGAACATAGAAATGCAAATTGAGAAACAGGATCAAGGACCTATACGTCCAAATGATCACCAAACTAGAGCTGCCCAGGAAATCAATCCCCAGGTTCCCGAGGTCTCTAAATCAAAACAGAGTCACGATAGCCAACAAGAGCACACAGACCTGGAAGTAGTTGAAGTGGAAAGCTCATCACACTTGTAGTTTGGAATTAGACCACCAGATTCTATACATAATAAATGGGAAAAACAAAATGATAACAGGCAGTACTACTAATGCTATTAAGTATGATTGTGTGCAGGAACAAGCAGCAGCAGATAACAAGTCACAAAGCAAGAAGGCTGAGGACAATGCCGAGCAGACAGGTAAGTATGCCACTTCTAATCGTAGTAATATTGCTAGCTGTACGAGTAGTAGTGATACCTTTAATCTTGCTTGTACCAAAGAGCAAAACTCTAGCAATTCTAACACCCAGGACCAGATAGAAAAGGCTTCTAGTATACATCAGCAGGACCAGCAAGACCAAAGTAAAAGGAATGAAACACAGGTTCAGCAGGGTACCAATGATGGAACTACTGATCTCACTAGTTACTATAAGGAATTTCCCAAAATTTCCAATAACTTTGAGAAGAATAAGGTAGATAACAAGAAAAGCCAGCAGGACATCCAACTTCAACAAGTCACCAAGGCTAACAAATCTAATGAAACTCAGAACAATAGGCAAGATCAAAGTAAGGAACCTGCACCTTACACTGTTGTCCAAACTCTGGCTGCTAGGCTAAGGAAAATTCATGCTGCTCGTGCGGATCCTATCAAGCTAGTTCCTCCCAGACATACTACCAAACAAGGCCAACTTGCTGTGATTTATGACATGGATGATTTCATGAATAGCTGTGGATTGCAAATATACCTTGATAGGGAAGTTCAGTTCCACCATGCCTAAGGTGGAACTCATCAGAAAGAGTTTTATCATGCAAACCCAACTTAATGGAGGAGTTAATATAGCTTACTACAATGCTAAGCATGTGTTTATAGACCTGGAAAATGAATTGGATTACAATACGGTATGGACACAACAGAGAATGACCATTGAGGGCAAATTGATGAGAATACAAGCTTGGACTCCTTATTTTAAACCTGAGGAAGAGACTCCTATTGTCCCTATATGGGTGCTGCTGCCAGGATTACCATGGCATTGTTTCAAGAAGGAGTTCATCACACCTCTACTTGCTTCTATTGGCAAAATTCAGTATCTTAATACAGCCTCCATAAAAAGAACTAGGGCTAGCATGGCCAAGGTTAAAGTCCAAATAGATTTGACTAAGGCTAGACCTAGACAGGTATGGATAGGATTGGATGATGAAGATTTCACAATTGGAAGATGGCAAACCATTGAATATGAGAATATACCTCCCTATTGTATATATTGCAAACATCAGGGGCACATGATAGAAGAATGAAATTTCAAAATGAGGGACGAGGAATTCAAGAAAAGGAAGGAACAGGAAACTGATGGGAATACTAAACAAAAAGGAGAACAGATATAACAGGGAAAAGACAATAGCCAGACCAACAAATGGGAACAACAGGACAAACATACCAACAGCAACAAGGAAGGGGACAACAAAACACAACCTGCACAACAAAATGATGAAGCATGGCAAGTACAAAAAAGTAGAAACAACAAACAACAGGAGGATAAAGCTCAGAAAACTATATGGAGATCTACCTCACCATAGAGCAGACAGACAAAGGACCAACATCAAAGTACAATTCCACAAACAGGTATAACTAACAACTCTCACCAGAACTATTTAATAACTTATACATGCAGCTACAACACAATGAAGACAGGGAAGAGCTTCCCAACAAGGGAAAGACACCAGCAAATGGAGCACAAAACAGACAGGAAAAAACGTCAAAACAAACAAACTAGACCAGACAAGAAGGTAACAAAATCAGCAATAAGAACATAGGTATTACCCCAATACTCTCAACTTTTGGAAACCATAATACTAGAAACATAAATTGCAATGCTGAAGCTGAAGGAGGAGTTGGTAGGACAAGTCAGGAGAATCTATCTAACTTGCAGGAACGGGTATCCAAAGGGGGGAATTTGTCCCATGTGGTGCATGAAAGGACTAATATTGACCTTAACCCCGACCCTATAACCACTGCTACCACTGAAAACCCACAACACAAGGCCAGGAAGACACCAATTCAGCAATAAGACAAGACGGTCATGCAAAAACACACAGGTATGGGTAATAACAACAACAAACAGGCTACTGAGTAGAATGCAATGGGTAAACAACAGAAGAGTGCAATGGCAAAGGATATGGGTTCTAAAGCAGGTACTAGCTATCAAGATAACACACCTAAAAGCAAAAACAAGCCTAGCAAAAAGAAAAGAGAAGCAGCCAAGAAAAAACAGAACCTACAACAAGAGACTGAGCAAGAAGGATTACAGAAACACAATGAAGATGCTTGCAAGAGATTTGTCATAGTTGATGACCAACAAGATATGGATATCACCCAACTGCAGGCTCAATATATGAACCTCTCTGAGAACCCTCCAGATACGGGACAAGGAACTTGCCATATGAATTACATACCTATTATTGATGAGTATGTTGTGGACAACTCAGAGGAGGAAATAGATGAAGATAACCAATCTCTGAAGGATCTGGATGAGGATGATGAAACTAGTGAACTACTGATCAAAGCATTCAGTCCCAGTTATGACCAAAATTTTGAACAGGAAATCCAACAAGTGACTAACTAGCAGGGTTTATCCCCAAATAGGGTTTCAACATGAGAAATTTCACTTCAAAAATCAAGACATCAACACTGTCACTGCAGGCAGACCTAATACTAGACTGTTTACCTCTAAGTCATCCAAATGATTAGTACAATTATTTGGAATGTGAGGGGGATTAACACACAAGGGGTATTGGAAAGAATTAAAATACTCAGGAAGCTTCATCAACCTTCTATAATTGCTATTCTGGAACCTTTTTCAGATAAGAATCAGGTCCACAACTGCAAAATTCAACTGGCAATGGATCAGGCTATCAGCAATTACAATGGCAAAATTTGGGTTTTTTGGAATAATGATATTGATTATGCAGTACTTGAGGAGGATGAACAGCAGATTACTTGTAACATTAGACACAATGAAATCCAGGAGCAGTTCACCACCAATTTTGTGTATGCAAAATGCAAGGAATACCTCAGAAGGCCTATATGGGACAGAATGCTACAGCAAGCTAGTGGAAACGACAAACCTTGGTGCTCAATAGGAGACTACAATGTGATTACCTCTATTGAGGAAAAACTAGGTGGAGTCCCTTACAATATGAAGTAAAGCCTGGAGTTCATTACTGTTATATAAGCATGTGGGCTCATTGACTTGGGCATTAGTGGCCAGAAATTGACCTGAACCAATAAAAGAGGCATTCATCACAGGATCTGGAAAAGATTTGACACAGAGCCCTTGCTAATGATGCTTGGTTGGAGAAGATGCCTCAGACTACCATCACTCATTTACCATCTGTAGGGTCAGATCACTGTCTCCTGCTGTTGGAAATGAAAGCAGTAGAGAATGACTACACTAGGTATTTTAAATTTCTTAATTTCTGGACTGATCAATCTAATTTTCTTGACATTGTTAAGGCCTACTGGGAAAGAAATATGGAGGGCAACAGCATGTGGAGATTCCATCAGAAATTGAAGAGATTATCCAACACTCTTAGCTCTTGGTCCAGGGAGGAATTTGGAGATGTATTCAATAAAGTAAAGGACTATGAACAGAAGGTGCAAGTTGCAGAACAAAAACTTATCCAGGACCAAACTGATTCTAACAGAGCTGTACTACATGAGCTTAAAGCTAAGTATATCAGATTCTTGAAACTTGAGGACTCTATACTGAAATAGAAAACTCAATTACAATGGTTCAAGGAAGGGGATGCTAAATACCAAGTACTTTCACTCACTTATAAGAGGAAGGAGAAGAAGGTTATTTAATCACAGGCTCTTGAATGATGAAGGGGAGTGGATACAGGGAGACAGTGACATTGCTGCAATAGTCTGTGATTACTTCCAGAATATATTTACAGGAGAAAATAAGACTATCAATGAAGGAGCCCTGGACTGTATACACAGAAGGGTTAACCAGGCACAAAATGAAAACCTTACTGCCATGCCTTCATTGGAGGAGTTGAAAGAAGTTGTGCTTTCAATGAATCCAAATTCAACAGCTGGTCCGGATGGGATGAATGGTAACTTTTATCAGAACTGCTGGCATATTATTAAGCATGACCTATTTGAGGTAATCCAAGCTTTCTTCTGTGGACAAATGATCCCCAAATATTTTTCACACTCTAGTATTGTGCTACTACCTAAAGTGAACAATCCTACTAAATTGAAGGAATTCAGGCCAATCAGTTTAAGAAACTTCATCAGCAAGATCATTTCTAAACTCTTAAGTAGTAGACTTGGTCCAATCTTACCTAATTTGGTCTCTCCTAATCAATCTAGTTTTGTGAAAGGTAGGAGTATCTTTGAAAATATCATGTTGGCTCAAGAACTGATTCATCAAATTAAGAAGCCAAACATTGGAAGCAATGTGATTATCAAACTAGACATGGCTAAAGCTTATGACAGGGTGCAATGGTCTTATACATGTTTGGTATTGAGAAAAATGGGCTTCAGTGAGTGCTTTATTGACATGGTTTGGAGGATTATGGTCAACAATTGGTACTCTATTATTATCAATGGTAAGAGGTATGGTTTCTTCAAATCCACTAGAGGACTCAAACAAGGTGACCCCCTTTCCCCTGCCCTATTTATTTTAGGTGCAGAAGTACTGTCCAAATCTCTTAACAGACTTCATAATCATCCTAATTATTATGATTATTTCATGGAAAGAAAAGGCCCACAAGTAAACCACCTAAGCTTTGCAGATGACATTATACTTTTCACTTTTGGGAGACAAAGAACCTTATAGTTGTTTATGCAAACATTGACTGCTTATGAGGAAACATCAGGACAGTTGGTTAACAAAGAAAAAAGTCATTTCATGATTCACTCCAGCACTTTCACTAGTACTAGAGATAGAATCAAAAGGGTAACTGCCTATAAACAGAAAGAAGGGGTTACTACCTACCTGGGATGTCCTTTATTTGTTGGCAGACCTAGGATTATATACTTTTCTGATCTTATTAACAAGGTTCTTCATAGAATTACAGGCTGGCAGGTCAAGATACTAAGTTATGGAGGTAAAGCAATTCTAATCAAGCATGCACTGCAATCCCTCCCTATTCACCTACTATCTGTAGCCACTCCTCCAGTTACAGTTCTCAAACAGATACAAAGCATCATAGCAGACTTCTTCTGGGGATAGAGAAATGAAAAGAAAAAATATCACTGGTCATCATGGAAGAATTTAAGCTTTCCAGTTGAAGAAGGAGGCATAGGAGTTATAAATCTGACAGATGTTTGCAAAGCTTTCCAGTACAAACAATGGTGGGTTTTCATATCTACATAAACTCTCTGGGGAGAATTTTTGAAAGCAAAATACTGCCAAAGGTCTAACACCATTAGTAAGAAGTGGGATACAGGAGAATCCCCCTCTTGGAAACATCTTATGCACAACAAACTGAAGGTGGAAGAGAACATACAGTGGAAAATCAACACTGGGAACTGCTCATTTTAGTGGGATAATTGGCTTGGAGATGGACCTCTTGCTAGATTTTCTAGACACAGTAACAGACTCAATAACAAAAAAGTTGCAGATTTTTGGTTAAATAGGCAATGGAATTACAGAATACAGATTCAACAAGCTCCTAGCTGCCAGCTTGCTAACATTTTGGCAACAGATATTCATATCCAGCAAGGCAGACCTGATCAGGCTATTTGGAGTCTAACTAATGATGGAAAATTTACTTGTTATTCAGCTTGGAATGCCATCAGAGAAAAGAGGGAGAAATCTAAATTCAATTCACTAATGTGGCACAGGAGTATCCCTTTTAAATCATCTTTTCTTTTATGGAGAGCTTTGCGAGGTAAATTACCAACTAACGACAAATTAACCAGTTTTGGCAATGAGCCAATTCAGTGTTTTTGTTGTAACAGGCCAGGTATGGACAGCATAGAGCACATCTTCAACAAAGGACAGTTTGTTGTATACGTGTGGAGAAGTTTGGCTGCAATTGCTGGGATTACTACAAATCACACCTCACTGCCTCATCTAATCAACCAATGGTGGTCAGCAAAATACAACAATGATGCTCACAAGCTGTTATTGCAGGCTACACCGATACTCATTTGTTGGAATTTGTGGAAGAATAGATGTGCTAGCAAATATGGGGGCAAACTCTCAAATATGAGCAGGATCAAATATGCTATATACAAGGATAGTTACAAACTCATGAACACAGTCTTCCCCCACATCAAATGGCCCTCAAACTGGAAGGAGTTAATCCTAATAGGGGAAAGATGCATTCATGATACAAAAGTGATTCTTGTTAGGTGGAAAAAGCCTCCAGAACTGTGGGTAAAGATCAACACAAACGGCAGTGCTTTAGATAATCCAGGAAAAATAGGAGCAGGAGGTATCTTAATAGACTACACAGGGAGAATGATGCTAGCATTTACAACTCCTTTGGGAGATGGAACTAACATTCAAGCAGAGGTAGAAGCAGCCTTGTTTGGTCTATCTTGGTCGCTGGAATTGGGTTGCAGGAACATTATCTTGGAAGTAGACTCACAATTGCTAGTTGAGTGGATAATGCACAGGACACAGCACCCTTGAAGCATTGACAGTCAGCTAAGGAAACTCCAGAAGCTAATTGAACAGACTCAACAGTTCAAATGCAAACATATATACAAAGAAGCCAACTGTGTTGCTGATTCAATATCAAAGCATAGTCACAAAATTACTAGCCCCCCAAGTATATCTCAACAGCTAACAACTACCTAAGGAAACAAAGGCACACCATCAACTAGATAAGCAAGAGGTAGCTAACTTCAGGAGAAGGAAAACAAAGAGGATCAAGGAACCTCCATGACCTTCGCTTAGTCCTTTCAACTTAACTACAGCGGATTATAGCTCTTTTGATTAGGTTATTTCTTTTAACTATTCTTTCCTTGTAAGGGGAGAGTCTCCCTTATTTATGTTTTCCTAATATAATTGTATCGAAAGGAGTCCTCTCCATAGGTGCTTAGTATTAGGATTTCATCTTTTAGTATGGTGAAGAGTTGACTAAGCCTTAACAGGTTAGTTGACTACGAAACCACCTTAGGACCAGAGGTTAGGTTTATGTCCCCCTCCTTGTACTTGTCTTTGACTTTTATCTAAGTTAAGGCCTGGGGGTGTTTCTTAGCCCCTGACCCTCTCAAGGGTCGCTCAAAAAAAAAAAAACCCTAAACACTAAACACTAAACCCTAAACCCAAAACCCAAAACCCAAACTCTAAATCCTAAACCTTAAACACTAAACCATAAACCCCAAACTGTAAACCGTAAACCCTAAACTGTAAACCCTGAATTCAAAACTCAAACCCTAAATCCTAAACCCTAAACACTAAACCCTAAATCCTAAACACTAAATCATAAACCCAAAACCAAAATTCTAACCTCTAAACCCAAAACCAAAACACTGAACCCTAAATCCTAAACTATAAACCCTAAACCCTAAACCCAAATACTAAACTCTAAACCCTAAACTATAAAGCATAAACCCTAAACTCTAAACCCTACACCATAAATGCCTACCAACTAAACCCTAAACCCTAATCTTTAAACCCTAAAAACAAAACCTTAAACCTTAAACCCTAAACCCCAAACCCTACACCCTGAATCTTAAACTCTAAACCTTACATCCTAAACCTAAAATCCTAACCTCTAAACCCTAATCCCTAAACCCAAAACCTTAAATCCTAAACCTTAAACCATAAACCCTAAACCCTAAACCCCAATCTCTAAACCCTAAACTCTAAACCAATAAACCAAACCCTAAACCCTAAATCATAAATGATAAACTCTAAACCTTAAATCATAAAGCCTAAACCCCAAACCCTTAACCATAAATCTAAACCCAAAACCCTAAACAACCCTAAACCCTACACCCTAAACCCTAAACCCTAAATCCAAAACCCTAAACTCTAAACCCTAAAGCCTAAACCCTAAACACTAAACCCTGAACCCTGAACTCTTAACCCTAATCCCTAAACCCAAAACCCTAAACCCTAAATCCTAAACACTAAACCATAAACCCTAAACCCTAAACTCCAATTTCTAAACACTAAACTCTAAACCAATAAACCAAACCCTAAACCTTAAACCATAAATGCTAAACCCAAAACCTTAAAGCGTAAAGCCTAAAACCCTAAGCCCTTAACTGTAAATCTAAACTCTAAACCTAAAAACCCTAAACACTACACCTTAAACCCTAAATCCTAAACCCAAAACCCTAAATCCTAAAACCTAAACCCTAAACCCTAAACACTAATCCCTAAACCCTAATATCAAAACCCAAAACTCTAAACCAGCAAAGCAAACCCTAAACACTAAATGTTAAACCCTAAACCCTAAACCTGTAACCCTAAACACTAAATGCTAAACCCTAAACCCTAAACCTGTAACCCTAAACACTAAACCCTAAACCCTAATTCCTAAATCTAAACCCTAAACCCTAAACCCTAAATCCTAAACCCTAAACCCTGAACCTTGAACCCTAAATGCTAAACCCTAAACCCTAAACCCTAAACCCTAAACTTTAAACCCTAAATATTAAACCCTAAACCCAAATTCTAAACCCTCAACCTTAAATCGTAAACCCTAAATTGTAAACTCAAAACACTAAATCCTAAACCCTATACCCTAATAACTAAACCCAAAACATTAAACACTAAACCCTTAACCTTAAACCCTAAACCCAAAACCCTGACCATAAACTCTAAACCCTAAACCTAAACACGAAACACTAAATCCTAAACCATAAATCCTAAATCCTAAACCCTATAACCTAAACCCAAAATACTAATCACTTAACCCTAAACCCTAAACCCTAATCACCTAAACACTAAACCCTAAACCCCAATCTCTAAACCCTACACTATAAACCCTAAAACCAAACACTGAAAAGGGAGGAAGCTAAGAAAAAACAGAACCTACAACAACTGAAAGAACAAGAATAACAGCAGAAACAGAATAACGAAGCTTGCAAGAAATTTATCATGGTTGATGACCAGCAAGGTATGGATATTACTCCTCTGCAGGCTCAATATATGACCCTACCAGAGAACCCTCCAGACACAGGACAAGGCACTTGCCATATGAACTCCATTCCTATTATTGATGAGTATGCTGTGGACAACTCAGAAGATGAAATGGATGAAGATAACCAATCTCTGAAGGATCCAGAGGATGATAATGATACTAGTGAACTTCTGATCAAAGCTTTTAGTCCTAATTATGATCACAACTTTGAACAAGAAATCCAGCAGGTAACTAACAAGCAGGGCTTGTCTCCAAGAGGGTTTCAACATGAGAAATTTCACTTCAAAAATCAGGACATCAAAACTGTCACTGCAGGCAGACCTAATACTAGATTGTTTACGTCTAAATCATCTCAATGATTAGTACAATTACTTGGAATGTGAGAGGGATTAACACCCAAGGGGTATTGGAAAGAACTAAAATGCTCAGGAGGCTTCATCAACCATCTATCATTGTTATTTTGGAACCTTTTTCATAAAAGAAGGTCCAAAACTGTAGAGTTCAACTGGCAATGGATCAGGCTATCAGCAATTGTAATGGCAAAATTTGGATTTTTTGGAACAATGATATTGATTGTAGAGTACTAGAGGAGGATGAACAGCAGGTTACTTGCAGCATTAGGCATAATGAGATACAGGAGCAGTTCACCATCACCTTTGTGTATGCAAAATGCAAGGAGTACCTCAGAAGGCCCCTGTGGGACAGATTGTTACATCAAGCAAGTGGTAACAACAAACCTTGGTGCTCGGTAGGAGACTACAATGTGATTACCTCTATTGAGGAAAAGCTAGGTGGAGTCCCCTACAATATGAAGAAAAGTTTGGAGTTCATTGCTGTTATAGAGGCATGTGGACTCATTGACTTAGGCTTTAGTGGCCAAAAATTCACCTGGACCAATAAAAGAGGAATTCATCATAGGATTTGGAAAAGGTTGGACAGAGCTCTGGCTAATGATGGTTGGCTAGAGAAGATGCCTCAGACTACCATCACTCATCTACCTTCTGTAGGATCAGATCACTACCCATTACTGATGGAAATGAAAGTAGCAGAGAATGGTTACACCAGGTATTTTAAATTTCTTAATTTTTGGACTGATCAATCTAACTTTCATGATATTGTTAGGGCCTGCTAGGAAAGGAATATAGAGGGCAATAATATGTGGAAATTCCATCAAAAATTGAAGAGATTATCCAACACTCTTAGTTCCTAGTCCAGGGAGGAATTTGGAGATGTATTTATTAAAGTGAAGGACTATGAATAGAAGGTGCAAGCTGCTGAAGAAAAACTTATCCAGGACCAAACTGATAGTAACAGAATTGCAGTGCATGAGCTTAATGCTGAGTATATCAGGTTTCTGAAACTGGAGGACTCTATATTGAAGCAAAAAGCACAACTACAATGGTTCAAGGAAGGGGATGCTAATACCAAGTACTTTCATTCACTTATAAGAGGGAGGAGAAGAAGGCTATTCATCCACAAACTCCTGAATGATGAAGGAGAGTGGATACAGGGAGACAATGCCATAGCAACAGCTGCCTGTGATTACTTTCAGAATATATTTACAGGGGAGAACAAGATTATCAATGAAGAAGCTTTGGACTGCATACACAGGAGAGTCAATCAGGCTCAAAATGAGAGGCTTACTGCCATGCCTTGATTGGAGGAATTGAAAGATGTTGTCTTTTCAATGAATCCAAACTCAGTAGCTGGTCCGGATGGGATGAATGGTAATTTCTATCAGAACTGCTGGCATATCATTAAACATGACTTATTTGAGGTAATCCAAGCTTTCTTTTGTGGACAAATGATACCTAAGTATTTTTCCCATTCTTGTATTGTGCTCTTGCCTAAAGTGAGCAACCCTACTAAATTGAAGGAATTCAGAACTATCAGTTTAAGCAACTTCATTAGCAAGATCATTTCTAAACTCTTAAGTAGTAAACTTGGCCCCATCCTACCTAAATTGATCTCCCCTAATCAATCTGATTTTGTAAAAGGAAGGAGTATCTCTGAGAATATCATATTGGCACAAGAAATGATTCACCAGATTAAAAAGCCAAACATTGGCAGCAATGTGATTATCAAGCTAGACATGGCTAAAGCTTATGATAGGATACAATGGTCCTACACATGTATAGTATTGAGGAAAATGGGGTTCAATGAATGCTTCATAGACATGGTTTGGAAGATTATGGCTAACAACTGGTACTCTATTATTATCAATGGTAAGAGGTATGGCTTCTTCGAATCAACTAGAGGACTCAAACAAGGTAACCCCCTTTCCCCTGCTCTATTTATTTTAGGTGCAGAAGTATGTCCAGATCTCTGAACAGACTTCAAAATAATCCTATTATCACGGTTTTTTCATAGAAAGAAGAGTCCCATAGGTAAACCACTTGAGTTTTGCAGATGATATTATACTCTTCACTTTTGGGAGACAAAAATCCTTACAGCTAGTCATGCAAACCTTGACTGTGTATGAGGAAACATCAGGCCAGCAGGTAAATAAGGAAAAAAGCCATTTCATTATCCACTCCAGTACTTTCACTAGTACTAGAGATAGAATCAAAAAGGTAACAGGTTATATAACAGAGAGAAGGGGTTACTACCTACCTGGGATGCCCTTTATTTGCTGGCAGACCCAGGATTATATACTTCTCTGACCTTATTAACAAAATTCTTCACAGAATTACAGGCTGGCAGGTAAAGATACTAAGCTATGAAGGTAAAGCTATTTTGATCAAGCATGTACCACAATCTCTTCCTATTCACCTTCTATCTGTAATCACTCCTCCTGTTATAGTTCTCAAACAGATACAAAGCATCATTGCAAACTTCTTCTAGGGATGAAGAAATGAGAAGAAGAAATATCACTGGGCCTCCTGGAAGAATTTAAGCTTTCCAATTGAAGAAGGTGGAATAGGAGTTAGAAATCTGACAGATGTTTGCAAAGCTTTCCAATATAAACAATGGTGGGTTTTCAGATCTAAACAAACTCTCTGGGGAGATTCCTGAAAGCAAAATACTGCCAGAGGTCTAACCCCACTAGCAAGAAATGGGGTACAGGAGAATCACCAGCTTGGAAACATCTCATGCACAACAAACTAAAGGTGGAAGAAAACATACAATGGAAAATCAACAATGGGAACTGCTCCTTCTGGTGGGATAACTGGCTAGGAGTTGGCCCCCTTGCTAGGTTCTCTAGACACAGTCACAGGCTCAACAACAAAACAATTACAGATTTTTGGATAAATGGGCAATGGAACTACAAAATACTGACTCAATAAGCTCCTGGCTGCCAAATTGCAAACATTTTAGCAACAGAGATTCATATCCAGCAAGGCAGATCTGATCAGGCTATTTGGACCTCTACTAATGATGGAAAATTTACTTGTTCTTCAGCTTGGAATGTCATCAGAGAAAAAAGGGAGAAATCTAAATTCAATACTCTAATGTGGCACAGGAGTATTCCTTTTAAAGCATCTTTTCTTTTATGGAGAGCATTGCGAGGTAAACTACCAACTAATGACAAACTAACTAGTTTTGGCAAAGAGCCAGTTCAGTGTTTTTGTTGTAACAAGCCTGGACAACATAGAGCACATCTTCAACAAAGGGTATTTTGCTGCTTATGTGTGGAGGAGTTTTGCTGCAGCAGCTGGGATTACTACAAACCATACCTCACTGCCTCAATTAATCAACCAATGGTGGTCAGCAAAATACAACAATGATGCCCACAAACTGTTATTGCAGGCTGTACCAATCTTCATTTGCTGGAACTTGTGGAAAAATAGATGTGCTCTCAAATATGAGGGCAAAATCTCAAATGTAAGCAGGGTCAAAGATGCTATATATAAGGATAGTTACAAGCTCCTGAACATTGTCTTTCCCCAAGTCAAATAGCCATTGAATTGGACAGAGTTGATCCTAATGGTGGAAAGAGGCACTCAGGATGTGAAAGTGATCCTCGTCAGGTGGAAAAAGCCTCCAAAACTATGGGTGAAGATCAACACAGATGGTAGTGCATTGGCGGACCCAGGAAAGATGGGAGCTGGAGGTATTTTGAGGGATCACACAAGGAGAATGGTGCTAGCATTTGCTACTCCTCTAGGAAAAGGAACCAGCATTCAAGCAGAAGTAGAAGCAGCTCTGTTTGGATTGTCCTGGTCGCTGGAAATGGGCTACAAGAATATTATCCTAGAAGCCAACTCACAGTTATTAGTTGCATGGATAATGAACAGAGCACAACACCCATGGAGCATTGACAATCAATTAGGGAAGATTCAGAAGCTAGTTGGACAGATTCAACAGTTCAAATGTAATCATATATACCGAGAAGCTAACTGTGTTGCTGACTCCTTAGCGAAACATAGTCATAAAGTCGCTAGTCCTCAAATCTATTTCAACAGCCAACAACTAACTAAGGAGACAGACATATCACCAATTAGATATGCAAGAGGTAGCCAACTTTAGGAGAAGGAAGACTAAAAGGATCAAGGAACCTCCGTGAATCTCGCTTAGTCTTTCTTCTTAACTATAGCCGTGGTTATAGTTCTTTTGAATAGTTTCCTTAACTAGTATTCCTGTAAGGGGAGAGTCTCCCTTATTTAAGTTTTCCTAGTATAATTGTATTGAGAGGAGTCCTCTCCCTAGGTACTTAGTACTAGGTTTTCATCTTTTAGTACGGGGAAGAGTCGACTTTCCTTTACAGGTTAGTTGACTCCGGAACCATCTTAAGAATGGAGGTTAGGTTTATGTCCCCCTCCTTGTACTTGGTTTTGTTTCTTATTTATGCTAAGGCCTGGGGGTGTTGCTAAGCCCATGACCCCTTCAAGGGTCGTTCAAATAAAAAAAAGAAAAAAAAAACGCTAAACCCTAAACCATAAACCCAAAATCCAATCTATAAACCCTAAACCATATACATAAACCCTAAATCCTAAATCCAAATCTTAAACCCTAAACCCTAAACTCTAAACTCTAAATCCTAAACTCTAAACCCTACACCCTACACCCTAAGCCATAAATGCTAAACTTAGAATCGTAAACCTAATTGTTAACCCTAAACCCTAAATTTTAAACCCTAAACACTAAACTCTAAACCAAAAACCCTAAACAATAAACCTTAAATCTAACCCTAAACCCTAAACACTAAACTCTAAACCAAAAACCCTAAACAATAAACCTTAAATCTAACCCTAAACCCTAACCTTAACCCTAAACCTTAAATCCTAAACTCTAAACCCTGAACCCTAAACCTAAACCCTAAACCCTAACTTTTAATCGCTTCCCATTTTCTAAAATTTTTTCTCTCTCTCTAAAAATTCTCTCTCTCAATTGTGCTCTCAAAAAAGGGACAAACAATAGCTGACCGGAATGGCCACAGAGCCGCCGAGGATGCCGCTCCGGCTGCCAGACCAAGTCCACTCGACGCGGAATTCCAATAGCTACAAACCCCAGGTAGATGCTTCATCAGATTCATCAGTCAACTCTTCGAAATTGCGGAGAATTGAAGCGGTCCACGTTGCGATTTCTCAAGAAGAGTTGGACTGGGCTCGAAAGATTATGTCCCTTGAACAATCTGGTTTGATTCGAGTTAATTCAACTGGAAATCAAGAATCTACGCATAAAGAACTATCTATAGTCCAAAAATCAAGCAATTCTGTCTCCCAGATTGAGAGATCCACGAGCGCGAAATCTGGAAGAATCGCCACCGAATCGCCCGGAAGCCGCCTTCAAATTTGACCATCTTCAGGGGAAAGAAATGAAGGTTCAACGACTGGGGAATCTTCCCCAGGTCAAGGAGCACATCATACTAAAATTTCAGATCATTCTGATGGAGAAAACTCTGGCACCATAAAATCCGGCAAAGGCATCGGAACTCCGGCCAACAATGACAAAAAAATACCACTCCAAACTATTCCTTGCGATGAGGATGTACTCCCTAAGGTACCAGAACACCCAACTCAGCAACGAAATAATGTTTGTTTGATTTTCGATTTGCAGGACCAGGTCACAACTGAGGAGAAGAACAAAAGAGATGAAAGGGAATTGAACAAGACGACTAGTATGGGGAATCAGGCACACAAACACGATCAGGAACACACTCCAACTCAAAGGGAGGAATCAGTGCATTACGAATAAGTGGAAATGATCAACAATGAAGTCACAAATATGATCATTGTGGCAGAGGATCAAAGGAATATGCAGGGGCATTAGGGAAGAACATTACAGCAACCTACAACAGCCCAGACCACTCCTGAGAAGGCAACTATAGAGACATCAAATAAGAGATACCATGGTACAGGTGCAAAGGTGATCTGGAGGGTGAAGGATAAAACCAACTTCAAGGAGAGCACGAAGGATCAAAACAAGGAGGAAGGAGAGCACCAAACAAACACCAACATCACCGAGAACACAGGTCAGATTGATAACCTTATTCCCAACAAACATGATCCTAATAATCTTATAGGTAATAACTCTCATAAAAACCAAAATGAGCATGAGAAAGGTCTTTCTGTAATGCAGGTTGGTGCTACTATGATAGAAAATCAAAGTAAGACGACCACTCCTCAAGACAACAAGGTGGACTCGAAGATCCCTCCCCCTATCAAGGTTTCTACCAACTTTGATAACTATCGACCTAATCAGCAAAGAATTACCCAAACCAGTCCTAAACATAATCAGAATAAACTTCTAGGTAACAATTTTCCTATAAGAAATGTCAACCATCAAATTCCTGATCCTACTCCTCCCACTGTCACCCAATCCCTAGCTACTAGACCTAGAGCCAACCAAATTAAAAATGCAATCCCCTTGGATATCATCACCCCTATTATCACCACTAGACAGGGATATCCCTCTATAACCTTCCATGAAGAGGACTTCATGCATAAGATGCCTGGAAGATGCAAGTACACCCTGATTGGTAAGTTCATCAATGCAATGCCTAAAATGGAAGTCATCAGGAAGAGTTTTGTTGCTCAGACACAACTTACGGGAGGAGTACAAATTGCTCATTTCAACTAAAGACACATTTATATTGATTTGGATAATGAAGTTGATCACATTTCAGTGTGGACTAAGCAAAAAATATTCATTGCTGGCCACTCAATGAAGCTGTAGGTATGGACTCCTACCTTTAAACCTGCTGAGGAAACTCCTATAGTTCCAGTCTGGGTTACATTGCCTGAACTCCCTTGGCATTGTTACTATATGGATATTCTGCAACTATGCAAAAGACTAGGGGTAGTGTGGCTAAGGTGAGGGTCCAAATTGATATCACTAAAGAAAGACCCCAACATGTGTGGATGGGTTTTTCTGAGAAGGACCCTACTCTTGGAAAATGGCAGCTTATTGAATTTGAGGATGTTCCTTCCTACTGTTTATACTGCAAACATCAAGGGCATGTTCTTGGAGAATGTCCAGGGAAAGAAAGAAAGAGATGAAGAAATCAAAAAAGGAAGGAAATGGAAACCAACAAGAAAGGGTAGGAGAAACAGATGGATCCAACTCCAAAAAACAACCAGCAGAAGGAGGAAGGTAAAGAAAAAGTTTAAGTAAACAGGCCTATGAAAGCTAAGGAACCAGCAGAGGATGAAATAGCACACCAGGAGGAGCAATGGCAAATTCAAACCAGGGGAAAAAATAAAAACAACCAACACAATCAGAGTCAAGATAAGAACCAAAATTCTCAGGTACAACAAATGCAGGTACAGCAAAACACAATAGCTTAAGATCAACAAACAGGATAGAGAACAGGTATAAATTCCAAAACTCCTATAATTATTTGTGAAGAGTCTGGTGATCAGGCTATCACATCCCCATCCCCTGTTTATGTTGTGGATGATGTACATCCTATCCCTTCCCCTGTGACCCCTTTTATTGCTGCTGATGAAACTGTTGGAGGGAGGCTGGTTGGGAAGGAGAAAACCACTAACCTGTAGGAAAGGGAACCAAGGGGAAAGGATCTGTCTCATGCTCTGCAGGAAAACCAAAAGACTGACAACACTGTAAAGGGTATGCAACATCATCAAAAGAAAGTTCATCAAAACACTAAATAGGGAGGGCAACAGACTCATGGAAAAGAAATGGAAGAAAAGCAAACCAAAGGATCTATGGCAAAGGATATGGGGAATAAATCTAGCACTAGTACACAGCCAAAGACTCCTAAAAGTAAAAACAAACCTAGCAAAAAGAAGAGAGAGGCTGCTAAGAGGAAAAAAGTTGAACAACATCACCAGAACCAGGACCAAAATGACATACAATCTGAAGCAGATCTACCAGAGGGTCTAAATTCCTGTAAAAAGTTCATTATGGTGGAGCAAATTATGGAAGTGATCCCTCTCAAAGCTCAGTACAACAACCAGGCACCTGGAAAACCTGCAGATCACACCAAAATTTGTTTGGGAGATGAGTATGAGGTACAGAATTCAGAGGATGAACTAGAGGAAGATAACCCTATAGAACAGGCTCAAGATGAAGATGATGAGACCAGTGAACATTTGATCAGAGCTTTTAGCCCCAACAATGATACAGAACTGGACAAAGAGTTGCAATAGATTACCAACAACCAACGACTCTCTCCTAGAGGGATGCACCTGGAAAGACTACCACTCAAGAAAACATCAACTACCATTCCTGTGACAGCAGGAAGACCAAACACTAGGTTGTTCACCTCTAAATCATCCCAATGATTAGTACAATCGTATGGAATGTTAGAGGAATCAACACCCAAGGTGTTATGGAAAGACTCAAAAATCTCAAAATTATTCATCATCTATCCATGATAGCTATTCTTGAGCCTTTTTCAAATACAGTTCAGATTGACAGGTTTAAAAGTATGCTTGCCATGGATCATGCTGCTAGCAACATCAATGGTAAAATTTGGTTATTCTGGAACAATGATATTATCTGCAAGGTGTTGGAAACTGATGAACAGCAGATGACTTGTGAAATCAACCATATTGAAGCCCCTGGCAACTATATCAAGACCTTTGTATATGCCACATGCAAGGACTACCTCAGGAAACCTCTTTGGGACAGACTTCTTCATTTTGCTGACACTAGAGATGATATTCCCTGGTGTACTGTGGGAGACTACAATGTTATTACAGATACTGAGGAAAAGCTAGGTGGTATTCCCTATAACATGAAGAAAAGCCTAGAGTTTATTGTGTCATTGAAGCTTGTGGACTCTTGGACTTGGGATTTAATGGTCCTAGGTTCACCTGGTCTAACCAAAGGGGGATCCACTTCAGAATATGGAAAAGGCTGGACAGAGCTATGGTGAATGATAGATGGTTACAAGACATGCCTCACACTAGCATCACACATCTTCCATCTGTAGGATCTGATCATTGTCCTCTTTTCATGGAAATCTAAGCCAGACCTCAAGACCACTTTAAATACTTCAGATTCTTAAACTGTTGGGCTGATCATCCCTCCTTTGCAAACACTGTTGCTAAGTGCTGGGAAAGACCTGTAGAAGGAAATCCTATGTGGATTTTCCACCAGAAGTTGAAGAAAATGGCCTCTACCTTTAGTACATGGTCAAGACTGCAATATAGGGATATTTATGCTAAGGTTAAAGAGTTTGAGGAAAGAGTCAGGGTGGCAGACGAGAATCTTATTCACAATAATACTGAAGAACAGAGAGCAGAGCTTTACTATGCCAATGCAGAATACATTAAATTTATGAAAGTGGAAGACTCTATCCTTAAACAAAAGACTCAGCTACAATGGTTCAAGGAAGGAGATGGAAATTCTAAATACTTTCATGCTTTGGTTAGAGGAAGAAGAATGAGACTCTTTATTCACAAAATCCTCAAAGACAATGATGAGTGGGTTCAAGGGGATGAACAAGTTGCACAGGCTGCCTGTGAATACTACCAGAACATCTTCACTGGAGAGGATAAGCATATTGATAAGGCCCCTCTAGACTGCATTCCAAGGATGGTCATGAAGGAACATAATGACAGAATGAGAGCTTTCCCTACTATGGTGGAGCTTAAGGAGGTGGTTTTCTCAATGAATCCTAATTCAGTTGCAGGGCCAGATGGAATGAATGGTTTTTCTTCCAGAAGTGCTGGGGAATTATCGAGGATGACCTGCTGGCAGTTATCCATTCCTTTTTCAATGGTCAGATGATACCTAAATACCTCTCACATGCATGTCTTGTCCTCCTCCCTAAGGTGAAGCATCCAAATAAGCTTTCTGATTTTAGACCAATCGTCTTAGTAACTTCAATAACAAGATCATTTCTAAGCTGCTTTGCCTTAGATTAACTCCTATCCTACCAAACCTGATCTCTCCTAATCAATCAGGATTTGTAAAGGGGAGGAGTATAACTGAAAACATTATGCTTGCCTAAGAAATCATCCATCAGATAAAACAGCCTGTCATAGGAAGCAATGTTGTGATTAAACTTGACATGGCAAAAGCTTATGACAGAGTTTCTTGGTCATACACTTGTCTGGTGCTTAGAAGGATGGGATTTGATGAGTTTTATTGATGTGGTATGGAGAATTATGACTAAAAAATGGTACTCCATTATTATTAATGGAAAGAGACATGGTTTCTTTCATTCCACTAGAGGTCTCAAGCAAGGTAATCCTTTATCCCCAGCCCTCTTTATTTTAGGTGTTGAGATGCTATCCAGATCACTGAACAGACTGCAGTAGAACCCTTCATATCACAATTTCCATATGGAAAGCAGGGGGCCACAAATTAATCACCTCAGCCTTGTAGATGATTTTATTACATTTACTTCTGGAAGAAGGCAATCTCTCAAACTCATTATGGATACACTGAGGACTTATGAAAGAACTGCAGGTCAGCTGATCAACAAAGCTAAGAGTCACTTCTTGCTGCATTCTAATGCCTTCAGAAACACTTGTGAAAGAGTTAAGAAATGCACTGGCTTCCACCAGAAAGAGGCTCCTCTCATGTACCTGGATGCCCCATCTTCATTGGAAGGCCTAAAATTATCCATTTCTCTGATCTTACCAACAAGATAGTCAACAAAATCACAAGTTGGCAATCCAAGATGCTTAGTTATGGAGGTAAGGTTACATTGATCAAACATGTGTTACAATCTATTCCTATCCACCTTCTATCTTCAATCTCCCCTCCATCCACTGTTATTTAAGCAAATTCAATACATCATGGCTGATTTCTTCTGGGGATGGAGGAAGGACAAGAAAAAGTATCATTGGTCATCTTGGAGAAACCTAAGTTTTTCGTATGCAGAAGGGGGAATTGGGGTAAAACTTATGAAGGATGTTTGTCAGGCTTTCCAATTCAAGCACTGGTGGACATTTAGATCCAAGCAAACATTATGGGGGGGGGGGGGGGGATTTCTTAAAGCCAAGTACTGCCAGAGATCCAATCCAATCAGCAAAAAGTGGGATACAAGAGAATCCCAAGCCTGGAGGTTGATAATGAAAAACAAGGTCACTGTGGACAAGCATATCCAATGGGAAATCAGAAATGGTTCTAGCTCCTTTTGGTGGGATAACTGGTTAGGTGTAGGCCCATTGGCTCACTACACAAGTAATAGCAACAGGTTTAATAATGACAAGGTTGCTGATTTTATTGAAGATGGCTAGTGGAACAGGAGGAAAGTGATGCAGTTAGCCCCTCAAAGTCAGATACAAAATATACTTTCTACCCAGATTCATCTGCAACCTGGGCAGACTGATATGGCAATCTGGACTCTAAATTTCAATGGCTCCTTCTCTATATCCTCTTCTTGGAATAACATTCGAGAAACCAGGGAGAAAAACAGTTTCAACACTTACACTTGGCACAAAAATATCCCCTTTAAATGCTCCTTCTTGCTATGGAGGGCAATCAGGAACAAATTTCCTACTAATGAGAGACTGGCAACCTTTGGGATTGAACCAGAGAATTGTTATTGTTGCCATTCCCTGGGAGTAGACTCCATTGAGCATATTTTCAACTCGGGGACTTTTGCCAAGAATGTTTGGAAATATTTTGCTGCTGCATTGAGAATCCAAATAGATTACTTACCTCTCAGAAGTATGATCAATAGGTGGTGGAATACTGAGTATAAAAATGAAGCATACAAGCTTATTCTTCAAGATATTTCTATATTCATTTGTTGGAACCTATGGAAGAACAGTTGTAATAAGAAGTATGGAGGCAAACAATCTAGCATTGCAAGGGTCAAATACCTTGTGATCTTGGATACTTTCAAGCTACTGCAGGCTGCTTTCTCATATATCACTTGGCCTATGGAATGGAAAAGACTATGCCACTACATTGAGAATTGCACCCATGATACCAAAGTCCACTATAGTGAAGTGACTTAGACCCCTTGACAAGTGGGTTAAGCTTAACACTGATGGGAGTGCTCGAGACAATCCAGGCAACATAGGAGCTGGAGGTACTCTCAAAGATCATTGTGGGAATATTATCTTTGCTTTTGCAGCCCCTTTGGGACAAGGAACCAACAATCAAGCCGAGGTAGAAGCAGCTATATTTGGCCTAACATGGTGTGTTCAACTAAAATACAACAATGTGATTCTTAAAGTTGATTCGCAACTACTGGTAGACTGGCTGAAGAACAACACAACAGTTCCTTGGCAGATCACTGCCCAGATGCAGAAACATCACCAAATTATCACTCACTTCAACCAGTTCAAGTGTATTCATACTCTTAGGGAGGCCAATTTTGCAGCAAACTCACTCGCAAAACACAGTCAAACACTCACCAGTTCATAGGTATATTTCACCAACCAGCAAATTCCCAAGCTGACTGCAGCTTGTCTTCAATAGGATCAGGCAGGCATGCCAAGTTTTAGAAAAAGAAAAATGAAGAGAATTAAGGAGCCACCATGCCAAATGCGCAACATAAGAAGACTCGGCAAGGAGCCAGAACTCCTTCAGGTTTTCTTGGTGATCACCAATCATCCCCTCTTATAGATCTCCCTTGGCTAGGATAGAACTTTTAGGTTTTGAATTGTAAAGGGAGAGTCTCCCTCATTTATGTTTTCCTAGAATCTCTGTATCGAGAAGAGTCCTCTCATATAGGTGCGTAGATGATAGGTTCTCTTTTAGTTGGGGAAGAGTTGGAGAACCTACTATTAATAGTAGGCTACCGACTCTTGTACCACCATGAAGTGGAGGTAAGGTTTATGTCCCCCTCTATGTATGTTTGTTTTCTTTATTTATGATAAGGCCTGGGGGTGTTGGTAAGCCCCTGACCCCTCCAAGGGTCGTTCAAATAAAAACAAAAAAACCCCTAACTTTAGACCCTAAACCCTAAACCCTAAATCCTAAACCCTAAACCCTAAACCCCAAATCCTAAATCTTAAACTGAAAACACTTAACCCTAACCCTAACCCTAAACCCTAGATCCTAAACTCTGAATCCAAACACTGAACCCTAAATACTAAATCCTAAACTCTAAACCATAAACCCTAAATGCTAAACCATAAACCCTAAAAACTAAACCCTAAACCATAAACCCAAAACTCTAAACCCAAAATCCAAACTCTAAATCCTAAACCCTAAATCCTAAATCCTAAACTCTAAACCCTAAAGCCAAAATTCTAAACCTTAAACCCTAAACCTACAACCCTAAACCCTAAAACTACAACCTTAAACCCTAAACCCAAAACTTATAAACCCTAAATCCTAAACCCAAAACACTAAACCCTAAACTATAAATAGTAAATCCAAAACTCAAAACCCTAAACCCTAACTCCAAACCCTAACCTTAAACCCTAAACCCTATATCCAAACTCTAAACCCTAAATCCTAAACTCTAAATCCAAAACATTAAACACTAAATCCAAAACACTAAACCCTAACCCAAAACCCTAAGCCTTAAAACCTAAACCCTAAACCCTAAAAGTAAACCATTAAACTTACACACCCTAAGCCCTAAACCCTAAACCCTAAACCATAAACCATTAAACTTACACCAAACACCCTAAGCCCTAAACCCTAAACCCTAAACCATAAACCATTAACCTAAACCATTACCATAAACCATAAACCCTAAACCATAAACCATAAACCTAAACCGTACCCCAAAACCCTAAACCATAAATCGTAAATCAAAATTCAAAATCCTAAACCATATATTCTTATCTCTAAAACCTAATCCCAAAATACAAATCACTATTACCCTTAACCATAAACACTAAACTCAAATCCCAAAAACCTAAACCCTACACCCTAAACTCTAAACTCTAAACCCTAAACACTAAACCCTAAACCCTAAAATCGAAACCCCTCAACCCTAAACCCTAAACCCTAAAATCTAAACCCTTAAATACTAAATCCAAAACTTAAACCCTAAACACTAAATCCTATACTCTAAACCCTAAACCCTAAACCCTAAACCCTAAATCCTAAACTAAAACAACATAAACCCTAAACCCTAAATGCTAAACACTAAACCCTAAATCCAAAATCCTAAATCCTAAACCCTAAGCCTAATCCCTAATCCTAAACATTAAACCCTAAACCCTAAACCCTAAGTCCTATACAATAAATCTTAAACTCTAAACCCTTAACCATAAACCAATAATCCTAAACTCTAAACCAAAACCCTAATCTCTAAACCCTAAACAATAAACCAAAAATCCAAAACACTAAACCCTTAAACGAAACCCTAAACCCTAAACTCCAAAACCTCAAACGATACCCTAAATCCTAAACCCTAAACTTTAAACCCTAAATCATAACCCTAAACCCTAAACACTAAACATTAATTCCAAACTCTAGACCCTAAACCCTAAAGCCTAAACCCTACACTCGAAAACCCCTAAACCCTACTCCATTAAACCCCTAAACCCTAAACTCAAACTCTAAATTCCAAACGATAAACCCTCAACCCTACATCCTAAAGCTAAACCCTAAATCCTAAATCCAAAACTCAAAACCCTAAACCTTAATCCTTAAACACTTAACCCTAATGACTAAACCCTAAACCCTAAATCATAAACCCTAACCCAAAACCCTAAATGCTAAACCTAAGCACTGAACCCTGAACCATAAACTCTAAACCTAAAATCCTAAACTGTTACCCCTTTACCCCAAACCCAAAACCCTAAACCCCAAACCCTAAAACCTAAATCCTAAATCCAAAACCCAAAACCCTAAATCCTAAGCCTAAAACTTAACTTTAAACCCTAAACCAAAAATCCTAAACCCTAAATCCAAACTCTAAACCCTAAATCCTAAACTCTAGATTCAAAACCCTAAACCCTAAATCCAAAACACTAAACCCTAACCCAAAACCCTAATCCGTAAACCTTAAATGCTAAACCCTAAATCCTTACCCAAAACTAAAAACCCTAAACCCTAAACCTAAAGCCCTAAATCCAAACTTTAAACCCTAAACCCTAAATCCTAAACTGAAAACCCTTAAACCTAACCCTAAATCCTAAACCCTAAACCCTAAACCCTAAATCCTAAACTCTAAATCCAAACACTAAACCCCAAATACTAAATACTAAACTCTAAACCATAAACCCTAAACCCTAAATACTACACACTAAACCCTACATCATAAACCCAAAACCCTAACCCTAAATCCAAACTCTAAACCCTAAACCCTAAACTCTAAACCCTAAACCCATAATTTTAAACCCTAAACCCTAAACCTAAACAATGAACCCTAAACCCTAAATCCTAAACTCTAAACCCTAAACCCTAAAACCTAAACCCTAAACACAAAATCCTAAACTCTAAACCCTAATCCCTAATACCTAAACCCTAAATCCTAAATCCTAATCTCTAAACCCTAAATCCTAAACCCAAAACCCTAAATCCTAAAGACTAATCTCTGAACCCTAAACTCTAAACCTAAACCAAAACCTAAATCCTAAACCATAAACCCATAATCCTAAACACTAATTCTAATCTCTAAACCCTAAACCCTAAATCTTAAACTCTAAACCCTAAATCCTAAACTCAAGCCCTAAACCCTAAACCTCAAACCCTAAACCCTACACCCTAAATCCAAAAATCCTAAACTCTAAGCCTTAAACCCTGAACCCTAAACATTAAATCCTAAATTAAAAGCCCTAAACCTTAAATGCTAAACCCTAAACTCTAAACCCCAAATCCTAGACCCTAAACCCTAAAGACTAATCTCTAAACCCTAAACTATAAACCCTCAAACCAAACCCTAAATCCTAAACCCTAAACTCTAAATCATAAACCATAAACCCATAACCCGAAAACCTAATTCCAAACTCTAAACCCTAAATGCTAAAACCTAAACCTTACCCTAAAAACCCCTAAACCCTACATCATCAAACCCTTAAATCCTAAACCCGAAACCCCAAATGATAAACCCTAAACCCTAAATCCTAAATCCTAAACTAAAAATCATAAACCCTAATCCTTAAACACTAAACCCTAATCTCAAAACCCTAAACTCTAAATCCTAAACCCAAAACCCTAAACCCTAAACCATAAACCCTAACCCAAGACCTTAAATTCTAAACCTAAGCACTGAACCCTAAACCCTAAACCCTAAACCCTAAACTCTAACCCCAAAATCCTAAACTCTAAACCCTAAACCCAAAACCCAAAACCCTAAACCCTAAACCCTAAACATTGAACCCTAAACCCTAAACATTAATTTGTAAACCCTAAACTCTAAACCCTCAAACCAAACCCTAAGCCCTAAACCCAAACCCTAAACCCGTAACCCCAAATCCAAACTCTAAATCCTAAACCTTAAACCCTAAACCCTAAATGATAAACTCCACACCCTAAACCCTAAATCCTAAACCCTAACCCTAAACCCTAAACCTTCATAATGAGTTGCATATCAAGTTCATTAATACCTTTGTTTATGCCAAGTGTAAGAACCATCTTAAAATACTCCTCTGGGATAGAATGTTGTATCAAGCTTCTGTTAGAACCAACTCTCCTTGGTGTGCAGTGGGTGACTATAATGTGATTACCTTCATTGATGAGGAGTTGGGAGGGGTGCCCTACAATATGAAGAAAAGTCTGGAATTTGCTGTGATAGAAGCTTGCGGCCTCATGGACCTTGGTTTTAGTGGTCAGAAATTCACATGGTCTAACAACAGGGGTATACACAACAGAGTGTGGAAGAGGCTAGACAGGGCTATGATAAATGACTCTTGGCTGGAAAATATGCCTCAAACCACCATCATTCATCTTCCTTCAGTAGGATCTGATCACTGTCCTGTATTGATGGAAATGAAGGCCAAAAGTGAAGACCATATTAAATATTTCAAGTTCCTCAACTACTGGGCTAACCAACCTAATTTCCTAGCCATTGTTCAAGCCTGCTGGGAGAGGGAGCTGGAGGGTAACAGCATGTGGAAATTCCATCAAAAGATCAAAAGATTGGCCTGCAATTTCAGTGCCTAGTCTAAGAGAGAATTTGGTGATATTTTTACACAAGCCAAGGAATATGAAAGCAGAGTTAAAGTTGTTGAAGAAACTTTTTATTCAAAACAATACAGAGGAGAACAGAACATCTCTACATGAACTCAATGTTGAATACATTAGCTTTATGAAGTTGGATGAGTCCATTCTGAAGCAAAAGACCCAACTTCAATTGTTTAAAGAAGGTGATAGCAACACTAAGTATTTTCACTCTCTAATAAGAGGGAGAAGGGGAAAGCTATTTATACAAAGAATTTCAAAAGAGGATGGAGAATGGATACAGAGAGATGACAATATTGCAGAGGAAGCATGTAAACATTTCCAAAACATTTTTTCAAGGGAAGAAAATATAATCAATGAAGGCCCCCTTGACTGTATCCCCAGAATGCTTCATCAAGATCAGAATACTATGCTTACTACCATGCCTACTATGGAGGAATTAAAAGAAGTGGTTTTTTCTATGAATCCTAATTCTGCAGTAGGACCAGATGGCATGAATGGTTGCTTTTTTCAAAAGTGCTGGCAGATTATCAAAGATGATTTACTAGAGGTCATACTAGCATTCTTCAGTGGGAAGATGATTCCCAAGTATTTTTCTCATTCTTGCATTGTGTTGCTGCCTAAAGTCAACAATCCAACTAAGCTATCAGAGTTCAGACCCATCAGTCTTAGTAATTTCACCAACAAAATCATTTCTAAACTTCTAAGTCTGAGATTGGGGCACATTCTACCAAGCCTGATCTCTTTTAATCAATCAGGACTTGTCAAAAGTAGAAGCATATTAGAAAACATCAAGCTTGCCCAGGAGATTATACATCAGATCAAGAAGCATAATATTGGGAGCAGTGTGGTCATTAAACTTGACATGGAAAAGGCCTATGATAGGGTCTCCTGGTCCTATATATGCTTGATTATAAGAAAAATGGATTTTGACGAAGTCTTCATTGACATGCTATGGAGGATCATGGCTAACAATTGGTACTCTATTATAGTTAATGGGAAAAGGTATGGTTTCTTTCCATCTACTAGAGGACTGAAGCAAGGTGGCCCCTTATCACCTGCCCTATTTATTTTAGGGGCTGAAGTCCTTTCTAGAACATTGAATAGAATTCACAGCAATCCTGGCTACCATGGTTTCTTTATGGAAAATAAAGGACTACATATTAATCATCTTAGTTTTGCAGATGATATCATCATATTTACTTCTGGCAGGAAGAAATCTCTGGAAATAATCATGAATGCTTTGAATACTTATGAGGAAATTTCTGGCCACCTAGTGAATAAAAATAAAAGTCATTTTATGGTCCACCCTAATGCCTTCAACAGTACTAGGGACAGGATCAAAAAACTTACAGGTTTCAAATAGAAGAAGGGTACTATTAAGTACCTTGGTTGCCCCTTATACATGGGGAGACCAAGAATTATTTATTTCTCTGATCTTATTTTAGCAGTATCATTAACAGAATTTCAGGATGGAAGGCCAAGATGTTGAGCTATGGAGGCAGAAACACTCTGATCAAGCATGTACTGCAGTCCATTTCGATTCATTTACCGTCAAATATCCTTCCCCCTGCTGCTATTATCAAACAAATTCAGAACCTGATGGCTGACTCCTTCTGGGGATGGAAAGAAGAAAAGAAAATATATCATTGGTCCTCTTGGAAAAATTTGAGTTTTCCATATGAAGAAGGAGGTATTGGTATGAGGAATCTAAAGGATGTGTGTATTAACTTTCAACATAAACAATGGTGGACCTTTAGATCAAAACACACTCTTTGGGGAGACTTCTTAAGAGCTAAATACTGTCAAAGATTTAATCCAATCTACAAGAAATGGGACACAGGGGAATCACTAAGCTGGAAACATTTGATGCAAACAAATTAAAGATTGAGAAGCACATACACTGGAAGATCAACTCTGGAACTTGTTCTTTCTGGTGGGATAATTGTCTAGGAGTTGGACCCCTAGCAAATTTCTCTAATAATAGTCACATGTTCAACAGCAGTACAGTAGCAGAATTCCTGAGTGAGGGCCAATGGAATGTGGAGAAGGTGATACAGTAGGCACCTCACAATATGGTGACCACCATCAAATACTTACATTCAATACCAGCAAAGAGTCTCTGATCAAGCAGTGTGGAAACTCAAGGCTGATGGGAACTTCACATGTTCATTAGCTTGGAATGAGTTCAGGGAAAAAAGAACTAGGTCCCAGTTTTATGCCTTTACTTGGCATAAAAAATATTCCTTTTAAATGCTCCTTTTTGTTGTGGAGGGCATTAAGGGGCAAGCTACTTACCAATGAAAAGATTACTACCTTTGGCAATGATCCAACAGCATGTTACTGCTGTGACAGGCCAGGTTGGGACAGTATTGACCACACCTTCAACACTGGTTAGTTTGCAGCTCATATATGGATATTTTTTGCTGTGAATGTCGGGATCAACACTGACCACACCACTCTTGTCAATCGGATAATCAGATGGTGGTCGACCAAGTATAACAATGAAGCCCACAAGGTAATTCTCCAAGCTACTCCTATTTTTATCTGTTGGAATATTTGGAAGAACAGGTGTGCTAGGAAATATGGTGGAAAATAGTCCAATGCTACTAGAGTAAAGTATGTTGTATGCAAGGACAACTACAAGCTATTGACTACCATATTCCCTTATATCAAATGGTCATCACACTGGAAAGAACTGATTAAGCAGGCTGAGAGTTGTTTTCATGATATCAAGATACAGATGGTGCATTAGCAAAGACCCTCGGAACAATGGGTGAAATTAAACACAGACGGTAGTACCTTAAGCAATCCTGGAAGAATAGGTGTTGGAGGTATTATCAAAGATCACAGGGGAGAAATGATCTTAGCTTTTGCTACCTCGTTGGGAAAAAGAACTAACAACCAAGTTGAGGTAGGAGCGGCTATATTTGGCATGACTTGGCTACTTCAAATAGGCTACAGGAATGTCAATTTAGAGGTGGATTCACAGCTACTAGTTGACTGGATCAGGCACAAAGCTAAACCTCCATGGAATACTGATACACAGGTACAACAACTAAAGGAGTTCATCAGACAGACTGGCACCTTTAAATGCAAACATACTTACAGAAATACAAGTCAGAACATATATAGTAACAATCAACAGCTACTTAAGGAAGCAAGAGGTTACTATCAGCTAGACATTCTGGAAATGGAAGTTTCAGGAGGGGGAAAATCAAGAGGATCAAAGAGCCACCATGAGTGAAGACCCCCCCTTTCAACCTAGCTATGATATAGAATTATAGCGTCTATTAACAAACTTAGGTTTTTCTTTTGTTGATTGTAAGGGGAGAGACTCCCTTATTTATGTTTCCTAGATGCTTTGTATCGAGAGGAGTCCTCTCATATAGGTATGTAGTTTCTAGGTTTCCTTTTGTAGTATGGGGATAAGCTGACTTTCCTTAGTAGGATGGGTGACTGATGAACCACCATAGGCTCGGAGGTTAGGTTTATCTCCCCCTCCTTGTATCGTTTTAATTTTATCTATGCTAAGGCCTGGGGGTGTTGCTTAGCCCCTGACGCCTCCAAGGATCGTTAAAATAAAAAAATAAAAAAAATAAAAAGCCCTACAGCTAACCCTGAACCCTATATCCAAACTCTAACCCCTAAACACTTAACTGTAAACCCTAAACCTTAATAATAAACTCAAAACCCTACACCTTACACCCTAAACCCTAAATCTTAAATCCAAACTCCAAACTCTAAACCCTAAATCCTAAATCCTAAACTCTAAACCCTAAACCCTAAACCCTAAATCTTAAATCCTAAACTTAAAACCCTAAATCCTATCACTAAACCCTAAACCCTAAACCATAAACCCTAAACTCTAAATCCTAGACCCTAAAGTTGTAACCCTAAACCCTAAACCCCAAACCCAAAACCCCAAATCCTAAACTCTAAATCATAAACACTTTAACCCAAAACCCTAAATCCTAAAACCTAAACCTTAAACCATAAACCCTACCCTTAACCATAAGACCAAAACTCTAATCCCTAAAACCCTAAACTCTAAACCCTAAACCCTAAACACTAAACCCTAAACCATAAACCATAAACCATAAATCCAAATTGTAAACCCTAAACCCTAAACCCTAAATCCAAACTCTAAACCCTAAACTCTACATCCTTAACTCTAAACCCTAAATCCTAAAACCTAAATTCAAAACCCTAAACCTTAACTCTAAAAACTAAACCCTAAACCCAAAACCTTAAACCCTAAACCCTAAACCCAAAATCCTAAACTCTAAACCCTAAACCCTAAACCTAAAACCATAAACCCTAACCCCTACACCCTAAACCATAAATCCTATACTCTAAATCCTAACGTATAAACCTTAAATCGTAAACTTTAAACCCTAAACCTAAAACACCTAAACCCTAAACCCTAAATAGTAAACCCTAAACCCTAATCTCTAAACCCTACACTCTAAACCCTATAACCAAACGCTAAACCCTAAAACTAAACTCTACACCCTAAACCCTAAACCATCGCCTTTCTGTTTTCAAAATTTTTTCTCTCTCTAAAAATTCTATCACTACAATTTTCTCTCAAAAGGGCGGAAGAGAAGCAGTCTGTCGGAATGGCCACAAAGCCATAGGGGATGCAACTCTGGCAACCGGACTGGTCCCAATCGATGAACAATTCCAATATCAACAAACTCCAACAGGGCGCTTCATCAGAATCATCGGACAACTCAGAATCATCGGACAACTCTTCAAAATGGAGAAGAATTGAAGTGATCCATGTCGCGATTTCAGAGTAAGAGTTGTACTGGGCTCGAAAAATTATGTCCCTAGAACAATCTGGTTTGATTCATGTTAATTCAACTGGAAATCACTAATCTATGTCTAAAGATATATCTACAGTCCAAAAATCATATGATTCTGTCTTACGAATTGAGAGATCCACGAAGGAGAAATTTGGAGAAATAGCCGCCGAATCGCTCGGAGTGCGCCTTCAATTTCAACCATATTCTAATGAGAGGAATGAAGTTTCAACTACTGGGGAATCTTCCCCAGATCAAGGAGCACAACATATTGAAATATCAGATCACTCTGATGGTGAAATCTCAGGTGACATAAAATCTGGCAAAGTCACCAGAGCTCCAGTCAACAATGGCGATGAACTGATTCACCAAATGATGCCTTGTGATGAGGATAACCTTCCTAATTTAACAAACTCACAAAATCAACAATGAATTAATATTAGCTCGTCTTCTAATCTGCAGGACCAAGTTAATACAAAGAATGATGTTCATAACGGAGTGGTGCAAGTGGAATCAGGCAGAATGATAAGTATGTTGAATCAAGAAAACAATAAAGTTAAGGATCATACTCCAAAGCAAAGAATGAAATCATTGCAACATGAACAGAAATAGCTGGTCACAAAGGAAAACATTGATGCAACTGAGCAAGGAAATATCCAAAGGGATCAACATATAGCATCTAAGCAAACTCAATCAACTCCACCTGCAAATGCTAAAGAACCAACAGAGGAAGCAATCGAGAAACAACATGACAAAGGGGAGAATGCAGCTTGAAAGGTGAAGGACAATGTAAACATCAAAGGGAATACAAAGCCGCAAAACAAAGAGGATGAAGAGAAACAGCCAAACAATAACAGCAAGGAAAGGGCAGGTAAGTTCGTTAATTTTGCACCGAATAATCATGATCATAATAATCGCTACTGTAAGAATTTTCATATTAGCCAAATTGAGCATGAAAAAGGTCAGCCTGTCATGCAGGAAGGTGTTACTAATGTATATGGACAAACGGAGAAGATCTCTCACAGAGGCCAAAGTATGGTACCTAAAATCCCCCCCCCCCCAATCAAAGTCTCCTCAAACTTTGACGTCTACAGACCCAGGCAGCAAGGAACTAATCAAAACAGTCCCAAACAAACCCAAAATAAACTCCCTATCAACAAATCTTTTGCTAAAAATACCAGCCACCAAATCCCTGATCCCTCCCCCCTCCCCGACTGTGACCCAATCCTTAGCCACTAGACTTAGGGCCAACCAAATTAGAAATGATAGTCCTTTGAATATAACTTCCCCTATCATTACCACCAGACAAGGATACCCTTCAATAACATTCCATGAAGAGGACTTCATGCATAAGATGCCTGGAAGATGTAAGTACACTCTGGTGGGGAAATTTACCAATGCCATGCCTAAAATGGAAGCCATTGGGAAAAGCTTCATTGCACAAACTCAGCTCATTGTTGGAGTTAAGATTGCCCATTTTAACTTAAGGCATATCTACATTGACTTGGACAACGAAGCTGACCACATTTCAGTTTGGACTAAACAGAGAATGTTCATTGCTGGCCATTCAATGAAATTACAGGTGTGGACACCTACCTTTAAACCTGCAGAGGAAACCCCTATAGTGCCTATCTGGGTCACACTCCCGAAACTCCCCTGGCACTATACCTGGATTCTGCAACTATGCAAAAAACTAGGGGAACTGTTGCAAAAGTGAGGGTCCAAATTGATCTCACCAAAGAAAGACCTCAACATGTGTGGATGGGATTTTCTGAGAAGGATCCGACCCTAGGTAAATGGAAAATAATAGAATTTGAGGATGTCCCCTCTTACGGCCTTTATTGTAAGCATCAGGGCTATATGTATGGAGAATGCCCTGTGAAGGAAAGAGATAAAGAAATTAAAAAAAAAAAAAAAAAAAAAAAAAAAAAAAAAAAAAAAAAGTGGAAGCCAACAAGAGAGGACAAGGGAAACAGTTGAATCAGACATCAAAAGACTAGCAACAACAGGAAGAAGGCGAAGGAAAACAAACCCAACCAAACAGGCAATCAATTACGGGTGGACCAAATGAAGATGACACAACACACAAAGAGGAACAATGGCAAGTTCAAACTAGGAAGAAAAGCAAAAATCAACAACCAAAACAGGACCATGGTAAGAACCAAATTTCACAACTGCAGGTACAGTAGGCAAAATCATCTCAGGATCAACAGGCAGGGCAAAGAACAGGTATAAATCCTCTAACCCCTGTGATTGAGACTGTGGAATCTGGTGATCAGATTCCAGCACTCCCATCCCCTTTTATTGTTGATGTTGAGAAACATAGTGGTAATAACGTAATCCCAGCCCCTGTATTTCCCCCTTTTGAGTTTGCTAATTTTGAAGCTGATGGAGGGAGGGTGGCTGTGAAGGAGAAAACTACTAACTTGCAGGAAGGGGAACCTAGGGGGAGGGAATTGTCTCATGTTTTGCATGAGAACCAATTGATTGACCTTAGGACTGAGCTCCTGCTACCATATAATTGTTGTCCAACTACACCAAAAACAGGTACATCATACAACAAAGGAAGGAAGTCAACAGGTACACAACAATAGAGAAGGGTATAACCAGCCCAAAGGTTCTATGGCAAAAGATATGGGAAACAAAGCAAGCAGCACTAAACAGGTAGAGACTCCTAAAAACAAGAACAAACCTAGCAAGAAAAAGAGAGAAGCTATCAAGAGAAAATAGGTTGAACAACATCAGCAAGAACAGATCCAAAATGGCAATCCTGAGGGGATTAACCCCCGTAAGAAATTCATCATGGTAGAAAAAATAATGGAGGTGGTTCCCCTAAAGGCTCAGTACAACACCCCAACTCCTGAAAGACCACATGATCAGGCCAGGCTTACTGTAAGACATATATGAAGTGGAAAGTTCAAAAGATGAGCTAGAAGAAGAAGATGATGAGACTAGTGAACTTCTGATCAAAGCTTTTAGTCCCAACAATGATACTGAATTGGACAAGGATCTACAACAAATTGCTGACAAACAAGGATTATCTCCCAGAGGCATACACCTAGGAAGACTCCCTCTTAGGAAACCAACATCACCCATTCCTGTGACAATAGGAAGACCAAACACTCGACTTTTTACCTCTAAATCATCTCAATGATTAGTACAATCATATGGAATGCTAGAGGGATCAATACCCAAGATGTTATAGAAAGACTCAAGAATCTCAAAAACATTCATCATGTGTCTATGATAACTATTCTGGAACCCTTCTTAGACAGTGCCCATTTAAATATGTTTAAATGTATGCTTGCCATGGATCATGTTATTAGTAATATCAATGGAAAAATTTGGCTGTTCTGGATCAATGATATTACCTGTAATGGCTTGAAACTGATGAACAACAGATTACTTGTGAAATCAATCACGCAGAAGCTCTTAGTGCCTATCAAGACTTTTGCATATGCTAAATGCAAAGATTATCTCAGAAAACCCCTATGGGATAGACTGCCGCATGTTGCTGATACTAGAGATATATCTCCTTGGTGCACAGTTGGTGATTTCAATGTTACAACAGACACTGATGAAAAGCTGGGTGGCATTGCTTATAACATGAGAAAAAGCCTTGAATTCATTGGAGTTATTGAAGCTTGTGGACTTATGGACTTGGGGTTCAATGGACCTAGATTCACTTGGTCTAACCAAAGGGGCATCAAGTTCAGAATCTGGAAAAGGTTGGATAGGGCTATGGTTAATAATAGATGGTTACAGGTCATGCCTCATACTAGTATTACCCACCTTCCTTCAGTGGGGTCTGATCACTGTCCTCTTCTTATGGAAATGAATGCCAATCCTGAAAATTACACTCAATACTTCAGATTTCTCAATTGTTGGGCAGATTAGCCTTCTTTTGCAGGAACTGTCACAGAGTGCTGGAACAGGCCTCTTAAAGGTAATCCTAGGTGGACATTTCACCAGAAAATGAAGGGAGTTGCCTCCACCCTCAGTGCTTGGTCCAAAATGCAATTAGGGGATATTTATGCAAAGGTCAAAAAATTTGAGGAAAGAGTCAGGGTGATAGAAGAGAAACTCATTCACAACAACACAGAGGAGCATAGAGCTGAACTTCATGGCATTAATGCAGACTATATCAGATTCATGAAGATAGAAGACTCTATCCTTAGACAAAAGACCTAACTAATGGTAACTCCAAATATTTTCATGCTTTGATTAGAGGAAGAAGGAGGAGGCTATTTATTCACAAAATCCTCACAGACAATGAAGAATGGGTACAAGGGGAGGAACACACTGCACAGGCCGCTTGCAAGCATTTTCAAAGAATCTTCACAGGAGAGGAAAAACTTATTGATGAGATCCCCATGAACTGCATCCCTAGAATGGTTACTCAGGACCAAAATGATAATGAAGGCCATGCCTACAATGGATGAGCTTAAGGAAGTGGTCTTTTCCAAGGACCCTAATTTAGCTGCATGACCTGATGGAATGAATGACTGTTTCTTCCAGAATTGATGGATTATTATCAAAAAGGATCTGCTGGCAGTTATTCAGGCGTTTTTCAGTGCCCAATTACTCCTCAAATATTTTTCTCATGCCTGTTTGGTACTTATTCCCAAAGTGAAGCATCCAAATAAACTCTCTGAGTTTAGACCTATCAGTCTGAGTAATTTCACTAGCAAGATTATCTCTAAGCTGTTATGTCTCAAATTGGCCCCTATATTACCTAGTATGGTATCCCCTAATCAGTCTGGCTTTGTTAAGGGTAGGAGCATAATTGAAAACATCATGCTAGCTCAAAAAATGTAGCGACCCCTTTTCATTTACCGTATGCACATAAATTACAAGATATGTATATCATTTTTATTTTTTTTCCTCATGCAAGTAAGTAATGATAATAAATATTATCCACTTCTGAGTACCCAAACTAGTTGGGTTTATGCTTTATACGATTATTACAAACAAGTAGGACATGTAACAAATTACAAAACTTGGGTGTACACACCCCAAATAAACCAAACATATAGCCATGCTTAGATTACAACCCATGGACATGAGATGGTTAGGCTTCAACATCAAATGCAAATATACATCACATAGATCGGTTATAAGTACCAACATTTATACAAATATATATGTCTATATGCAAATGTGATCTTCTTTAAGGTTCTCAAAATTTCCATCGTCCATGGCCATCTTCATCACTCCTCTCGATCAGCCCCTACGATAGAAACAACTATCGCTAAGCATAAAGCTTAGTGGTGTAAAAACTATAGGGTTGAAATCCTCAAAATTCATCAAGCTACCTTTTCCAAGTCAATGAGCATCATACTTGAAATATAATAAATAAATCAAGTAACAATAGATAACAAGTATCAAACTCGATATTCAAAGATACAAATGTCAAGAAGCTCATAGCACCCTTTTCCAAGAATTTCAATAGCAAGGCTCGCCCCATATATACTTCATGTTGTCACACCCGGCACAAGCAAGTATCAAGAAGGGTCGCTGCCCTGTATCAAGAAGGACCGAAGCCTTGTATCAAGAAGGACCGAAGCCCTGTATCAAGAGAACCAAGAACCATATTAAAAATGGCTTTCTAGTTCGTACTTAAAATGGATAACTTCCATTCCTAAGACGAACTACAAATCCAAAGTCAAGATGGCAATTGATCCGAAACAAGAGGCCTGCCAATAGTGACAAAGCCGCAGTCACAAGAAGGACAGAATAAAAAATGATCACCTGGATAATGCAAAGTCTGCATCTTTGGAAATGGTTGATGTGGAGAGCTCCTCACACTTCTCCTTTGGAGTTAGACCAACGGATACAATTCCAAACAATGTGGGACAACACAGAACAGGTGAAGAACTCAATTCTTCTAATGATCTTAAAAAAACTAAAAGAATGAATGAAACTGGCAATTATATTTTACAATTCATAAAACTCAAAACATACTAAGTAAAAAACTTATAATTACTTGTCTCTAATAAAATTGTAAATTATACATATTTTGAATCATTTTTTTCCAACTCATCTGTATTAAGATTAACAAGAATTGAGTCATAATTTTCAAAGTTAACTAATTTGTAATTTGGACTTGCTTGTTCCGAAAGATTACATATTTCGAATCATTTCTTCCAATTATTTGTATTAACATTAACATGAATTGACTCATAATTTTAAAAGTTAACTAATTTGTAATTTGGACTTGCTTGTGCTGAAAGATCTCTAATTTGCTACCTTCCTTGACTAAATATACTCTCTTATGCTACAATTGATATTGGAACATTTATCCCATCCCTCGCCATGTTGGGAAGTAAAGGATATTGTTTCTAGTTGTTCTTCTACCATTCCGATGTCGTAACAATATTTTGATAGTGCTCTGGGGTCTGTCTCAAATAATAATTAAGATCATCCCGATTTATGTTGTTTTGTGATGTAGGCTATATTCTATTCAAAATAGATAAATTAGGAGAAAAGGATCAATATTGTCCTTTATCTTTGAGTTAAGAATCGAAGTAATCCTTATTTTTTTTAACATGGAGCATTAATAGTCCTCCATGTTTTAACTATTGGTACATTTTTAGTATCCTTTCAAATAACAGTGAATATTTTAACGGATTTTTTTAACATGTCATAAAGAGTGTTTCTTTCTCCACCATTGCTAAGCAAATCTTCCATTTCTTCTCCCTCAAATAGTATCAATCTATTCCTAATTCCATAACTCTGATTTTCCTAACGAAATCAAAATAAAGAGAAGGATAATTAAAGAAAAAAACTCATTTAGTTGAATTTCATTGGTTTCGAAGAATATTTATTTTCTTTTTCATTTTTTTATCTCCCTTCAACGAAAATCTTCAACAAAAGTAAATCTTTGTTTCTAAGAAGGTAAAACAGTCTTCATTGTTATCGAGACTTCTTCAATGTCCTCGCTGATAGATTGTTTAAACTTGAGGAGAAAAGGCTATATAATTTTGAGATTATAGTTATAATCATGTGTGATTTCATTGTTTATAAAATATTGATAACTAGAATTTTCTAATAAATTTAATTGAAAGGGTAATACACATGTTGGTGTTGTTGTTCATGTGCAAAAACATTTCTTGCACACAAGGTACTTGATCAGTTGACCTAATGATTATTAGACATTGTAGTTCATTCTACTTGCCCCAATTATGACACATACATGCAAAATATTAATGATCTCGAACAAAATTGGAGGCATGCGAGAATCTAGAGTAGACTAGAAAATCAGAGTTATTGAATTATGAAAAGATGGATGCGATTTTAGGGAGAAGAATGGGAGGATTTGCTTAGAAATGGTGGAAACAGACACAGTTGTGCAATAAAATTAGCTCCGTTAAAATATTAGATAGTTATTTGAAAGGGTACTAAAAGTGTAACAATTCTGGAAACATGGACGACTATTAATGCTACATGTGAATAAACAAGGATTGCTTTGATTCTTACTTCAAAGATAAAGGACAGTTTTGATCATTTTCTTGATAAATTAGAAATAGAACGGACAAATAAACCTTGTATTTGTCTTTTAGATGATGATGACTCGTTAGAAGGATGAGATAGAGGAATAATTTGAGTAGGGGTAACATTATAAATTAAAATAACATAATGATTATGTAATAATTGAATATGAGTATTTTCTATCACCCATAGTCTTAAATAAATAAACAAGGTTCCTCATTATTTTGAATATCTAAAACACTTTTGATAATGTGAACAAATTCATTACATAGTAGCAAATTTCATACATTGATTTAACACAGCTCCAACCAACTAAATACGAGTAATAGGATTTTTTTTTTTAAATTTCAATCATTTCAGTAACAGATTATGTGTAACCTTCTTTAAGTTTATATTCACTAAGAAATATAGAAAGGTTGTCTACATAAGCTAAAATATTACAAACAATAGGATAATAAGCACCGAAAAATTCAACAATAACAGCAAGAAATTTTTCTAAAAAAACAACACTATTAATTTTAACCCAATCAAATTCTTGCAACATGACTTCAGGCAATATATATATGCATATTGATTAAAAGTTGTAGTTAAAGGCTAA
The DNA here is from genome assembly GCA_037074985.1 of Solanum bulbocastanum. NCBI lineage: Eukaryota > Viridiplantae > Streptophyta > Magnoliopsida > Solanales > Solanaceae > Solanum > Solanum bulbocastanum. Next base: position 29,081,977 of record CM073601.1, on the reverse strand, counting down.
TATAAATGTAGCAATTTTTAAAAAAATCATAAGTAGAACTGCACCTAAATTCTATTTCGGGGCATCAATCTTTCTCTAACATTATTTTCCTCACATTTTCTTTTAAATTCTTGGTTCTTTAGTGTTTAGGTTTTCTTAGGATTTAGGGTTTCTTAGGGTTTAGGCCTTTTAAGAGTTTCATAAGGCTTAGGTTTGGGGGTTTATCCCTAAGGTTTCTTAGGGTTTGAGTTTAGCATTTTAAGGTTTCTTAGGTTTATTTTGGGTCTTTTAGGGTGTCGGGTTTAGGGTTTAGGTTTGTTAAGTGTAGTATTTTTTAAGGGTTTTTTAGGTTTAGTGTTTTTAAAGGTTTTTTTGTTGTTTTTTTAGGGTTTAAGATTTCTTAATTGTTTTTGTGTTTAGGGTTTGCAGTTTTCTTAAGGTTTGGGATTTGAGCTTATGGGTTTTTAAGGGTTTACAATTTAGGGTTTAGAGTTTAGGGGTTTTAAGGTTTTTTTTATAGGTTTTTAAGGGTTTTAGGTTTTCTTATTGATTTTTAGGGTTTAGGTTTTCTTAGGGTTTAGGGTTTTTTTTAAATGATTTTTACGTAAATTATGGTGTAGGGCTTAGTGTTTTTTTAGGTTTTTTAAGGTTTAATCTTTTTAGTGGTTCTAAAATATATATTTTTTTTTTAGAGTTTTTAGGTGTATAGTTTTTAAGGTTTCATAGGGTTTAGGGTATTATAGTTTCTTTAGTATAAGATTTCTTAGGGTTTAGAGTTTACAATATTAGGTTTTAGGTTTTATGGTATTAGGGTTTCTTAGAGCTTAGGGTTTATAAGGGTTTAAGGTTTAGAGTTTCTTAAGGGTTTTTTAAGGTTAGGGTATTAAAAGGTTTTAGGGGTTTTAAGGAATTTTTTAGGGTTTCTTTATGTTTAAGGTGAAGGCCAAAGCTTTAGGGTTTAGTAGGTATGGTTTAAGATTTAGGGTTTCTGGTTTTAGGTTAAGAGTTTTTCACGGTTTATGGTTTTTTTTTTATGGGTTTATGATTTTTATGATTAGTGCTTTTAAATGTTTTTAGGATTTCTTAGGTTTTTTTAAGATTCTGGATTTTTAAGATTTAGGGTTACTTAGGATTTAGGGCATAGGATTTTAAGTTTACGGTTATTTTTAGGGCATAGGGTTTCAAAGAGATTTATTGTGTTTTTTGGGGTATTATAGTTTAGGGGTTTTAAGGTTTAGGGTTTCTTAGTGTTTCATAAGGTTTGGGGCTTAGCCCTATGGTCTAGAGTTAAGGATTTAGAGTTTCTTAGGGTGTAGGATTTAACGTTCAGGATTTCTTGGGGTTTGGTTTTTTTTATGGTTTTTAGGATTTAGGGTTTTGGGCTTAAGATTTTCTAGGATTATTTTAGGTTTAGAGGAATTTTTTGGGTTAGTGTTTTAAAAGGTTAGTAGGATTTTTATAGTATTTTACGATTTAGGGGTTCTTAGGGCTTAGGGTTTAGCATTTTTTTTAGGGTTTGGGTTTTTACACGTTTAGGGTTTTTAAATGTTTTAGGGTTTTTTTTTTTTTCATTTATGGGGATTTTAGGGTTTCTTAGTGTTAAGTCCTAAGGTTTAGGGTGAAGGGTTTATGGTTTCTTTGGGTATAGAGTTTAACATTTAAGGCTTTTTAGGATTTAGGGTTTTACGTCTAGGTTTTTTATTTAAGGATTTTTAAGGTTTTAGATTTAGGGCTTAAGTTTTTGTAGAATTTTTTAGGTTCAGAGTTTTTTTATGTTTAGGTTTAGAAAAAGGTTTTTTCAAGATTTTTATGAATTTTTATGGTTTAAGGGTTCTTAGGGCTTAAGATTTCTTAGGATTTAGGGCTTAGGATTTTAGATTTAGGGTGTTTAGGGGGCGAGTTTTAAGGTTTTTTTTTTTTTTTTTTTTAGGTTTAGTGCTTTTACAAGTGTTTTAAGGGTTTAGGGTTTATTGGTGTTTCATAAGGCTTAGGGTTTAGAGTTTTTCCCTTTGGTTTAGAGTTTAGTGTTTCTTAGGGGTTTCAGATTTCTTATGTTTAGGCTTTTAAAGGATTTTTATGGTGTTGATCTAATATGCTTATGATATGCCAACTGAAGGTTAGATTGGGGTCACTCGTGATCTTAGGTCCCGTGTTACGTCAAAGGGGTAACCTAAGGGCGTGACAAAAACTATGCTCGAATAAAAGCCTCTAACTAACAGAGATGCTGGGACATTCCCCCAACTAACTCTAGCAAAATTGAAATTAAAATGGAAGACTGAATATAAAACATGTCAATCGTCCTCAAAAATGTGGACTCACCACTTATATTACTGAATATGGATCAGGAACCGATCTCCACATGATCTGAATGATAAGGACCTGAACCTACATCACTAAAAGATCTAGCGTAGAGTATGTGTCAGTATTTGAAAGGTACTGGGCATATATAATAGGATAAAACTGAACAAATGTATACAACTGAATAAAGCATATTGAATAATGACATAATATAAACATGATGAACAAAAGGGTTTAGGTATTTAGTTAAGGGTTTTTAGGTTTAAGATTTTAAAGGGTTTTTAGGGGTTTAAGGGGGGTTTCTTTATGTTTAGGGTTAAGGCCAAAGGTTTAGGGTTTACGCCCTAAGGTATAGGGCTTAAGGTTTAGGGTTACGGGTTTTAGGTTAACAGTTTTTTAGGGTTTAGGTTTTCTTAGGGTTTAGGATTTCATAAGGTTTAGGAATTTTTTAAAAATGAATTTCAAGGTAAATTATAGTGTAGGGCTTACTCTTGTTTTTTTATTTTTTAGGCTTAAGGTTTTTAGAGGTTGTAAAAGGGTTTTTTTTTCTTTTTAGAGTTTTTAGGTTTAGAGTTTAAATAGGTTTCAAGGTTTCGTAGGGTTTAGGGTAACGGTTTAAAGGTTTCTTAGGTTAAGGGTTTAAGATCTTAGGCTTTAGGATATTAAGGGTTTAAGGTTTAGAGTTTCTTAGATTTACGGTTTAGTGTTTTTTCGAGTTTAGCGTATGTTAGGATTTCTTGATTTAGGGTTTTTATAAGGGGATATGATTTTCTTAAGGGTTTTATGTTTAGGGTTTTAAAAGGTTTTAGGGGTTTTAAAGGTTAATTTAGGGTTTTTTTATGTTTAGGGGTTTTAGAATTTAGGTTTTCTTAGGGTTTAGGATTTCTTAGTGTTCCATCAGGTTTGAGGTTTACGGTTTAGCCCTATGGTTTAGAGTTTCTTAGGGTGTAGTATTTATAGTTTAGGAAATCTTTGGGTTTGGTTTTTTAAAGGGATTTTAGGGTTCAGGGTTTTAGACTTAATATTTTCTAGGGTTTAGAGAAATTTTTAGGCTGAGGGTTTTAAAGGGTTTAGGGTTTTGGGCTTAAGATTTTCTAGGGTTATTTTAGGTTTAGAGTTATTTTTAGGTTTAGGGCTTTAAATGATTTTTAGGACATTTATAGTTTTTTACAATTTAGGGGTTCTTAGGGTGGGTTTTTATAGTGTTTTGGGGTTTAGGATTTTTACACATCTAAAGTTTTTATATGTTTTAGGGTTTTTTTTTTTTTATTTCTTCTGCTTTTAAGGTTTCTTAGGATTAAGCCCTAAGGTTTTGGGTGAAGGGTTTATGGTTTCTTTGGGTATAGAGTTTACAACATTTAGGGTTTCTTAGGATAGGGTTTTAGGTCTAGGTTTTTTATTCAAGGGTATTTAAGGTTTAAGATTTAGAGCTTAGGTTTTCGTGGAATTTTTTTGGTTTAGAGTTTTTTAGATTTAGGGTTTAAAAAGGGTTTTTTCAAGAATTTTATAATTTTTTACGGTTTAGGGGTTCTTAGGGCTTAGGGTTACTTTGGATTTAGGGCTTAGGATTTTTGATTTAGAGTTTTCAAGGGTTTTTTTAGGCTCAGTGTTTTTAAAGGTTTTTTAAGGTTTTAGGATTTCTTGGTGCTTCCTAAGGCTTGGGTTTAGGGTTTTTTCCCAATGGTTTTAAGGTTTAATGTTTCTTAGGGGTTTCAGATTTCTTAGGTTTAGGCTTTTAAAGTTTTTTTTTATTGTGTTGATCTAATATGCTTATGATATGCCAAGTTAAGGTTAACTTGGGATCACTCGTGATCTTAGGTCCCGTGTTATGTCAAAGTGGGTAACCTCGGGGCGTGACAAAAACTATATCCGAATAAAAGCCTCTAACCGACTAGAGATGCTGGGACTTGCCCCCAGCTAACTCTAGCAAAACTGAAAATAAAATATAAGATTTAATATAAAACATGTCAATCGTCCTCTAGAACGAGGACTCACTAGTGATATGCTGAATACGAATCAGGAACCGATCTCCACGTGATCGGAATGCTAAGGACCTGAACCTACATCACGAGAAGATGTAGCGTAGAGTATGTGTCACTACTTGAAAGGTACTGAGCATGCATATTAGGATTTAGCTTAACAAATATATATAACTGAACAAAGCATATTGAACAATGATATAATCTGAACATGATGAATAAAATGGTTTAGTTATTTGGTTAAGGGTTTTTAGGTTAGGGTTTAGAGCTTAAGTTTTTCTAGGATTTATTTTTGTTAAGAGTTTTTTTCGATTTAGGATTTTTAAAGATTTTTTAGGATCAATTATTGTTATTACGATTTAGGGGTTCTTAGGGCTTAAGGTTTAGGGTTTTAGATTAAGGAATTTTTCTAGAATTTGTAAGGTTTGTTTTTAGGGATTTTTAGTTTTAGGGTTTTTAAATGTTTTTAGGGTTTTTTAGTGTTTGGTTTTCTTAGGATTTAGGGTTTCTTAGGGTTTAAGGCTTTTTATAGTTTCATAAGGCTTAGGTTTGGGGGTTTATCCCTAAGGTTTCTTAGGGTTTGAGTTTAGCATTTTAAGGTTTCTTATGTTTATTTTGGATCTTTTAGGGTGTCGGGTTTAGGGTTTTTCTTGGGTTTAGGGTTTAGGATTGTTAAGTGTAGGATTTTTTAAGGCTTTTTTAGGTTTAGTGTTTTTAAAGGTTTTTTTGTTGTTTTTCAGGGTTTGAGATTTCTTAATTTTTTTTTGGTTTAGGGTTTGCAGTTTTCTTTGGATTTGGGATTTGGGCTTAGGGATTTTTTTAGGTTTTTTAAGGTTTAATCTTTTTAGTGGTTCTAAAATATATTTATATTTTTTTAGAGTTTTTAGGTGTATAGTTTTTAAGGTTTCATAGGGTTTAGGGTATTATAGTTTCTTTAGTATAAGATTTCTTAGGATTTAGGATTTACGATATTAGGTTTTAGGTTTTATGGTATTAGGGTTTCTTAGAGCTTAGGGTTTATAAGGGTTTAAGGTTTAGAGTTTCTTAAGGGTTTTTTAAGTTTAGGGTTTTAAAAGGTTTTAGGGGTTTCAAGGATTTTTTTAGGGTTTCTTTATGTTTAGGGTGAAGGCCAAAGCTTTAGGGTTTAGTAGGTATAGGGTTTATGGTTTAGGGTTTCGGGTTTTAGATTAAGATTTTTTTACGGTTTATGGATTTTTTTTTATAGGATTATGAGTTTTATGATTAGTTCTTTTAAACGTTTTTAGGGTTTCTTAGGTTTTTTTAAGTTTCTGGATTTCTTACGATTTAGGGTTACTTAGGATATAGGGCATAGGATTTTAAGTTTATGGTTATTTTTAGGGCATAGGGTTTCAAAGGGATTTATTGTGTTTTTGGGGGTATTATAGTTTAGGGGTTTTAAGGTTTAGGGTTTCTTAGTGTTTCATAAGGTTTGGGGTTTGGGGTTTAGCTCTATGGTTTAGTGTCAAGGATTTAGAGTTTCTTAGGGTGTAGGATTTAGCATTTAGGATTTCTTAGGGTTTTGTTTTTGGGCTAAAGATTTCCTAGTGTTATTTTAGGTTTAGAGGAATTTTTTGGTTTAGTGTTTTAAAGTGTTCTTAGGATTTTTATAGTTTTTTATGATTTAGGGGTTCTTAGGGCTTAGTATTTAGCATTTTTTTAAGGGTTCGGGTATTTTAAACGTTTAGAATTTTTAAATGTTTTAGGGTTTTTTTTTTTTCATTTTTGAAGGTTTTAGGGTTTCTTAATGTAAGGTCCTAGGGTTAAGGGCGAAGGGTTTATGGTTTCTTTGGGTATAGAGTTTAACATTTAGGGCATATTAGGATTTAGGGTTTTAGGTCTAGGTTTTTTATTTAAGGATTTTTAAGGTTTAAGGTTTTAGGGCATAAGTTTTTGAAAATTTTTTTAGGTTTAGGCTTTAAAAAGGTTTTTTCAAGATTTTTATGAACTTTTACGATTTAGGGGTTCTTTGGACTTAGGATTTCATAGGGTTTAGGGCTTAGGACTTTAGATTTAGTGTTTTAAGGGTTTAGGGTTTATTGGTGTTTTAACAATTTTTCCCTTTGGTTTAGGGTTTATTAGGGGTTTCAAATTTCTTAGGTTTAGGCTTTTAAAGGTTTTTTATGGAGTTGATCTAATATTCTTATGATATGCCAACTTAAGGTTAGCTTGGAGTCACTCGTGATCCTAGATCCCATGTTACGTCAAAGGGGTAACTTCAGGGCATTGACAAAAACTATGTCCGAATAAAAGTCTCTAACTAACTAGAGATTCTGGGACATGCCCCCAGCTAACTCTAGCAAAATTGAAACTAAAATGAAAGACAAAATATAAAACATGTCAATCGTCCTCAAGAACGTGGACTCACCACTAATATTACTAAATATGGATCAGGAACCAATCTTCACATGATTTGAATGATGAGGACCTGAACCTACATCACTAGGAGATCTAACCGTAGAGTATGAGTCAGTACTTGCAAGGTACTGAGCATGCATAATAGAATAAAATTGAACAAATATATACTATTAAATAAAGCATATTGAATAATGACATAATCTGAACATGATGAATAAAAGGGTTTAGGTTTTTAGCTAAGGGCTTTTAGGTTTATGATTTTAATGGGTTTTTAGGGGTTTAAGGATTTGTTTTCGGGTTTCTTTATGTTTAGGGTTAAGACTAAAACTTTAGGGTTTAGGCCCTAAGGCTATGGTTTAAGGTTTAGGGATTTAGGGTTTGGGTTAATAGTGTTTCCAGGATTTTTATAATTTTTTACGGTTTATTGGTTCTTGGAGCCAACTTCTTCAAGTTTAAGGCTTAGGATTTTAGATTTAGAGTTTCAAGGGTTTTATTCGATTTTGTGTTTTTAAAGGTGTTTTAAGGGTTTAGGATTTCTTCGTGTTTCATAAGGCTTGGGTTTAGGGTTTTTTCCCTATGATTTTAGGGTTTAATGTTTCTTAAGGGTTTCAAATGTCTTAGGTTTTAGGCTTTTTTTTTTTTTTATTGTGTCGATCTAATATGCTGATGATATGCTAACTTAAGGTTAGCTTAAGGTCACTCGTGATCTTAGGTCCCGTGTTACGTCAAAGTGGGTAACCTCAGGGCGTGACAAAAACTATGTCCGAATAAAATCCTCTAGCCGACTAGAGATGCTGGGACATACCCCCAGCTAACTCTAGCAAAACTGAAAATAAAATATAAGATTGAATATAAAACATGTCAGTCGTCCTCAAGAACAAGGACTCTCCAGTGTATACTGAATACGGATCAAGAACCAATCTCCATGTGATCTGAATCCTGAGGACCTAAACCTACGTCACGATAAGATACAGCGTAGAGTATGTGTCAGTACTTGAAAGGTACTGAGCATGCATATTAAGATAAAGCTTAACAAATATATATAATTGAACAAAGCATATTGAACAATGATATAGCTTTAACATGATGAATAAAAAGGTTTAGGTATTTGGTTAAGGGTTTTTAGGGTAGGGTTTAGAGCTTAAGTTTTTCTAGGATTTGTTTTTTATAAAAAAAAATTCGATTTAGAATTTTTAAAGATTTTTTAAGATCAATTATTGTTTTTACAATTTAGGGGTTCTTAGGGCTTAGGGTTTTAGATTAAGGAATTTTTCTAGGGTTTGTATGGTTTGTTTTAGGGATTTTAAATGTTTTTAGGGTTTTTTAGTGTTTAGGTTTTCTTAGGATTTAGGGTTTCTTAGGGTTGAGGGCTTTTACGAGTTTCATAAGACTTAGGTTTGGGGGTTTATCCCTAAGGTTTCTTAGGGTTTGAGATTAGCATTTTAAGGTTTCTTAGATTTATTTTGGGTCTTTTAAGGTGTCATGTTTAGGGATTTTCTTGGGTTTAGGGAAAGGTTTGTTAAGTGCAGGATTTTTTAAGGGTTTTTTAGGTTTAGTGATTTTAAAGGTTTTTTTGTTGTTTTTTAGGGTTTAAGATTTCTTAATTTTTTTTTGTATTTAGGGTTTGCAGTTTTCTTAGGGTTTGGGCTTTGGGCTTATTGGTTTTTAAGGGTTTTACGATTTAGGGTTTCTTCGGGTTTAGAGTTTAAGGGTTTCTTAGGTTTAGGGGTTTTAAGGCTTTTTTATAGATTTTTTAGGGTTTTAGGTTATCTTATTGATTTTTAGGATTTAGGTTTTTTTGAAATGATTTTTAGGCAAATTATGGTGCAGGGCTTAGTGTTTTTTTAGGTTTTTTAAGGTTTAATCTTTTTAGTTGTTCTAAAATATATATTTTTTAGAGTTTTTAGGTGTATAGCTTTTAATGTTTCATAGGGTTTAGGGTATTATAGTTTCTTGAGTATAAGATTTCTTAGGGTTTAGGGTTTACGATATTAAGTTTTAGGTTTTATGGTATTAGGGTTTCTAAGAGCTTAGGGTTTATATGCGTTTAAGGTTTAGAGTTTCTTAAGGGTTTTTTACGTTCATGGTTTTAAAAGGTATTAGGGGTTTTAAGGATTTTTTTAGGATTTCTTTATGTTTAGGGTGATGGCCAAAGCTTTAGGGTTTCGGGTTTTAGGTTAAGAGTTTTATACGGCTTATGGTATGTTTTTATAGGTTTATGATTTTTATGATTAATGCTTTTAAATGTTTTTAGTGTTTCTTAGGTTTTTTTAAGATTCTGGATTTCTTAAGATTTAGGGCTACTTAGGATTTAGGGAATAGGGTTTCAAATGTATTTATTATGTTTTTTGGGGTATTATAGTTTAGGGGTTTTAAGGCGAAGGGTTTATGGTTTCTTTGGGTATAGAGTTTAACATTTAGAGTTTATTAGAATTTAGGGTTTTAGATCTAGGTTTTTTATTTAAGGATTTTTAAGGTTTAAGGTTTAGGGCATAAGTTTTTGAAGAATTTTTTAGGTTTAGGCTTTAAAAAGGTTTTTTCAAGATTTTTATGAATTTTTACGGTTTAGGGGTTCTTTGGGCTTTGGATTTCATAAGGTTTGGGGCTTAGGACTTTAGATTTAAGGTTTTTAGGGGACGAGTTTTAAGGTTTTTTTTTTTGAGTTTTTTTTAAGGTTTATAAGGGCATATGATTTTCTTAAGGGTTTTTTATGTTTAGGGCTTTAAAAGGCTTTAGGGGGTTTAACCATTTTAGGGTTTTTTTATGTTTTGGGGTTTTAAAGTTTAGGTTTTCTTAGGGTTTAGGATTTCTTAGTGTTCCATCAGGTTTGGGGTTTAGGATTTAGCCCTATGGTTTTGAGTTTCTTAGGGTGTTGGATTTATAGTTTAGGAAATCTTTGGATTTGATTTTTTAAAGGGTGTTTAGGGTTCAGGGTTTTAAACTTAATATTTTCTAGGGTTTAGACAAATTTTTAGGCTGAGGGTTTAAAAGGGTTTTGGATTTTGGTCTTAAGATTTTCTAGGGTTATTTAAGGTTTATAGTTATTTTTTGGTTTAGGGTTTTAAATGATTTTTAGGATTTTTATAGTTTTTTAGGATTTAGGGGTTCTTAGCGCTTAGGGTTTTTATAGTGTTTTGGGGTTTAGGGTTTTTACACATATAAGGTTTTTAAATGGTTTAGGTTTTTTTTTTTATTATTTCTTATGGTTTTAGGGTTTCTTAGTGTTAATCCCTAAGGTTTAGGGTGAAGGGTTTATGGTTTTTTTGGGTATAGTGTTTAAAACATTTAGGGTTTCTTACGATTTAAGGTTTTAGGTCTAGGTTTTTTATTCAAGGGTTTTAAAGGTTTAAGATTTAGAGCTTAAGTTTTCCTAGAATTTTTTTGGTTTAGAGTTTTTTAGATTTAGGGTTTAAAAAGGATTTTTTCAAGAATTTTATAATTTTTTACGATTTAGGGTTTCTTAGGGCTTAGTGTTTCTTTGGGTTTAGGGCTTAGGATTTTAGATTTAGAGTTTTCAAGGGTTTTATTAGGTTTAGTGTTTTTAAAGGTGTTTTAAGGGTTTAGGATTTCTTAGGGTTTATGATTTCTTGGTGTTTCATAAGGCTTGGGATTAGGGTTTTCTTTCCTATGATTTTAGGGTTTAATGTTTCTTAAGGGTTTCAGATTTCTTAGGTTTTAGGTTTTTTTTTTTTATTGTGTCGATATATGCTTATGATATGCGAACTTAAGGTTAGCTTAGGGTCACTCGTGATCTTAGGTCCCGTGTTACGTCAAAGTGGGTAACCTCGTGGCGTGACGAACCTAAACCTACTAGAGATGCTGGGACATGCCCCCAGCAAACTCTAGCAAAACTAAAAATAAAATATAAGATTGAATATAAAACATGTCAATCGTCATCAAGAACGAGGACTTACCAGTGGTATACTGAATACGGATCAGGAACCAATGTCCACATGATCTGAATCCTGAGAACCTAAACCTACATCACGAGAAGATGTAGCGTAGAGTATATGTCAATACTTGAAAGGTACTGAACATGTATATTAAGATAAAGCTTAACAAATATATATAACTGAACAAAGCATATTGAACAATGATATAATCTTAACATGATGAATAAAAGGGTTTAGGTACTTGGTTAAGGGTTTTTAGGGTAGAGTTTAGAGCTTAAGTTTTTCTAGGATTTCTTTTTGTTTAGAGTTTTTTCCAATTTAGGATTTTTAATGATTTTTTAGGATCAATTATTGTTTTTACGATTTAGGGGTTCTTAGGGCTTAGGGCTTAGGGTTTTAGATTAAGGAGTTTTTCTAGGGTTTGTAAGGTTTGTTTTAGGGATTTTTAGTTTTAGGGTTTTTAAATGTTTTTAGGGTTTTTTAGTGTTTAGGTTTTCTTAGGATTTAGGGTTTAGGATTTAGGATTTAGAGTTTCAGAAGGCTTAGGTTTGGGGGTTTATCCCTAAGGTTTCTTAGGGTTTGAGTTTAGCATTTTAAGGTTTCTTAGGTTTATTTTGGGTCTTTTAGGGTGTCGGGTTTAGGGTTTTTCTTGGGTTTAGGGTTTAGGTTTGATAAGTGTAGGATTTTTTTAATGGTTTTTTAGGTTTAATGATTTTAAAGGTTTTTTTTACAGTTTTTTAGGGTTTAAGATTTCTTAATTTTTTTTGAATTTAGGGTTTGCAGTTTTCTTAGGGTTTGGGATTTGGGCTTATGAGTTTTTAAGAGTTTACGATTTAGGGTTTCTTAGGGTTTAGAGTTTAGGGTTTCTTGGGTTTAGGGGTTTTTTAAGGCTTTTTTATAGATTTTTTAGGGTTTTAGGTTATCTTATTGACTTTTAGGGTTAAGGTTTTTTTTTTAAATGATTTTTAGGCAAATTATGGTGTAGGGCTTAGTGTTTTTTTTTGGTTTTTTAAGGTTTAATCTTTTATGTGGTTCTAAAATATATATTTTTTAGAGTTTTTAGGTGTATAGCTTTTAAGGTTTCATAGGGTTTAGGGTATTATAGTTTCTTTAGTATAAGATTTCTTAATGTTTAGGGTTTACGATATTAAGTTTTAGGTTTTATGGTTAGGGTTTCTTATAGCTTAGGGTTTATAAGGGTTTAAGGTTTAGAGTTTCGTAAGGATTTTTTGTGTTCAGGGTTTTAAAAGGTATTAGGGGTTTTAAGGATTTTTTTAGGGTTTCTTTATGTTTAGGGTGCCAAAGCTAATGGTTTAGTAGGTATAAGGTTTAAGGTTTAGGGAATCGGGTTTTAGGTTAAGAGTTTTTTACGATTTATGGTATTTTTTTATAGGTTTAGGATTTTTATGATTAGTGCTTTTAAATGTTTTAAGGGTTTCTTTGGTTTTTTTTTTTAAGATTCTGAATTTCTTAAGATTTAGGGTTTCTTAGGATTTAGGGCATAGGATTTTAAGTTTACGATTATTTTTAGGTAATAGGGTTTCAAAGGAATTTATTGTGTTTATTGGGGTATAGTTTAGGGGTTTTATGGTTTAGGGTTTCTTAGTGTTTCATAAGGGTTTAGGGTTTAGCTCTATGGTTTAGAGTCAAGGATTTAGAATTTCTTAGGGTGTAGAGCGTTTAGGATTTCTTAGGGTTTGGTTTTTTTATGGTTTTTAGGTTTTAGGATTTTGGGCTTAAGATTTCCTAGGGTTATTTTAGCTTTAAAGGAATTTTTTCGTTTAGAGTTTTAAAGTGTTTTTAGAATTTAGAGTTTCTTAAGGTTTATGGCATAAGTTTTTGAAGAATTTTTTAGGTTTAGAGTTTTTTTAGGTTTAGGCTTTAAAAAGGTTTTTTCAAGATTTTTATGAATTTTTACGATTTAGGGGTTCTTTGGGCTTAGGATTTCATAGGGTTTAGGGCTTAGGACTTTAGATTTAAGGTTTTTAGGGGACGAGTTTTCAGGTTTTTTTTTTAGGTTTAGTGCTTTTACAAGTGTTTTATGGGTTTAGGGTTTATTGGTGTTTCATAAGGCTTGGATTTTAGAGTTTTTCCCTTTGGTTTAGGGTTTTATAGGGGTTTCAAATTTCACAGGTTTAGGCTTTTAAAGGTTTTTTATGGTGTTGATCTTATATGCTTATGATATGCCAACTTAAGGTTACCTTGGGGTCACTCGTGATCCTAGGTCCCGTGTTACGTCAAAGGGGTAACCTCAGGGCGTGACAAAAACTATGTCCGAATAAAAGTCTCTAACTAACTAGAGATGCTGGGACATGCCCCAGCTAACTCTAGCAAAATTGAATCTAAAATGGAAGACTGAATATAAAGCATGTCAATCGTCCTCAAGAACGTGGACTCACCACTGACATTACTGAATATGGATCAGGAATCGATCTCCACATGATTTGAATGATGAGGACATGAACCTACATCACTAGAAGATCTAGCGTAGAGTATGTGTCAGAACTTGCAAGGTACTGAGCATGCATAACAGAATAAAACTGAACAAATATATACAACTGAATAAAGCATATTGAATAATGACATAATCTGAACATGATGAATAAAAGGGTTTAGGGTTTTACCTAAGGGCGTTTAGGTTTACGATTTTAATGGGTTTTTAGGGGTTTAAGGATTTTTTTTAGGGTTTCTTTATGTTTAGGGTTAAGACCAAAGGTTTAGGGTTTAGGCCCTAAGGTATAGGGTTTAAGGTTTAGAGTTTTGGGAATCTTTTAAAAATGATTTTTAGGGAAAATTATAGTGTAGGGCTTACTCTTTTTTCTCTTTTTTTTTTTGGTTTTTTCAGTTTTATAAGATTGAATATAAGATTGAATATAAAACATGTCAATCGTCCTCAAGAACGAGGACTCACCAGTGGTATACTGAATACAGATCAGGAACTGATCTCCACGTGATCTGAATCCTAACGACTTAAACCTACATCTCGAGAAGATGTAGCGTTCTAGTATGTGTCAGTACTTGAAAGGTACTGAGCATGCATATTAAGATAAAGCTTAACAAATATATATAACTGAACAAAGCATATTGAACAATGATATAATCTTAACATGTTGAATAAAATGGTTTAGGTATATTTGGTTAAGGATTTTTATGTTAGGGTTTAGAGATTATGTTTTTCTAGGATTTCTTTTTGTTAAGAGTTTCTTTCGATTTAAGATTTTTTAGGATCAATTATTGTTTTTACGATTTAGGGGTTCTTAGGGCTTAGGGCTTAGGGTTTTAGATTAAGGAATTTTTCTAGGGTTTGTAAGGTTTGTTTTAGGAATTTTTAGTTTTAGGGTTTTTAGGGTTTTTTAGTGTTTAGGTTTTCTTAGGATTTAGAGTTTCTTAGGGTTTAGGGCTTTTTAGAGTTTCACAAGGCTTAGGTTTGGGGGTTTATCCCTAAGGTTTCTTAGGGTTTGAGTTTAGCATTTTAAGGTTTCTAGGTTTATTTTGGGTCTTTTAGGGTGTCGGGTTTAGGGTTTTTCTTGGGTTTAGGGTTTAGGTTTGATAAGTGTAGGATTTTTTAAGGGTTTTTTAGGTTTAGTGATTTTAAAGGTTTTTTTGTTGTTTTTTAGGGTTTAAGATTTCTTAATTTTTTTTAGTTTTCTTAGGGTTTGGAATTTAGGGTTTCTTAGGTTAAGCAGTTTTAAGACTTCTTTATAGGTTTTTTAGGGTTTTAGGTTTTCTTCTTTATTTTTAGGGTTTAGGATTTTTTTAAAATGATTTTTAGGCAAATTATGGTGTAGGGCTTACTATTTTCTAGGTTTTTTAAGGTTTAATCTTTTTAGTGGTTCTTAGAGATTAAGGTTTATATGGGTTTATGGTTTCTTAAGTATTTTTTAAGTTTAGGGTTTAAAAAGATTTTAGGGGTTGGTTTAAGGTTAATATGGGTTTAAGGTTTCTTAAGTATTTTTTAAGTTTAGGGTTTTAAAAGGTTTTAGGGGTTGGTTTAAGGTTTAAGGTTTTAGGTTAAGAGTTTTTTACGATTTATGGTATTTTTTTATAGGTTTATGATTTTTATGATTAGTGCTTTTAAATGTTTTTAGGATTTCTTAGGTTTTTTTAAGATTCTGGATATCTTAAGATTTAGGGTTACTTAGGATTTAGGGCATAGGATTTTAAGTTTACGGTTATTTTTAGGTAATAGGGTTTCAAAGGGATTTATTGTATTTTTTGGGTGTAGGATTTAGCATTTAGGATTTCTTAGGGTTTTATTTTTTATGGTTTTTACGTTTAGGATTTCTTAGGTTTAGAGATTCTTTTAGGTTCAATGTTTTAACGGGTTTTAAGGATTTTTATAATTTTTTACGATTTAGGGGTTCTTATGGCTTAGGGTTTAGCATTTTTTTTAGGGTTTGGGGATTTTACACGTTTAGGGTTTTTTTTATGTTTTAGGGTTTTTTTTCATTTACAAGGGTTTTAGGGTTTCTTAGTGTTTAAGCCCTAAGGTTTAAGGTGAAGGGCTTATGATTTCTTTGAGTATATTGTTTAACATTTAGGGTTTCTTAGTATATAGGTCTTTAGGTTTTGCTTTTTTATTTAAGGGCTTTTAAGGTTTAAGATTTAGAGCTTAAGTTTTTGAAGAATTTTTTTGGTTTAGAGTTTTAAAGAAATTTTTTTGGTTTAGGTTTTAAAGAAATTTTTTTCAAGATTTTTATGAATTTTTACAATTTTGGAGTTCTTATGGCTTAGGATTTGATAGGGTTTACGGCTTAGGATTTTTGATTTAGAGTTTTTAGGGGACGAGTTTTAAGGGTTTTTTTTTAGGTTTAGTGCTTTTACAAGTGTTTTAAGGGTTTTGAGTTTATTGGTTTTTCATAAGGCTTGGGGTTTAGAGTTTATTGGTGTTTCAGATTTCTTAGGTTTAGGCTTTTAAATGTTTTTATGGTGTTGATCTAATATGCTTATGATATGCCAACTTAAGGTTAGCTTGGGGTCACTCGTGATCTTGGGTCCCGTGTTACGTCAAAGGGGTAACCTTATGGGGTGACAAAAACTATGTCTGAATAAAAGCCTCTAACTAACTAGAGATGTTGGGACATGCCCCCAGCTAACTCTAGCAAAATTGAAACTAAAATGGAAGGCTGAATATAAAACATGTCAATCGTCCTCGAGAGCGTGGACTCACCACTGATATTGCAGAATATGGATCAAGAATCGATCTCCACAAGATCTGAATGATGAGGACCTGAACCTCCATCACTAGAAGATCTATCATACAATATGTGTCAGTACTTGAAAGGTGCTGAGCATGCATAATAGGATAAACTGAACAAATATATACAACTGAATAAAGCATATTGAATAATGACATAATATGAACATGATGAACAAAAGGGTTTAGGTATTTAGTTAAGGGTTTTTAGGTTTACTATTTTAAAGGGATTTTAAGGGTTATTTTATGTTTAGGGATTTTAAAGTTTAGGCTTTCTTAGGGTTTAGGGTTTTTTAGTGTTTCATAAGGTTTGGGGTTTAGGGTTTAGCCCTATGGTTTAGAGTTTCTTAGGGTGTAGGATTTATAGTTTAGGAAATCTTTGGATTTGGTTTTTTAAAGGGTTTTTAGGGTTTAGGGTTTAGGGTTTTAGACATAATATTTTCTAGGTTTTAGAGAAATTTTTAGGCCGAGGGTTTTAAAGGGTTTAGGGTTTTGGGCTTAAGATTTTCTAGGGTTATTTTAGGTTTAGTGTTATTTTTAGGTTTAGGGTTTTAAATGATGTTTAGGATTTTTATAGTTTTTTTCGATTTAAGGGTTCTTAAGGCTTAAGGTTTTTATAGTATTTTGGGGTTTAGATTTATTACACATTTAGGGTTTTTAAATCTTTTAGGATTTTTTTTTTTAATTTCTTATGGTTTTAGGGTTTCTTAGGGTTAAGTCCTAAGGTTTAGGGTGAAGGGTTTATGGTTTATTTGAGTACAGAGTTTATAACATTTAGGGTTTCTTAGGATTTAGGGTTTTAGGTCTAGGTTTTTTATTCAAGGGTTTTTAAGGTTTAAGATTTAGAGCTTAAGTTTTTGTAGAATTTTTTTGGTTTATAGTTTATTTAGATTTAGGGTTTAAAAAGGTTTTTTCAAGAATTTTATAATTTTTTATGGTTTAGTGGTTCTTAGGGCTTAGGGTTTCTTTGGGTTTAGGGCTTAGGATTTCAGATTTAGAGTTTTCAGGGGTTTTTTAAGGTTTAGTGTTTTTAAAGGTGTTATAAGGGTTTAGGATTTCTTAGGGTTTAGAATTTCTTGGTGTTTCATAAGGCCTGGGTTTAGGGTTTTTTTAAAAAGATTTTTAGGTAAATTATGGTGTAGGGCTTGGTGCTTTTTAGTTTTTTTTAGCTTCAAGATTTTTGGGGGTTCTAAAAGATTATTTTTTTCTTTAGAGTTTTTAGGCTTATAGATTTTAAAGGTTTTTAAGGTTTCATAAGGTTTAGGGTTTCTTAGGTACAAGGTTTCTTAGGGTTTAGGGATTAGGATCTAAGTTTTAGGTTTTAGGGCATTGGGTTTCTTAGAGCTTAGGGTTTATAAGGGTTTAAGGTTTAGAGTTTCTTAGGGTCTATGGTTTAGTGTTTCTTCGAGTTTCTTAGCATATGTTAGGGTTTCTTGATTTAGGGTTTAGGTCTTAGGATTTTAGGTATAAAGATTTTTTTTGAGTTTTTTTAGGGTTTACAAGAGCTTATGATTTTCCAAAGGGTTTTCTAGGTTTAAGATTTTAAAAGGTTTTTAGGGGTTTTAAGGGTTCTTTATGTTTAGGGTTAGGCCAAATGTTTAGGGTTTAGAGTTTAGGCCCTCAGATATTTGGTTGAAAGTTTAGGGTTTTGGGTTTTAAGTTAAGAGTTTTTTAGGGTTTATGATTCTTTTTAGGTTTATGAGTTTTATGATTAAGGTTTTAAAATGTTTTTAGGGTTTCTTAGGTTTTTTTAAGATTTTGGGTTACTTGGAATTTAGGGCATAAGATTTTAAGTTTAGGATTTCTTTTAAGGCATAGGGTTTGAAAAGGATTTATTGTGTTTTTGGGGGTATTATTGTTTTAGGGGTTTTAAAAGGGTTTAGGGTTTCTTAGTGTTTCATAAGGTTTGGGGTTTAGGGTTTAACCTTATGGTTTAGAGTTAAGGATTTAGAGTTTCTAGGGTATAGGATTTAGCATTTAGGATTTCTTAAGATTTGTTTATTTAAGGGTTTTTAGGGAAGTTTTTGGTCAAAATCATCCTTAAACTATGCCCTAAACCTAAACTACATCCTTAAAGTATCATTCTTAACAGAAAACATCCTTCAAGTATTTAAAAGTGAACAATTTTCATCCTTCTACTTTAATTTATTAGAAAACTAATAGATCCACAAAAATAAAGTCATTCCTTCCTAATTATTATTCCGAGCCAAAAATACCATCGTGAACTTTTTCGGTAATTGAGTTTAGCATTATGCAAAATCTATTAATTTGACAGTTTTTTCATTTATTTTTCATGTAGTTTGATATTAAAAATATTATTAGTTGAAATATTTTTCTTCTCAATTGAATATGCTAGAAGCGACGTTTATTGGAGACTTCCACTTCTAATAATGTAGAATAAAACTCAAATGCGAGACATAATCAATATTTTGATTACTTCAATATCATATCGACCCAAAATTTATTGATCTAAAATACAGTTTGGCTATGAAAAAGGTAAAGATAATTAAGCTCCAGCTTCTTTCCGTTACTAAATGAGAAAAGGAGCAGATCATGTAAGTACTCTCACAACTTTCAATCGTTTTTTTGTTTCCGTAAGCAATAATGTCTAAGATTTTTAATATTTTTTTTCAAGAACTTTTTATAGCAAGTAATGAAATTATGCAAGAAAACTTTTGTTGATAGTCATGTGATCTGCTCATTTTTTTTAGGATCCCTTAGCTTTTTGACGATATAAGGATGAAAATTGTTCACTTTTAAATACTTTAAGGATGTTTTCTGCTAAGAATGATACTTTAAGGATGTAGTTTAAGTTTGGAGTATAGTTAAAGGATGTTTTTGGCCAAAAACTCGTTTTTAGGGTATAGGGTTTTGGGCTTCAGATTTTCAAGGGTTTTTTAAAGTTTAGAGGAATATTTAGGTTTAAGGTTCTACAGGTTTTTTAGAATTTTTATGATTTTTTACGATTAAGGGGTTCTTATGGCTTAGGGTTTTTATAGGGGTTTTAGGGTTTAGGGTTTTTAAAAAAAAAAAAGTATTTTGAGTTTTTTGTATTTCTTAAGGTTTAGGGTTTCTTGGGTTTAGCCCTAAGGTTTAGGGTGAAGGATTTAGGGTTTCTTTAGGTATAGAGTTTAGCATTTAGGGTTTCTTAAGATTTAGGATTTTAGGTCTAGGTTTTTTATTTAAGGGTTTTTAAGGTTTAAAGTTTAGGGCTTAAGTTTTTGTAGAATTTTTTAGGTTTAGAGTTTCTTTAGCTTTTTATGATTTTTACGGTTTAGGAAAGACTTAGAATTTTATATTTAGGGTTTTTTTAGGTTTAGTGATTTTAAAGGCGTTTATAGAGTTTAGGATTTCTTAGGGTAAATTTAGGGCTTCTTGGTGTTTCATAAGGGTTGGGGTTTAGGGTTTTTCCCTAAGGTTTAGGGTTTAGGGTTTATGATTTAGGGTTTCTTAGTGGTTTCAGATTTCTTAGGTTTAGGCTTTTAAAGCTTTTTTAAGGACAGATCTAATATGCTTATGATATGCCAACTTAAGGTTAGCTTGAGGCCACTCGTGATCCTAGGTCCCGTGTGACGCCAAGGGGGTAACCTCGGGGTGTAACAAAAACTATGAATAAAAACCTCTAACTGACTAGAGATGCTGAGACATACCCCCAGCTAACTCTAGAAAAACTTAAACTAAAATGGAAGATTGAATATAAAAAATGTTAATCGTCCTTTAAGATCGAGGACTCACCACAGTATTGTTGAACACGGAACGGGAACTGATCTCCACGTGATCTGAATGCTGAGGAGCTGAACCTACATCACGAGAAGATGTAGCGTAGAGTACATGTCAGTATTTGAAAGGTATTGAACATGCATGATAAGATAAAGCAAAACAATTATATATAACTGAACAAAGAATATTGAACAGTGATTATAATCATGAACATGATAAATATACGGAAGCATACTAAATATGAACTAACTGAATACAATGACCAAGTATTGAACATGCTGAAACTGAATACTAAAACGTAACTAGTAACCTGGTCAAATGCACTAGAGTCTGACAGTAGTGGCAGCTACTAATAATTGGCATAAAGCCACGTGAGCTAAACATGGAGTCCGATGTATATGCTTTATCGAGAAGACCCAATATATATTGCCAGGGGTGTAAAGGCATGACTGACGTGATCACTAAATATGATGCACAGAGAGGGGAGTTATAAACCTACGTGGGCACGTAGTTTTGGGACTATGAGAGTGGACCAACTAGGTGTTAAGCCTACTCCCAACTGGAAATGTGTACGATACAACATAACTAAAATATATTGGACAGCTCAATATTCGGTAACTGATAAATGCGACATTAAAGTACTGTTAATGAAACATTCTTAACTTGAACATGTATATCTGTATAAACTGACCTAGCAAGTGTAAATTCATGAACTAAACGAATCTACACAAATAGGGTTCTAAATTTCATGCAAGGATTAAGCTACATGGTTATAAACACATGATAACCACGGCCCGTAGAGGGCCACTGTGGTCTAACACCTGAGCTTTGTAGGTTCTACCTAGCCTCCCTAGAGTCCGAGAAGGGTCTTGTGGTCCACCTCTTTACTGGGTGGGCATGATTCCAAAAGCAGATGTTTGGAATGATGCTTACCCTACATGCAAGTTGACTTGCACGAAGATCATTCGAAGATTTAGTAGAGAAGGACTCAAGTAGTTCAAACCAAGGTACTGTGCTTGGACATAAAGGAAGATAGATTCTTCCAGGATAGTTCAAGAGTTTATGATAGAGTGTAGCCAGCAAACATGCAGATGCATGTTAAGAAGCAGAAATCCAATAACCTGAATAGTAAGCCAAAACAGTTGAGTACTAGCAAGAATACAAAAAACAAATTTTCAAACTACACTATACCCACCTAATCATCAATAATTCTGAAGTTTTTGGAAGTCACTGCAAGATCGTTAAGCAAGCTTTTGATGGAAATTTGCCTGGACAATTGAAGTTCATACAACCTTATTGAGTTAAGAAGCAGTGAATATTCATCGTCACCATCATGCAACAACAAAAGTTGGACATTTAACCAGCATGCATCAATAAAACAGAGTCACCTTCAATTTGTTAAGGGCACATGCAACTAACTTCTTTTATTTCAAATTTAAGAATAATAATGAGCTCATCTCCAATCCCATTCAATTTGTTAAGGGCATAGTCCTGTAACTCCCCATAATTCACAGTGCTTTTACACAAGATCTCAGAGTTTCCATCTCACCATGCTTAAAATGCCTTTTTCATGAAAAGGACAACAGATTTAAAAATCTGGAAAAGCAAAATAAAACATATTTTAGTTACAAGTTCAAAAAAAATAATTACTTCATATAAGCAATCCCCTATATAGTTCATGATTGTAATAAGTTTAATTGTTCTAGATGCGGCTTTTTATACAGTTTAAGGAAAAATAATAGTAAAAGAGCCATACTACTATTCCTCTATACAACAGTAAGATGTGAGCTAGAGCTACCACGAATTTATAGAAAACATTGATTGGGAGAGCAAAAACTACCTGAAAAATTTAGTTGGCATTCACAAAGCTTCCAGAACTTTTGAAGAATGGATTCATCTGGAGAGTACCCCAAAGCTTCTAGCTCTATGGATGCAAAGGTTGCTTTCCTGAACAACCACCACTGTTCTCAAAAATAATACAACCTAGACCAAAAAAAACTTAATAAATCAAAAGAGAACACAGAAGGCACTAACAGGAGAGAAGTAAACATAGAAGTTTGGAATAATGCTTGCCATACATGCAATTTGACTTGCACGAAGACCTTCCGAAGATTTAGTAATCAAGAAGGACTCAAGTAGTTCAAACAAGGCACTGCACTTGGAGATAAAGGAAGACATAGATTGTTCCAGGACTAATCCAGAGTTTATGATAGTGTAGCTAGCAAACATGCAGATGCAAGTTAAGAAGCAGAAATCCAATAAGCTAAACAGTAAGCTAAAAGCAGTTGAGTATTGGCAAGACTACAAAACAGAATTTCTCAAACTACAGTATACCGACCTCGTCATTAGTACTTCTGAAGTTTTTGAAAGTCTCTGTAAGATCTTTATGTAAGCTTTTGATGGAAATTTATCTTAACAATTGAACATACAACCTTTTCAAGTTAACAAGCAGTAATATTCATCATCACAATCCTACGACAACAAAAAATCTTTCTATTACATGTAACAAAAAATGTAACAAAAATAGATCTTTCTACTAAATGAAATAAGAAGTGTTACCTGTATGACAGTCATCCACCAAGCTCTGTCATTTCACTGCCAAAAGTATCCTTTAGTGCCTAGGAAGTAGTTCAAGTTTTTCCCATCTCATCCATTGAGGGCAACCAGACTTTTCAGGTCCATATGATTTTCTCAAACTCCATATGCATGGAAATAAGGTCCTCCGTCATCAGTTTCCGTAGTCTAGAAGCTGCTTCCATTGCATATATCAGATGAGAAAACCACATAAAAAAAGATTTTTACCAGCATAAGGCTCACCTATGTTCTGAAGTCGTTGAGGCTGGTAAGAAATGGTATCCTTAGCATACCCATCGAACTTGAGATTAGTACCATATCTATTGAATAAATACTTCAAAGCTGCAAGCTTTATACATTTTCAAACCAAGGCTCAGCCTGTATTAAACTTTTGAATCAAGAAGCTCTGAAACTTCATGCCTTACAAACTCGAATTTGATGAACTTTGGCCTCTATGAATTGAAGCTTTCTCATCAAGCAGGGAAGAAATAACAATTGGATACAACTAGGGATGAATGGTCCATAGCGCAGTCAGGTAACACCCGAAACCTACATATATTAACTATGTGGCATAGTGGGAAGTAGTAGCCCGTACCCTCACTTAAACATGCCTGCAAATGTTCGAATCAGTGAACATCATGTCAGTATGTACTCTAATAATATGCAGGAAAGGCAAATATGCAGAAAAGGGAAGAGACTTACAAACTTCATGGAATTGAGAGTGCTAAAAGTTTCTCAGCAACCAGGATATCTTACTGTCCAAAGGATATCAGCCTATAAAAAAAAAAATAAGAAGAAGAAAAAAACGGAACTTAAAAACATATATGGGCAGTATAAAAAAAGTGGCCAAACACATGTACAACCCCTTAAACTTGTCTTTAAATTTCATTTTGGCACTCCAACTCAACCTTGTTCCATTTTAACCCTTCAACTCCAATTTTTATGTTCCATTTTAACACATTTGTTTTACCTCACATAATTGTTATGCGCATGTTAGACAATTAAAAAAAACATCCAATTACATACCTCCATGTGTTTTATTTTCTCCATATCATCCGGGTTAACCCGATTCTATTACAGATCCTTTAATTATTTCCCACCAAAAATGAAAAGACTTCCGTAAACTACTCTTCGGAGAAACCTTTCAAAACAACAATCCTTCCCCAAATCCACACCCTTAGAAGATTAAACCTTCTGCAATTATCAATGATTTCTTCCCATTTAAAGACAAAAAATCACATTTGAAGACTAAGATCTTCTAAAAGTTAAAGTTGCTTTGGTTGTTGCTGGTAAGCAAATCTTATAACCATGCTTTGTAGTTTCCTTTTGGATGCTATGTGGTTTTCCTTTATCTTTTTTTAGTGTTTCTCATTAGGAATTTTTTATGCAAGATTTAGATTTTCAGTTTCGAAATTCACTGTAAATTTTCTGATGATATTCTTCTTTCCCCTTTTCTTTTCATGTCAGTATAAATCTAATTCATGGAAGAAGAATACATTCTTGTTCGGTTCCATCATGGTGGTTCTTTTATCAAAGCACCAAATGCGAAATATGTTGCAGAGAGAGAAATAAGGTAACTCCTTTAGATAAAGACCATTTCCCTTTGGTTGAATTGGGTTGTTATACAGAGGATATAGGGTATGCATCTGTTGGGTTTTCTATGTATTTAACTCTAATTCCAATGAATTTGTTTTGTTGGAAAATGACAGACAGATTTGAAATATTGTATCTCACCTTAAACATGGTGCTTTTTTAGACTTGTTTATTAGCCATGTCATTAATCGACCTATTTTGGTGGAAGAGAGGGTCCCATTTGAATTTCAAGTGAGCTGGGGGTGGTTCAAAACAGTGAGAATTCAATAAATAGGGGGTCTAGGGTTGCATTAAGGTGAACATCCTCAACTTATTGCTCAACAAACTTCTGTACACCCTCAACTTATTGCTAGAGATGCAACAACCAGTTCATATGTTACCAAGCAGGAAGAAACAACAGATATAAGAGTTGAAAATGTTAATGCAACAGAAGATGATAGTGATTTGCCTTCAAATCTGTACAGTAGTGAATCAAAGTTAGATGATATACCTGAGGAAGATGATAGTGGGTTAGATGAGGAGTTAAGAGCATTCTGAACAGAAAGAAGAAAGAAAATTCATCCGAAAAAGAAGAGGAATGTGCTTGTTCCAACACCAGGTTGAGCTGGGAGAGGCTGGACCAGACAAAGGTTTTGCTGACATCAATAGGTGAAACAAAAGAGACAATTATGCTGGAAGATTGGGGGGAGATGAGGAGTGCTATAGTAGCTCAGATATTGGTAGTGATGACAGTAGAGATGAGTTGGATGTTCTACCTCAAAGAGGCATCGAATTACCAGCTAGAAGAAAGAGTAGAAAACTAAGGTTTGATCCCGATTGTCAGATAACTATTTTTGAACTTGACATGGTCTTTGAGAGTGCTGTGCAATTTAGAAAAGCTGTAGAGTACAATGTGCAACTCGAACTTAAGACTAATGAGAAGCACAAAATTAGAGTCAAAAGTAAAAGCAAAATACTATGCAAATGGGAGATATATGCAAAGCACTGACAGGAATTCTGGTGACTTTATTGTGAAGAAGTACCACCCATATCATCGCTGCCCAACTAAAAACAAGAACAAGCTATGAACTTTTGTGTACATTGCACATAAATTTCAACATAGGATTGTATCTCAACCTAACATAAAACTTAGGGAGATTCAGGAGTTGGTAAGGGATCAGTTTGGTTTGTATGTAGGGAGGACAGTTTGTTATAGAGCCAAGTGCAGGGTAATGAATCAGTTCATGGGTGATTGGAATCTGGAATTCTCTAGATTATGTGACTATGCTGACATTATTAAGAAGACAAATCCTCGAAGTTCTTGTTGGGTTAGGACAAACACGGATATAATACTAGGAAAGAACTTGTTTGTGTATTTTTATGCGTGTTTTGATGCTCTTAAAAGGGGTTGGTTAGAAGGATGTAGGAAAATTATTGGTCTTGATGGATGGTTCTTGAAGGGATTATGTGAAGGGGAATTACTGGTAGCCGTTGGTAGGAGTGGGAACAACGAGATGTTTCCCATAGCATGGGCTGTTGTTGATCAAGAGACTAAACATTCTTGGACTTGGTTCATTGAATATTTGATTTCAGATATGGAGTTAGGAAATGGTGTGAGCTTTACAATAATTTCAGATTGTCAAAAGCTATTCTCTCTTTAATCATTTATATTTACAACTCAGAATTTTTTTTTTCTATTTTATATTGTTTGTGAAAGTTTCTAATTTTCATATTTTGTAGGGTCTTATTCCAACTATTCAAGAGTTTTTACCTTATACAGAACACATAAGATGTGTTAGACACATATGGTCAAATTGGTCCATAAATTGGAAAGGAGAAGAAAGAAGGAAGCAGTTTTGGCGATGTGCCAAGGCTTCATATGAAGTGACGTTAAAGGATGAACTTGCAAAACCTGATGAAGGTACATGTGAAAAGCTACTAGCATACAATAAAGAATTTTGGTGCAAGGCTTTTCTTCTACATCTTCTAAATGTGATATTGTTGAAAACAACATGTATGAAACCTATAATTCTTGGATAATCGGTCCGAGACATAAGTCAATTATTACTATGTTGGAGGAAATCAGACACAAAATTATGAATAGGCTTGTTGATATGAGGAGATTCGCTAATACTTGGATAGCAGATGTTTCTCCAATGGCAAGGTTAATTTTAGAAGAAAATAAAGATATCTCTAAGAGGTGTAAAGTATTATGGAATGGAGATTCTTGATTCGAGATTAGTGAGGGTGATGCTAGGTTTATTGTTGACCAGGTAAGAAGGACAATGTCCTCAAAGAAAGGGGTAAATATGTATGTCATTAATTGGGTCACAACAAATTTGCATGTAAATCAGTGGTAATTAAAAACCTAAGAGGCATGTAGTTTTTGGACATATAAACCTACGGGGGTACGTAGTTCTGGGACTATGAGGGTGACTGACCCTAGTCCAACTTGATGTTAAACCTACTGCCAACTGGAAATGTGTATAATACAACATAACTGAAATATACTCAATAGCTCAATATTCTGACATGTTGAATTATAAATGCGACATTAAAGTACTGATAATGAAACATTCTTAATTGGAGCATGTATATCTGTATAAACGGACCTAGCAAGTGTAATTCATGAACTAAACGAATCTACACAACTAGGGTTCTGAATTACATGCAAGGATTAAGCAACATGGTTATGAAAACATGATAATCTGATTAGGAATAGTCTAACAGCTAATCACAACATTTTTCTAAAGTTCAAGAAACCCTAGGTCTAAACAATATGAAGGGAATCAAGAATCTAACTAAATTCTACTTTTTTTGCTCCAACTTTGATTGATTTAGGTGAATGACCAATTAGGGTTGGTTCTAACTAAGTGACTAGGCTCAAACTGACCAAAACTACGTAGTTTAGGGGTTAAACGACGTAGTTTAGGTGTCCAACACATAGGGGAAAAGACCAAACTACCCCCGACTTAAAATCTGATGAGGCTGACCACGAACCCAATGATGGACCGCCACAAGGACCACAGTTCGTCGTATGGGCCGTGGTATTTGGGACAGTGACTACTTGTTCTGGGTTCAACCAAGAGCCCTACCACAACCCGTGTGAAGGACCACGGACCGTGAAGGTCACCGTGGTTCTTCACTTGGGCTGGATCTGTTGGCTCAGGTTAACATACGCCACCACGGCCCGCCGTCGAGACCACGGCCCGTGGAGGGCTCTGTGGTCTGACGCCTAAGCTAGGTG
Organism: Solanum bulbocastanum; assembly: GCA_037074985.1. Classification (NCBI taxonomy): domain Eukaryota; kingdom Viridiplantae; phylum Streptophyta; class Magnoliopsida; order Solanales; family Solanaceae; genus Solanum; species Solanum bulbocastanum. The sequence goes on along the minus strand of CM073601.1, from coordinate 29,055,142 downwards.
GGTTCTACTTGGCTTACACAAGCCTCCTCACGGCCCGAGAAAGGTCCCGCTGTCCACCTCTTTTCTAGGTGAGCATGAGCCATGAGCAGGTCAACGGACCGTGGTTCCTTTCACAGTCCATGAACCCTTCTGTGGTTCACAAATTTTCCACTGAGTCCAAAAGCTAATTTTTCTGAGGTGTTACACTACAACTCCTCTATACAACAATAAGATGTGAGCTAGAGCTACCAACAAAGAAGAGAAAACATTGAATGGGAGAGCAAAGACCACCTGGAATATTTAATTGGCGTCCACAAAGCTTCCAAAACTTTTGAAGAATAGATTAGTCTGGAGAGTACCCCAAAGCTTCTAGCTCTGTGGATGCACGGGTAGCTTTCTTGAACAACCACCTCTGTTTTGAAAAAATAACACAAACTAGACCAAGAAAAACAACAAACTTAAATAACCCAAAGAAAACATAAAAGGCAGTAACAGGAGATAAGTGAAGATAGATGTTTGGAATGACGCTTACCCTACTTGCAAGTTCACTTGCACGAAGACCTTCTGAAGATTTAGTAGTCAAGAAGGACTCAAGTAGTTCAAACAAGGCACTGTGCTTGGACATAAAGGAAGATATAGATTGTTCCAGGACAGTTCTAGAGTTTATGATAGAGTGTAGCCAGCAAATATGCAGATGCATGTTAAGAAGCAGAAATCCAATAACCTGAATAGTAAGCCAAAGAAGTTGAGTACTGGCAAGAATACAAAAAACAATTTTTAAAACTACACTATACCCACCTCGTCATCAATGGTTCTGAAGTTTTTGGAAATCACTGCAAGATCGTTAAGCAAGCTTTCGATGGAAATTTGCCTGGACAATTAAAGTTCATACAACCTTATCGAGTTAAGAAGCAGTGAATATTCATCATCACCATCATGCAACAACAAAAATTGGGCATTTAACCAACATGCATCAATAAAACACAGTCACCTTCAATTTGTTAAGGGCACATACAACATCTTCTTTTATTGCAGATTTAAGAATAACAATGAGCTCATCTCCAATCCCCTTCAATTTGTTAAGGGCAAAGTCCTGTAACTCCCCATAACTCTCAGTAGCACAGAATTGCAGAGCTTTCACTCAAGATCTCAGAGCTTCCATCTCACCATGCTTAAAAATGCCTTTTGCATGAAAAGGAGAGCAGATTTAAAAATCTGGAAAAGCAAAATAAAACAGATTTTAGTTAAAAGTTCAAAAAAAGTTGACTTCATATTGGCAATCCACTATATAGTTCATGATTGTAATAAGTTTAATTGTTCTAGATGCGGGCTTTTATACAGTTTAAAGAAAAATAATAGTGTTAGAGCCATACTATTATTCCTCTATACTATAGTAAAATGTGAGCTAGAACTGCCCTGAATTTAGAGAAAACATTGATTGGGAGAGCAAAAACCACCTGGAATATTTAGTTGGCATTCACAAAGCTTCCAGAACTCTTGAAGAATGGATTCATCTGCAGAGTACCCCCAAAGCTTCTAGCTCAGTGGATGCAAAGGTTGCTTTCCAGAACAACCACCACTGTTCTGAAAGAATAACACAACATAGACCAAAAAAAACTTAATAAATCAAAAGAGGACATAGAAGGCACTAACAGGAGAGAAGTAAACATAGAAGTTTGGAATAATGGTTACCATACATACAAACTGACTTGCACGAAGACCTTCCGAAGACTTAGTAGTCAAGAAGGACACAAGTAGTTCAAACAAGGCACTGCACTTGGAGATAAAGGAAGATATAGATTGTCCCAGGACTGATCCAGAGTTTATGATAGTGTACCCAGCAAACATGCAGAAGCAAGTTAAGAAGCAGAAATCCAATAAGCTGAACAATAAGCCAAAGCAGTTGAGACTACAAAATAGAATTTCTCAAACTACAGTATACCTACCTCGTCATCAATACTTCTAAAGTTTTTGAAAGTCTCTAGAAGATCTTTATGTAAGCTTTCGATGGAAGTTTATCTTGGCAATTGAAGTTCATACAATCTTTTCAAGTTAACAAGCAGTGAATATTCATCATCACAATCCTACAACAACAAAAATTCTTTCTATTACATGTAAGAAAAAATGTAACAAAAATAGATCTTTCTATTAAATGAAATAAGAAGTGTTACATGTATGACAGCCATCCACCAAGCTCTGTTTTTCCCAGGAAGTAGTTCAAGTTTTTCCCATCTCGTCCATTGAGGGCAGCCAGACTTTTCAGGTCCATATGATTTTCTCAACTCCATATGCATGGAAGGTCCTCCGTCATCAGTTTCCGTAGTCTAGAAGCTGCTTCCATTGCATATATCAGATGAGATAACCACATCAAAAAAGATTTTTACCAGCATAAGGTTCATTGTATTTATATATGCAAGAAAATATGCTTTCTATCACCTATACTCTTAAGTCGTTGGGGCTGGTAAGAAATGGTCACCCTAGCATACCCATCAGACTTGAGATTAGTACCATATCTATGGAATAAATACTACAAAGCTGCAAGCTTTTTACAGTTTCAAACCAAGGCTCAGCCTGTATTAAGCTTTCGAATCAAGAAGCTCTGAAACTTCCTGTCTGACAGACTCTGAATTTGATGAACTGCGCTTGGAGATAAGTAAGATGAAGATTGTTCCAGGACTGTTCCAGAGTTTAAGATAAGAGTGTAGCCCGCAAACACGCAGATGCATGTTAAGAAACAAAAATCCAATAACCTAAACAGTAAACCAAAAAAGTTGAGTAATGGCAAAACTACAGTATACCCACCTTGTCATCAATACTTTTGAAGTTCTCTGAAGTTTTCGAAAGTCTCTACAGGATTTTTTTTTTTTTATAACCGAGAAATCCGTCTCTGATCCGCCCTTTGTATCAATCATAGCCTTCTAAACTCAGTAAATAATGGGCCCACCCCTCTATCCTTTTCCACTTAAATACCGGGCTTCACTTTGCATGGTGTGGGGCTTGAATCTGCGACCTAAGCCACAATCCTCCACCTTTAGCCACTCGAGCTAAGCCTTGGGGGCAGTCTCTGCAATATCATTATAAAAGCTTTCAATAGAAATTAGCCTTGACAATTGAAGATCAACCAACCTTTTCAAGTTTACAAGCAGTGAATACTCAGCATCACCATCCAGCAATAACAAAAATTGCACATATAACAAAAATGCATCAATAGAACACATAGTCCCCTGCAATTTGTTAAGGGCACAACAACTTCTTTTATTGCAGATTTAAGTTTGAGAGTTTGAGCAAGGAGAGGCTGGAGCAGACAAAGGTTTTAATGACATTAACAGGCTAAACAAAAGAGACAAGTATGCTGGAAGATTAGGGGTGGAGAGATACACATTACTTCACATTAAAAGTGATGCAAAAGCTCTGAAAATTACAGAACATTATTCCAATTATTTAACATATTCCGTCACAAAATAAAATATATACTTCATATGCTCTCTATTTGAGTTGATAAAAACAAAAGGAGATTCAAAGCAGGCTATCATACAATGAATCAATTTAAGTCTTGCACTACCTCCCCATATTAAATGTTCTAAATTGAGTTCTCATGGGGATGGTCTGCTGATAGTGACAAGGAACTTTGAGGTGCTTTGGACCAGAGGTCATTAATCACAATGAGGTCCAACTACTACTGCTGCTGCTGATTTTAATGCTCTCTTTGTTTTCTAAAGTGAAAGAAAGGAAAAGGACTAGAAGAGGGCTGTTAGTTTTGGTACTGGAGAAACGATGCAAGTGGCTCAGATTATCTCATGGGGCTTTCAAATCTTTGTGCCCAGTCATAGCTGCAAATTTACAAAAACACAGATTGCCCTGCCAAGTCACCACCAACATAACTCTAATGCCCGACTCAACGAGCTCAGCAAAAGTATCATCATAGCCTCATTGTTTCCTCTTGCTGATTTTATGAGTTGTGTAACTCTGTTTGAATTGCATTGAACCACACCCAGTGAGGACCAAACTAGCACAATCGAAACATGTGCACAATCCATTATAGACACAAGAATTATGCATATGCATAAACAGTCGTCTAGTTTAAATATAAAGCAAAAAGAATTCACCAGAATGTCTGAGATGGTCATCCACACGGAGAAGTTCAATGCAAAGAGAAATAACCAGAACGTCCGAGCTGGTCATCCACACAGAATAATCACTCACGGTATTATTATTATTATTATTTTATTATTATTTTCTTGTATATTTCGAAGGGCTGTTGGTCTTTTCAGTTATCAATGGAGAAATCATGGGCAGAGTAGAGAGGGGCAACCACCCTTTACCGAAAATCCCAACCTCTCTGATGCCTCATTCTTCTTTCTTTCTAGGCTATGCTCAGCTGATGCTGAACAAATAAGATTACACATTAGGACTGCAAGATAATTTATAGCTTGTAGTAGAAAATCGTAGGTTCAACGTATCTCAAAATTGAACCACGGAAAGATTCCTTCTCTCTCTTTCTTTTCAAGGAAATGGGGATCAGATGTATGCTATGATAAGCAAAACAGAGGTCAATCACGCTAAGGCTGTAAACACCGGTTGCATGCAAAAGACAGAAGCAGCAATAACAAGCCATACCGGGTCGCCACCCCAAGATACGTATTGGATAATCTCAATGCCCAAATTGATTAGCCCAGAAATAGAAAAATCATCATCACCACTCTTTCTTTATGTACATTTCATCAACAATCAACAACATAAAACAAACACACAGAAGAAACAAAAAGATCTCAAAGTATACATGTTAAATCCATTTTTCTTTTTACACTATTTGCTTTTTCATAAACAAGGGTTGTTGGTTTCTTTTAGAATGGAGGAAAATCAGTGGCGCAAAAGAGAGGGGCAACCTCCCTTTACAGAAAATCCCACTCACTGTGTTGCCTCATTTCAGGGGTAACCTTTTCCCATTTGGGGTAAATTCCTTGGCTTGAAATCTAAATCATCGGCATATCTGAGAAGACCCTAGAAATCCCCCAAAATAAGAAGGAACTCCACTAAAATAAACACTAAAATGAACTTTTTCATGTTCTCCCTACATACAAAACTGACGAGAAACTGTAAATATTTTCAAGTCTTTAAAATCTAATAACACACACACAGAGATACATATATATATATATATATATATATATATATATATATATATATATATATATATATATATATATATATATATATATATATATATATGTTAGTTTCCCTTCTTCTAACCATCTAAATAATGAAGAACACGTGGATCTGATCCACATAAACTTAATATAATATAGAGTTGAAAAAGAAAACCCATAAAGTTTCGACACAAAAAGTCCTCAATCTTCTACTGCTTGTCGGTCCAGAGGCAACTCCAAGAAACAGACAACAGAGATGAGGAAAATTTGTTCAAACTCCACAGCAGAAACCCTTGATTTTGTTTACATTGGAAAAGAGGGATGAAATTAAAATGGAGGTTTGATTTGCTTTGGTTTTCTCTCAGCTTCGGACGGACAAATAAAGAAAGAAGAAAAGCGAGTGTGTGTGGTGGTCATGAAACCAGAGGAGAAAAGGGAGAAATAGGAAAACTCACTCTTAGCTGTGCAATCTTATGTTGCAGACAACAAAGTGCAACTCAAACTTAAGCCTAATGAGAAGAACAGAATTAGAGCCAAATGTAAAAGAAAAATACTATGCAAATGGGAGATATATGCAAGCACTGATAGGAATTCTGGCGACTTTATTGTGAAGAAGTACCAACCATTTCATCGGTGACCTACAAAAAACAATAACAAGTTATGCACTTCTGTGTACATTACACATAAATTTCAAGATAGGATTGTGTCTCTAACATAAAACTTTGGGAGATTCCGGAATTGGTAAGGGATCAGTTGGTTTGTATGTAGGGAGGACTGTTTGTTATAAACCCAAGTGCAAGGCAATGAGTCAGTTCATGGGTGATTGGACTCTGGAATTCTCTAGATTATGTGACTATGCTGACATTATTAAGAAGACAAATCCTGGAAGTTCTTGTTGGGTTAGGACAGACACAGTTACCGTCTATGTTCCATGGTACATGAATAATCGGACTGCTCACTCTAATATCAAACTCCAACTATAATAAAACATCTTAATGTTGTTAGAAAAATGTTAAAGATGGTAAACATGAAAATATATAAAAATGGCACCTCTTCCACTAAATAATACTAGTAAGTAATCTGGATGTATTTGACCAACTGACCTGATATAAGACAAGCATACAGTTCAAAGAAACTTGCAGCACAAAGACACCGCTAAAACAGTACAGATATACCATGTTGCAGAAATATCACCAACTTACTGTTTCACAAGCAGTTTCTTGGAGTCCATTATCATGTGTAACGATGAAGATTGAAACAAAAATATAACATTTAGTGAGAGTCTCAGAGAGTATCAACAACAAGAACTAAAGAACCTCACCTTTTGTGCTTTGGTGTGATATTTCTATTTATTATCACTAGTAGGAACAATCATCTCCAAAACTGCCATCCTTGTTGACGCAAAAAGTTGCCGAATTAGGTTTGTTGCAACTTCATCACTTAATTCAGCCGATAGCTCTGCTTCCAAGAGCATAGACATATGTTTCAATCCCGTATAGACATAACTTTCAAGTGAATATTTTCTTCAAACAAGGAACAAATTCAGGGATCCATGATAAGAAGGAGACCGTTCTTAAGTTTTCATATAAGAAAATAGGAATATAGCTGTCAAATTAATAAAAATAGAAAATGCCTATAAAGGGAAGTTGTAGAAAATACTAGTCTAACCAAACTACAGATAATTGTATTATAGCATTAATACTAAAAACCACAGGGAAATACGGGACAAATTCAGAAATTATATAGAAACTCATTACGTCTTTCAAACAAAGTTGAGCCACTAGAATACTAGGCTCACTGAAAGTTTAGGGAGATACTACTCTAACCAAAACTACATACTATTTTCATGTTGCAATGTAATGTCCACTCAACAGAGCAGACAACTCATTTACAAGAGCATATCCTCATGTTAATAGAAATAATTGAAGACTATGACAGACTTAAACAAGGATATCGAATTTAGGATGAAAAGGGTGTGCGCTTGTATTTGGGTAGGAAAAGTTATGAGATCCCTAGAACATTTACATCTAAGCACAACTAGCATTTTAAAACATAAGTGGAAGTATCAGAGTAGTTCTGGTAAGTTGGAACGCACATATTGATGAATCACAAGAAGTGTGACAAAAATAGATCTTTCTATTAAATGAAAAAAGAAGTGTTACCTGTATGACAGCCACCCACCAAGCTCTGTCATTTCACTGCCTAAAACAATATCTAGTGCCCTAGGAAGTACTTCAAGTTTTTCCCATCTGATCCATTGAGGGATACCAGACACTTCAGGTCCATAGGATTTTCTCAACTCCATATGCATGGAAACAAGGGCATCCATCATCAGTTTCCCAAGTCTGGAAGCTGCAGCCATTGCATATATCTGGTGAGTACACCAAAGCTTCTAGCTCCGTGGATGATGCAAGGGTTGCTTTCCTAAACAGCCACCACTTCTCTGAAAAAATAACACTACCTAGACCAGCAAAAATAGCAAACTCAATTAACCAAAAGAGAACATAGAAGGCACTAACAGGAGATCAGTGAACCTAGAAGTTTGGAATAATGCTTACCCTACATTCAAATTGACTTGCACGAAGACCTTCCGGAGATTTAGTAGTCAGGAAGGACTCAAATAGATCTAACAATGCACTGCGCTTGGAGATAAGGACGATGAAGATTGTTCCAGGACGGCTCCAGAGTTTAAGATAGAGTGGAGCCTGCAAACATGTTAAGAAGCAGAAATCAAATAACCTAAACAGTAAGCCAAAGAAGTTGAGTATAGGCAAAACTACAGGAAAAAAGTACTTTTCAAACTACAGTATACCCACCTTGTCATCAATACTTGTGAAGTTCTCGAAAGTCGCTGCAAGATCTTTTTTTTTTTTTTTGATAACCGAGAAATCAGTCTGCGACCCGCCTTTTTGGATCAATCATAGCCTTCTAAACTCGGTGGATAATGGGCCCACCCCTCTACCCTTCTCCACTTAAATACCGGGCTTTGCTTTGCATGGTGTTGGGCTTGAACTTGTGACCTAAGCCACAAATCCTCCACCTTTTTCCACTCAAGCTAAGCCTTGGGGGCAGTTTCTGCAAGATCACTATGCAAGCATTCGATGGAAATTTGCCTTGACAATTCAAGATCATCATCCAACCTTTTCAAGTTTACAAGCAGTGAATATTCAGCATCACCATCCTGCAACAACACAAATTGCACATTTAACAAAAATGCATCAAATAAAACACACAGTCCCCTTCAATTTGTTAAGGGCACATACAACAACTTCTTTTATTGCAGATTTAAGTTTGAGAGGCTGGAGCAGACAAAGGTTTTAATGACATTAACAGGCTAAATAAAAGAGACAAGTATTCTGGAAGATTGGGGTGGAGAGATACACATTACTTCACATTAAAAGTGATGCCAAAGCTATGAAAATCACTGAACATTATTCGAATTATTTAACTTATTCTGTCATAAAATAAAAAAATATACATCATATGCTCTCTATTTGAGTTGATAAACAAAAATGAGATTCAATGCAGGCTATCATACAATGAATCAGTTTGAGTCTTGCACTACCTCCTCATATTGAAGGTTCTAAATTGAATTCTCATGGGGACGGCCTAGTGATTGTGACAGGGACATTGAGGTGCTTTGGACCAGAGCTAATTAATCACAATGAGATCCAACTACTGCTGCTGCTGCTGATGTTAATGCTTTCTTTGTTTTCTAAAGTGAAAGAAAGGAAAAGGACTAAAAGAGGGCCGTTAGTTTTGGTAATGGAGAAATAATGCAAGAGGCTCAGACTATGTCAAGGGACTTTCAGTTCTTTGTGCCCAGCATAGCTGCAAATTCCCAGAAACTCAGATTGCCCTGCCAAGACACCAGCTACAGAACTCTAATGCTCGACTCAAAGAGCTCACCAAAACAACCATCATAGCCTTATTGTTTCCTCTTGCTGACTTTATGAGCGTGTAACTCTGTTTGAATTGCATTGGACCACACCCAGTGAGGACCAAACTAGCACAACCGAAATATGTGCACAATGCATTATACACACAAGAATGATGCATATGCATAAATAGTCGGCTAGTTTAAATTTAAAGCACAATTAATTCACCAGAATGTCTGAGATGGTCATCCACACGGAGAAGTTCAAGGCAAAGAAAAATCACCAGAACGTCCAAGCTGGTCATCCTCACAAAATCATCACTCACAGTTTTATTATCATTATTATTTTCTTGTATATTTCGAAGGGCTGTTGGTCTTTTTAGTAATCAATGGAGAAATCATGGGGAGAGTAGAGGGGCAACCACCCTTTACCAAAAATCCCAATCTCTCTGATGCCTAATTATTCTTTCTTTCTAGGCTATGTTCAGCTGATACTGAACAAATAAGATTACACATTAGGACTGCAAGATGATTTATAGCTTGTACTAGAAAATCGCAGGTTCAGCATATCTCAAAATCGATCCGCTGAAAGATTCTCTCTCTTTCTTTGCAAGTAAATGGGGATCGCATGTATGCGATAATAAGGAAAAACACAAGTCAATCACGCCAACACTGGTTGCATGCAGGAGAAAGAAGCAGTAATAACAAGCCATACCGAGTCGCCACACCAAGATACATATGGATAATCTCAATGCCCAAATTGATTAGCACAGAAATAGAAAAATCATCATCACTGTTTCTTTTGGTACATTTCATCAACAGTCAACAACGTAAAACAAACACACAGAAGAAACACAAATCTCTCATAGTATACATGCTAAATCCATTTTTGTTTTTACAGTATTAGCTCTTTCATAAACAAGGGCTGTTGGTTTTTTATAATGGACGAAAATCAGTGGCGCAACAGAGAGGGGCAACCATCCTTTACAGAAAATCCCACTCACAGTTTTGCCTCATTTTAGGGATAACCTTTTCCCATTTGGGGTAAATTCCTTGGCTTGACAGCTAAATCATCGGCATATCTGAGAACACCCTAGAAATCCCCCAAAATAAGCAGGAACTCTACTAAAATGAACTTTTTCATGTTCTCACTACATCCAAAACTGACAAGAAACTGTAAATATTTCCCAAGTCTTGAAATCTAATAACACATATATATGTTAGTTTCCCTTCTTCTAACCATCTAAATAATGAAGAACACGTGGATCTGATCCGAATAAATTTGGAATAATACAAAGTTGAAAAAGAAAACCCATAAAGTTTCTACAAAAATAGTCCTCAATCTTCTACTGCATGTCGGTCCAGAGGTAGCTCCAAGAAATAGACAACAGAGATGAGGAATGTCTGTTCAAACTCCACAGCAGAAACCCTAGAGTTTGTTTACAGTGGAAAAGAGGGATGAAGTTAAAATGGAGGTTTGATTTGCTTTGGTTTTCCCTCAGCTTCGGACAGACAAATAAAGAAAGGAAGAGAAGTGAGTGTGTGTGGTGGTCGTGAAACCAGAGGAGAAAAGGGCGAAATAGGAAAATTCACTCTTAGCTGTGCAATCTTATGTTGTAGACAATAAAATGCAACTCGAACTGAAGCTTAATAAGAAGCACAGAATTAGAGTCAAATGTAAAAGAAAAATACTATGCAAATGGAAGATACATGCAAGCACTAACAGGAATTCTAGTGACTTTATTGTGAAGAAGTATCGCCCATTTCATCGCTGCCCTACTAAAAACAAGAACATGTTATGCACTTCTGTGAACATTGCACATAAATTTCAAGATAAGATTCTATCTAAACCTAACATAAAACTTTGGGAGATTCAAGAATTGGTAAGGGATCAGTTGGGTTTGTATATAGGGAGGACTGTTTGTTATAGAGCCAAGTGGAGGGTAATGAGTCAGTTCATGGGTGATTGGAATCTGGAATTCTCTAGATTATGTGACTATGCTGACATTATTAAGAAGACAAATCCTGGAAGTTCTGGTTGGGTTAGGACAGACACAGTTACCATCTATGTTCCATGGTACATGAATAATCTGACTGCTCATTCAGTTATCAAACTCCAACTATAATAAAACGTCTTAATGTTGTTAGAAAAATGTTAAAGATGGAAACATGAAAATAAACAAAAATGGCACCTCTTCCACTAAATAATACAAGTAAGTAATCTGGATGTATTTGACCAACTGACCTGATTTAAGACAAGCATACAGTTCAAGAAAAATTGCAGCACAAAGACACCGCAAAAACAGTACAGATATACCACATTGCAGAAATATCACCAACTTATTGTTTCACAAGCAGTTTCTTGGAGTCCATTCTCAAGTGTAAACGATGAAGTTTGAAGCAAAAATATAACATTTAGTGAGAGAATCAGAGAGTATCAACAACAAGAACTAAAGAACCTCACCTTTTGTGCTTTGGTGTGATTTTTTTTTTTTAATATCACTAGCTGGAACAATCTTCTCCAAAACAGCCTTCCTAGTTGATGCAAAACGTAGCCGAATTAGGTTTGTTGCATCTTCATCACTTAATTCAGCCGATAGATCTTCTTCCAAGATCATAGGCAGGATACGTTTCAATCCTGTAAAGACATAATTTCAAGTGAATATTTTCTTCAAACACGGAACAAACTCATGGATCCATGATAAGAAGGAGACCCTTCCTAAGTTTTCCAATGATAAAATACCAATATAGCTGTCAAATCAATAAAAATAGAATATGCCTAAAAAGCCAAGTTGTAGAAAATAATAGTCTAACCAAACTACTGATAATTGTATTATAACATGAATACTAAAAACCACAGGGAAATATGGGGTAAATTTAGAAATTATACAGTAACTTGTAATGTCTTTCAAACAAAGTTGAGCCAATAAAAGACTAGGCACACTAAAAGTTGTAGGGAGATACTACACTAACCAAAACTACATACTAATTTCATGTTGCAATGTAATGTCCACTCTATTGAGCAGAAAACGCATTTTGCAAGAGCACATCCTCATGTGCATACAAATAATTGAAGTCTATGACAAACTTAAACTAGGATATCTAATTTAGGATGAAAAGGGTGTGTGCTTGTATTTGGGTGGGAAAAATTATGAGATCCCTGCATCATGTGTTCCTCATTTTTTAAGGTACATTATTTCTCTGTGGTTGTATCACCTTAGAACATTTACATATAAGCACAACTAGCATTTAAAAACATAAGTGGAAGTAGCAGAGTTGTTCTGGTAAGTTGGAACAGACTTATTGATGAATCACAAGAAGTGTAACAAAAATAGATCTTTCTAATAAATGAAATTAAAAGTGTTACCTGTATGACAGCCATCCACCAAGCTCTGTCATTTCACTGCCTAAAACAATATCTACTGCCCTAGGAAGTACTTCAAGTTTTTCCCATCTAATCCATTGAGGGATGCCAGTCGCTTCAGGTCCATAGGATTTTCTCAATTCCATATGCATGAAAATAAGGGCATCCATGATCAGTTTCCCAAGACTGGAAGCTGCTGCCGTTGCATATATCTGATGAGTACACCAAAGCTTCTAGCTCCGTGGATGATGCAAGGGTTGCTTTCCTGAACAGCAACCACTGTTTTGAAAAAATAACACAAACCTAGACCAAGAAAACAACAAACTCAATTAACCAAAAGAGAACAAAGAGGGCACTAACAGGAGATAAGTGAACCTAGAAGTTTGGAAGAATGCTTACCCTACATGCAAGTTGACTTGCACGAAGACCTTCCGGAGATTCAGTGTCCAGGAAGGACTCAAGTAGATCAAACAATGCACTGCGATTGGAGATAAGGAAGATGAAGATTGTTTCAGGATTGTTCCAGCGTTTAAGATAGAGGGTAGTCTGCAAACTTGCAGATTCATGTTAAGAAGCAGAAATCCAATAACCTAAACAGTAAGCCAAAGAAGTTGAGTATAGGCAAAACTACAGAAAAAAAGAATTTTTCAAACTACAGTATACCCACCTTGTCATCAATACTTCTGAAGTTCTCGAAAGTCGCTGCAAGATCTTTTTTTTTTTTGATAACCGAGAAATCAGCCAGAGACCCGCCCTTTGGACCGATCATAACCTTCTAAACTCGGTGGATAATGGGCCCGCCCCTCTACCCTTCTCCACTTAAATACCGGGATTCGCTTTGCATGGTGTGGGGCTTGAACTTGTAACCTAAGCCACAAATCCTCCACCTTTTTCCACTCGAGCTTAGCCTTGGGGGCACTTTCTGCAAGATCATTATGCAAGATTTCGATGGAAATTTGCCTTGACAAATCAAGATCATCATCCAACCTTTTCAAGTTTACAAGCAGTGAATATTCAGCATCACCATCCTGCAACAACAAAAATGCATCAATAAAACACACAGTACCCTTCAATTTGTTAAGGGCACATACAGCAACTTCTTTTATTGCAGATTTAAGATTGAGAGGCTGGAGCAGACAAAGGTTTTAATGACATTAACAGGCTAAACAAAAGAGACAAGTATGCTGGAAGATTGGGGGTGGAGAGATACACATTACTTCACATTAAAAGTGATGCAAAAGCTCTGAAAATCACAAAACATTATTCGAATTATTAAACATATTCTGTCATAAAATAAAAAATATACTTCATATGCTCTCTATTTGAGTTAGTAAAAACAAAAGGAAATTCAATGCAGGCTATCATACAATGAATAAGTTTGAGTCATGCACTACCTCCTCATATTAAATGTTCTAAATTGCATGGGGACAGCCTAGTGTTGTGACAGGGAACTTTGAGGTGCTTTGGACCAGAGCTAATTAATCACAGTGAGGACCAACTACTACTGATGCTGCTGATGTTAATGCTTTGCTTGTTTTCTAAAGTGAAAGAAAGGAAAAGGAGTAGAAGAGGGCTGTTGATTTTGGTAATGGAGAAATAATGCAAGAAGCTCAGATTATGTCAAGGGGCTTTCAGTTCTTTGTACTCAGTATAGCTGCAAATTCCCAGAAATTCAGATTGCCCCGCCAAGACACCACCTACAGAACTCTAATGCCCGACTCAAAGAGCTCAGCAAAACAATCATCATAGCCATATTGTTTCCTTTTGCTGATTTTATGAGCCTGTAACTCTGTTTGAATTGTATTGAAACACACCCAGTGAGGACCAAACTAGCACAATCGAAACATGTGCAAAATGCATTATAGACACAAGAGTTATGAATATGCATAAACAGTCGGCCAATTTAAATTTAAAGCAAAAATAAGTAACCAGAATGTCTGAGATGGTCATCCACATGGAGAAGTTCAACAAAAAGAGAAATAACCAGAACGTCCAAGCTGGTCATCCAAACAGAATCATCACTCACGGTATTATTATTATTATTATTTTATTATTATTTTCTTGTATATTTCAAAGGAGTGTTGGTCCTTTTAGTTATCAATGGAGAAATCATGGGGAGAGTGAAGAGGGGCAACCACCCTTTACCAAAAATCCCAATCTCTCTGAAGCCTAATTCTTCTTTCTTTCTAGGCTAGGCTCAGCAGATAATGAACAAATAAGCTAACACATTAGGACTGCAAGATGATTTATAGCATGTAGTAGAAAATCGCAGGTTCAACATATCTCAAAATTGAACCACGGAAAGATTCTCTCTCTCTTTCTTTTCAAGGAAATGGGGATCAGATGTATGCTATGATAAGGAAAAACAGAAGTCAATCACGCCATGGCCGCAAACACTGGTTGCTTACAGGAGAAAGAAGCAGCAATAAAAAGACATACCAGGTCGCCACACAAAGATACGTACTGGATAATCTCAATGCACATATTGATTAGCCCAGAAATAGAAAAATCATCATCACTGTTTCTTTATGTACATTTCATCAACAGTCAACAACGTAAAACAAACACACAGAAGAAACACAAAGATCTCAGAGTATACATGTTAAATCTATTTTGGTTTTTACAGTGTTTGCTATTTCATAAACAAGGGCTGTTGGTTTTTTATAATAGAGGAAAACCAGTGGCGCAACAGAGAGGGGCAACCACCCTTCACAGAAAATACCACTCACAGTTTTGCCTCATTTCAGGGGTAACCTTTTCCCGTTTGGGGTAAATTCGTTGGCTTGACAGCTAAATCATCGGCATATCTGAGAACACCCTAGAAATCCCCCAAAATAAGCAGGAACTCTACTAAAATGAACACTAAAATGAACTTTTTCATGTTCTCGCTACATCCGAAACTGATAAGAAACTGTAAATATTTCCAAGTCTTGAAATCTAATAACACATATATATGTTAGTTTCCCTTCTTCTAGCCATCTAAATAATGAAGAACACGTGGACCTGATCCGAATAAACTTGGAATAATACAAAGTTGAAAAAGAAAACCCATAAAGTTTCTACAAAAATAGTCCTCAATCTTCTACTGCTTGTCGGTCCAGAGGTAACTCCAATAAACAGACAACAGAGATGGGGAAGGTTTGTTGAAACTCCACAGCAGAAACCCCAGATTTTGTTTACAGTGGAAAAGAGGGATGGAATTAAAATGGAGGTTTGATTTGCTTTGGTTTTCTCTCTGCTTCGTACGGACATAGAAAGTAAGGAAGAGAAGTTAGTGTGTGTGGTGGTCGTGAAACCAGCGGAGAAAATGGCGAAATAGGATAACTCACTCTTAGCTGTGCAATCTTATGTTGTAGACAACAAAGTGCAACTCGAACTTAAGCCTAATGAGAATAACAGAATTAGAGTCAAATGTAAAAGCAAAATACCATATATGCAAGCACTGACAGGAATTCTAGTGACTTTATTGTGAAGAAGTACCACCCATTTCATCGCTGCCCTGCTAAAAACATGAACATGTTATGCACTTCTGTGTACAATGCACATAAATTTCAAGAAAGGATTCTATCTCAAACTAACATAAAACTTTGGGAGATTCAGGAATTGGTAAGGGAGGACTGTTTGTTATAGAGCCAAGTGGAGGGTAATGAGTCAGTTCATGGGTGAGTGAAATCTGGAATTCTCTAGATTATGTGACTATGCTGACATTATTAAGAAGACAAATCCTGGAAGTTCTTGTTTGGTTAGGACAAAAAAAGTTACCGTCTCAGTTCCATGGTGTACATGAATAATCTGACTGCTCACTCTATTATCAAAATCCAACTATAATAAAGCGTCTTAATGTTAGAAAAATGTTAAAGATGGTAACATGAAAATATACAAAAATGGCACCTCTTCCACTAAATAATACAAGTAACTAATCTGGATGTATTTGACCAACTGACCTGAATTAAGACAAGCATACCGTTCAAGAAAAATTGCAGCACAAAGACACAGCTAAAACAGTACAGATATACCACGTTGCAGAAATATCACAAACTTATTGTTTCACAAGCCGTTTCTTGGAGTCCATTCTAAGGTGTAAAGGATGAAGTTTGAAGCAAAAATATAACATTTAGTGAGAGTCTCAGAGAGTATCAACAACAAGAACTAAAGAACCTCACCTTTTGTGCTTTGGTGTGATATTTCTTTTTATTATCACTAGCAGGAACAATCTTCTCCAAATCTGCCTTCCTAGGTGACGCAATAAGTAGCCGAATTAGGTTTGCTGCATCTTCATCACTTAATACAGCCGATACCTCTTCTGCCAAGAGCATAGACAGGATACGTTTCAATCCTGTAAAGACATAATTTTCAAGTGAATATTTTCTTCAAACACAGAACAAACTCAGGGATCCATGATAAGAAGGAGACCTTTCATTAGTTTTCCTATGGTAAAATAGGAATACAGCTGTCAAATTAATAAAAATAGAAAATGCCTAGAAAATAATAGTCTAATGAAACTACAGATAATTGTATTATAGCATTAATACTAAAAACCACAGGGAAATACGTGACAAATTCAGAAATTATACAGTAACTTATAACATCTTTCAAACTAAGTTGAGCCACTAGAAGACTAGGCTCATTGAAAGTAGTAGTGAGATACTACTCTAACCAAAACTACATACTACTTTCATGTAGCAATGTAATGTCCACTCTATTGAGCAGACAACGCATTTTGCAAGAGCACATCCTCATGTTCATACAAATAATTGAAGTCTATGACAAACTTACACTAGGATATCTAATTTAAGATGAAAAGGGTGTGTGCTTGTATTTGGGTGGGAAAAATTATAAGATCCTTGCATCATGTGTTCCTTATTTTTAAGGTACGTTATTTCTCTGTGGTTGGATCACCTTAGAACATTTACATATAAGCACAACTAGCATTTAAAAACATAAGTGGAAGTAGCAGAGTTGTTCTGGTAAGTTGGAACAGACTTATTGATGAATCACAAGAAGTGTGACAAAAGTAGATCTTTCTATTAAATGAATTAAGAAGTATTACCTGTATGACAGCCATCCACCAAGCTCTGTCATTTCACTGCCTAAAACAATATCTACTGCCCTAGGAAGTACTTCAAGTTTTTCCCATCTGATCCATTGAGGGATGCCAGACACTTCAGGTCCATAGGATTTTCTCAATTCCATATGCATGAAAATAAGGGCATCCATGATCAGTTTCGCAAGAATGGAAGCTGCTGCCGTTGCATATATCTGATGAGTACACTAAAGCCTCCGTGGATGATGCAAGGGTTGCTTTCCTGAACAGCGACCATTGTTTTGAAAAAATAACACAACCTAGACCAAGAAAACAACAAACTCAATTAACCAAAAGAGAACATAGAAGGCACTAACAGGAGATAAGTGAACCTAGAAGTTTGGAATAATGCTTACCCTATATACAAGTTGACTTGCACGAAGACCTTCCGGAGATTCAGTGTCCAGGAAGGACTCAAGTAGCTCAAACAATGCACTGCGATTGGAGATAAGGAAGATGAAGATTGTTCAAGGACTGGAATGTTCCAGAGTTTAAGATAGAGTGTAGACTGCATGTTTGCAGATGCATGTTAAGAAGCAGAAATCAAATAACCTAAACAGTAAGCCAAAGAAGTTGATTATTGGCAAAACTACAGGAAAAAAGTACTTTTCAAACTACAGTATACCCACCTTGTCATCAATACTTCTGAAGTTCTCGAAAGTCACTGCAAGATCTTTTTTTTGTTGATAACCGAGAAATCAGCTTGTGACCCGCCCTTTTGGATCAATCATAGCCTTCTAAATTCAGTGGATAATGGGCCCGCCCCACTACCCTTCTCCACTTAAATACCGGGCTTCGCTTTGCATGGTGTGGGGCTTGAACTTGTCACCTAAGCCACAAATCCTCCACCTTTTTCCACTCGAGCTAAGCCTTGGGGGCAGTTTCTGCAAGATCATTATGCCAGCTTTCAATAGAAATTTGCCTTGACAATTCAAGATCATCATCCAACCTTTTCAAGTTTACAAGCAGTGAATATTCAGCATCACCATCCTGCAACAACAAAAATTGCACATTTAACAAAAATGCATCAATCAAACACACATTCCCCTTCAATTTGTCAAGCGCACATGCATCAACATCTTTTATTGAAGATTTAAGTTTGAGAGGCTGAGCTAGGAGAGGCAGGAGCAGACAAAGGTTTTAATGACATTAATAGGCTTGAGTATTGGCAAAACTACAGGAAAAAAGTACTTTTCAAACTACAGTATACCCACCTTGTCATCAATACTTCTGAAGTTCTCGAAAGTCGCTGCAAGATCTTTTTTTTGTTGATAACCGAGAAATCAGCTTGTGACCCGTCCTTTTGGATCAATCATAGCCTTCTAAATTCAGTGGATAATGGGCCCGCCCCACTACCCTTCTCCACTTAAATACCGGGCTTCGCTTTGCATGGTGTGGGGCTTGAACTTGTCACCTAAGCCACAAATCCTCCACCTTTTTCCACTCGAGCTAAGCCTTGGGGGCAGTTTCTGCAAGATCATTATGCCAGCTTTCAATAGAAATTTGCCTTGACAATTCAAGATCATCATCCAACCTTTTCAAGTTTACAAGCAGTGAATATTCAGCATCACCATCCTGCAACAACAAAAATTGCACATTTAACAAAAATGCATCAATCAAACACACATTCCCCTCAATTTGTCAAGCGCACATGCATCAACATCTTTTATTGAAGATTTAAGTTTGAGAGGCTGGAGCAGACAAAGGTTTTAATGACATTAACAGGCTAAATAAAAGAGACAAGTATGCTGGAAGATTGAGGGTGGAGAGATACACATTACTTCACATAAAAAGTGTTGCAAAATCTCTGAAAATCACTGAACATTATTCAAACTATTTAACATATTCTGTCATAAAATAAAAAATATACTTCATATGCTCTCTATTTGAGTTGATAAAAACAAAAGGAGATTTAATGCAGGCTATCATACAATAAATCAGTTTGAGTCTTGCGCTACCTCCTAATATTAAATGTTCTAAATTGAATTCTCCTGGGGACGGCCTAGTGATTGTGACAAGGAACTTTGAGTTGCTTTGGACAAGAGCTAATTAATCACAATGAGGTCCAACTACTACTGCTACTGCGGTTAATGCTATCTTTGCTTTCTAAAGTGAAAAAAAGGAAAAGGACTAGAAGAGGGCTGTTAGTTTTGGTAATGGAGAAATAATGCAAGAGGCTCAGATTATGTCATGGGGCTTTAGTTCTTTGAGCCCAGAATAGCTGCAAATTCCCAGAAATTCAGATAGCCTTGCCAAGAAACCACCAACAGAACTCTAATGCCCGATTCAACGAGCTCAACAAAAGTATCATCATAACCTCATTGTTTCCTCTTGCTGACTTTATGAGTGTGTAACTCTGTTTGAATTGCACTGAACCACACCCAGTGAGGACAAAATTATGCATATGCATAAACAGTCGTCTAGTTTAAATATAAAGCAAAAAGAATTCACCAGAATGTCTGAGATGGTCATCCACACGGAGAAGTTCAATGCAAAGAGAAATAACCAGAACGTCCGAGCTGGTCATCCACACAGAATAATCACTCACGGTATTATTATTATTATTATTTTATTATTATTTTCTTGTATATTTCGAAGGGCTGTTGGTCTTTTCAGTTATCAATGGAGAAATCATGGGCAGAGTAGAGAGGGGCAACCACCCTTTACCGAAAATCCCAACCTCTCTGATGCCTCATTCTTCTTTCTTTCTAGGCTATGCTCAGCTGATGCTGAACAAATAAGATTACACATTAGGACTGCAAGATAATTTATAGCTTGTAGTTCAAATCGTAGGTTCAACGTATCTCAAAATTGAACCACGGAAAGATTCCTTCTCTCTCTTTCTTTTCAAGGAAATGGGGATCAGATGTATGCTATGATAAGCAAAAACGGAGGGCAATCACGCTAAGGCTGTAAACACCGGTTGCATGCAAAAGACAGAAGCAGCAATAACAAGCCATACAGGGTCGCCACCCCAAGATACGTATTGGATAATCTCAATGCCCAAATTGATTAGCCCAGAAATAGAAAAATCATCATCACCACTCTTTCTTTATGTACATTTCATCAACAATCGACATAAAACAAACGCACAGAAGAAACAAAAAGATCTCAAAGTATATATGTTAAATCCATTTTTCTTTTTACACTGTTTGCTTTTTCATAAACAAGGGTTGTTGGTTTTTTTAATAATGGAGAAAAATCAGTGGCACAAAAGAGAAGGGCAACCTCCCTTTACAGAAAATCCCACTCACTGTGTTGCCTCATTTCAGGGGAAAGCTTTTCCCATTTGGGGTAAATTCCTTGGCTTGAAATCTAAATCATCGGCATATCTGAGAAGACCCTAGAAATCCCCCAAAATAAGCAGGAGCTCCACTAAAATAAACACTAAAATGAACTTTTTCATGTTCTCCCGACATACAAAACTGACAAGAAGCTGTAAATATTTTCAAGTCTTGAAATCTAAAAACACACACACACAGATATATATATATATATATATATATATATATATATATATATATATATATATATATATATATATATATATTTTGAACTAGTAACATTGGTATTTCATTTAGTACTTAGGTAGTACTGAGAAACCATATTTACAAAAGCAGAAAGGAAGTATAATCTATCCAAAAACTGAACCAAATCTAAATGGATCCTAAAACATCTATGATAGACTCAGTTACATTGGAGTAGACATTAGTACACCAAAAGCAGAACAACAAAATACACTTAAGCTTTACTTCCTGCAAGTTGTTGTTCCTATTCTCAAAGCATCTCTCATTTCTCTCCCACCATATAGTCCACCAAATACTAGCAGGGATCATTCTCCATCTGTCTCTGTTTGTATCCCCTGCTCCAGCCATCTCCCAACTGAATAGAGTCTCATCAATCTTGCTAGGCATACACCAAGATATGCCTCTGAGATTAAGGAAAATCTGCCACAGCTGCTCAGTAAAGTTGCAGTGTAAGAAGAGATGTCTCACTGTCTCATTAGCCTTACCACATAAGGAACATCTGTTGCATAGGGAGACTCCTCTCTTGGCCACATTATCCAATGTCAAAACTGCTTCATTAGCTAGTAGCCATGTAAAGCATGCCACTTTGTGTGGCACTTTGATCCTCCAGATTTGCTTCCAGGGCCATTTGTAGTCTTGACTGCCACCGAGACTTATCTGTTTGTACCCTTCTTTCACCTTGTAACTACCTTTGTTGTGCCCCTGCCACCATAAATAATCCTCGCCTGTTTGTATACCTTGAAAATTCTCCAGAACCTTAAGCAATTCAGTTATTCTGGGAATTTCCCAGTCATTTAGATTTCTTCTGAGGATCAGATCCCAGCCTTGTTGTGTCCTCATTTCAGCGACCGTCCTCTGTTGGTGTTGAGCCAATGCAAAGATGTCAGGAAAATGATCTTTGAGGCTCATGCCACCCAACCATTTATCGAACCAAAAACTTGTTTTTCTGCCATTTTGTACCTTGACAGTTGACTGATTACTGAGAAAAGGCCAAAGTCTTCTGATGGATTTCCAAAGGCAAATCCCGTTGGGGGTATTTACCTCTTTGGTTACCCATTTATTTAGCTCCTCATACTTGTTGTTGATCACCCTATACCATAGTGCTTGGTCCTCTTGATGGTACCTCCATAACCATTTCGCCTTCAGAGCTTTGCTATGGTTTTTGATATTCTTGATGCCTAACCCACCTTGCATCTTACTTCTGATGATGTTCTCCCACTTGACTATGTGAAAGCCTTTTCTTTCCTTATTTCCTTGCCACAAGAAATTTCTTCTAATTTTGTCCAGACTCTGAACTACTGTTTGGGGAATATGGAAGATAGATAGCATATATGTGGGGAGAGCATCCAGAACAAAGTTTATCAGAGTTAATCTACCTCCCAAGGAGAGGTACTGTGATCTCCATCTGGCTAGTTTCTTTTCACATTTCTCCAATATTGGGTTCCAGATGTCTATGGCTCCAGACTTTGCCCCCAAAGGCATGCCCAAGTATACTGATGGCAGGGTACCTGTCACTCCTCCCAAGGTTTGTGAGAGGTGTTCCATATTTGAAACCACATTAATTGGATACAGATAGCTTTTGTTCCAGTTTATATGTAGTCCAGATATGGCTTCAAAGTAGACTAGTATAAGTCTCAGCATCAACAATTGCTCCTCCTCAGCCCCACAAAAGATTAGTGTATCATCAGCATACTGTAGGTGTGTGATCTCCATAGTATTCCCAGCAACCTTACTGACTTCAAATCCCTGTATTTTACCTGTTGTCTTGGCTATCTTCAGCATGTAGTTAAGCCCCTCCATAGCTATGATGAACAGAAATGGTGATAAGGGATCCCCTTGCCTGATTCCTCTATGTGCACTGAAAAAGCCTTCAGGAGACCCATTGATGAGAACTGAGAGCTTAACAGTTGAAATACAAAACTTGATCCAACTGATCCATCTGCTACCAAATCCCATTTGTCTAAGCATACTTAGGATGAAATCCCAATTCACATGGTCATATGCTTTCTCCACATCAAGTTTGCATACTATACCAGGTTTCTTCTGGGTCACTCTAGAATCAATTGCTTCATTGGCTATAAGCACTGCATCCATTATCTGTCTGCCTCTGATAAAAGCCATCTGTTGTTTGTCTACCAACTTATCCACAACTCTCTTCAACCTTTCGGTCAAAACTTTGGACATTAGCTTATAGAAGCTACCAATTAGGCTGATGGGTCTGAAGTCCTTGAGTTCCTTTGCTCCTATCTTCTTAGGAATCAGTGCTATGTAGGTTGCATTATAGCTCTTTTCAAACATCCCTGTTGAGTGAAAATTGTGGAAAGCCCCCATAATGTCATGTTTAATGATCTCCCAACATTTTAGAAAGAACCCCATTGTGTAGCCATCTGGACCAGGGGCTTTGTCTAAAGCACACATTTTTAAACACTCAAATACTTCTTCTTCCTCAAAATCTGCCTGCAATGCTCCATTTTCACCCTCTGTAATGGTAGGATGGTTGCTGATATTTACAGAGGGTCTCCAACCTTCAGGTTCTGTATACATCTTTTTATAGAAAGAAATAATTTCTTCCTTAATTCTGTTTGGCTCTATTATAGTCTCTCCCTGTACTTCCAATTGATCAATATGGTTGAATCTCTTGTGGGCATTAGCTGTTTGGTGGAAAAACTTTGTATTCCTGTCCCCTTCCTTGAGCCACAAAGCCCTTGATCTTTGTCTCCAAGCCACTTCCTCATTCTTCAAACACCCCTCATACTCCATGAAAAGTGTGGCTTTTTTTTTCTATCTCCTCCTCAGTTAAAACTCTGTTGCTGTGATGTGATTCTAACTCAGCCATCTGATTAAGAAGGTTGTTCTTGTGCAATTTCAGATTACCTTGTTCGTTTCTGCTCCATTCTTTCAGTTTCCCTTTGAGGGCTTTGAGTTTGCATGCTAAGATGTAATCTGGCTTCCCGTAGAACACAAAATCATTCCACCAGACCTTGATTCTTTCAACAAATCCTTCTTGGTTCAGCCACCAATTTTCGAACTTAAAATAGGATTTAGTTTGTTCCCAATGTCCACACAGCAAGGCTATAGGAACATGATCAGAAGTCATTCTTTGCATCGTAGTTTGCTTTATGTTGTTGAAAAGATTATTCCATTCTGTGGAGATCATAATCCTGTCTATCCTGGATGCTGTGATGACCATATCACCCTTGAACCAGGTATACCTTCCACCACTTAATTGCAGATCAATGAGGTCCATGTCTTCAATGCACTCTGAGAACTCTCTCATTGCTGAGTTTAACCTGTTGCACTCATTTTTTTCGGAAGGGAATCTACAGACGTTAAAGTCTCCACAGACGGCCCATGGACCATCCATCAAGCCTCTTACATAAGCCAGTTCTTCCCATACAAACCTCCTCTCCACTTTACTATTCAGAGCATACACTCCAGTTATATGACATTCAAAGTTGCTTGTCTGAGCTTTGAATTTACAAGAGAGAGTATAGGCTCCAACTTGCATGATTTCCCCTTCCCACATTCTAGAATCCCATAACATCAAGATTCCTCCTCTGGTTCCACTGGCCTCTAAACAAGCATATTTAGTCCATCTCCCTGCCCAGATTTGTTTAACTAAGTCCCGTACATCGCCTTCTAATTTAGTTTCCTGGAGACAGACAATGTCTGCTTTCCAGTCCTGCAGCAGGTTTTGTACCACCCTTCTCTTTCCCTGTTCATTCAGCCCCCTAACATTCCATGAAATTAATTTTATCTTCATGGAGTATTATGTGATTTCCCCTTCCCCTTCCCTCTATCAGCATTGCTTTTGAATTTGACATCAAAAGTTAACAAATTTTTTAACTCTTGTGCTCCCTTTTGCTTTACTCTTTTGACTTCTATTGTTTCCACCATTCTTTTGGCATGTCTGCTTGCATCAACCTGCTTAAGCAACTCGAGTGCTTCCTCTTCTAACCCTTGAAAATCTACTCCAAACATCTTGTGAAATTTCACAAGATTTTGTTGTACCCATGTTGTTGCCCTCCGTTTTGACTCATTTAGCACTTGGGTGCGTAGTGGTTCAATCTCTTGTACATCCCAAATTCCTCCAGAATTAACCATCTCCAGCTGTTTTTGTTGTGACTCGTTTTCGTTTGTGATGATTTCCCCCAGTATGATGCCTGCATTTACTTCGTTAATGGGTAAACAGGGGATTTCCGCTTCTTTTCCTTCTTCATATCCTTCTTCTCTTGCCTGGGTCCCCTCAAGAATCTGTAGATCTGGTGTTTTCCTTCCATTTCCATCACGACCGGCGTAATTTTCCAGAGATTCGTCAATCACCACCTCTTGTAGGTCAGAATTGGGCTGTGGGCTGAAGTTGTTAAATATAATTGTCGCCTGATCCGGCCCAATTGACCTACAGTCCAAATTTTTATTTCTAAAGATCTGCACATGCCGAGCACGTGCTACTTTAGATTTTTTAAAAATTTGGGCAGCTGCCTCCACGTGATTTCCTTTTGTCACATCAACCTCGACTACCTCGACAACCTGTACTTCAGCTTTCTCGGATATAGATGATTGGGGAACTATTACCCGATGTATCTTCAGCTGTTCTTCTCCGGTGGTAGTTCTATTGCTTTCCGGCAGGATTTCAAACAAAGTTTTCCTCTCTGCCCAGATTGGAATTATGAATTTAATTCCATCTCTAGAAATAGAGACTTCACTTCGAATGTTCTGGCCGTCACCTCGTATCTCGATCCTTGCCCATTTGAGATGGTTTCTCAGTTCTGTCTCCTCCTCCGTCCTCAACCATCCGCCACATATATATATATATATATATATATATGTGTGTGTGTGTTAGTTTCCCATCTTCAAACACTCTAAATAATGAAGAACACGTGGATCTGATCCACATAAACTTAATATAATACAGAGTTGAAAAGGAAAACCCATAAAGTTTCTACAAAAAAAGTCCTCAATCTTCTACTGCTTGTCGGTCCAGAGGAAACGCCAAGAAACAGACAACAAAGATGAGGAAAATTTGTTCAAACTCCACAGCAGAAACCCTTGATTTTGTTTACAGTGGAAAAGAGGGATGAAATTAAAATGGAGGTTTGATTTGCTTTGGTTTTCTCTCAGCTTCGTACGGATAAAGAAAGAAAGGAAGAGAAGTGAGTGTGTGTGGTGGTCGTGAAACCAGAGGAGAAAAGGGCGAAATAGGATAACTCACTCTTAGCTGTGCAATCTTATGCTGTAGACAACAAAGTGCAGCTCAAAAGAAGTGGAAGTAGCAGAGTTGTTCTGGTAAGTTGGAACAGACTTATTGATGAATCACAAGAAGTGTGACAAAAATAGATCTTTATATTAAATGAAATAAGAAGTAATACCTGTATGACAGCCATACACCAAGCTCTGTCATTTCACTGCCTAAAAAAATATCTACTGCCCTAGGAAGTACTTCAAGTTTTTCCCATCTGATCCATTGAGGGATACCAGACACTTCAGGTCCATAGGATTTTATCAATTCCATAAGCATGAAAATAATGGCATCCATGATCAGTTTCCCAAGACTGGAAGCTGCTGCCGTTGCATATATCTGATGAGTACACCAAAGCTTCTAGCTCCGTGGATGATGCAAGGGTTGCTTTCCGGAACAGCGACCATTGTTTTGAAAAAATAACACAACCTAGACCAAGAAAACAACAAACTCAATTAACCAAAAGAGAACATAGAAGGCACTAACAGGAGATAAAAGAACCTAGAAGTTTGGAATAATACTTACCATACATGCAAGTTGACTTGCACGAATACCTTCCGGAGATTCAGTGTCCAGGAAGGACTCAAGTAGATCAAACAATGCACTGCGATTGGAGATAAGGAAGATGAAGATTGTTCAAGGACTGGAATGTTCCAGAGTTTAAGATAGAGTGTAGCCTGCATGTTTGCAGATGCATGTTAAGAAGCAGAAATCAAATAACCTAAACGGTAAGCCAAAGAAGTTGAGTATTGGCAAAACTCAGGAAAAAAGTACTTTTCAAACTACAGTATACCCACCTTGTCATCAATACTTTTGAAGTCCTCGAAAGTCGCAGCAAGATCTTTTTTTTTTTGGATAACCGAGAAATCAGCCTGTGACCCGACCTTTTGGATCAATCATAGCCTTCTAAACTCGGTGGATAATGGGCCCGCCCCTCTACCCTTCTCCACTTAAATACCGGGCTTCGCTTTGCATGGTGTGGGGCTTGAACTTGTGACCTAAACCACAAATCCTCCACCTTTTTCCACTGGAGCTAAGCCTTGGGGGCAGTTTCTGCAAGATCATTATGCAAGCTTTCGATGGAAATTTGCCTTGACAATTCAAGATCATCATCCAACCTTTTCAAGTTTACAAGCAGTGAATATTCAGCATCACCATCCTGCAACAACAAAAATTGCACATTTAACAAAAATGCATCAATAAAACACACATTCCCCTTCAATTTGTTAAGGGTACATACATCAACATCTTTTATTGCAGATTTAAGTTTGAGAGGCTGAGCTAGGAGAGGCAGGAGCAGACAAAGGTTTTAATGACATTAATAGGCTTGAGTATTGGCAAAACTACAGGAAAAAAGTACGTTTCAAACTCAGTATACCCACCTTGTCATCAATACTTCTGAAGTTCTCGAAAGTCGCTGCAAGATCTTTCTTTTTTTTGATAACCGAGAAATCAGCCTGTGACCCGCCCTTTTGGATCAATCATAGCCTTCTAAACTCGGGGGATAATGGGACAGCCCCTCTACCCTTCTCCACTTAAATACCGGGCTTCGCTTTGCATGGCGTGGGGCTTGAACCTGTGACCTAGGCCACAAATCCTCCACCTTTTTCCACTCGAGCTAAGCCTTGGGGGCAGTTTCTGCAAGATCATTATGCAAGCTCTCGATGGAAATGTGCCTTGACAATTCAAGATCATCATTCAACCTTTTCAAGTTTACAAGCAGTGAATATTCAACATCATCATCCTGCAACAACAAAAATTGCACATTTAACAAAAATGCATCAATAAAACACACAGCCCCATTCAATTTGTTAAGGGCACATACAGCAACTTCTTTTATTGCAGATTTAAGATTGAGAGGCTGGAGCAGACAAAGGTTTTAATGACATTAACAGGCTAAATAAAAGAGACAAGTATGCTGGAAGATTGGGGGTGGAGAGATACACATTACTTCACATTAAAAGTGATGCAAAATCTCTGAAAATCACTGAACATTATTCCAATTATTTAACATATTCTATCATAAAATAAAAAATATACTTCATATGCTCTCTATTTGAGTTGATAAAAAAAAATGAGATTCAATGCAGGCTATCATACAATGAATCTGTTTGAGTCTTGCAATATCTCTTCATACTAAATGTTCTAAATTGAATTCTCATGGGGACGGCCTAGTGATTGTGACAGGGAACATTGAGGTGCTTTGGACCAGAGCTAATTAATCACAGTGAGGTCCAACTACTACTGATGCTGCTGATGTTAATGCTTTGCTTGTTTTCTAAAGTGAAAGAAAGGAAAAGGAGTAGAAGAGGGCTTTTGGTTTTGGTAATGGAGAAATAATGCAAGAGGCTCAGATTATGTCAAGGGGCTTTCAGTTCTTTGTACCCAGATTGCCCCGCCAAGACACCACCTACAGAACTCTAATGCCCGACTCAAAGAGCTCAGCAAAACAATCATCATAGCCTTATTGTTTCCTCTTGTTGATTTTATGAGCGTGTAACTCTGTTTGAATTGTATTGAAACACACCCAGTGAGGACCAAACTAGCACAACCGAAACATGTGCACAATGCATTATAGACACAAGAGTTATGAATATGCATAAACAGTCGGCCTGTTTAAATTTAAAGCAAAAATAAGTAACCAGAATGTCTGAGATGGTCATCCACACGGAGAAGTTCAACACAAAGAGAAATAACCAGAACGTCCAAGCTGGTCATCCAAACAGAATCATCACTCACAGTATTATTATTATTATTTTATTAATATTTTCTTGTATATTTCGAAAGGCTATTGGCCTTTCTAGTTATCAATGGAGAAATCATGGGGAGAGTGGAGAGGGGCAACCACCCTTTACCAAAAATCCCAATCTCTCTGAAGCCTAATTCTTCTTTCTTTCTACGCTATGCTCAGCTGATAATGAACAAATAAGATAACACATTAGGACTGCAAGATGATTTATAGCATGTAGTAGAAAATCGCAGGTTCAGCATATCTCAAAATTGAACCACAAAAAGATTCTCTCTCTCTTTCTTTTCAAGGAAATGGGGATCGGATGTATGCTATGATAAGGAAAAACAGAAGTCCATCACGCCATGGCTGCAAACACTGGTTGCATGCAGGAGAAAGAAGCAGCAATAACAAGCCATACCGGGTCGCCACACAAAGATACGTACTGGATAATCTCAATGCACATATTGATTAGCCCAGAAATAGAAAAATCATCATCACTGTTTCTTTATGTACATTTCATCAACAGTCAACAACGTAAAACAAACACACAGAAGAAACACAAAGATCTCAGAGTATACATGTTAAATCCATTTTGGTTTTTACAGTGTTTGCTCTTTCATAAACAAGGGCTGTTGGTTTTATATAATAGAGGAAAATCAGTGGCGCAACAGAGAGGGGCAACCACCCTTCACAGAAAATACCACTCACAGTTTTGCCTCATTTCAGGGGTAACCTTTTCCCGTTTGGGGTAAATTCGTTGGCTTGACAGCTAAATCATCGGCATATCTGAGAACACCCTAGAAATCCCCCAAAATAAGCAGGAACTCTACTAAAATGAACACTAAAATGAACTTTTTCATGTTCTCGCTACATCCGAAACTGATAAAAAACTGTAAATATTTCCCAAGTCTTGAAATCTAATAACACATATATATGTTAGTTTCCCTTCTTCTAGCCATCTAAATAATGAAGAACACATGGATCTGATCCGAATAAATTTGGAATAATACAAAGTTGAAAAAGAAAACCCATAAAGTTTCTACAAAAATAGTCCTCAATCTTCTACTGCTTGTCGGTCCAGAGGTAACTCCAAGAAATAGACAACAGAGATGAGGAAAGTTTGTTGAAACTCCACAGCAGAAACCCTAGATTTTGTTTACAGTGGAAAAGAGGGATGAAATTAAAATGGAGGTTTGATTTGCTTTGGTTTTCTCTCAGCTTTGTACGGACATAGAAAGTAAGGAAGAGAAGTTAGTGTGTGTGGTGGTCGTGAAACCAAAGGAGAAAATGGCGAAATAGGATAACTCACTCTTAGCTGTGGACAACAAAGTGCAACTCGAACTTAAGCCTAATGAGAAGAACAGAATTAGATCAAATGTAAAAGCAAAATACTATGCAAATGGGAGATATATGCAAGCACTGACAGGAATTCTGGTGACTTTATTGTGAAGAAGTACCAACCATTTCATCGCTGCCCTGCTAAAACAAGAACAAGTTATGCACTTCTGTGTACATTGCACATAAATTTGAAGATAGGATTCTATCTCAACCTAACATAAAACTTCAGGAGATTCAGGAATTGGTAAGGGAAGACTGTTTGTTATAGAGCCAAGTGGAGGGTAATGAGTCAGTTCATGGGTGATTGGAATCTGGAATTCTCTAGATTATGTGACTAGATTATGTGACTATGCTGACATTATTAAGAAGACAAATCCTGGAAGTTCTTGTTGGGTTAGGACAGACACAGTTACCGTCTCTGTTCCATGGTACATGAATAATCTGTCTGCTCACTCTATTATCAAAATCCAACTATAATAAAGCGTCTTAATGTTAGAAAAATGTTAAAGATGGTAACATGAAAATATACAAAAATGGCACCTCTTCCGCTAAATAATACTAGTAAGTAATCTGGATGTATTTGACCGAGTGACCTGATTTAAGACAAGCATTCAGTTCAAGAAAAATTGCAGCACAAAGACACAGCTAAAACAGTACAGATATACCACGTTGCAGAAATATCACAAACTTATTGTTTCACAAGCCGTTTCTTGGAGTCCATTCTAAGGTGTAAACGATGAAGATTGAAGCAAAAATATAACATTTAGTGAGAGTCTCAGACAGTATCAACAAAAAGAACTAAAGAACCTCACCTTGTGTGCTTTGGTGTGATATTTCTTTTTATTATCACTAGCAGAAACAATCTTCTCCAAAACTGCCTTCCTTGTTGACGCAAAAAGTAGCTGAATTAGGTTTGTTGCATCTTCATCACTTAATTCAGCCGATAGCTCTTCTTCAAAGAGCATAGGCAGGATACGTTTCAATCCTGTAAAGACATAATTTTCAAGTGAATATTTTCTTCAAAAACGGAACAAACTCAGGGATCCATGATAAGAAGGAGACCCCTTCATAAGTTTTCCTATGGTAAAATAGGAATATAGCTGTCAAATTAATAAAAATAGAAAATGCCAATAAAGGCAAGTTGTAGAAAATAATGGTCTAACCAACTACAGATAATTGTATTATAGCATTAATACTAAAAACCATGGGGACATACGGGACAAATTCAGAAATTATACAGTAACTCATAACATCTTTCAAACTAAGTTGAGCCACTAGAAGACTAGGCTCATTGAAAGTAGTAGTGAGATACTACTCTAACCAAAACTACATACTATTTTCATGTAGCAATGTAATGTCCACTCTATTGAGCAGAAAACGCATTTTGCAAGAGCACATCCTCATGTGCATACAAATAATTGAAGTCTATGACAAACTTAAACTAGGATATCTAATTTAGGATGAAAAGGGTGTGTGCTTGTATTTGGGTGGGAAAAATTATGAGATCCCTGCATCATGTGTTCCTCATTTTTTAAGGTACGTTATTTCTCTGTGGTTGTATCACCTTAGAACATTTACATATAAGCACAACTAGCATTTAAAAACATAAGTGGAAGTAGCAGAGTTGTTCTGGTAAGTTGGAACAGACTTACTGATGAATCACAAGAAGTGTGACAAAAATAGATCTTTCTATTAAATGAAATAAGTATTACCTGTACGACAGCCATCCACCAAGCTCTGTCATTTCACTGCCTAAAACAATATCTACTGCCCTAGGAAGTACTTCAAGTTTTTCCCAGCTGATCCATTGAGGGATACCAGTCACTTCAGGTCCATAGGATTTTCTCAATTCCATATGCATGAAAATAAGGGCATCCATGATCAGTTTCCCAAGACTGGAAGCTGCTGCCATTGCATATATCTGATGAGTACACTAAAGCCTCCGTGGATGATGCAAGGGTTGCTTTCCTGAACAGCGACCATTGTTTTGAAAAAATAACACAAACCTAGACCAAGAAAACAACAAACTCAATTAACCAAAAGAGAACAAAGAAGGCACTAACAGGAGATAAGTGAATCTAGAAGTTTGGAAGAATGCATACCCTACATGCAAGTTGACTTGCACGAAGACCTTCCGGAGATTCAGTGTCCAGGAAAGACTCAAGTAGATCAAACAATGCACTGCGCTTGGAGATAAAAAAGATGAAGATTGTTCAAGGACTGGAATGTTCCAGAGTTTGCAGATGCATGTTAAGAAGCAGAAATCCAATAACCTAAACAGTAAGCCAAAGAAGTTGATTATTGGCAAAACTACAGGAAAAAAGTACTTTTCAAACTACAGTATACCCACCTTGTCATCAATACTTCTGAAGTTCTCGAAAGTCGCTGCCAGATCTTTTTTTTTTTTGATAACCGAGAAATCAGCCAGAGACCTGACCTTTTGGATCAATCATAGCCTTCTAAACTCGGTGGATAATGGGCCCGCCCCACTACCCTTCTCCACTTAAATACCGGGCTTCGCTTTGCATGGTGTGGGGCTTGAACTTGTCACCTAAGCCACAAATCCTCCACCTTTTTCCACTCGAGCTAAGCCTTGGGGGCAGTTTCTGCAAGATCATTATGCCAGCTTTCAATAGAAATTTGCCTTGACAATTCAAGATCATCATCCAACCTTTTCAAGTTTACAAGCAGTGAATATTCAGCATCACCATCCTGCAACAACAAAAATTGCACATTTAACAAAAATGCATCAATAAAACACACATTGCCCTTCAATTTGCTTAGGGCACATATAGAAACTTCTTTTATTGCATATTTAAGTTTGAGAGGTTGGAGCAGACAAAGGTTTTAATGACATTAACAGGCGAAACAAAAGAGACAAGTATGCTTGAAGATTGGGGGTGGAGAGATACACATTACTTCACATTAAAAGTGATGCAAAAGCTCTGAAAATCACAAAACATTATTCGAATTATTAAACATATTCTGTCATAAAATAAAAAATATACTTCATATGCTCTCTATTTGAGTTAGTAAAAACAAAAGGAAATTCAATGCAGGCTATCATACAATGAATAAGTTTGAGTCATGCACTACCTCCTCATATTAAATGTTCTAAATTGCATGGGGACAGCCTAGTGTTGTGACAGGGAACTTTGAGGTGCTTTGGACCAGAGCTAATTAATCACAGTGAGGTCCAACAACTACTGATCCTGATATTAACGCTTTCTTTGTTTTCCAATGTGAAAGAAAGGAAAGCGACTAGAAGAGGGCTGCTAGTTTTGGTGATGGAGAAATAATGCAAGAGGCTCAGATTATGTTATGGGGCTTTCAGTTCTTTGTGCCCAGCATAGCTGCAAATTCCCAGAAATTCAGATTGCCCCGCCAAGACACCACCTACAGAACTCTAATGCCCGACTCAAAGAGCTCAGCAAAACTATCATCATAGCATCATTGTTTCCTCTTGCTGACTTTATGAGCGTGTAACTCTGTTTGAATTGCGTTGGAACACACCCAGTGAGGACCAAACTAGCACAACCGTAACATGTGCACAATACAATATAGACACAAGAATTATGCATATGCATAAACAGTCTAGTTTAAATTTAAAGCAAAAATAAGTCACCAGAATGTCTGAGATAGTCATCCACACCGAGAAGTTCAACGCAAAGAGAAATAAACAGAACGTCCGAGCGGGTCAGCCACACAGAATTATCTCTCACGGTATTATTATTTTATTATTATTTTCTTGTATATTTCGAAGGCTTGTTGGTCTTATTGGTTATCAATGGAGAAATCATGGGCAGAGTAGAGAGGGGCAACAACCCTTTACCGAAAATCCCAATCTATCTGATGCCAAATTCTTCTTTCTTTCTAGGCTACGCTCAGCTGATACTGAACAAATAAGATAACACATTAGGACTGCAAGACAATTTATAGCTTGTAGTATAAAATCACAGGTTCAACATATCTCAAAATTGAACCACGGAAAGATTCTTCCTCTCTTTCTTTTCAAGGAAATGGGGATCAGATTTGTGCTATGATAAGGAAAAACAGAAGTCAATCACGCCATGGCTGCAAACACTGGTTGCATGCAGGAGAAAGAAGCAGCAATAGCAAGCCATACCGGGTCACCACACCAAGATACATACTGGATAACTCAATGCACATATTGATTAGCCCAGAAATAGAAAAATCATCAACACTGTTTCTTCATGTACATTTCTTCAACAGTCAACAACGTAAAACAAACACAGAAGAAACACAAAGATCTCAGAGTATACATGTTAAATCCATTATGGTTTTTACAGTGTTTGCTATTTCATAAACAAGGGCTGTTGGTTTTTTATAATGGAGGAAAATCAGTGGCGCAACAGAGAGGGGCAACCACCCTTTACAGAAAATCCCACTCACAGTTTTGCCTCATTTCAGGGGTAACCTTTTCCCGTTTGGGGTAAATTCGTTGGCTTGACAGCTAAATCATCGGCATATCTGAGAACACCCTAGAAATCCCCCAAAATAAGCAGGAACTCTACTAAAATGAACACTAAAATGAACTTTTTCATGTACTCGCTACATCCGAAACTGATAAGAAACTGTAAATATTTCCAAGTCTTGAAATCTAATAACACATATATATGTTAGTTTCCCTTCTTCTAACCATCTAAATAATGAAGAACACGTGGATCTGATCCGAATAAATTTGGAATAATACAAAGTTGAAAAAGAAAACCCATAAAGTTTCTACAAAAATAGTCCTCAATCTTCTACTGCTTGTCGGTCCAGAGGTAACTCCAAGAAAGAGACAACAGAGATGAGGAAAGTTTGTTGAAACTCCACAGCAGAAACCCTAGATTTTGTTTACAGTGGAAAAGAGGGATGAAATTAAAATGGAGGTTTGATTTGCTTTGGTTTTCTCTCAACTTCGTACAGACAAAGAAAGAAAGGAAGAGAAGTGAGTGTGTGTGGTGGTCGTGAAACCAGAGGAGAAAAGAGCGAAATAGGATAACTCACTCTTAGCTTTGCAATCTTATGTTGTAGACAACAAAGTGCAACTCGAACTTAAGCCTAATGAGAATAATAGAATTAGAATCAAATGTAAAAGCAAAATACTATGCAAATGGTAGATATATGCAAGCACTGACAGGAATTCTGGTGACTTTATTGTGAAGAAGTACCACCCATTTCATCGCTGCCCTGCTAAAAACAAGAACAAGTTATGCACTTTTGTGTACATTGCACATAAATTTGAAGATAGGATTCTATCTAAACCTAACATAAAACTTTGGGAGATTCAGGAATTGGCAAGGGAGGACTGTTTGTTATAGAGCCAAGTGGAGGGTAATGAGTCAGTTCATGGGTGATTGGAATCTGGAATTCTCTAGATTATGTGACTACGCTGACATTATTAAGAAGACAAATCCTGGAAGTTCTTGTTGGGTTAGGACAGACACAGTTACCGTCTCTGTTCCATGGTACATGAATAATCTGGCTGCTCACTCTATTATCAAAATCCAACTATAATAAAGCGTCTTAATGTTAGAAAAATGTTAAAGATGGTAACATGAAAATATACAAAAATGGCACCTCTTCCACTAAATAATACTAGTAAGTAATCTGGATGTATTTGACCGAGTGACCTGATTTAAGACAAGCATTCAGTTCAAGAAAAATTGCAGCACAAAGACACAGCTAAAACGGTACAGATATACCACATTGCAGAAATATCACAAACTTATTGTTTCACAAGCCGTTTCTTGGAGTCCAATCTCAGGTGTAAACGATGAAGTTTGAAGCAAAAATATAACATTTAGTGAGAGTCCCAGAGAGTATCAACAACAAGAACTAAAGAACCTCACCTTTTGTGCTTTGGTGTGATATTTCTCTTTAATATCACTAGCAAGAACAATCTTCTCCAAAACTGCCTTCCTAGTTGACGCAAAAAGTAGCCGAATTAGGTTTGTTGCATCTTCATCACTTAATTCAGCCGATGGTTCTTCTTCCAAGAGCATAGGCAGGATACGTTTCAATCCTGTAAAGACATAATTTTCAAGTGAATATTTTCTTCAAACACAGAACAAACTCAGGGAATCCATGATAAGAAGGAGACCATAAGTTTTCCTATGGTAAAATAGGAATATAGCTGTCAAATTAATAAAAATAGAAAATGCCTATAAAGGTACGTTACTTCTCTGTGGTTGTATCACCTTAGAACATTTACATCTAAGCACAACTAGCATTTAAAAACATAAGTGGAAGCAGCAGAGTTGTTCTGGTAAGTTGGAACAGACTTAATGATGAATCACAAGAAGTGTGACAAAAGTAGATCTTTCTATTAAATGAAATAAGAAGTATTACCTGTATGACAGCCATCCACCAAGCTCTGTCATTTCACTGCCTAAAACAATATCTACTGCCCTAGGAAGTACTTCAAGTTTTTCCCAGCTGATCCATTGAGGGATGCCAGACACTTCAGGTCCATAGGATTTTCTCAATTCCATATGCATGAAAATAAGGGCATCCATGATCAGTTTCCCAAGACTGGAAGCTGCTGCCATTGCATATATCTGATGAGTACACCAAAGCTTCTAGCTCCGTGGATGATGCAAGGGTTGCTTTCCTGAACAGCAACCATTGTTTTGAAAAAATAACACAACCTAGACCAAGAAAACAACAAACTCAATTAACCAAAAGAGAACATAGAACGCACTAACAGGAGATAAGTGAACCTAGAAGTTTGGAATAATGCTTACCCTACATGTAAGTTGACTTGCACGAAGACCTTCCGGAAATTCAGTGTCCAGGAAGGACTCAAGTAGATCAAACAATGCACTGCGCTTGGAGATAAGGAAGATGAAGATTGTTCAAGGACTGGAATGTTCCAGAGTTTAAGATAGAGTGTAGCCTGCATGTTTGCAGATGCATGTTAAGAAGCAGAAATCCAATAACCTAAACAGTAAGCCAAAGAAATTGAGTATTGGCAAAACTACAGGAAAAAAGTACTTTTCAAACTACATTATACCCACCTTGTCATCAATACTTCTGAAGTTCTCAAAAGTCGCTGCAAGATCTTTTCTTTTTTTATAACCGAGAAATCAGCTTGTGACCCGCCCTTTTGGATCAATCATAGCCTTCTAAACTCGGTGGATAATGGGCCCGCCCCTCTACCCTTCTCCACTTAAATACCGGGCTTCGCTTTGCATGGTGTGGGGCTTGAACTTGTGACCTAAGCCACAACTCCTCCACCCTTTTCCACTCGAGCTAAGCCTTGGGAGTAGTTTCTGCAAGATCATTATGCAAGCTTTCGATTTAAGTGACAACAACTCAAACTCAAGAAATGACTCAACTCAATAGATCTTTAGCATGCTCACTTGACCCAACTAGGAATTTTCAAAATCACCACTTTTTAGACTTACATGCCCTCACAAGATAGAAGTGTCCCAAAACCACACACACATATAAACAAGACAAGGGACAAAGACGCAACGCTCGCCTTAAAATAGGGAATAACAATTATGCATTATGTAGTGGTTTTGGTTTGTTATGTAATGGCATAATGAAACTTCTTATTTTGTCGTTTCTTGTTGTGAATCAGCCTTAAAAGTGGTTGTATTGGTTCACTTCAAAAGATTTGGCTGTTTTGTGACTGGCCATGTATGTCAATGGCAATATAGTCTTGTGATTGTAAATCAGTGTTCGGATGTTTTCTGGGTTAAAACATATATAGTCTATCTATAAAATGTTATTGAATTACATTACTTTGTGTCTTGTGGGGTGCAAAATGTACGTCTTATAAGTTGTGGATTAATATTTTTGTGATCGTAATTAGCAAACTGCAGTGTTTGTTGATGCAAAATGTAACATCTGTACGCTTACAAATAAGATATAACTAAAAAATTTTCTTTAGCCAACACCAGAATTTTCATTACTAGGCAAAACAAAAATTATGTTGCTTTGAGCATTACAATCAATTATCAACCTAGAAATTTCAAAACACTTCTTCAAATCTGCAGATTTCTTTCATTTGAAAACAACATCAAGTCACAAAACTAACCTAACCAACTAACTATAATAATCTACCACAAACAAACAAAAACATCACACTGCATCATCTTGGCAGTTACAAACCCAACAATAATTGCCCAAGAAATGACAAGCAAGCTTATGGAATGGAAGTCAACAATAATTGCCCAACAATAATATTAACAGGCTGACATTCAAAACCTTTATAATCACACGGAACTTTCAAAAGTTTAAAAGGAATGGAAGTCCAAAAATATATTATTAACAGGCGTCAATTCAAAACCTTACTCCGCTTAGCTCTACTTTTCAAAATCCTCAGACGATTCTTCTCTCTCTTCCTCATTCAAACTACTCTAGTTTGAGTTCTCATTCATTTTTGTCCACGATTAACTCAATAATTAAGTCTAAACTACTAACTTATACAGTTGAATATGTTAAAATAAAAAACGAAACTCACCATTTCCGACGCCACCGGTTCCTCCTCTGTGAGAGTTTTCCAAATCCTAAGACGATTCTTCTCTCTCTTCCTCATTCACACTGCTGTGTTCTTGATCGCTATACCCTAGTTACTCAATTAGTATGATCGGACGATTCTTCTCTCTCTTCGTTAAACCCTAGTTTGAGTTCTTCATCGCTATACCCTGCTGTGGGATACCCCTATTTAGGGGTCCGTTACTCTACTCTCTCCATTAACTCGCCTTGTGGGTTTAAATTTTTTCAAGGGAAAAGGGTCAAAAATGCCGTTAAGGTATTGAATTTGGCTCAAAAATGTCCTTCCATCTATTGGAACAAAAATGCCCTTTTATCCACCTCTTTGGATCAAAAATGTCCTTAGAGTTAAATTTAAACCTAAATTTACCCCTACCTTTAACAGAAACTGATATGACAAATATATATATTTTTAAATTAAATATGTGGAATTATTTTTTGGTCCACATATAATTAGACCCACTTTCATTTCCAATCATACCCACCAATCCAAGCCCATTTCTAAAAGACACAACTCTTTCTACCTTCATCTTCATCTTCATCTTCCTTCTATAAAATTATTTGGAGGATTAATAAAATACTATCAAATTCTTTCGGTATTCTTGGATCTTTGAAAAAAGGTTATAAAAATTTCTATATATCATCATTCTCTAGAAAAAAAAATTAATTTACCAACTAATTTTGTGATAGTGAAGATAAGTGCAATTTAATTTGTACACCAAAACGTATCAAAAGAATGAATGATTTACTGAGATGGGAACAAAAAAATCCTTCATTCAATCTCCCATGGAAGCAAGACACGATTCTACTTTTCATCGATTCAAGATATGTTTATTACATTTCAAGAAAACTGAAGCCTCTAACGGTAGAGGAGGAGTTCAATCTCCAATTAGCTCATGAAAGACTTCGAAAATTTCTAAAAAATGCTTGGAACATCATGTTCTTTTACTGATTATTTTGATATTATTTTATTAATCCTCCAAATAATTTTGTAAAAGAAAGATGAAGAAAGTGGGAGAAATGGGTTTGGGTTTGGGTTAAAGGGTATAGATGATTGTGAATGAAAGTGGTTCTAATTATATGTGGACCAATAAAATAATTCCACATATTTAATTAAAATATATATATTTGCCACATCAGCTTCTGTTAAAGGTAAGAGTAGTATTAGGCTTAAAGTTAACTCTAAGGGCATTTTTGATCCAAATAGGTGGATGAAAGGGCATTTTTGTTCCAATAGATGGAAGAAGGGCATTTTTGAGCCAAATCCAATACCTTAAGGGCATTTTTGACCCTTTTCCCTTTTTTTAAATTTAATTTAAAAATACTTATTGATCACTCCATTATTGTATTAAAATAGATTATGTGGTGCGATATTTGTACTAATTAATTAATTAAATTTAAAATATATATATTACTTATTACTCTTATATATAAGTGCGAGCTTTTCGTTAGCATCAATTAACGGAAAAATCCTTGGTTCTTCAATGTATAATTTGAGTTGAAAGGGCCCTCTTCATCATTTCATTTGCCTGCAATTTTAGCCATTTGCATACGTGTGATATTGTCGTATCTGTACATGTTAGCGCCACAATTATCTCTAATTTAAATTTTAAATTTTAAACTAATTAAATATAATTAATTTGTTTTTTTAATAAAGAAAAGAATAATATTTTAGAAGATAAGTTAAGAGTTTAAAATTAATTAAAAAATTATTTTTTGTTTTTTAAAAAACGTTTAAAATTGTAGTTACATTCTCAAATTTTGATAAAAATAATTACATATATATGATTAAAAATTGATTAAATAGTTTTTATTTAATAGTTTAAATATAATTAATTTGTTTTTTTAATAAAGAAAAGAATAATATTTTAGAAGATAAGTTAAGAGTTTTAAATTAATAAAAATTATTTTTTGTTTTTTAAAAAACGTTTAAAATAGTAGTTACATTCTCAAATTTTGAGTTTTTTAAAAAACAATCACATATATATAATTAAAATTTGATTAAATAGTTTAATAATAATAATAATAATAATATCTTTCCACAACATCCTTAATTATAGCAAAACAAATGTATAATAATAATAATTATTATTATTATTTTAATTAAATATTATCATAATAATAATCTTAATTATTAAATTAATTTAAATTCAAGTTACATCATGAAAAAAATATTAATTTATTAATACAACATAAAAGAAATCAATACAAACGTGTAAAAATATTTGATCTATTTGATATTTTCTGAAATTAATCAAAAATGAATATTTCGCGCAACGCGCGGGTACGTTTACTAGTTTTAAAGATCAAAATGTCAACCTGGTATAAAAATAATGACTCTAACTTTAAACAAAATTATATAAATATAATTTCCAAAGCATCTTTAGTAGGGGTGTGCACTATTTGAATTAAACCGAATTCAAATTGGATTGGTTTTTTGGTTTGGTTTTAGATTAATAAAATACTTTATTTGGTTTTGGATTTAGAAAATTAAAAACCAGAAACCCAAAAAAAAAAATTTATAGCAGTAAAACCTCACTAGATTAATACTCGACATATTAATAACCTCTCTAAAATAATATTTTCCTTCGGTATTGACTTGGGCCAATGGAAAAAATCACCAATTTTTATTAATTGAGTATCAAATGTTTTAAAAAATCTATAAATTAATTGATAGGTAAAGATTACATGAAGGGGAGAGAAATTGAAGGATGGGCTATGTCTGAGAGAAAATAGGCAAACTAGTTTTATTGGAATAACTATATCACCTATACTTTTTAGTTTTCTAATATATTATGTTGAAATTTTTCTAAGGATAATATTAATTTTATGATTATTTTACCTTGATTAAACATCAAATACTTTAAACATTTTTACGTGTTTGTCTTTTATTATTTTATAAAGTTTAAATTTAAAAAAAAATCTTTTTTGTTTAATAATCTACTAATTCTAACATTCCACATGAAATATTTAATATTAGAGGAATAAATGACATATTGATACATTTAACTAACGTTTTATTTCAAATCAAATGATTCAAAATATTCTTTACTATATTAAATTTGTATAAATTATAATAGAAAATGATTTAAAGATAAAAATAATACGTTCAATTTAAATACTATTTTATTTTTTTTTAAATGAAAACTTTTACATATATATATATATATATATATATATATATATATATATATATATAAAATTGATTGTCATAAAAATACTCTGTTCCAGAAAAGAAATTTAAAATGGAATTAATTAATTGGATATTATTTTTTTCACATTAAGTTAAAATAAAAATTTAAATATTTTTAAATAACATTTTTATAATGTCATTGGTAACAACATAGCGTATAAAAAAGTTCTAATTCGCTATAATTCTTATCTACAATAACAAAATTCTTCGCAACTGAAAAATATAAATAATATAAATTACTATTGCTGTTAGGACTTATTCCAAACAGTTTTTGCATTATACACATTCTCTTAAGTTATTCTTGTGCTTTTCTCCTTATTTTAATATATGCACCAAAAGTGTTAAGAGAAAATATCTACAAGTTATTATCTCATTTGCTTGACCATATTTGTTTTATTATTTTATTAAATCATTTGATTTACGGACATTTACGTCACACCCCAATACTAGGTGAGGTGGAAAGTTGCATATAAACACATGTTTTACAAGTGACCTATGATGAGAAAGTAAACTACTATGCAGATAGATTTACTGATGAGAAGCTACATATACAACACATGTCGACTAGCTGAATCAATACATGTGATAAGTAAAACTATGAATACCCATGATAGTTTACAATGTCTAAAAAGCCTCTATGGAATCCATGAATGTACCAACTATCAAAATACGCATAGTAAAGACTCGGCAAAGCCTCGAATCAACCTGGAGCTCACCAACAACAGCTAATAACATTACTTTTAAAATGCTTAAACAAGCTCATAATTGAATTTAAAGGGGAATCCCCTCCATGGCTGTCCCAACATGCTCTAACCACCAAAAAATCTCCCCTATATTGCACCATGTAAAAGGAACAATTTCTAACTCACTAACACATTCCAAATGTCCTAATTAACTCAAGCACAAGTGAGAGAAAATTACAGTAGCTTACCTTGACGACAGAACTACCACTAGCTAAGACTTGGATTCTTCAAGGTTAAGGTTGTCCTCCTCATCTTGTCTTAACTTATACCTTCCAAAAGCTTGAACTCCCTAATATTTAAGAACCCTAATGGTATTTAATGGCTCTGTATGAAGCTAAGAGAGAGAAGAGAGAAAGCTCTAGAAATCAGATTTTTGTCAAAGTAAAAAATAGTTGGTAAAAACTGATATCAATCCCTTTTAAAGGGACTTGCTTTGACCAACTTTCTCACTCATTCTGGGCCATAATTTATCAAGTAGGTGATCCACCTACT
The DNA here is from genome assembly GCA_037074985.1 of Solanum bulbocastanum. Lineage (NCBI taxonomy): Eukaryota > Viridiplantae > Streptophyta > Magnoliopsida > Solanales > Solanaceae > Solanum > Solanum bulbocastanum. The sequence goes on along the minus strand of CM073601.1, from coordinate 29,011,918 downwards.
TGGACTTTTCACTTAGGCCTTTTTGGACTTAAGAATATTGAGTTTTGGCTGTCCATTTTCCTCTTATTCTTCTACTCAACATGGGCCATATTAAAGCAAGTAGGTGGTAGTGTACTTGGCCCAATAACATGGTCAAAAGAGTCATAGGTGATGCACCTATTTGGTCCTTTGGGCTGGTCAATAAGTTAAAGTAGGTGATGCACCTACTTGTCGCCTGCTAGCTTAGTTAAGTCAAGCAAACACTTCAATATTTTATTCCATTTCTAGACCTTAAGACATTTAACTTAACTTAAAGCGTATATACACTATGTCACTTTTAACTTTAGACTCAAATACCACCTTATGATCTCAAATTTAAATACTTCTATCGACGTCAACTTAATCGGGTTGCATTAAAATCTACTGATAGTTCACTTTTAACTTATTCTATTGTCACTAGTCGCATAGGAAACCGAGTCCATAACCATACCACAAGGCAATTTATAAGCGTAATATAAATAGAAGTAGTACACGTAGAATACGGGGTGTTATAATTTATTAGTTGTTTGAATAAGTATAAAACATAAAAACTTACCATAAAGATGTTAATGTTTTTTTATTTAATTTATCAAATAAAAATAAATGCGAAAAGTGTCAATTCTCATAAAATAATAATTTTGACTCGCCTTAGCTAACTCAACAAAAGATGAAAACATGTCGTTAATTTCAAGTTATGACAACTTCTCAAGATATCAAACATATTTTTATACAACTTAAAATGTAGAATTGAAATTATATAGTGTTAGAGACTTTAAAATCCCATAAAATATCAAGAATCAAATTCTATTTAGAGTTATTCAATTTTTAACTACATAATGATATAATTACAAAAATAGACATACTTCTCTATTGAACGTAAATATGAGAGCATTTCTTCACTGACTTGGAAGATCCCTCAATAGATCTACCAAATAGAAATAGAATCCACCGAAAGATATCTATATTTATCCTTTCATTATCACTATACAGACATGTTCAAACTTGACATCAATAACATACATATTACAAATTACTACCTAAATCATTTGCATACAACCACCTTATCTATGTATTACTCATCACTTCAAATGTTAAATATTTAGTTGTCATAGACCAATGAAATATATATAAAAAAATAATAATAATAAGAATAAAAAGAACAACACAAAAGCAAAAAATGTTATCATGTTTAAGTGGTTGAATAAATATAAAGAGAATTGAAATTTTGAAATTAGTATATTTTTAAGAAGATGTAAGTGATGGAGTTAATATTATCTGTGCATCGTGCGGGTACTTATACTAGTACTAGTAGTAGTAATAATAATAATAATAATTATATATATATATATATATATATATATATATATATATATATATATATATATATATATATATATATATATATATATACACTACTTTAAAAGCATGAACTCCCAAACTTGAATGTTGAATTACTATAATACCCCCAATTAAAAATACTCAATTTATTTTATTTATTAATTTAATTAATTTTATTATATTGAAAGTAGATACCTTTTAAAATTAAAGGATTGTGACTTTTTCAATGAGTTGTAACTTTTTCAAAGGGTTGTGACTTTTCTAAATGGTTGTGCCTTTTCTGATGAGTTGTACCTTTTTCAAAGGGTTGTGACTTTTCTGATAAGCAGTGACTTTTTCGAAAGGTTATGACTTTTCAGATAACGCACAAGTAACACCTATTCATACTACCATTTGATAGCTATAAAAAGAGGGGTTTCTTCACACTTTTAAACTACAATTTTTGTAAGTTCTTTACACTTGTCCTTCTTAAAAAATTTCAAGTTTTTTTCGCAAAAAACAATTAAGTTCGAAATGCAACAAAATTCGAAGTACCTCATAAGAAAAAGTTGGTGAAAAAATTGTAGCAAATCATTCATCAATTCACACTCGTATTTTATTCTTACCATTTTCATGAGTTAACGATGGTGAAAAGTTGTGGGAGAAACAATAATATTAACAGATATGAAAAACGGCATATGATTTGGGTAAGATATTTCTTCTTTGTTTTTTAATTTTTTATTCTTTCCCCCAAACGAAGGAGTTTCTTCCTAATTTTTCTAAATGAATGGTATCAACAATGGACGATTCCCAAAGTCCCAATAAAAAATATTTATGATTATGGTTGGTTTGATAAATTATCTTCTAAACAATTGATTAAAAAACTGAGCAATCTTTAGCTTTAAATTCGTCTGAACAGACTATTCGTTTGCTAAACGAGCGTGATGTTAATTTTTATAAAAATCAGTATAACTATATGCATATTGGTATGGTGCAAATTGCTTTCAAGCCATTAACCCTTAAAGGGTTAGCTGAGACTTTTTTAGCTGCTCTTCGTGATACTAGAAATTTAAATTTTCATCAGTCTCTTATGGGTTCGATAGAATCAACGGTGGCCTATGGTCCCGTTTATTTTAATACTCAGCGTAGTAGTCCATTGAATTATTAGTTTTTATGTTAAATTCACTATTTTAAAAATATATTTTCACTTTTACTTATAGCATGATAACATAGCCATGATAATAATTATTTTTTAATAGATATATACGTAAAAATGAATGGAGAAAGTAAAGTTTTTGTGGCAAGAGATTTAAATCAAATGGAACACTACAATGAATATAATATGAACATATATTTCCGTCTTCCTTCTTCATTGACTATGTATTGTTCCATATAATTTTTATTTATGTCAGAAGATACACTCCTTACTAGCTATATAAAAATAGATAAGAAAATAGTGATTGATCATAAAATAATCTTAAATCAAATTAATGATTCTATAAATAATACTTTATATTTTATTCATCTATTAATTTTTATTATTGAAAAATTTAAATATTTGTATCATTATACAACTTCTATAAGAATACTTTCATTAGACAACAACTACATGATATGTATGCGGCAGAAAAAAGGAAAAAACTACAATTCCACAAAGATAAGGTAGAAACTTAATGAAATGAAATATTTTTCACCATATGTGATGGTATTCATATATAAAAATTAAATTATTCTACTGAAGTATATATAACAATCATTCATGATAACAACCAAGTACACTTTTTTGGTAAAATTACTTATCTATGATAGTCTTACTCAAATATTAATAGAGTTATAAAGATATGTTATATATAAAGATAAAATATTAAAATATTTATGATAATCCTCATTAGTGTCATGCACATACTAAATTTCAAGTATGAATATTTAAGACAAAATTTGTACTTAAACGGTGTACATCATTTATGTTCATAACCTCAAGAGGAAAGACTATTGGTGAAACTTTTTGAATGGATATTTTTTTCTATTTTTTTTTTTGGTTAGATTTGTTTACAAAATGTATTGAAGTAAGAAATAATATTATTAAAGAAATGTCACTTTCTTCCATATTTAAACTTTGAATGTATCTTAAAATGTTTTAATGATATCTGGTTATTTTGATCTCAAATTACAAGTAACTCTATGACAATATGTATTAATAATTTAAAAATACTTGTCCGATGTTCGTTCAATTATAAATTATTTACTAAAATGCTTTAATTTAGTAATATTAATTATATTTTACAACATCATATACTATATATACGATACACATGTGCAACGCACGTGCCGTAAAACTAGTTAACTTAAAAGCATGAATTCCTAACTTGAATGTTAAATTACTATAATATCTCTAACTTAGGTTGTGACTTTTTTGATGAGTTGTGACTTTTCTAATAAGTTGTGACTTTTCTCAAAGGATTGTGATTTTTCGATGAGTTGTGACTTTTTCAAAGATTTGTGACTTTTTCAATAAGTTGTGACTTGTCGAAAGAGTTGCGACTTCTCATAAAGGTCATGACTTTTCAGATATGAAGCAAAAAATATTTGTTCATACTACCCTTTGTTAACTATAAATAGAGGGGTTTCCTCTCATTTTCAACCACAATTTCTTTAATCTTCTACTCTTCTTCTTCTTCTTCTTCTTCTTGCATTTTCAAAAATTTCGTGTGATTTATTATCGTTGAGTTAGTTCAAAGTTTAACGGAATATGAGGTATCACTATTCTGATGAAGTAAATTGTTCTATCCTAAGAGGGTATGTCCCTTAACCTCGAGTGCTTGAGAAATAATTATGATGATATAATAATTATTTTTTTGCTTAGTATATACATTAGTATGTAATGTTTCAATATATGAAGTTAACATGATGTAGTCTAAATTCATTTATTTTTGTTGACAATTTCTCTTGTGATGTAAATATATGCTTCTGAATATCTTTTTAAAAATTTATTAAACTTCTCAAGAGTTAGAGAATTGTCACAATTTGTTTTTTTGATGCTCAAGAAAAAATAATGACTTTATTTATCAATGCTACTTATGTGATTTAGATTGTCAGAAAGTTTGCTTCAAAATAGTTATTACTATATAAACATTTCTCTTTTGTTTTACTAATTTACTATTTCTTAATATTTAAGTATTTTCGATGAAAAAAAGTTTATATGACTTGTAATAACGCCAGTTGAAGTTTATATTAGTTTAATTGTAGTCTAAATTCATTTGTTATTGTTGACAATTTCTCTTGTAGTGTAGATATATGTTTCTGAATATATTTTTTCAAAATTATTAAACTTCTCAAGAGTTAGGGAATTGTCACGATTTGTTTTTTGTTGCCCAACACAAAATAATGATTTTATTTATCAATGCTACTTATGTCATTTAGGTTGTCAGGATGTTTGCTTCAAAATAGTTATTACTATATAAATTGCCCTTTTTTTTTTTACTTATTTACTATTTCTTAATTTTTTGGTATTTTCGACGGGAAAAGTTCATATAACTTTTAATAACGCCAGGGGAAGTTTGTATTAGTTTAATTTTTATTGTAGTCTAAATTCATTTGTTTTTTTTTATCAATTTCTCTTGTGGTGTAGATATATGTTTCTGAATATATTTTTTCAAAATTAATAAACTTTTCAAGAGTTAGAGAATCATCATGATTTGTTATTTTGATGCTTAAGACAAAAGAATGACTTTATTTACTAATGCTACTTATGTGATTTAGATTGTCAGTAAGTTTGATTAAAAATTGTTATTACTATGTAAATATTGCCCTTTAATTTTTACTAGTTTACTTTTTCTTTATATTTCAGTATTTTCGACAAAGAAAAGTTCATATGTCAGTATTTATGTCGCAAATGTATTATCAAGTTTACAAGATCGTCTAACTTCAAAATATATTATTTTAAAATTTTCCGATTTTTTTCTTTTAATAAAACTCACAAAAATATGAAAATATGTGAATATATATGAATCATTTAAAAGTTATATGACATCTCCACATGTTATATGACATCTAAACAGATTAAGTTGAATACACGTGCAAAGCACCTTTGGTTAGATAACAAGAAAAACATACAACAAATATCGTCTATAAGGTAATATTAGTGAGATACGACTAATTACATGATTCAACATCATCAAATTGAAATAAATATGTACATTATTTCATTTAACTAATAAAATTTTTTCATTGACCATCTTTATAGGTTTGTGTGAATAAGAGATATATATGATGATCCACATTGAAAATTCACAAAAAAATCTACAATATTATTTTGTGCAAAGCTTATTATTCAAATCTTTACTTAAATTTTCTGAATTGATAATCACGTGCAACACACGTGTCAAAAAAAAAAAAATATATATATATATATAGCATGCTATATGGTTAATCCAAGTGGTAAGCTATTGAAAAGCCACTTGGAAATTTTAAAGTTAATAAATATTATAATAAAAAGATTTAATTAAATCATTAAAAGTAATAGAATTAGAAAATATATTACACTTTTAAAACTAATTTTTTTTCATTATCTTTAAAGTAGAAACTCACATGTTGAAGAGATCTAAATTAACTTTTACAGTTTCATAAACTTATCATTTTCACATGTTATAAAATAAATTTGAATACATTCAATTTAATATCAAACTAAAAATAATAATAATAATAATAATAATAATAATAATAATAATAATAATAATAATAATAATAATAATAATAATAGTAATAGTAATAGTAATATTAATGTTCAGGACCCAAAAATGGATGTGATGACACTCGTCTTATCCCACCAAGACAAGTCAGCCTAAAATCCAGATATCACAAAAATGCGGAAATAAGACATTGAAATATCAAAATATCATAAGTGTGGATAACTAAGTCAACTTAGTAAAACCATTAAAACCTAGTCATGTGTACAAGCCTCCAAAGTATTACAATTGAATCGAAAGAAAGATATAAGTCTCATATGACATTGTTTCTAGAGTAGAACAAGATCATAAATATGAGTAAGAAGGCCTGCTGAGATGACAAACAACTACCTCACAAATCTCCACAGGAATCCCTGGAAAAGAAGATAATTGAAGGCATCACGAAGATCGAGGCTCGTAACCTACAAAATTGTAGAAGCCAGGGGTGCATACCAAACCACATGGTACTCAACAAGTAAACTTCTGAACACAAGCTAAGGGAATATAATACATGTACTCCTTACACCTTAACCGAACCTCCACAATTACAATATATATAAAAACTAGTCCAACCTAATAGTTCACAATTTACATAGCCCACAACTCAACAACAACAATCTAACAATTACATAGTCTCAACAATAATCTCAGTACTCATCAATCACAAGTTCCACAGAAAGGCACTCACAAGATCAGCAACACACAAGATCAAGTTCACCAATGATAAATATGTGCAAGGCAATGAAATGCAATGTCAAGTATATAGTGAAGTATGTTTGACCTAATGATACACACTCGCTGTCTATCAGTCCGGGACCCATGGGTAAAATATTCATAGGATATACTGGCTTTCGGGTAGGAGTAGAAATAGAAAATGGAATAGAAAAGGGTTCTAAGAGTTGTTCAGGGTTGAATCCAAACTTCATAGTAACATAAGTAGTCACAAAAAACAAGGTAGCATTAGGGTCTAACAAATCATAAACATCACAGGAGAAAACTTTTAATATACCGGTAACAACATATGGGAATTCTCCTGATCCTAACGAGAGATAAGGCATATAAGCAATTTCGGCCACCATTCGCACTTGAAGTAGTGCCCTTTTGTGATTTTTTGCCTACTAGAGCTGATGATATAGTGTATTGAATTATGTTGCCTTGACCTGCCTCATAGAGGGGAAATCCTTGAGCATATGTCATGCCTGACCACATTTATAATACCCATCCCTACCATAAATATAGTCACTAGGATGATTCTTACCACACTTGTTGCAAACATGGTAAGGTGAGTACTCTTTGGCAACAGTGTCTTGTGGTTGAGAGCCACACTCTTTTTTTCTCTAATCAATTCTAGGTCTAGGTGTTGATGCACTAGCTAAAGATGGAGTTAGCCCAAATGACCTCTGCTGAAAGAATGATCGATACCCATTTTCGTTCCTTTGATGGCTGCGCTCATGGTGTGATGTTCTAGCTCTCTTATTAAAAATATCTTTCATATCCTTCAACTTATCCTCCTTAACCTACAGCCCATGAATCACTAGCCCGACTATGTCCATAACCCCAATCAACATCATTATCTTACCCTTCTTTCTTGGAAGATAGGGGAGTCCCGACACAAAAAAGCTCAAGGTTATACTTATGCACGCTCATAGAGTCTTGCTTCAAGTTGCGGAACTCTCTGACCTTTGTCTCTATTAACAATCGAAAAAGAAGCATCCCATGAAGGCATCTTTAAATGCATCCCAACATAGAGGTGGTGTATTTTCACCCCTAGTCTTCTTCCACTAATCAAACCATATCCTTGAAACATCCTTAAGTTGGTAAATGATTCCATCTCCACACTCTGTACATCACGAACATGCATCACTTGAAAGATCTTCTAAACCTTATCAACTAAACTTTGTGGATCCTCATGAAGCTTAAAACCTAGGAACTTAGATGGATTCATCCTAAGAAATTTATGAATCCTTGGGAGTTTTTGGCACACATTGACGTCCAACCTGAGTTGTAAAAACTTGAGTCAAATATGGATGGCATATTGAAACCAAACATTAGTAACATCATCATTTGGTTCTTGAACAACAAGTTCGGCTTGGTCAGATGGGAACTTGTGGCACTTGGGAGTTTTCATCTTTCCAAGTAGAACATCCTTTGTTCCTAATTTGTGTCATATGAATAATCACTCTTTGTGGAGGCATGAACGGAAACACGAATAAGCACAAATTAGAAAAGGTGAAGATAGTTAAACTCTATCGCATACACGATATTATGAAAGAAGGAAAATATTTCCTCAACATCCTGTAGCCACTCCAGTATAAGTGTGGTACGCTTCACACCCATAAAAAAATTTGTACTAGATGCGAATTTTTAGACATTCGAGACACTTAAACCTAATACTCTGATACCAAGTTTATCATGACCCCAGTCTACACCTTAGGTGTGATTGACACTCAAGATTACGAATACCCCAAGCGAACCCTTGGTACTGGCATGCTGCTAATGAACTGATAGGGCATTTTATGAAAATACAAAGGGAAGTTGAAACTTAGTTGAAAACATGTTCTAAATATAAGTCTTGAGTAATATAATCATGAGATCCATAGAAATAAAAACTAATGTTAAAATAAAGACTCTATTGTCTGGAATAGATGTAATAAGTTTGTCAGGACATGGCCCAAGCTACGTTAAACCAAATAACATAACTACGATAAGACTAACTACTAGATAATCCATGTTGCCCCTGAATGAGAAGGACTCACCAACTACTTACTGAAAAATTACAACTTGTCTAGCCACAAGTCTGAGAATGAATGCCTGAATCTGCATCATAAAATGATACATCGTAGAGAGAAACATGTGGTCAGTACGTGGAATTCTTAGTGAATGATATATTGAAATCAGTGTGTAAATACCACATCATACAAAATCTTATCAATGATAGAAGTACATAGAATTAATAGTAACTTTACTGGGGAGTTTCTTACAATCAACATAAATCATGTAAGCAACATGTAGTCCAACAACTAACTTAGTTGGGAGGACTTTTCTATACATTTCCAGGGTATAGAACCTACCTATCTAATATGGATTCAATAATTAAGCCTCAAAGGGCAAAAGGAGTTGACTGACAAAGTATCATACTCAAATCCTATGATTGCACATAGTCATAGGACTTGGGTTTTCCAAAACTGCATCCTCAACTAAATAAGCCTCCTAGAACAACATACTTTATGATATGCTCATAATTATGTAAACTAGCTATATGTATTAATAAGGTGTGAGATAGCTATATGTATAAATACGGTGAGAGATAAAGCTCAATCTTTCTAAAATCATATGATAAAATCTATTTCTAAAACATATCTTTCAAATCAAGTTCATAGCTTGAACCATGAGAAACTTTATATAATATGCATATCTTCTGATTTCTCAAAATAATTCCCATAATAGCATAATGACTATAAAATCATGTCTTGAAATATTAGCCTCATAAATTATAATCAATATCATGTCAAGAATCAATAAGGATGACAATAGACAACATATTGGGTATGAAAGAAACTGCAATAGTCAAGAATCCATTGTCATGAATATATAGTTCAAGAAATCATGTAATTCGAGTTATAAATATGGTGAATTTGAAAGTCGGTTTGATAATCTAAACTATGGAATTAACTTCATAAAAATTGAGAAGTTTTGGACATGAAGATGAAAGTAATTCCTCATTGAAGGCTTACATACCTTAAAGTCTCCTCAAATCTTAATAAAGAATTCTAACTTGATGACGAATGATCAAAAAATCCTTTCTTGAGATTCATGAATTCACTTCTTGGAAATCTTATGGCAAATGATTAAGATTTCTATTAACAATTCAAGTTTAGACAATGAAATTTCATTAGAAAGCTTGGAATCATTGGAGAAGGACTTACATTGATGAAAGAGGATAAGCGGAGGAGAGAACATCAGTTTAGGTCTTGAAAGAATAGCCAAGGAATAAAAAGAAACAGAGTAAAATCGACTTAAAAGGGGTTTTCGTTGTTGCCATGTGCTGAACGAAGTTCCCTTTGTACTTGGCAATGTGTGAATCACACAATACCAAGTGTGAATCGTACTTTCTTCTATTGAGCAACTAAAATTGTGCGGATTCAAGTGCATTTTGCACTTGGCATTGTGTGAATCGCACAATGTGAGGTATGGGCCACACTTAATGTTAGTGAATTAGTCATATTGCCACCTCTTTATAAAATCATCATAACGTTTTACTTTAAAATAAAATTCAAGATAGGTTGGCGAAGTTGGAAAGAAGAATCAAAGATATTTAATTTAATAGGTTAAGGGACACATAATTCTTTATATACAAGAAACATGGTCGTTTGAATTTGACCCTTACATAAACTCATGCGAAAAACTTAGCCGGTAAGAAAGGCTTGAACTCGACTTAGTGCTAAAGGTTCCCTATGACCCTAATTCACAGATACTAAACCTAAAACACTTAGTAGAGGACCTTAACACATATTTAAAAATTAGAAACTATTGGGTTCAAGTTTATTTGCATATGGAGAAGGTTCAGATCTATGTTTAGAAGTTGGGGTTGTTACAATTACATCGTTAGAGCAAATGGTAAGGTCTTGATTCAATTGAGATGCGTGAATGAGATAAGTTGTGTGGTGAACTTTTAGGCAAACCTTGAAGGTTTATTTCATTTACTAGAGATGTTTGTAAATGTGCTTGAGGAAATGATGTTCCTACTTTTAATTGAAAAATGTTTATTTAAATGAGAAATAATTTCAAAGAAATGATGTGTTTCTTATGAACATAGCATTACCAATTAAGATTTTTGTTTGTGTATAGAGTCTTTTATTTTGAGATTGCTTTTTTTTTTTTTTTTTTGATTTAAGTTGATATGTGAAAAAAAATGTGCAACCCTTATATCATAATCAATCCAGTCAATCCAATGCTTAATAAATATTTTTCTTGAGGACAAGCAATAATTCATGTTAGGAGGTTTGATAAGTTGGTATTTTATCAACTTATTTACTTCTTAAGAATGAGTTATTGCCTTGTTTTAATGCTATTTGAAGAAATTTTATGTCGTTATTCTATTGTATGCAAGCATTTATTGAACATTAAAAATAGTAAAGAATTAAAATTGAAAAACAACTTGTTAAATATCAATTCAGAGCACGTGTGCCATGAAATAGAACATGTAATAATGCAAGTGCAACGCAGAATTTGGAGAAATCCTGGTTGCCTGCATGTGTGCCACAAGTTGGCAGCTATGTCTCGGAAATTCTAGGACAGAAGGACCTGAGAAAAACTGGAATAAGAGTGTTAGTGCACTTGCGTGCCATAAGTCTTAAGATGTGACACGCAGGTGCCAGTGCAAATAAGTTGATGAAAATTCTAAGAGAAAATCACCCATGAAAAACTGATGTACTTTAAAGCTTCCAAGGTCATTTTGGAGATTTGCAAATAGAGGAGAATTATTCTTTTTCAATTGGATATTGTGCATCGTAGAAAATTAAGTAGTGAATAGAGTCATGGGCAGAGCTACCCTTGCCCGACGCGTCGGAAAATTACGTTGTATAGGTAGGTTAAATTTTGATTTTATTCCTATATATATTGTAGTTGACACACTTTAAGACAAGATGAAGAATTAGCTTAGTGGTTGAGGGGCTGCAAAATTTCTCTTAAATCTTTGGCCTGAACGTCAGGGATTCAAACTTGGCTGTTTTTTTTTTAGTGTTTTTTTTATTAAAATTAAGACTTCAAGAAGCGTCTTTTTTCTTTAAATTTTAGAAAACTGAAGCGTTTTTTTCCATCAATTTTTAAGCGATTGACTTAAATAAAGTTGACTTTAATATTTTATTTTTAAAAAAGAAAAAACGTACTTTAGGGATTAAACAAACCCCTAATTTCAAAATTAAAGGGTTTGAGGAGGAAGAGCCCAAAAAAATCATTTTTGTTCGCTACTGAGTCACTGTCTTCGCTGTGACTTTTCGTCGGGCGTCGCCAAACGATTGTGATAATGTAATTATTTTTTGTTTTCATTAGTAAAATTTATCTTGTTTATTTTTATGCGTACTTACTACTTTGTATTTTGACACCTCTCAATGTAAATCCTGGCTCCACCACTAAATAGAGTACACTTGATATTACATTCTTAATTTCTTTTTTGAATTTAAAAACACCATTGTTTCTAAATCTCAAACTTGAAATTCATTATATTTTCTCATGATTAATGTAATTGGGGAATTCAACATTTGTATTATTGTATTTATTTTATTATGAGTAGTAAAATTTTCTTTTAAGAGTGTGTGCGGGTATGATGAGTGTTTAGATTTGATTGAGTAGAGACTAATTATTCTTAAAATTAATTATAATGCATGAATCTATTATTGTCTTCAAATTTTAATTCAAAAAATAATGGTTGCAAAACTTTAATTGAGCTCTCTAATTAATTTTACTTTTGCTTGAGAAAAAAGAAGTGAGATTGAATAAGACTTCAATAGTGAGGAATTGAGGTTTAATCAAAGGATTAGAGTTAGAAGTAGTCTAAATTGGATGGGATCCTCATTTAAGGGTTTGAGCTAGAAATAGTTTATACCTGTTCAAGCTAATGTTTGATTATTTTAAATTATTTTGGGATTCGAAACACAAAACAGACACATTAATTGGGTTAAAAACATTAAATGTAGTTCAAGACAAATGTTATCCATGTGATAATTCATGAATCTATTAGCCAAGACTTATCAAATTGACATCCCATCGAATGCACACCTCTAATCTTTCGAATCTTGAAAAATTAATATTTGTGTTAGGTTTGCAATTGAAATATGAAATTGATCACTTGTTACAAATAAAAACTCCAAATTTACATTCATTGTTAATGCAATATACATGCTCTTGTGAGTTAAGAAACAAATCTTGCTAAATTCTTACTTCAATCCATGCGGGATTCGACCCCCACTCATAGTTGAGTAAATATTTTACAAATGATCGTAGTCGCTCTCTTAATTGGAAAGTTGTCTTGGATATTATAATATATAAATATTATGATGGGCTAAGGATATAGTTATATTAATTTCAGGCTAAAACACTAAGGGATGACCCAAAATATATATTAAAAAACAAAGTGAAGTATCTCAAACTGAAACACAGTCATACATGCTGAAAGACTAGAGTCCGCGAAACAGGACATGCACCACGCATTGGACTTCGTACCTCAGCTAATGATGATTGAGAGAGAAAATTTGATGCATTGATTTTTCAATGCACAGAGAAGAAGACAAAGAGGCAAGATGGACCCTGAGGTGCAAATCCCCTCCTCTAATGGCCCTCACGTCGCATACCCCTATTTTACAAATTCATAGTTTATCAAGTTAAAGCAGAGCCAAATCGAAATTATGATTTCAATTCTACTATTATAAATATATTATGATCACGATGTTTTTGAGGTTACACACTACCATTAGAAGTTAGGCACTATCGTTAGAATAGAGTATTCATCATTCTTTGTTGCAAACTACTTTAGAATTGGACTTATGGTTAGTTACTACTTTCTTATAAGATTATTATGGAATGAACAAGATGCTCCTGTAAGAGTTGAACTAATCAAAAGTTTAGTTTACTTTCTTTCATCTTAATGTTCATTAGCTGTTTAAATTATTTTTATTATTATTCACATCTAGTTATGAGTAGCTAAATCTTATAACTAGGGTAATGGAACTTAAAGTGGGGGTAAATATAATGAAATCTTTACATTAAAATATTCACATGAAGGGGTAATCATAGTGTATTGAGGTTCTTTCATAAAGATTGTTTTTTAATAATTACAAATATTAAGAACTTGATCATATTCTGATTAGCGTGACAAAAAAAGTTAAGATTAGGAAAGAAAATCATTGACAAGGATTTAGGGTTACCAATTTCCATCTAATAGTTTGAGCTAGATATAGGATAGATAACCTGAGGCATATGATGAATGCACAAATTAATTCGGCACCCTAGTGTCGGCAAGGAACTAGGGTGAAATTATCTCAATTGGGCCGAGGCTTTAGGAGACCCATAGATTCGTCAGTTTTACACAGTAAACACGCCTAAATGAGTTAAAAGTAAATTATTTTCTTGAATTCTGATATCTTAAAACCATAACTCTAGTTCGTATTTAATTCTTGATAACAACTACATTAATATAATTTAGTTAATAATTCTCCTTTTAACACCTTCAATTAAAATAGTAGTGTCATTAGTTTGAATTTCATTTGCAAATTATAAAGTTCCCTCAGTCTTTGTGAGATTCGATCCCAACCTTCAGAGGCGAATCCAGGATTTCAAGAAAACGGGTGCACCATTGCTTTAAAGATAAGCCATCTTGAGAACGGGTTCAACAACTTTTAATTTAATATATTCTTTAATAATTGTAGAAGTTATATATCGAGTTTAGTCGGATGACTACGGCTTCGGGTGACCCAAAATTAGTACATAAATACGCCACTGCCAACCTTGATCGTTTACTATATGTTGACATGGACTGCTTTATTGTCATTTGACAGTGTAATTTGAGTGTCATCAAACTCGTATATTTATGGTAGTTGAGGTGAAAATATGTCTGGCCCTATATTTGATTAAAATGAGATTTATCAGCATTCCCTATTTTGTGGATATTGTACTATACACATGCATTTAATGAGATCGATTATGAAAAAGGATTGTGCATGTGGAGATCATCCGTATTGCAATCATTTTATGGTTATGAATTGAACACGTGAAGATCGTACCTGCAAATAATTAATTAATTTTTTGATAATGCATTGATAACGTCTGCACGAACGTAAATACCATCCGTCCTGGTATATGAAACTCTCTAGTCCTCCATGGATCCCAATTATCAAACAGAGAAAGTGGATGTATGTCACTTTTTGTCAGTACGGTGCATTCTCATATTGATTTGATGTTAAATTATATATTAAGATGGTTATGGTACTATTTGACTTGATACATTTGATGCAACAATTGTGATATTATTAGTGGTCTAACTGATAGTTTTGAAAAAGATACTTGTTTTAATTTTCATAATGAGGTGATTTATTTTATAACATAATTATACTAGTGAAAAAAAATAAAAATATTTTTCATTATTGAGTCTAGACTGGGTTAGTAATCAAAGTTTGCTAAGTACACATGTTTTTCATACCCACTCTATACTTGCTACATCATTTTGCTTACAGAAACTGAGTCGAGCGACCATATGGGACCATTTAAAACTTAATTCAGACAATATACATCTTAGAAATGAAGTTACAGAAATACAGATCAGAAAAATATGGCCTTTAGACAAAAACCATACCTCCATCCACTGATGTAATCTGAATCCTGGTTTGAGCTAACAAGTGTTCCATCAAAGCAAACAAATGCAGACTAAATCTATCATCATATTTCAAGTCATAGCTAAATTAAACCAAATACGATGATATACAAACATGAAGAGCAATGTCCCATTCCCATGATAGTTTGTGAAGATCAAACCAATGCTTTAACATTGCAATTTTCTGACAGAATAATATCCTACAATCACACGTAACAGAATGTATATAATTGGGAAAATGATAAACATAAATGAAAAAACAGGAAAAAGGTCACCACCTAGCATTCCCTAAAACTACCACAGCATACAAGCACAAAACAAATCTGAACTGTAAAACCTTACAGAGACCGATATAGTCACGTTGAACATGTAGTAATAAGACAAATAAACAGAGCAGGCATACGAAGTGATCTTATTGAAAAATAAAAATCTATATACAGAAGACGTTCCCTGACCTGTATTTCTAAATCCAAAGTACAGTGCTTCTACGATGCTATGACTAGGGTACTGGTTGACCATTGTACAAAAAGATCTTTACAATCAAAGTCATCAACTTATACAAACAAAACCCTTTCTCCTCCAAGGGTTCACTCAAAAATGTGGCAGTACACAAGTATCCCAAAAAATATGCAGCCCTAATTACGGACTTCAAAGTCACACAACCCACATGTAACTGGTGGTCATATCTGGACAACAAGGTTTCTCCAGTGAAAGGTAATAAACAGGAATATACATCAAAAGAAGCTTCAGACCATCATATTCAAGTCTGACAAATCATCCATTGGAATCTCAAGACCCAAGAAGTCATGATCTTGTAATACGTCATCATCAATGTTCAACCATGAGCCTATGTCCTGTCCCTGACCACCAAGATCGTCAGGGTCACCTAAAACATCCATTCCTGGAAGTTGCAGGCCAAGTGAATGGGATCCTCTAGTTCCTCCAGGTTACAATCCGTCCTATCATTTCCAGTGCCAGTGGCACTTGTACCACTTGATTTAGCTGTTGAAGATCCTGGCAATTTAGGCTCCGACATCCTGCCAAAAAGCCCATTGACAGAGGTGGATAACTGAGCAGTTTTCTGCTTAGCTTTTGTCTTGGGCTTTCTTTCTCCCTTGACATTGGAAGAGGCAAGTCGACCAATTTTGGTTGTTCCATTGCGGGATAATGCCTCTGTGCCACTTCCTTTTCCTTCTCGGTCTCTCTCACTTCTCTTCCCTTTTGCACTGCTTAAAAGTGAACCACCTATGCCTGAAGAAATACCAATGGTAGTACCAAGAACATCATCCAACTCCCTCCGCTTGACCCTACTTACTTCAGAAGGTAAATTCACTTCAAAGAATATGTCCTGGTTCAGCGATGGGCTCTGCTGTGCACCCAAAGCTGTAGAAGAGACATCACAAAATTATACGACGCATTTTAAGAGAGTGTTATACTAATTAACACACCTTGCTTCAGCATTAATAAATACCTGAAACTCTAGCTTCACCTGAACAGCCAGATGTGCTGATATAAGATTTTCCAGCTTCGCCATCAGTGTTCGAATCTGTTTGTCCATCACTAAGGCGGGATATCCCAGAAAGGAATATATCCTTGTACAAAGGCTCACTGAAACAACTCTTTCTTGTCTCCTCAAATTCTTGGCATCGATGGAAAGTTCGCTTGACAAAAGCTAAGGCAGCTTGCTTGGTCATTTTCCCGCTAGCACTCTTCATCCCATGAACATTTGGACCCCAACAGCTCTGTCGAGGCAGAATCATTTCAGTTCAACAACTTCAAGATTCAAATTACATGATTTAAAAATACAGTATCATGCTTCACACAGTCCTGAAGTGTACAGCAATATGTACAATAATGTATATATCTATCAACAATGATACTATTAGCAGCAAAGTTACTTGCTTTCTACATAACTATTTGAAGAACAAGAATGAAGGAAATACAAATATAAGCAGAAAGGCGATGACAACTCTGGTGGGCTCTTCTGCAAAGACAGAGACTGAGCACATTGACAGAATATCAACTTGCACAAGAATAATACATGTAAGGCACAAGAAGTTACAAGTATTAAAATTATAACTTCAACTTCCTGATTTCGCTTTGGGGATCAAAACTAGACGAACATGGCAATCAGCTTTAGTCTTAACACAAGTTGAAAAGTAAAGACTAAAAGAAGTCCTACACAAAATGATAATGAAAAATATACTTCTAAAGCAAGGGGAAACTTGCAACTGATACAAGTTAGCGTAAAAGCTGTATAAATAAGTTACTGAAGCTACCACTACACAGTAACAGTTCAAGCTTTTTATCCAGAGAGACAATAAAAGAAGATGAGCAGCAAGGATCGAAATAGAAAACTATTGTCTTGGTAATAATAGTTTGACCATATTTCACATGACGGAATCTTGATTTATCATTCAGCAATATTAAATGAAAGTTCACAGCATAAACAACTTGCAATATATCTGAACTCTGGTCCCTCAAAGTAGAGATAAGTAGTAAGCTACATTTCATCCCTTTCTCCAAGGATGTAAATCTAAAATTTAAGAACAAATATTGCTTAGAAGCTTCAAACTACCATATATTTTTCGTATGTCATTGCAACCAGTTTATCAAGAGCACGCTGTTCGAACTCCCTATAAGACAAATAATTTGAATTGTCACAACAATGAATAGTATTAAGCAACTGTCAAGGTTAGGCATCTGAAAGAAGCATAAATTGTGTACTTCTCTTGAAACTCTCTCATCTCTGTAGATGAATTTAGCAGTTTCCCGAGCATCCTTTTCTTCTTAGGAACCTGCAGAGTAAGCAATCACATGAGTGAGGCTCCCAATAGAAAAACCAATTGCTTGAAAAAGTTATAATAATAAAGGAGATCAAGCCCCTATTTGTTTTAGTTAAAATTAAGATGTCCAATTTTGAACTTGTATGATCATTATGAAGTTGTCTCTAATAGTAAATAATTAAGATTTCTTGTTCTCTTAGTGTTTGAATTGATTTTTTTCTTTTGGCTGAGTAAGTAATCTTATTAAGATTGGAAACAACTCCCGTTTACAAAAGATATACCAATAGGTCGAGAATCTACATCAAATACAAATTGGAATCATAAGGGTGCACCAGAAGCAATCAAAACAAAAGGATATTACTCAAATGTACAAAATCATTTTCAATACTCTCAAACATTCTTCTATTTCTCTCCCTCCATATGACCCACATAAGAGCTAGAAATCAAACCACATGATTTATCTTTGTTTAAAATCTATATAAATAATATAAAATATTGGCAAAATACATAGGTAGGCCCTTCAAGTTATCCGGTTAGACATTTAAGTTGAGCCTATGACCTATTGAACACTTGATCTATGCTCAAAATGCGCCTATTTAACACAAGTTGAAGTGTGTATTTCACTTATCATTGACCAGACAAGTGCAACCAATGAAAATAAGACAATTCAAAAAGAAACTTCAAATTAAAAAAATTAGGGGAGAGGAGTTAACGGGAAAACAATTCCAGCAGGAGGTGACCTAGCCGTTTCATGGCAAATCGAAGCAGCTCGGTAACAATCCCCAAGTCAAGATTTGAGAGTTACGAAGGAATGTTGCCGGAACAACAGAGATTGACAAGGTCTTCATCGTGTTGTCTAAAGTGGGAAGAGCTGCCACAGGATCCATGCGTGCAGATACATGAAATGAAATGGAAATGGAAGGAATCTAGGGTGGAAAGACAATGAGATTACGTCGAGAAAGAAACGCTCACCTTCTCTTCGATCCCAGACGTTGTGAGAGGCACAATTAGTAAAGAACCAAATGAAATGAAGGTAATAAGCACTGGAGAAGAAGAGGGTAGAAGAAATGACGTTGGTAAGTATAGAAGGAAGGAAGGGCACCTGAAGCTATTTGAGGGTGGTCTTCAATATGGTGATGCTGGGGTCTCGAAGGGACATCCACGTGGAGAAATATTCAAGAATAGAAGCAGATGAGTTGGATTGAAAATGGTCAGAAATTGATATTCTGGTGAAACTTTTTTTTTTTCAATATTTATGTGCTCAGGTTCATGTGTGAGACATGCGCCCTGCCATGTCACAAATGGGTGTTCAACAGACACATTTTAAGCACCAATCAGGTGTCCAATAGGTCATAAGCTTCGTTTAAGAGTCTGAATGAAAAATATGACATGGTGCTGTAAGAACTTTGTTTAAGGTCCTCTAAAATATTATATACACAAGTTATTAGAGAAACATTAATTTACATGGTGCTGTAAGGACTTTGTTCGATGAAGCACACCTGGCAGTAGGGGGGGGGGGATTTGGGGGGAGTGGCAATGAAGGTGGTTCATTTTGGAGGCAAACAGTGGAGGTGCTTGATGCTGGTGGGTGTGCAGTGCACCTGGTGATGGTTATTGTACAATGGTGGTTGTGTGGTATAAACTGGTGGTGAGAGCCGTGTGATAATAGTGGATAGCGTAACGATAAAAAGGCACCTTCACATGAACTTTTAGATTAAGCATCTTACTCTGTACAAGATTAGACTTGGATGAAACATACCTATTAAGAGCAAATGACTGCTTGTAACAGAAGAACTGAAAAAAATAAAAACAAATGCACTTAGAGCCCGTTTGGATTGACTTAAAAAAGTAGCTTTTAAGTTAAAAATAAAAAGTCAAAAAGAAATGACTTTTAAGTCAAAATATAAAAAGTAGGGGGAGACCTAATTTTGGTTTTTGACTTATTTAAGTCATTTTAAACTTATTTTAAGTCATTTTTCACCTTGTCAAACACTTCCCAACTTATTTTAAGTCATTTTTGACTTATTTTAAATTTATTTTTATACTTGTCAATCACTTCCAGAAGTCAAAAACTGACTTAAAAGTAGGTTTGACCAACTTTTAAGCCAATCCAAACACCCTCTCAGTGGGGTAAGATTGATTCAAATTCAGGAATCTATTAAGTGGAAACAAACTGCCTTATATCATTAAATCTGATTGCAACAAATAAGATAAAGCACAAATGTAAAGATAGAACACAGAAGCTCACAAAAATATTCTATGAAGCTCAACTACAAACGCCTAATCGCTCGTGAAAAATATAGATAGAGACAACCAAGATTCACGCTTATATGTTATAACATCCAACCTCATAAGAGGAGGAAGTATTCAATCCCTTCTCATTTAGGATGACAGGATGCATGAAGTTGAAAAGCAAACTCATTGTCAGCCCACCAGTTAACTCAACAAATCAAGGGGAGCAAAGAGAAATGCAAGGCAGACAGTGACAGGCAGAGGAAGAGAGATTCTTCTTTAGTTTATCCAAAAAACAAATTAAAAAAAAAGAAGAAAGATTCTTCTAAGATACAGAATTCCAAAAAGTACCAACCATTTCCTGGTGTTCCTCTCGCAATTTACTGATCTCTGCACTGATCTCTTCATTTCCAGACTCAGCTAAATCAGACTACATGGAAAATAAGGAATCAGCAAAACAAGGAACAGTAAACTCTGAGAAGATATAGCACAAAGTACACACCACAAATCCAACATATTGAAATTCCACCAACCTACCTGCAGGTCCGGATATACTCCGATACAGTGGATCCCAGGAGAAGTCGCTCATGAATTGACATCTCATCACACTGACACTCGGAACAAACAAAGCCAGGCACTGTTCGGTGTTCTGGAAGTAGACCATTTTGGGACTGATCATAGCTTGAAAAATTTCCCACTTCTAAGGTGGATGTAACATTATCAGCCTTAATGTAGTCCAAGTGATCAACGAAACGCCCATTGGCACTATCCTGAATCCCATTAGAAGCACAGTATTGGGACATGTCACTGCTATATAACATCTGTGCACAGGAGGAATCGGATTCTGAATCCATCTCCATTTCAAATCCAGATCGATAAACATTGGAGTTAAGGTCTTCCTTCCCATTGCAATAAAGCTCTTCAGGTACTAAAGCAGCCATCATCCTTTGTGGTACAAGGAAATGCTCTCGGGTTTACTTTTTCCAGAGGCTACATGTTCTGAGGTAAGATCAAAACTCTGTGTTTCATTTGTCTGTCCCCCAACATCATTCAACCCAAAACCACTAATTAAACTGGAAGCATCAGCATCAAAAGGCACAGACGCTGGTGCTGCTAGATCAGTCTCATGATTTACCTGTTAAGAAAAGAACAATAAAGATTAGTATATATCGGAAAAAGTTATCTGTAGAGGGAAGGCATTAGTTTTATATTAAGCAACCATGGCATTGCTTTACAGTATTAAATGGTTTGCATAATATAACATAACTTTTTATTGATCAAGTAAATTCATGAGTCCTACTATGTAACTGTTCTTTTTCTTTTTTGACTGAGAAATCTGTGGGGCAAGTCAACCTTTAAGACCAACTGCAGCCTTCAAAACCTGGTGAATTAGTTCGCATGGTGTGGGACTATGTTACTTTATATAGGTCAATTTCAAGTATACACTGATAACTAACTGCAAGACAATATGGAGGAACCTATCACATGTTGCACAAAATAAACTGCAAGCTTGTGCACACGTTCATCACCCAAACAAAAGAAAAAGGAAACATGTGATTTCACATTGAAGAAACATATATTTGCACACACACAAAAAAATAGTAATGGGGACTTCTAGAAAGATTCTTGGCTTGGTCACTCTCCCCTCTAGGAACAATTTCCCAAACTCTACAATGTTCCTACCAACCCCTATGCGGTGATTTCGAACTTCAGACCTTACAAGGTTGGGACATCACATTCAGGAAAAACTGCAATGTTTGGTATCTAGAGGGGGTATGTTCTCTCTTATAGCTTCTGAGCAACTCCTCCAACTCAGGTCAAGACTGGACTATCTCTTGTGGATGGGACAATCTAATTGTCAATGGAACATTCCAATCATACTACTCAATCTTAGTGTAGAAGTGAGTGACTATCTCATCTGAAAGTTTAAGCTATGAGGCTTAAACCAAGAACCTCTACCTGCTCTAATACCATGGAAATAAATAGATCTTGAGTTTTCACACAACCCCAAAAGCTAGTTGATGAAGTGAGAATCGCCCAAACCATATAAAGAGAGCGCAACCATTCCCCAACAAGTATGGAACTTACCACTCATCTGCATCCCCAACACTGGGACAAACAATAACAGGGGTTGATCTAGCTCGGTGTTTTCAAAAGTGCGCTTAAGCCCTAAAGCGAGGATCAAACTTGTTGAGAGCATCGTGTCGCTTAATGCACGCTTCAGCTCATCATCAAGGTTCTAAGGCATACTTTTCCTTGCTAATGAGTCTCTTCTGAAGAGGCAACACTAAAGAATTAATATTTCACTTTATCATAATTTTTTTTGCAATTTTTGAGTACATATAATTGGCATTCACGATTATTATTATTAATCTTGGAGTAAACATATATTTTTATGATTTTTCTCTCTTTGTGCCTTTTTTACATTAAAACCCACGCATTATTGCCCCAACGAACCTTACAGATTTTTTGACTGGCCCCTCTTTTCTTGTTCAACTTCTTATATTTATGCCTGATGACAAAAGATTGCTAGAAGACCTGAACTTCATTGCTTATCCAGTTTTATTTGAGTATTAAAAGGAATACCAAATGAGAAGATGGGCAGAGAAAAGTAATGTGGAGTGGGGTGAGAAGAAGAAAAGTATATATCTCTATGGAACTAACATGCATATGTGATAAGAACTACATAAAGGACTTCCAGATTTCTTTGTTCCCTCCACCAAAAGTTATGCATGCAAATAGTCATACCAACAATTTCCAGTTCGCATAGCAGCATCCAAAAAAAATACTATTGATGTGTTAAACAATTGGCATGGCAGGAAGACAATCTTGTCATTAATTATCTCACCATTACAACGCCCAAAAGAGTTCCTCATATATTCATAAGTATATTAATATACACGAGTTTGAAAAAAGAAGATGAGTTGCTCATATGCTCATAAGTAGATTAATACACAAGTTTAACAAAGAAGACTTTTCACCTGTTGCCTCAGAAAGGCTGTGTCTATTTCAGATATAAAATGGAAAAGTGGCTCCATTTGCTTCCAAAATGAGCTCGAAAGGGCTTGAGCTGCAATAGAAATAGGATCACGAAGTAAGATTTTTTTAAAAATCAACCAATCAATAAATAAGTTAATAACAGCAGGTTCAATTAGTGACACAAAGATAGATGCTTTCACAGAAAAGCATGGTGGCTGATGGTGTACCAGTGTTGGCAACAGCACTTGCAGCAGCCAGCAGCTCTTCATGGCCATCATCTGAATATATAACAATAAAAATCAACAAAAATGAAGATAGTCATTCAGCACCTATAATAATCAAGCCTACATTGCTTCTACATTACCTAGAAAATCCGCTGCAGCATCCATCGTTGCATGCTTCTGTCGTTTATAAGCCCTACGATCAGAGAGCTTTCTTGTAGGTGGTCTGCCTCCCTTGCTGCAGAAGTAGTTGCATAAAATCAAGAACAGTTACTCTATTGCACTAAAAGGTAGCAGAAAAGTTACCAGCCATCACATTGAAAATGAGTGAACGTTCAACCTTTCTGTCTTATCCAGAGAATGGCTAGAGGTTCCAAGTTGTTTTGCAGTTCCAACATTGCCAAGCTTTTCAGCCATCAACGGCATTAGGGACCTAGCAGATGTAAAACCTCTCCCACTCCGCCCTTGCCTGTGAATACCATCTCCTAAGTCTTCTCCACTTGCAACCTTACTTTTCCTTGGCGGTAGAAGCAATGTTGACATCTTTTGTACATTCCCAGCTTTCTCATCCACTTCATCAGATCTCTTGCTCTTGTCTTTAGACTTGATTTCAGTAGCTCCTGATTCCTCAGTTTCAGATACAGCAGGAGAGAAGAGAACACTTTTTAACTTTTGTTGGGGGGAAGAGCTAGACAAACGCCTCTCATTACGCAGAACATCGCTTGTGCTATCCAGGGTGGAGATTTCATCATTATTGGGAACAATGGAAAAATTGTTCCTTCTTGCGGGTCGAGAAATCTTTTGGGGCCTTTGGCTGGCCCATTGAGCAACAGGTGGTGATGAGGACCTTGTAGAAGGGTTGCGCTTTCGATTACCTGCCCCAACAGCAGATGGAAGTTTGTTTGTGCAATGAGAGATTTCCCAATCATTAGCAGCAGCTGCCCGCTGAACCGGAGGAGACAATTTTGGTGCAACACCTGAACCTGATCGTGGAGCCCTAGTAGAAGAATTCAATTTTGTGCTCGATGTAGGGCTAGGTGATGTAAATTCTTCACGAGTAGCGGCCTTCATTGTACTGGATGAATAAAATAGATAAAACGTATGAGGAAAGTAAGAATAGGAAGAAAAGAATACATAAAGAGAGAGATCACCATACTTGTTGACTGTTCTGAGATTCACCCTTTCTTTATCTGAACCAAGAGGACGATCTCTTCTATCTGGGAGATGAGGATGGCTATCTTGGTCAACCTTAGACAAGGCAGAACGCATGCCTAAGGTAACTTGCTGTGTTGCAACATCAGTTTTTCCAACACCTCCAGGAGTAACCCCAGGTCTACTTCAACACAACGAAGATCAGCTCAAAATAAAAGAAGTGTTCTCTAAACATAACAAAAGAATTACATTTTAACTAATTATTATGCCTTCACAAAAATGATCCTGAACCTCAAAGGAAAATAAGATTTAAATGGGTATCAACTGATTATTGTGTATCCCTGAAGTAACATATTTGCTCACATCCAATTATAACTCTTCTTTTTTCAATCTGTAGATAGTTATGATTTTTCCTATTACATCTCCAACAAAAAAGATACTTTCTTCTATAAACTCACCAAACTTGTCTGACTGAATTGAATACCGCCTAGTAAGATAACCAAATTGACTTTCTAAAAGAAGTACTCCCTCTGTTTCAAAAACAAAAAGAATGACCTAGTTTCCTTTTTAGTTTGTTCCAAAAAGAATTACCCCTTTCCTTTTTTGGAAACACTTTAACTTCAACTTTCCACGTGGCATGTTTAAGACCACAAGATTAAAGGGCATTTTGGTACATTTGACATAACTTTAATTTAGAACCACATGATTAGAAAGTCTTCTTTCTTTTCTTAAACTCCGTTGCAAGTCAAACTAGATCATTTTTTTTGAAACGGAGGGAGTATATTTTTCGTGACCTTGTTGCTCTATACTTTGCTGGCAACTAAATAGCATGTGCAACATTCAAAATTCACCATCTATGCATCCCCAACTGAAGCCTAAAAATCTTCAATTTCTTCAACATCAATACCAAATAGAATATGATGCATGATGTGACCCAATCATGTCAGAAATGGAAAAGTTACTTGTCATAACTTGTTAAAGAAACTTCGAGGATCAATATGGTTATGCCTCTACCATAAAGCTGGCAGTTCCATGCATGTGTTAATTTTATACAAATCAATGACTTCTTTAATCAAAACAAAACTAAGGTGAAATTGAAGAAAATGGAATACATTGTAAATAGAAATTTCTATGTCCCTCCTTTCCTTTTATCTCCTTCCAAGATTCTCCTCTCAATCAATATTTTCTCCTCAAGTTCTCCACACAATTTAGGTTTTGTAACTCTATTTATAAACATTTGAATTACTTTA
Source organism: Solanum bulbocastanum (assembly GCA_037074985.1). Taxonomy (NCBI): domain Eukaryota; kingdom Viridiplantae; phylum Streptophyta; class Magnoliopsida; order Solanales; family Solanaceae; genus Solanum; species Solanum bulbocastanum. The sequence goes on along the minus strand of CM073601.1, from coordinate 28,985,875 downwards.
GCCACTCATATCCATCCTGGATTCACGAATCTTATAAATTAGATCATGAAGGATCCATACTCTAGATCTGCACTCGTATCAAACACCAACACCCGAGTACGAGCAACATAATGCGAATACTAAATAATTCTACTAAATAAGGAGAAAATGAGAAGGAGACTAACCCCCTGCCTCTCCTACATAAAAGTAGGATAACACTCCGCTACCTGCTCCCTTCTACCATGATTCTCGACCTCCAAACCTTCCTACCTAGGGCCATACAAAAAAAGTACCATTTTCATACTAGTCATTCTCACTAGTTCATATGGCCCACAAGCACGCCTCGAGACTTATTTTCTAATTATGTGAATGGAACAATAAAAGACTCCATAAAGCAACTAAAATAACCATAACATATTATATCAAATCAAGGCCTACCATTACCCCAAAAGCAAAAGATAGGAAGGGCAAGAAGTTTCAATTTTACTTACCATTGAAGGACTTCAATTTTTTACTTAAGAGGAGTGTCCGGATACCACTACTTTTCTGGACCTACGCACTTAGTATAATTAGTTACTGAGAGGTAGTTGTTGAGATGAAAAGCACTTCCCAACTTATATCAAACATAGCATAGAAAAGTAGCCTATAAAAATAACCACAAGTAGCTTGAGGACGTCTACATAATCCTGGAAAGAAATAGAAAAAATGACACAAATACTTGAACACATGCTTTCCTCTGATTTTAAATTCAACATTGACAGTTGAAGCACTACCTGAAGCCGTGGGTATCAGTCAATCTTGATCTGCTATCACTAGGAAGTCGTGGCTGCACTCCTTGCTTTGGTTCCCTGTGGCCATCAATAGGTTTTGACATCAAGGAGCTAGTAGCATCTGGTTTAATTCCAGAATGCTTCTTTTTCATCCTCAACTTCTCCCAACCCTCTACAGCAACAGATGGAGTATGATCTTCTCCCTGACTTATGCTACCATTTGGAAACCTCAGTAACTCCCTATCTCTATCTATGTTCCCAGCCGGCCTTGTGTTTGCCCGTACATCAGGCTAAAATAATAAACAACAAATCTGTCAGTTTTGAGAATGTTATGCCACGTCCAAGCATAAACTCGAATGAATGAATGGATTTAGGTGGGAAGCATGTAGCCTAGCAAAAGATTAGCATCAAATAAGGAAAGCACAATATATCATATATATTATGGGAAAAAGATATGTTTACAGGATACTTCAACAGCAAGTATCTGTGTGGTTGCATATATGTTTGGACAAAAAGGAACTATTTGAAACACTTCCTAGTAAACTGTGGCATCTCTTTCCACGAACATACAAAAAAAGTTTTAGCAAGGAGGAAAGATTCTATATCAATGCTCAACAATATAAAACTACCATTTTTTCCTGAGACAAGTATCCAACCACATCAGTTCATTTGTTAGTGTTAACCAGCAGTTTAGCAAAAAAAAAGAAAAAAGAAGATACAATCTTAACGCTAAACAATATCAAAGCTTCATTAGGTAGTTACTGTGTTAACCCACATTTAGCTGATCTTACCCAGTCAAGGAGCAAAATTAGGGAAGTTAGTCTTCTAAATGAGTCAGTCCTCTAGCTTACTCAGCAATGCTATTGCAGGAACAGGAGAAACACAGAAGATTGCAAAGAGAAATCTCAACCGAAGGCTGGCAATGACAAAATACCTCTTTTTGATGAGGTAATGTAAATTAAATACCCCCAAAAGTAGGTACAAAAGGATACAAAGAAATTACGAACGAACCCTCATATCCACCATAGACGTTTGAGTTCGTTTGCTTGGAACAGCAGTTTTAACCCTTTCTTCAGACTTTTGTTGTTCAAACTCATAACCACTGGGAGAAGAATGACCCTGTATACTTGTTTTACCAATGCCTATCCCTGAAACTGATCGATCACTTGGAAAAAATGTCATGGGTCGGTCATTTGATAAGGCATCAGACCGAGATCTCTTCCTTGACGGAATGCTTGGAAAGCATTTGTTGAGCACAGATAAAGATTCGGTGAATATCTTTACACGTCCCCTGATATTTCAAGGATTTATACGAGTACAATATCTCTTAAGAACCTCATTCCAAGTTGACTAGGAAAAGCATATAAGAGAAGAAGACAGTATCCAAATAAGTACCTAGCTTTAGTGCAGCTTTCACGAAGACCAGTCTTGAGGCGTCTGGCCTCCTCCACAGAGGGAGAAGGGAACAGTTTGGCTTTAGAAGACACCAAAGGAGAATCCTCCACTGGGACTCCTAAGGTTAAACTGGTAAGGCGCTTGAAATCAATAATCCGATTAAGCTTGTGGTCGGTAACCATAGCTTTTGGATCAAAACGTAAGCACTGGAAATAGTTGAGAGCATCTGTACGTGTTACTGTTGAAGTAGTTGTTGTCCTGTTTGGAATTGGAAGAGAAGATAAGATTGGATTGTCCATGTTGTCACGGAAGCGATCCAATGAAGCAGTAGGTGCACGCTGACTAGAGGCGTACAATGGCCTGTCTGGACTAGCAGAAGATAGATCAAATTTGGTAGATGCAGCTGACATTGCATCAATTTGCTGACACTCTTTGTGTAACCCACCCAGAGAAGAGAGCTGTGCATGCACTCTGCTCATGAAACCCAACTCAATCTCCTAATAAATGTGTGGGGAGGATACCATCATGAAACCCACTCCACAAAAGTAACAAAATTTTGAGTTCAGAGGAGCTATGTTGTTGAACTTGTATAATTTTCTTTTAATAGACTGCAGTTACTCATACTTTTTCATCACAGCATTCATCAAGTGGCAGACTCAAATTCAACCTTAATTCTGCTTTCCACTTTTAAATAAATAAAAAAAAATATAAACTGTGATCAAAGACCCACACTACTTAGTTACTTCATGTCATTCTCCTACACTTTAACTTGAACAAAAAATATTACATATGCTTTACCTGGCAACTTTAACTGTAACAAACAACCGCCTTGGATAGGAAAAATCTGAAATTAACATCAAAAATTAAAGTAACTCAGGGTTCAATTAGGGTTTTAAAAAGTTCGATTTTTCTTTTTTGTATTGTAATTAATAATAAAAATCAAACAAAAGGAATACCGTACACATTCAAAATCAAAATGAATATCTGAGATATGCATGAACGTTGACCGGTGAAAGGAAGCCTCCCCGGTCACTGGATCTGTTCACCCGCTTTTTACTTAAGCCCAATAATGAACTTTATCTATTTTGGGCCTCCAGCCCATTTTTTATTTGGAAATACATTCATTACAATATCTACTCATACATTCAAATAATTTAATTAATTACCTATTATGTATTCCACTATTTATTATTAATCATCTACCAATATACAAATACCACTCTTTAAAAATGGAGTCCTACCACTTAATTATCTATCTAATATAGAGTCCTACCGACTTAATTATTCATTCACTCTAAATCAATACACACTCTAGTTATGTACCACATTTGAAATCGGATACATCACTCCTAAAATATAGCCTAAAATAAATTCATACCCATTTAATTATCTCCCTAAAATGGAGTCTTTCCACTTAATTATCTATCTAAAATAGAGTACTATCCGCTTAATTATCTCCCTCGTTTATTCCTTCACTCCAAATCTGTACACACTCTCTCATAATTTTTCTCCTCACACGTTCTGACTCTAAAGATTCTTACAGTAGCAATAACCATGGCCGACAAGTTTCAATTCTTCAATGCCATGGTCGGCAGAACGTCCCCTCATTAGTTTGGTTAAATTTTCATATGAGATGATAGAGACAAAGGTGAGAGAAGTAGAGACGGTCTTATAAAAGCAAGTCGACTAGTTTCAATCCGTCAACGACATGACCAACAGAACGCCCCTCGCTGGTTTGATGGAATTTTTGTCTGGAGACAATAGTATTTGATCGGAGAGAATAGAGAGACGAAGGGAAGCAGATGAGAGACGGTAGTCAAAATATGTATCTAACAAAATATACACATGCCGTCAAAATGCCCCTTCGCAGATTTGGTGAAGTTTTCACCTGAGATGGCGATCTCTAGCCGGAGAGGGGAGAGGAGGAATGACAGTGATCAAAATATGTATCTAATACAATATACACATGTACCTAATTAAGAGCTCAAGTAAATGATAAGTGTATAATATCTAAGTTAAGATCATATGTATTTATGAAAATCGATGCTTGAAAAAATGGGAAAGATAGAATTTCAAGGAAGAACACGTGATTTGGTCCTAAATTGGTGTGTTTCAATTATATTTCATACTTAGATACACATAAGACGTTTTTTCTTATATGTATTCGAGATACATATATTTAGACATAGTAGATACATGTATCTGAAAATTAAAATATGGTAGCATTGTAATATTGAAAATCACAGGAAGATAGATAATTAGTTCCTAAACTAGTTGGACTTATATTGTTTGCTCAATCACTTTTTAAGCTACTAACTACGATGTAGCCACAGTTACAAAAGTAACTACTTCAAATTTAGCCAATTCATAAGGATTTAGACGAAATAATCCCGAACTAACATTTGGCCATGAATTTTTTATTTTTTATTTTTAAATTGAACTTCTTCATAAATCAACTTTTTAGAATTCTCAAGAATTTAAAAAACATCAAAAATGTGTTTTCACTCCAAATTACTCAAAAAAAATAATAAAAAAAAAATTCTAATTTGTATTGAAAAAGTTACTTTTTTCAAGTTTTACTATCAAACATAGCCAAAGACTGACTAAACCTACCTTCTTACATGCAAAATTTAACATGTTGCCTAGAATATGTTGCTTCTATGTTGTGCTAAAATCATTTGCTTAGTAATAATCATCATAAGTGTAGTTATTCAACATATCTCTATAAAATGTAATGCATAAAATAGACGCATGAATTTATTCTGAGATTCCACTTGGACATCTTAATTGGACCCCACATCATTTGAACCTTCCAAAAGACTTTTACTATATTATTTGGACACAAAATTAATATGCAACAAAACACAAAAGGTGAATACAATACACATCAAAATAAGAAATAAAATGAAGACACATGAATTTTAATTAAATATACATAAGAAAGTATTTTACAAAAAACATTATTCTTTGTTTCATGTTCTCAGGCCTCAACTGTAACTATATCTTTTTTTATATATAAAAAAAAGAGAAGTGAAACCCCCAATCTCTACCCCATTTTCTCCTTCTCAACTGTTCCTCTTCTTCAAACTTTCTTTCTCCATATCTTTATAAAAAAAAAAAAATTAAATTCTGTATTTCAAATAAATTTTTTACGAAACTCCATTAATTTTGACAAAGTTTACATAAATTCGATTATTAAATTTAATATCAAAGTGAGATGAAAAGTTGAGTCTTAATCTTTTCAATAAAACTTACAAATTTTTCTCATATCCAAATAATGTTACCGATCAAGTTCAGGGGTATTTTTAACACTTCTCTAAAAGTTATAGTGGAAGAGAAAACAAAATCGAATTTCCAAAGCATTCTTCATTCCATAACATTAATTTTTACATTGACTTTCTTGCACTCTCAGAAATTATATTTTAGTTGAAAATACCATGAAGGTATGTCACTTATGCACATTAAAATTTGGACTAATAAAAAATTAAAATGTCTAAAACTAAACAAAAGTATGTAGTTAGTAAAGGAAATTATACAGTGAGTATGTAAGATGACACTAAACACAATCATAAAATAAAGTAAAATAAAAGAAAGACATATCAAATCAGTGTATAAATGTCATAAGTAAATCACTTTCAAAATATAAAGGAAATCTATTCCTGAAATTTTGAACTGAAAATATTGCTCAGGTATTATATCTATAAAATCATGATGATGATACACATATATAAAATTAATAATATTTTTACTTAGAAGTTTCTTACAATCGACAAACACCACTTGAGATCATGATGTCGAACTTACGATTCAGTTGGAAGGGCTTCTCTATACCTTGTCAGGGTAAGAACATGCCTGGCTAATATGGATCCACTAACTGAGGGATATAGGAGTTGATTGACAAGGCAACATAATAAAGTCCTACGGTGACATGTGGTTATGGAATTTAGATTTTCCGAATCTGCGTCCTCTCGATGTTAAATAATCATAATTAGGTACTATTTATCTGAATAAAGTGTGAGACTAAACTCAAATCTATAAGACAAAGCTCAAATTCTTCTTTCTAAAATCATATGCTGAAATTTCTTTCTAAAATATATCTTTCAAATCTTGTTCATAGCTTAAATCATGAGAAAATTTCTAAAATATGCACATCTTGTATTTTATTTTTATACTTATTAAGATTTTTCATTGACATCCTTATTAATTAGTTTTGGACAAGAAATTTTTTATGATTGATGATGCTTATATTTCAAATTAAGAGTTTAAAATGTTATTTTAAAAAACCTTCATAAATCATAAACAAAATATCATGTCCAAAACTAATTAATAAGCTGACATGGAGAACCTTACTATGTATAAAATTGAAGTATAATAGTCAAGAATTCATAATCATGATAGTTTAAATAATCATGCAATTTGGTTCATACATATGATGAATTTGAAATTGATTTTGACAACCCTAATTATGGAACTAAATTCATGAAAATTGAGAAGTTTTGAACATGAGGATATAAGGAATTCCTCATTGAAGTAATACATACATTAGTGACGAAACTTGATGAAGAATCCTTAAAGAGTACCCTAAGATTTTGGATGGGAATCTTGAACTTGGAGCCTTTAGAAAGATCACTTTCTTGATGTTCTTGAGTTTTAGAAGAAGGAGAATTAGGTATTTGCGGGAGCTACAATGCATATTAGGAGGTTATTAGGCTATCAAATAGACTTGGGGAAGTTCATTGAGGGTAAAAGGGAAAGAATACCCCTCTTGAAACGTAAGAAGACTAGGAAAATCGATAAAAATGACCTTTTAATAAATCATGTCAACCAATTCGATGATTTGGAGGCCCCATCACCAAAATTTTTGTTGGATTGCCAAAATTAACAACTTTGAATTGCCAAAGTAAAAGTTCTTGAAGATTTTTGGACAATTTATGCAGTTCGGCAATACGCCAAACTATTCGACGATTCGCTAAACTAACAAGTGCCATTGTCAATTTTTCTAGTCTACACATGTTCTAGCAAAACGACTATAACTTTCTATTCTGAACTCATATTAACGAACGATCAGTGGAGTTGGAAAGATGACTTATAGACCTTTAATTTGATAGGTGTGGTCTACCTAACTCTTCATATTGTGAGAGATATGGTTACTTAAATTTGACTCTTGTATGACTCATGAAAAAACTTAATTGGTAGAGAAGTTTTGAACTCAACTTACTGCTAGAGGTCTCTTATGACCCTAAACCACATCAACTACATTTCTTACACCTAGTAATAGACCATAACACACATATACAGATTAAAAATCTTTGGTTTTGGGCCTACACACAAAAAAAATGATTCTGATCTTTGCTAGAAGTTACGAAGTATTACAATATCTCCCTCTTGGGATCATTCATCCTCGAATGATGGTCGAGCTACGTAACCAACTAAAGCTAACTTTTCTCAACCAAAATCTCTAACAAGATCATTACCTCTTAAAGGGAGACACAAAGGAAGAAGATGAATGTAGTAGCTAAAACACTTAGACACATGATATAAATCTTGAACTTGCAGTAAGAGAAGGGTAAGTACCTTTGGCATTTTCATCTTGAGGAGTGAACAATTGTGGCTATTTAGCTTTCATATTTTTTTCGGCTTCCCAAGTAGCTTCTTCAACAAACTGATTTATCCACAAAACCTTAACTTACACCACCTCCTTAATTTTCAACTTGTGAATCATCTAGTATCTGAATCAGTACCTTCTTAAAAGATAAACTATCCTTCACCCCAATATCTTTAAAGGAACAATGAGTGATGGAGCGCCAACAAACTTCTTCAACATAGAGATGTGGAACATAGGACACATTGCTTTCAACTCCATATGAATCAGTACCTCCTCAAATGATAAACTATCCTTCACCTCAATACTCTCAAAGGTAACAAAGAGTGATGGATCGTCAACAAATTTCTTCAACATGGAGACGTGAAACATAGGACGCATTGCTGCCAACTCCATAGGCAACTCTAGCTCATAAGCTACTTTCTCAATTATGCTAAAAATACGATAGGGACCAATCTACCGAGGACTAAGCTTGTCTTTTTTACCAAACCACATCACCCTCTTCATGGGTGAGATATTCAAGAAGATTCAATCATCAACTTCAAACTCTAAGTCTATTCGCCTCACATCAGAATACAATTTTTGCCAACTTTGAGAAGTTCTATCAATCACTCTCTAATCAATGTAACTTTCTACATGGCATGGTGGACTAAATCCGATTTTATCAAAATAGCCTCACCCACCTCGAACCAACCAATTGGAGAAACTACACCTTCTCTTATGTAGTACTTCAAAGAGAGCCATTTAAATACTAGAATGGTAAATTATTATGGGTAAATTCAATAAGAGGTACGATCATCCTAATTATCTTTAAAGTCAATCGCTCAAGCGCTCAACATATATTCTAAAGTCTGAATAGTGCACTTTGCTTGTCCTTCGATCTGTGGATGAAAAGTTGTACTAAGGTCCACATGGGTGTTTAAACCCATCTGGAAAGATTTCCAAAATGAGTAGTGAATTGAGTATCCCTATCCAAGATGATAGATAAAGAAACACCATGAAGCTTGACTTACTCGCAAATATATAATCTGGCGTAATCCTCAGCTGTATATGTATTCTTAACAAGTGATATGCCCAAATTACACCTCCCTAAAGAAGTATAAGTGGTTGTTGTCAAATAAAGAACCTAACAGAGGTTAGGGTCGATCCCACAAGGAATAAGGTCTAGACTTAGGCCAATTTCTGCTGGTTGTACTTTTAGTCAAATTATTTCCATAAAATGGGGGGGTTTTGTAACATAAAATATTGATTGATGTTAGTAACAAGTAACCAAGTAACATGATTTAATATTTTGTTAAACCAATAAAAGATGATACTACGATGTATGCGTTCCCAATAAGTTCTTAACGCAGTAAACCTTATAATAGTAACCCTTATTTAGTGTTTAACATGCAAAGTCAGTAAGTTAGGTATCTCCTAAGTGATTGATCGTCCAAATAGAAATTTCATCACACAACTTGGTCGGTCTACGAGTGTATGCTTTACTAACCCTTACCCTTGACCCCAAACCTCGCATCTTTAGGTTAGGCTATTAGATATCGGATTATCAACGCTAAATCTCTGTTGTTTAATCTCTTTTCCCATTCATTACTTCTTTGGTCAGGCAAGTAGGAATATAGTGAGTTCTAATGCTCCGCACCGTTAAAAAGCAATCAAAAGAAAGAGATCAATAATACATGCATAAACACTATTCAATGTTACTTAATACATGCATAAACACTATTCAAGAACTTACTTTTAGAGTAGATGAAATCCAGAATCTTGAATTGATGAACAAAAAGCAATACTAGAAACCACACTACAAGAAATTAAATGCACAAAGTGTTTGAAAATTAATTCTCAAAGCCAAAATAAAAAATATCAAATTGTCTAACTCCTAAAAACAAAAATTACAACTAATAGTTATAGACATCAAATCCTAAATAAAGTAGGAAAAGGAAATCTAAGAAAATTTGGCTTAGCAGTTGTTTATACGGTTCATTTCTACGACCTGTAAGAATTCCTACAATTCGTGAGAACCTTCCGTCAATCAGCAACTCCTCCTCTTAAATCTAGACTCTTTTACGGGTATGTTCTATGGACTGTAGAACTTTGTATCACCCGTTCTGACATTCCGTCATTTAAGCAGTAGAGCTCAAACTTTCTGAAAATTTTCACAACTAAATTTTATGACTTGTAGAAGTTCCTGCTCGTCATGTGGATTCATCGTTTTATACTTAGCCTCAATTTCCACTGCCTTAGTCCATGACTCATACTTACGGCTTGTAGAAAAGTCTACGGCTCGTAGGTCGAGTCGTCAATCATAAGAACTGTTGCTGCTTCAAGTCTTTTAATCCCGACTGCTCCAAAACCTATTTTCCTGGAATATACAGGCAAAATACCATCAAATTTAACAACAAATGCTTAAAACACATGCAAAAATCCAAGTTTAAAGCATTATAAGTACCGTAAATACACGGTTCATCAACACCCTCAACTTAAAATTATTTCTTGTCCTTAAGCGACACTACTAACTCTAAACGACATGATGGAAAAGCAAACTCAAGAACCTAAGCAATTGCATGACATTATTTTCACCGTCAACCCACAATTACCAGCTTTTAGCGTAGTGCAATCATTAAGTTCAACAACGAGCTAAAAACATGTTGATCAATTTATGACATAGACATACCAACAAACACATTCAAATACACAGTTAGCAATCACCAAGATAACAACTCTTCGACGGTTTTACTTGTGCCCTCACTGTAAAGAAATCCCTTTGTCCATAAAGCTAATGACTTTTCATTGAAGTTTAGGGATTCAATATACACTCACTCTCAGAATTGAATTTAATACCATACATGCACAATACCATAAGGCTTTTCCTTATTTTCTACACTTAGACTTTAATACCGTTGAATCATGATCACTATAGGACTTTCTTAGCTTATAATGTATGCTTAGGGTCATGGTATGGTATGCATGGATTTTAAGTGACTTTTCTACCATTTTTGACAGTACATTGACTAGTTTCCTCTTTTACAACTAATCAGGGTATCCCATTTATCTTTCTTTTCTCCTTATTGTTCATTGAAGCTCAAGTGTGACTTTTCTTCACATTTCTTTATCGATTCAACTTTTCTCTCTTTTATTTGTTTTATTAAGCCACACCATCTTAATCTTTTAGTTTCTCACTACACAACTATTTTCATACCCCTTTCATTTTCTTGTTTTCCTCTCTAGTGGCCACCCTCAACTTAGATTGTTAGCTTGAGTTGAGGTACACGATGTCCAAGCAAGGCATGGCCAAAACAAAGGATAACTATTTTTCTCTATAGTATCAACCCACAACTTAGGATGTTTACCTCAGTTGAGGTGCACGATGTCCAAGTAGGGACTAGAACCAAAATAAAGGATAAGAATTTTCAGAGGAAAGGTGAGTTGGGTAAGTTGAAATAATGGTCTAATTCAGGCTCAATACTTTGGATCGAAGAGTGCATTTTTTCATTTTTAGGCTTAAGTGGATTCAATTTAATGGTCTATGATACTTTCCTAATTCACAGTTAAATCATCTTAGCAAGACTAACGTAGCAAGTTCTAGATTGGCAGATACAATACAATTGAACAACTATTCTCTCACACACACATGGAACATTGTTTCACTTATCAAATTATCAATGTACTTGGTTCATGCTTCAGCTTAAGTCAAGTTATCCAGTCGGTTCCTATCATGTCATACAAAGATCCTACATAGTTGATTTATCAATCACACAAATAAAGCACATAAGTCAAAATGCTCTATTTCCATCATGCTTTTATTTCTAGTCTACTTCTACAATTTACATCCTCAACATGTTGGTTCAACATAAATTAAATAATACTTGGGGAAAAAGATCATAGTCAAGAAATTCTGAAGGCATAATCAGAGTGTTCGGGTTATTCAGACTTCACCTTTACACTCATTACAGATTCACCCCACTGTGTGTGAAATACAGTGTAGTGCCCTCAATGCACAAAAAATTAAAAATGAAGGGTGAAGACAAATCTATGGCGCATAAGTGCTGAAAAACTAATTAGGGATGTGATTGTCCGTTGGTGTGGACCCCGCGCATCGTCATACACCTCTACGTCAATCTACGTGGCGCATCAATAAAGCCCTCCAAAATAACCAAAGGAGCACCATCGGTAGTGCCCTTGAACGATATGAGGAGCATCATCAGTAGTGCCCCTCGAACCTGAAGCTCTAACTGCCAACTCCCTCTCTCCGCTTTCACAACTGCTTATCAGCTAAAGACTATCGTCATGTAGCTTCAAGCTCACGTCTCTTTGTCTCTCTTCTTCACTCTCTGCTGCTCTGCTCTATCAATAACATTATCAGATGTCTAAGTATGCTTTTTTGATGTACGAAGAGGGTCACAAGAAGGGGCATTGTCACCAAATTGGGCAAAAATCACATCATCCCAACATCTATAGGTATATGATCCAGTGCTGCGGAGACTGCAATAGACAATGCATTTAAATCAGCTCAGAGTGTAGCGAATTTTGTCTAGAACACTTTAAGATGAACACTCGACGTAGTTTGAGGTTTGGCTAGTACCTTCACCTCGAAGGCATGTATCCTCTTTTGTGTGTCTAGATTCTGCTCCACCATAGCAACTTGTATCCTCACCTCAAAGTCCTCAACAACCTGCCGCATCCAAGGCCTATTACGTAGTAGTAGCGTACTCATCTATGTCTCTAGCTTTTAAAGTCTGGCTAAGGGGACCATGGGGATACTCAAAATAGGGGAAACATGAGGTGTTCTCCTAACCAATACTGATATGGAAGGAGTAATTGTCTTAGTCATCTCAGTAATAGGGGCTGGAATGTTGCCCTCTCTAGGCTGCTCCTGTGCAGGTGTCTTGTCCATAGGCAGCATATCAATCTGAATACCTTGTCACAATGCAGAAGGGTTGGCCTCATTATAGATTAGACCAACATCCATGGTCTTCGTCACCCTAATCATCTAACCAATACCAATTACAGAAACAATGGCCTTTCTGCATAGGTGAAATATCAAACAAGGGAATGGTAGTGTAATAGTCCAAGAGCAGAGGTTGATTTAACTCCTTGACCCTTGGAGGCAAGGCATTCTTCACCGTGGCTGCGTAGGAGGCATTAAACTACCTTACTATGATAGGACGATAACTGCCCGGTGCTTTCGCCATTCGCTCACTCATGTGCCTCCAAAATAGTTCATGCATGGCCAGTACAGTGTGAAGGCTGCCTATAATAACCTATCGCTCATTTGTAATAGGGTGGGTATGCTTCTACTGAGCATTGTAGTTGATGGAGTCCAGGTAGAAATGAAACAAACCCTGAACACACCATCTATTTGGCTAGCCAACAATCCGTACCAGCACAAAAAGATTAGTGGGAGGTGGATTATGTTCCTCTCTGGGCTCAACAGTATCAAAAGTTGATGTTGGAATTGAATCCGATCTGGAACCTTACCTAGACTACGAGCTAGAATGTGAACCAGAGCTTGACCTGACCTGTGACTCACTAGTGTTGCGCCCTTAACCTTTCTCTCTCTTCAGACTGGGCAACAACTGCTTGAATGGGGGAGTCTGCCTTATCCAGCATCGACACAATTTTAAGTCGCTTGGACTGTTGGCGTGTTATCCTTGGTGCCTTAGGTGAGTCTTTACCACCCTGTATTACGCATATGCTAGTTCTATTCTTATGATACTCTTGACATAACCTTATCATATAGGTGAGGGACCATGTTTCTTATATGACTAGTGTTGATTTAAACTAGCTTTGAAGGTGATGAGATGCCTTGCACGTTTCAATATGTGTACTCCAAGTTAACCCCGACAGAAGTATTTAAACTTGATATAGTAAGGTTGTAATTGAGTTTAAAGCTCAAATTTAAGTTCTAAGTTAAGGCAAAAAGGATTAATATTTAGAGAATGGATTGAAATAAGTGATCTGCTTGCTTGACTTAACTAAGCTAGTAGGTGACAAGTAGGTGGCAAGTAGGTACATCACCTAGTTAGACTTATTGACCAGTTTAAATGACCAAGTAGGTGCATCACCTATTAAGATTATTTTGACCATATTGGGCCAAGTACACTACCACCTACTTGCACTATTTCTGGCCCAACTTGAGTAGAAGAATTAGGGATAAAATGGATCAGACTTAGGCCTATGCTAATGGACTCATTTGAGGCCAAAACTAACTTAAATAAAATGAAAATGAAATTAAAACCCAGCAGCCAAATCTGCCAAGGCCCAATTTAAGTTAATCCCAACTAAGGAAAAGGGCAACTAGGCAAATCACCTACTTTGACCTTTTGAGCAGCTTGATGTATATAAGCAGGTGCATCACCTACTTGAACGATTAGTGGCTGAAAATGAAGCTAAAAGGAGTTTCTAGAGGATATTTTTAAAGGTCAAGAAAGCACAATATAATATAATTATTGGCTGCCATTTCCACTCCTTTTAACACATAAAATAATTAAAAATTAACTCCAGCTCTCTCTCTCTCTTTTCTCTTAAGGATTAAAACAGTAGCCATAAAATTCCTTCTAGGTTTGTTGAAGAAACCCTTATATCTGCAAACCAAGGTAAGGAAAACACTTATGGATTTTGCTTAATCCTCCCATGGAAGACTAGGAAAACTTGTTATTCATGCTTAATTATAAGTACAAGATAGAAGTTCCCACAAACTACTGCTCATTTTTCTTCTTGGTAACTAAGAAATTTTTCTCTTCTTATTTGGTTTAAGTGTGAAGGGAAGTTAAAGTTCTAGAAGAGTTCAAGTTATGAGGAAAAGTTGCAGAAATTGAGGTAAGGCGACTGCTCCATTTTTTTCCTCCTTATGTATGAGTTTGAGTGAAGAATTATGGGTGTGCTGTCATTAAGAACTCAAGGGTTGGCGAGCTCAATAGTTGGTTGTATGATAAAGAATATTTAGGGCTGCTTTATGTGTATTATTGTTGGGGCAGCTTGGGTAATCTTGGGAAAGAAAATATAAGGTATGTATTGGACAGAGAATGAGGGTGTGGTCATATACATTTGTTTAAGGGTTGTATGGGCTCATTGTCCATCAAAGTTAGCTTTTGTTTTACTAAGCTCACAGTGTGATAACTGCTAATTTTAGTTTATCATGACTTATATTGTAGATTAACACCTAAAAGGGGAGGCCAAATCATGATAGTTGTACTGGTAAGAGAATAAGGTATGTAAGACTATTCGATTCCATATTCCTTGGGATGAAATCTGGTATTTGCGATTAATATCAACAAAGTGAATTTCCTAAGTTCTATTCCTAGTAAAGGAAACATAGGGGCGACGTATAATCTCCAACATGGCTAATGCTATTTTCTCCTGTCCTTAGTATGTCAAGTTACTCAGTACATGTTCATTACACTATATTTCTATGTTTACGTGCTAGTATAGAAATGATATTCACAACAGCAAGCTTGGCGAATTCTCTTCTTGGTTAATTGAAGTCAATTGTGTCATTTAAGCTCATAAGTAATGCATTGATGTTACATAGATCCTTATGTCATTGTTACTGCCTTAAAGTTATTATTTTAATGTCTTCTACTACTGGTCCGTAGCTCCAAATCTAAAAAATAATTATGACTACTAAAACAACAATCTCAAACATTAAAGAATCTAAGTAAAGCAATCTGTATAATTATGGGTGGAAGCCCAGGGGCAAAAGCCTAGCATGGGTTGTACCCAATTGGTATAAAAGGGTGACAGCTCAGTGGTGAAAGCCTAGCATGGGTTGATTCCAATTGGTATAGAAGGGTGGCGGCTCAGGGGCGAAAGCCTAGCATGGGCCAATCCCAATTTGTGTAATTATGAGGACAACATCCAAAGAGTTAAAATAACTAGCATGGGGCATCCTTTTCTGCCACTGATCAACTGGTCCTTTGTATCACATGCCCTATAAATATTATAAGTATAGAAAAGTAAGACTCGTTAGTAATAAAAACTTACAAACAAAGCAATAAAACTGAAAAGAAAACTACGAAACCAAAAGAAAACATAAATAAAATGCACAAAAAGTACATGTTTTAGTTCCTATGATTGGTTCTTACGGAACGTAGAGATTTCTACGGGTCGTAGGACCCAACTGTAGCAAAGAAAAACATATTTTTTCTAGTTGGAATGACGGTTCACCAGTTCAATCTATTAAAGTTTTTACGGATTGTAAGTCGTGTCATTCGCAACTTAGGCTAGTGTTTTGTGTAATCATATTGACGGGAGTTATTACGAGCCGTAGAAAGTTCTATGACACGTAGATCAAAGTTGTTGACTTCAAGTAGCAACTGCGCAGTGTTTATATGCATACATGTGTGCAAAATTTAAATATCAATCCAACCTATCCTAAATCATGCATTTCAACATATTAATTTTCCTGTAATTTTGTCATCCTTAGGGTTAGCAATGACAATTCAAATAAAGTTTACAGTTTAGCACCGTAGTTTCACCCTAAGTCAAGATCACAATTAATAGTAATTTACTAACACACATGCATATAATCGACCACACTCACACCGACTTTCATATCAAGGGTTTACTTTAACTGATTTAAGCATACATAACAAGCATCACTAACCCTAAGTCAAGTGTAAACAACCCAAATTATGATGAATGAAGCCAAGGATTGAGGCCCATACCTTTTTGTGAGAATATAGAGGTGTGTGACTATTGCTACCAATCTCGAATGTCCTAAATATCGTTGACCCGCGACTGCTTTTGGAATTTGATGACAAAGGGGAAAAGAGAAAATGAAAATGGTGAAGAAGAAGAAGAAGGTAATGGGATATGTTGGTGAAACACCTCGAACTTCAAAAGAGCTAAATTGAGATTCATAGAAGTTACTCTTCAATTATGAGTTTTGGGTCAACTTTAATCGACTATAACTTTTAGCAGATAATGAGTTAGGTGGCCCATGAGGTATCAAATCAAGGGTCTTTGAGTCCTCTTTCCAACACCACCAAGTTTGCTAAATTTCGAGTTTGGATGAAGGAGTTATGTCCTTTGAGTGCAACTTCTCTTGTTACGGCATTTCATTCGTTTTAAGGAAGGGTATTTTGGTCTTTTCCCTACCCATAAAGGCCTGCCCACGTCTTACCCACCCAAGTTAAGGGTTCTAATTATACTAAGTTAATTTCAGTCATTCCAAGAGCATTTAGGGATTTTAGAGCAAGTTTAATGGATAAAGGAGAAGGGTTTCAAGCGTTATATCAATAATTTGAGGATTTCACCAAGAAAAAGTGTTATTCGAGATATGAAAGCTTTTATAGTGTTGGATTTTTCTCTTTCATGCCAATCATGTGAATTCCTCCATAAATTAATTCTTGAAGTTGATTGAATTTGAATTCTTGAGAAGTTCTTGAAATTGAGAAGAAAAAATTGTCAGATTTTCTAGGATCGCAGCTAGGGCGACGCGCCCCCATAACGTCAGGGGGACTGGCTCCTTGCGCCTACAGTGCACCCCAAAGCATCCCCAGAACTTTTGGGGACAGTGCAGCACGCCATTATAGCACCAGGTACATCAGACTCCTTTCTTCTCTGTTCTTCGTTCCTTATGAATTCTTTCTGTCACGCCTCAAATCCCATTAAGACGGACAGGCACCCGATGCCCTAAAGGCTCGAGAGAATAAGACAACCTGTGCTTACTATGCTTATAACTATGATAATCTTATGACAAGTTCAGAGAGGATGTAGCAATATGAACCAAATAAGTAGACCCGAAACTTATATACAAGACTTGGCTGTTAAGGCCACCATTTTTTAAGACTATACATAAGTCTATAAAGCCTCTAAAAGATAGAAAACCTTAGAGTAGGTTGGGACAGACCCCGCCTTACCCTTAACTACGATGCAATACCAAAATGAATCTACCAAGGACTCAATAAAGCTCCGAATCAACCTGAAGCTCCCAAAAGTAGCTGAGTGTTGTGTGCTCGTATTGAGGAGGTCTAGTAGCTGGAGTACCTGTGCCTGCAGGATGAAATACAGCGTCCTCCGCGAGGGATGACAATACAAAAAAATGTACTGAATATGTAAGGCAATTACATATATAAGTAAGAGTTCGAATGAAACCAACTATCAATATATGTATGCATAAATCAGAACAGAAGACCACCTTTGTTAACTCTTGTGGGATCATGTATGTTACATTCTTGTCTTTACCTTTCTGTGTGTTATGATCTTTATAAGGCATGTGATATAAATGACCAGCTGATCAGTGGTAGAAGAGGATGACCCATGCTAAGCATTTTAACTCCTGGGATGCTGTCCTCATTCATAATTACAAAAATTGGGATCGGCCCATGCTAGACTTTCGCCTCTGAGCTTCCACCCTTATATACCAATTGGGATTGACCCATGCTAGGCATTTGCCCCTGGGCTACCACCCACAATTATACAGATTTCGTCACTTAAATTCTTTAATCTTTTAGTTTTGTTGGTTTGGTGGTCATAATCATTTTTGAGATTTGGAACTATGGACCAATAGTAGAAGACATGACTTAAATAACTTCAAGGCAGTAACTATGACATAAGGAGCTTAAATGACACAATTGACTTAAGTTGACTAAGATGAGAATTGACCAAACTTGCCTTTGAAAATACCATTTCTATACTAGCACATAGAAGGGTAATTACACAAGTATAGAGTAGTGAACATAAGAGGAAGTAATTCTACCCACTAAGGAGATAGGGAAATATTGTTAGATATTTGGAGATCGTACGCTGCCACTATGTTTCCTTTACTAGGAATAGAACTTAGGAAAATCAGTTCGTTGATATCAATCACAAATATCAGTTTTCATGCCAAGGAATATAAAGTCGAATAGCCTTACAGACCTTATCCTCTGACCAATACAACTATCACGATTAGGCCTCCCCTTTTATGTTTTAATCTATAATATAAGTCAAGATAAACTAGAATTAGCAGCTATCACACCATGAGCCTTGTTAAACAGTAGCTAACTTTGACGAATAATGAGTCCATACAACCCTTAAAATAACGTGTATCACCATACCCTCATTTTCTGCCCAATACATATATTATATATCCTTTTTCAAGATTACCCAACCTGCACCAACAACAATACACATAAAATAGCCTCATATATTCTTTATCACACAACCAATTATTGAACTCACCACCCCCTTGAGTTCTTTATGACAAGACACCCATAATTCCTCACTCAAACTCATACATAAGGAGGAAGAAATAGAGCAGTCAGTCACCTTACCTCAATTTCTGCAACTTCTCCTTATAACTTGAATTCCTCTAGAACTTCAACTACCCTTCACACTTAAACCAAAGAAGAAGAGAAAAATATCTTAATAATTAAGGAAAATAAGCAGCAACTTGTGGGAACTTATGCCTTGTACTTATAATTAAGCATGAATAACATGTTTTCTAGTCTTCTATGGGAGAATTAAGCTAAATCCATTAGTGTTTCCCTTACCTTGGTTTGCAGATATGAGGGTTTCTTCAAGAACCCTAGAAGGAATTTTTAGGCTGCTCTTGAGAGAAAAGAGAGAGATAGCTGAAGTAAATTGTGAATTTTGTATGTGAAAATGAGTGAAAAGATCAGCTCATATTTGATTTATATTGAGCCTTCTTGACCATAAAAAAATAATCCTCTAGAACCTCCCTTTTTTTTTTATCCATTTTAAGTCACTAATTAGTTAAGTAGGTGATGCACCTGCTTATGTACATCAAGCAGCTCAAAAGGTCAAACTAGGTGATGCACCTACTTGCTTTCACTTGGGCTTATATATATTGGGCCTGACAGATTTGGCTGCTAGGCTTTAATTTCATTTTCCTTTTATTTAACTTAGTTTGGGCCACAATTGAGTCCATTAGAATAGGCCCAAATCTAATCCATAAACCTTGGCCTTTTTAACTAGATTCATATAGCTCAAGTAGGTGGTGCACCTACCTGGTCCTGTGGACTGGTCAATAGGTCAAAGTAGGTTATGCACCTACTTGTCACCTACTAGCTTAGTTAAGTCAAGCAAGCAACTCACTTATTTTATTTCTTTCTAAATATTAAACCCTTTTGCTTTAACTTAGCACTTAACTTTTAAATTTAAGTTCAATTACCACCTTACTGTCTCGAGTTTAATACTCCCGTTAGAGTTTATTTGCAGTATACATGATGAAATGTGCAAGGCATCACATCACCTTTCGAGCTAGTTTAAACCAACGCTAATCATATAAGAAACATGGTCCCTTACTTATACTATAAGGCTATGTCAAGTATCACAAGAGTAGAACAATCATGTGCATAATACGGGCTGTTGCAACCTTCCCCCCTTAAAACATTCGTCCTCAAATGTTAGCATGGTTATCCAGCCCAAACAAGTTCAAGCCTAAGTTAGTACTACTATTAATCACATTGAACATATAGACTTATACTTACTTGTCAATGCCTCAACTCAACATTTTCATCTTTCTTATCGATCTAGAAGAGATGAGGATACATCAATTTCATTGCTTCTTCCGCTTCCCATGTAACTTCTTCTACTTGTTGGTTCCTCCATAATACGTTTATAGAAGCTACTTCTTTATTTCTTAACTTCCTAACTTATCGATCCAGAATAGCAATAGGTAGTTCTTCATAAGTGAGATCTCTCGTAACTTGTACATCTTCAGTAAGAGTAATACGAGATGGGTCACCTACACATTTTTGAAGCATTGAGACATAAAACACTGGATGAACGGTTGAAATCTCTTGAGGTAGCTCTAACTAATACGCAACTTGGCCAATTCTTCAGATAATCTTATATGGTTCTATATAGCGTGGACTCAACTTTTCTTTTTTACCAAACCTTTTTACCTCTTTCATTGGTGACACCTTTAAGAACACCCAATCCCCTATATAAAATTCTAGTCCTTTCTTTCTAACATCCGCATATGATTTATGTCGAATTTAACCTGTTTCTAGCCGCTGCTATATGACTTTGAAATTTTCCATAGCTTGATGAACAAGATCTGGCCCAAATAGGGTAGTTTTATACGTTTCAAACTAGCCAATTGGGGATCTACATTTTCTACCATATAAAGCTTCATAAGGTGTCATTTTAATACTTGAATGGTAGCTATTATTGTATGCAAACTGAATCGATGACAAATGATCATCCCAACTACCTTTGAAGTGCAACATATAAGCTCGCAGCATATCCTCAAGTGTTTGAATTGTACGTTCTGCCTGACCATCTGTCTGAGGGTGAAAGGTTGTACTTAAATTCACTTGCTTTCCTAAACTCTTCTGAAATGACTTCCAAAAATTTGTAGTGAATTGAGCTCCTTTATCAGATATTATAGAGATTGACACTCCATGTAGTTGAACTATCTCTTTAATATACAACATTGCATACATTTCAGCTGTATAAGTAGTTTTCACCGATAAGAAGTGCGGTACTTTGGTGAGTCTGTTAACTATTACTCATATGGAGTCAAACTTCCGAAATGAGTGAGGCAAACCAGTGAAAAAATCCATGTTGATCATGTCCCACTTCCAAATTGGAAGTTCAATATGCTACATATAACCTCCGGGATTTTGGTGCTCTACTTTTACTTGTTGACAATTTGGACATTTAGCCATGAATTCTGCAATGTTCTTTTTCATGTCCACCCCCCCCACCCGCCCCAATACATTTCTTTCAAGTCATGATACATTTTAGTTGACCCCGGATGGATAGAATATCTTGAGTGATGTGCTTCCACCATAATCCTGTTTCTTAATTCATCTACGTTAGGTACACACAATATGTTTTGACACCGAAGTGCTCCTTGTTACATAAGCTCAAATGCCTTTGTCATACCTTGCTGTACATTCTCTTTAAGCTGTAATAGAATAGGATCAGTGTACTGCTTCTCTTTCACTTCCATTACTAATGAGGATTCTGCCGCATTTTGCACAATAACCCTTTCTTCTGGAGATTCAAGAAGGTGAACCCCCAAGCTAGCTAGTTGGTATAGATCTTTAATTATCTCTTTTCTTATCGTGAACTACCCATAAGTGCTTGCAATCTTCTTTCAACTTAAAGCATCAACTACCACATTTGTTTTCCCAGGATGATACAAAATATCCATGCCATAATCTTTTAGTAACTCAAGTCATCTTTGCTACCTCAAATTCAGGTCCTTTTGCTTAAAGATATATTGAAAACTCTTGTGATCAGTATATATGTCAACATGAACTCCATTCAAATAGTGGTGCCATATCTTCAAAGCAAACACCACTGCTGTTAGCTCTAGATCATGGGTTGGATAATTTTTCTCATGTGGCCGCAACTACCTTGATCATCAATACACATCCTAGGCCCACTCCGGAAGCATCACAGTACACTGCATACCCTTTCATTCCTTCTGGAAGTACCAATACATGTGTAGAAGTTAATTTATTCTTCAGCTCTTTGAAGCTTTTTTCACATGCTTCACCCCATTGAAACTTGGTTGCTTTGTGTGTTAGTATTGTTAGGGGTGCAGCAGTGGAAGAGAATCCTTCAACGAACCTTCTATAATAACGTGCCAATCCAAGAAAACTACGGATCTCAGTAAGCGTTGTAGGTCTTGGCCAGTTTTTCACGGCTTTTATCGTTTGATCATCAACTTTTATTCCTTCGTCAGATATAATATGACCCAAGAATGCCACAGATTTTAACAAAAACTCACATTTAGAGAACTTCACATACAGCTTACGATCACGAAGAATTTGTAAAACCTACCGCAAGTGATTAACATGGTCCTCTTCTGATCTTGAATACACCAAAATGTCATCTATGAATACTGTCACGAACACATCTAGAAATGGCTTGAACACCCTATTCATCAAATCCTTAGAAGTTGCTGGTGCATTTGTTAGCCTGAATGACATGACTAAAAACTCAAAATGACCATACCGTGTCTAGAAAGCTGTCTTGGGAATATATTTGTCTTTGACCCTTACTTCAACCTCAAGTCAATTTTTGAAAAACACTTAACACCTTGTAACTAATAAAACAAATCATCAATTTTAGGAAAGGGATATTTGTTCTTACTTGTTACTTTAGTCAACTGTCGGTAATCTACGCACACTCTCAACGAGTCATCTTTCTTACGTACAAACAAAATTGGTGCTCCCCATGGGGACATACTAAGCCTTATGAATCCCTTTTATAACGAGTCTTTTAATTGCTCCTTCAACTCCTGTAATTTCACCGGGGTCATTCTAGATGGAGGGATGGATATAGGTTGAGTATCTGGATTCACATCAATATCAAACTCTACTTCTTGTTCTATAGGCAAACCCAAATGATCTTCAGAAAATACATCAGGAAATTCATTTACCACTGGAATGGATTGAAGGATTGGTGACTCCACATGTATGTTTTTCACCCTTACTAGATGACATATGTGTCCTTTGGACATCATCTTCTTCGTCTTAAGGTACAAAATAAACTTACCTCTTGGTGCCCCAATATTACCTTTCCATTCAAGGACTACCTCTTTTGGAAAATGGAAACACACCATCTTAGTTTGGCAATCTACCACGGCATAACATGAAGATAACCATTCCATATCCGTTATAACATCAAAATTTACCATTTCTAGCTCAACAAGGTTAGCCAATGTATCACAATCACAAACAGTTACAAAGCAATTACAATAAACTCTTCTAGCTATAATAGACTCATCAATCGGTGTAGACACTTCAAATAACTTCACTAATAATTCTGGAGTTTTTTTGAACTTTATAGCAATCAATGGAGTAACATATGACAATGTAGACCCCAAATTAGTTAGTGCATATACATTATGTGAAAAGATGGACAATGTTCCTGTAACCACATTCGGCAAAGCTTCCAAATTTTTTCGATCTCCTAGACCATATGTGCGGTTCTGAACTCCACTAGAACTAGCTGCTCTCCTAGATTCTCTACCACGACCTATAGGCATCTGTAGCTACCTACCTAAAGAAGGTGCTGATGATGATGATGCAACAACTGATATAGTAGGTTGTGCCACACCACCCACATCCCTATGAGGGTAATTTCTCATCATATGACCCGGTGTACCACACTAAAACAAACATTTATCCTAAACTGACATGCACCTAAATGATTTCTTCCATATTATTTACGAGACTGTCGAGGAGGTCTTGGTTGGCTCATACTTTCGTGCTCTTCGTACCCCGCTGTTCGTGAACCTTGGCTTTTACCTCTTTGCCCAAATTGATTGACCCTAAACTCTTGAAACCGAGGTGGGGCACTAGCTGTAGAGTAAGAAGATGATGGCCTAGGTGATCTATTAAAGAACCGAGGCCTAAACTCACCTTGGGATGGTGTAAACTACCCTATGGATTTGACCCTTTTAGAATGCCCTATTTCTGACTCTTGTGTCTTTCTTCTTTGCCTTTGATCCTCTAACTTTTGCGCAAAAGCTACATCCTTGCTATATCCATATCTTTATTCAACGAAGCAATGGTACAATATCTAACCAAATATGAATCTAATCAATCGACATATTGATGAACTTTATCCTCTATAGTAGCTACTACATTAGGAGCATACTTGGCTAAGAAATTAAATTTGAGACTGTACTCTCTTACGCTCATACTTCCTTGGTGGACATTCAAGGATTGATCGGCACGGGCCTCTCGGATCTCAAATGGTAGGTAATGGTCAAGGAATGCCTTTGTGAATTCTTTCCATGTAGCTGAAGGTGCATCTGTTCCCCTAGATTGCTTTTAAGCTTCATACCACAATATATCTACACCCTTTAATCTATATATTGCTAGCTCGAGTGCTTCTTTACCACTCACATGCATAACATCCAAAGTGGATTTGATCTGATCGATAAAGTCTTGTGGATCTTCATTAGGATCTAACCCGGTGAATGACTGAGGGTCCCAATTAAGGAAATCATGTATCCACGTGCCCGCTGCTCTATCTACACCACTAGTACCTGTAACTAGATATTCTTGCCTTTGGACTTGGCCAGCAGCTATACGAGTCAATAATTGGACTGCATTTTAAATATTGCTCGGTAGCATTAATAAAGGGTTCTTGACGTGCAACTTCCCTCCTTAGATCTTTTGGAGATGGAGGGATCGGGGAAGTCTGTGATAGAGACTGATCTTGAGCCTCACTTTGAACAACTTGATTAGGTGGTGGTTGGCTGGTCCCTTCTTGGGCATCCATATCTACTTGTTTTCTTATACTTTTACTCCTTCTCGTAACCAGCCTCTTTTCTATAATAAAGCAATTCAGAAGTTAGATACGATTCACCTACAACATTTGTTCTATCACACGATCAAAGAAATGAAAGAAAAGAGACAACTCCTACATGTCCCGTAGTCTCCTGTTTATAAATGTGGTGCAAAACAGTCCATAAGCAAGACTCTACACGGACCCGGCTTTATAGACTCCCTAGGAAGACCTGCTCTGATACCACTTTTGTCATGCCTCAAACCTATTAAGACGGATAGGCACCCGATGCCCTAAAGGCCTGAGAGAACTAACATGTAACCTGTGCTTACTATGCTTATAACTATGACAATCTTGTGACAAGTTCACATAGGATGCAGCGATACGAACCAACATTAGTAATTGCAAAACTTATATAAAAGGCTTGGCCGTTGAGGTCACCACTTGTTAAGACGCAACTGAACCATATACATAAGTCTACAAAGCATCTAAAAGATAGAAAACCTTAGAGTACATCGGGACAGACCCTGCTTTATCCTTAACTACGATACAATACCAAAATGAATCTACCAAGGACTCAGTAAAACTCCTAATCAACTTGGAGCTCACCTAAAATTGCTGAGTGTCGTGTGTTATTGATGAGGTCTACTAGCTGGAGTACTTGTGCCTGCAACATGAAATACAGTGTCCCCCACAAGAGACGTCAGTACGAAAAAATATACTGAATATATAAGGCAATAACATATATAAGCAAGAGTTCGAATGAAACCAACTATCAATATATGTGTGCATAAATCAGAACAGAAGACCACCTTTGTTAACTCTTTTGGGATCATGTATGTTACATTGAGTCTTTACCTTTCTGTGTGTGGTGATCTTTGTAAGGCATGTGATACTAATGACCAGCTGATCAGTGGTAGAAGATGATGTCCCATGCTAGGCCTTTTAACCCCCGGGATGCTGTCCTCATTCATAATTACACAAATTGGGATCAACCCATTCTAGACTTTCACCCTGAGCTGCCACCCTTCTTTACCAATTGGGATCGACCCATGCTAGGCTTTCGCCCCTAAGCTACCACCCTTCTATACCAATTAAGATCGACCCATGCTAGGCATTTGCCCTTGGGCTGCCACCCATAATTATACAGATTTCTTCACGTAGATTCTTCAATCTTTGAGATTGTTGTTGGTGGTTATAATCATTTTTGAGATTTAGAAATACAGACCAATAGTAGAAGACATGAAAATAATAACTTCAAGGCAGTAACTATGACATAAGGAGCTTAAATGAC
The DNA here is from genome assembly GCA_037074985.1 of Solanum bulbocastanum. Classification (NCBI taxonomy): domain Eukaryota; kingdom Viridiplantae; phylum Streptophyta; class Magnoliopsida; order Solanales; family Solanaceae; genus Solanum; species Solanum bulbocastanum. The sequence goes on along the minus strand of CM073601.1, from coordinate 28,959,630 downwards.
ACAATTGACTTCAGTTGACTAAGATGAGAATGCACAAAACTTGCCTTTGCAAATACTATTTCTATATTAGCACATTGGAGGATAATTATACAAGTATAGAGCAGTGAACATATAATGAAGTAATTCTACACACTAAGGAGAGGGGGAAATATTTATAGCTATTCGGAGATCGTACGCTACCTCTATGTTTCCTTTACTAGGAATAGAACTTATGAAAATCAGTCAATTGATATTAATCGTAAATATGAGATGTCATGCCAAGGAATATCGAGTCGAATAACCTTACATACCTTGTCTTCTAACTAATACAATTATCACGGTTCAGCCTCCACTTTTAAGTTTTTATCTATAATATAAGTCATTATAAACTAAAATTAGCAGCTACCACACCGTGAGCCTTGTATAATAGTAGCTATCTTTGATGGATAATGAGCCCACGCAGCCCTTAAAATAACGTGTATCACCACACCCTCCTTCTCTGCCTAATACATTTATTATATATCCTTTTTCAAGATTACCCAACCTGCACCAACAACAATAAAAATAAACCAACCTCAAATATTCTTTATCATACAACCAATTATTGAACTCACCACCCCCTTGAGTTCTTTATGACAAGACACCCATAATTACTCACTCAAACTCATACATCAGAAGGAAGAAAATGGAGCATTCATCTTACCTCGATTTCTGCAACCTCTCCTTATAACTTGAATTTCTCTAGAACTTCAACTTCCCTTCACACTTAAACTAAAGAAGAAGAGAAAAGTATCTTAATAATTAAGGAAAGTGAGTAGTAGCTTGTGGGAACTTTTGCCTTGTACTTATAATTAAGCATGAATAACATGTTTTTTAGTCTTCCATGGGAGAATTAAGCTAAATCCATAAGTGTTTCCCTTACATTGGTTTGCAGATATGAGGGTTTCTATAAGATCCCTAGAAGGAATTTTTAGGCTGCTCTTGAGAGAAAAGAGAGTGATAACTGAAGTAAATTGTGAATTTTGTATGTTAAAATGAGTAAAAAGATAAGCTTATATTGGATTTATATGGAGCCTTCCTGACCATAAAAAATAATCCTCTAGAACCTCTCTTTTTTGGTCAATTTTTAGCCACTAATTTGTCAGGTCGGTGATGCACCTGTTTATGTACATCAAGCAGCTAAAAAGGTCAAACTAGGAGATGCGCCTACTTGCTTTCACTTGGGCTGAAATATATTGGGCCTTGGCAGATTAGGCTGCTAGGCTTTCATTTTCCTTTTATTTAACTCAGTTTGGGCCTCAAGTGAGTCCATTAGCATAGGTCCAAATCTGAACCATAAACCTTGGCCTTTTTAACTAGATCCATATAGCTCAAGTAGGTGATGCACCTACATGATCCTTTGGACTGGTCAATAAGTCAAAGTAGGTGATGCACTTGCTTATCACCTACTAGCTTAGTTAAGTCAAGCAGTTCACTTATTTTATTCCATTTTCTAAATATTAATTTCTTTTGCTTTAACTTAGCACTTAACTTTCAAATTTAAGCTCAATTACCACCTTACTAGCTCGAATTTTGGAGTTAACTTGCAGTACACTTATTTAAACGTGCAAGGCATCACATCACCTTCCGAGCTAGTTTAAACCAACGTTAATCATATAAGAAACATGTTCCCTCACCTATACTATAAGGCTATGTCATGTATCACAAGAATATAACAAGCTTATGCATAATATTAGCTGTTATGCTTTCAAATCATGTCTTCGCTCTATTCTGAATACTAACTATCTAAGCCTTCATTAATTAGTGCGAGATTCTATATATATCCTAATCACAACTCTTTAATCTTCTTTTTAAATGAATGTAACACCCAAAAAATTTCTAAGTTAAGGCCTGAACTATTCTTTTATTGTCTATAAAATTGAATCGAGTGATCACTATTTGCCTCGAGAGATTAGGGATGGTCGGGTAGAATAGTTTCTGAACCTCTGACAGGGCATGAGTGTTCGAGAGTACGGGCTGAGATTTGATTCATTGGCAAGATACGCACTAGCATTTGTTGATACGATGCATGATATGGTGCGTAGATTTATGGGAGGGTTTGACTCAGACTATATTGACGCTTGTTCTACCGCTGCACTAAATGATAATATGGATATCTCACATATTCTGGCTTTTGCACAAGGCATAGAGGATCACCGACATCTTCAATAAATGAGCGAGAAGGTCGAGAGAGAGATACAGAAGAGGGCTGGGCCCGCTGGTTAATTGGGAGATTTTCAAGGTGGTCCCAAACCTCGATATTCTATTAGGCCACCTAGACCTCGACCAGAGCAGTTCCAGGGTAGTAGATTTGGTTATTAAGGATAGTCAGGCCCAGGTGAGGGTTTACTTGTATCAAGCTCTCAACAGTAGAGGGGTTCAGGCTAGGCTAGGACAGCACGGTCGCTTTGCACTACTAGCAGTAGGATGCTTTTCGGGAGGTGCAGGCAGGGTTCCACAGGTTGTTATTCTTGTGGATAGCAAGGGCATGAGTGGAGGAACTGCCTGACCATAGGTCAGGGTGGTATATGTCAGTCGATCGGGTCAGTAGTAGGTTCCTTCTTACCAGTACAGCCTACAGGGCATGAACCTCAGACTTCAGCAGGTAGAGGTAGAGGCGGAGGCAGAGCGGGAACATCTAGTTCTAGTAGTGGCCAGAACAGTACATATTCACTAGCCGAACAACATGTCTTAGAGTCATCACCAGATGTTGTGACAAGTGCATTAATTGTTTGCTCTTATTGTGTTTATGATTTTATAGATCCTAGATCTATTTTATCTTATGATACCCCATTTATTACGGGGAAGTTATGTATAGTAGCAGAGTCATTTGATCGACCCTTTCTTGTATCTACATTAGTTGGTAAGTCTATTATTGCTAGGAGAGTCTATCAAGGTTGCATGGTAGAAATTATCGACCGTCAAACCTCTTTAGACTTGGTAGAGTTAGAGATGGTCAATTTTGACGTCATTATGGGTATGGACTGGTTAACGTCTTGTTATGCTAATGTTGAGTGTCGGACAAAGATTGTTAGATTCAACTTTCCAGGAGAGGCAATTTTGGAATGGAAAAGGGATACAACAATGCCGAAAGGTAGGTTTATTTCCTATCTTAAGGCGAAGAGGATGATTACTAAGGATTGTATTTATCAACTTGTTCACTATCATGATATAGATGCAGAACCACTGCTCTTCAGTCTATTCCAATAGTTAATGAATTTTTAGATGTATTTCCAGACGAGCTTCCTGGTATCCCTCCAGAACGGGAAATTGATTTTTCTATCAATATTCTACCAAGTACACAACCCATATCTATCCCTTCTTATTGAATGACTCCTGATGAGCTAAAGGAGTTGAAGGATCAGCTGAAAGATTTGCTTGATAAAGGCTTTATGGTGCACCATTATTATTTGTGAGAAAAAAAGATGGCTCGTTGAGGTGTGTATTGATTATCGACAGTTGAATAAGGCTACTATAAAATAATATCCCTTTCTGTGGATTGATGACTTGTTTGATCAACTAAAAGGTGTTAAGTACTTCTCAAATATTGATTTTTGATCAATGTACCCTCAAGTGTGAGTTTGGGAGAAAGATATTCCGAAGACAACTCTTATAACTAGATATGGGCATTTTGAGTTCTTGGTTATGTCTTTTGGATTGATCAATGCCCCAACAGTGTTTATAGACTCGATAAATAGTATATTCAGGCTGTATCTAGGTACGTTTGTTATTGTATTTATTGATGATATTTTGGTCTATTGGCATTCAAAAGTTGAGCATGCAGATCATTTGAGAGCAGTGCTTCAAGTTCTTCAATAGCATGAACTTTATGCAAAGTTCTCTAAGTGTGAGTTCTGGTTGAGCTCTATGGCTTTCCTAGGCCATATTGTATCGGATGCATGTATTACAGTTGATACACAAAAGATTGAGGCAGTAAAGACTTGGCCCAGACCCATGACTCCTACTGAGGTTCGTAGTTTCTTAAGATTAGCTGGGTACTATAGAAGGGTTGTAGAGGGGTTTTCTTCACTTTCAGCACCATTAACGAAGCTGACTAAAAAACCATCTAAGTTCTAGTGGACTGAGGCTTGTGAGCATAGTTTCCAGGAGCTGAAGGACAGGTTGACATTAGCAGCAGTTCTTGCCTTGCCAGAGGGTTCATAGGGCAGTACGGTGTACTGAGGTGCTTCTGGTGTTGGCTTGGGATGTGTTCTAATGCAACATGGTAAGGTTATCACATATGCTTCAAGGCAGTTGAGGAAGCATGGGAAGAACTATCCAACCCATGATTTAGAGTTGGCTACAGTTGTGCATGTGTGAAAGATTTGGAGACACTATTTGTTTTGCGTTCATGTCGACATCTTCATAAATTATAAGAGCCTTCAATATATCTTTAGATAAAAGGAGTTAAATCTGCGACAACGTCGGTGACTTGAGTTATTGAAAGACTATGACATGGATATTTTATATCATCCACGAAAGGCGAATGTGGTAGCTGATACCCTCAATTGAAGATCTATGGGTAGTTTATCCTATTTAGGTGTTGAGGAACGTGAGCTAGCGCGAGAGCTACATTAGTTAGCTACCTTGGGAGTAAGATTTTTTGAGGTAGATGATAGTGTGGTCACAATTCTAGACACAACTGTATCATCTCTAGTTATAAAGGTAAAAGCACGGCAACAGGAGGATCCTAGTTTAGACCAGCTCATAGCCAAGGCTCAGGATCAACAGTCTTTAGCATTTGATATAGCAGGAGATGGAGTCCTCAGATATAATGGTCGATAATATGTTTTGGATCTTGCAAGGCTTTGACATTGATTATGGAAGAGGCACATCATTCTCGCTATTCTATTCACTCTGGTTCGACGAAGATGTACCATGATATTAAAGAGATCTATTGGTGGAACAAGATGAAGAAGGACGTTGCTGAGTTTGTGGCATAGTGTCCTAACTGCCAACAGGTGAAGGTTGAGCACCAAAAGCCCACTAGGCTAGTCCAAGAGATAGCTATTCCTTTGTGGATGTGGGAAGAAATTAATATGGACTTTATTATAGGGTTACCTCTATCGCATAGTAAGTTTGACTTTATTTGGGTAATTATTGACAGACTAACAAAATTAGCCCACTTCTTACCAGTTAAGACTACTTTCACAGTTGAAGATTATGTAGGGCTTTACATCTAATAGATTGTTAGGTTGCACGGTGTCCCAATATCTATTATCTCAGATAGAGGAGCACAATTTACTGCTAACTTCTAGAAGTCTTTCGAGAAAGGATTAAGGATGCAAGTTAATCTGAGTACCATCTTTCACCTTCAGATAGATGGCCAAGTTGAACGCACCATTTTAACACTTGAGGACATGCTACGATATGCATGCTGGACTTTAATGGAAGTTGGGATGACCACTTACCTTTTATTGAGTTCGTATATAATATCATTCCAACATCGGGATGACACCTTATGAGGCTTTATATGGTCGAAAATGTAGATTCCCCATTGGATGGTTTGAGGTAGGTGAGTTAGGGTTGATTTGACTGATTTAGTACAACAGACAGTGGAGCAGGTTAAGATCATTCAGGAGAGGTTGTTAACAGGTCAAAGCCGACATAAGTCATACTCAGATACGCGATGAAGGGACTTAGAGTTTTGTGCCGATGACTGGGTATTCTTAAAAGTCACTCCTATGAATGTTGTTATGATATTTGGCAAGAAAAGAAAGCTTAGTCCAAGATTCATTGGGCCATACTGGATCCTTCGGAGGGTAGGACGAGTGGCTTATAAGTTATAACTACCTTCGGGGCTAGAATCTGTTCATCCAGTTTTCCATGTATCGATGCTACGGAAGTGCATTGGAGACCCTTCTCGGGTTGTCCCAGTTGAGGATGTTCAGATCACAATGGAGTTGTCCTACGTTGAAACTCCAGTTTCCATATTAGATCGGCAGGTCCGTAAATTGCGAACCAAAGATGTGGCTTCGGTTGAAGTACTGTGGAGAAAGAAGAATAGAGAAGAGGTGACCTGGAAATTTAAGGATGGCATGAGGTCTAAATATCCTCACTTGTTTCATACCCTAAGGTTATGGCATATCAATTTATATTAGTGCACTGAGGTAGGATACCTATCTGATTTTTTATATTATTGCTTATTATTATGGTTGTTGTCATTTTATTTTGCTCGCACTGTAATTGCGGAGCTATAGTGCTTAGCTATTTATGTCGTCCCGTGAGACGCCTAGGTTAGAATTTCTGTGTTTCAGTTTCCTGGATAGTCACATTTACAAAGGATACTCTGCATAAATTTTGGCAACTCCTAAGAACTTAACTGCGTGACTCAGATTTTTCATTCGAGCCCGAATGTTTCTAAGGGGGGAAGAATGTAACACCCCGACTTTACGAAATGTCTAAATTAACTCGTACCTTCGTGGAAAGACAAGGAGGGTAATTAATAAATTAAGAATGATGTGGTATGTCATATTTTAAGTGTTGAAGGCTTGTAGGTGAATTTTTGATGTTAGGTAAGTCGCAAAATAAAAGTTGGCAAAAGTTATCGTAAGTTCCTTTTTAAGGATTTCTCTGAAACTGGGGTCAAATGTCTCGGAGGTTTTCTCATAATCTAAAAGAATTATAGGGCCCATGACCTATCAAATCGAAGCTTTACAAGTATAGTTTCCAGCACATCAAACCGTTTGTTTATACGACTTCAGAATAAAGAGATATTCCCATTTTTGTGAGACTACACAAGCAGGCACATGAGGTGGGTCCCCTAGGTCAGTGGAAACTTATAAGATAGCGTCTTCTTCATTTTTCTTCATTTCAACTTGTAAGAAACCCACGAAAATTAGAGAAATACTCCTCAAAATCATCCTTGTGTGTTTGTGATCTCTTCTTGGCTCTTTATCAAAAATTACCCTACATTGCAGAGTTCATCATTTTGGTATAATTTTCACGGTGTAACATCGTGGAGGTTGTGGCACCATGATTTTTTCAGTGTTTTAATTGATTCAAGTGTTCTGGATGTGTCAATAAATGTAGGATGGTATCTTTTAGCAATTTACGAATACCTTAGGTCTTGGATAGTAATTTACGATAGGAATCCGTATCGATTATCAAATTGTCGTAGTAATTTTTATCCTTAATTACTAATTGATTTTACCTTTTTCTTTAGTGTTGTAGTGGTGCGTTCAGAGGTATTTTCAACATAAATTATAAAGGAAAAGGTATGTTAAGGCTATTCCCTTCGTTCGACATGTTTCCTTAGAGCTTGGGAGTGATATAGTAGGGTAGTTAATGTTGGTGATCTTGTTGATGTATTTGTGAGTGGTTGGCTGATTGAGTGGTCATAAACCCTCATTATAGGGACTCATAATCTATTAAGAATGATCCTAGCTTCGGAACGACTTGGAAACTATATATATATATATATATATATATATATATATATATATATATATATATATATATATATATATATATATATATATATATATAATTGCTCGCCTTTAGCTTATTCAATTGTTTGTTGTCACCCTTGTGGTTATTGTGCTTAGCTATTGAGCTATGAACTGCCATCGGGGCTATGATGTTGTCTAATAGGACTATGTTATTGCCTAAGAGGGCTATGTGTTGCCCACGGGGCTATATTGATGCCAAAGAGTGTTATGTGTTGCCTACGGGGCTATTTTGACGCCAAAGAGGGCTATGTGTTTCCTACTGGGTTATGTTGATGCAAAAGATGGCTATGTGCAGCCCACAGAGCTATGATGTTGCCTAAGAGGGCTATGCGCTGCCTATGGAGCTATATCATTGCCAAAAAAGGCTATGTAACTTCTTACAACGACGAAGGGCTACCGATAGGGTTATCTAGATTGATTTGGCACCTTCTGCGCTTATGGGGGCCTAGGTAGGTGGTATATTATTTGTACCTACCGAGCTTACGGGGGCTTGGTTAGGTTGCTGTTTGATCATTTTTGTATTTTTTTAGATTCAATAGTGGGTTAGCATGCTTATCTAAATTTTGATTTCCTTACCTGATTGCTTTTGGTATATTATAATACTTGCTCATTTAGTCTATAGCCTTTCATACTCTGGACATTTTTTTGTACTGACGCCTCATTGACTAAGGGTGCTGCATTTATGCATGCAGGTCCTGACAGACAACCCAATAGACCTCCTCAGCAGCAGGATTGAATTCTATCTGGTTGGTTAGCCCTTTTCCTCCGGAGCTGCCAGAGTTAGGATGTTTGTTAGATTTTGTTGTAAATATTTCTATGGGTAGGCTGGGGCCCTCTCCCGCCAATCTTTACTACTCTGAGAGGCTTGCAGACTAGTGTGTGGGGGTGTATAGATACTTATGGCCATGCTGGCCTAATTTGTTGGTTTGCTGAAGCTTGTGGGCTATTTGATGTATTGTCTTGATATATACTTGCTTTCAGTTTTGGTATAGAGATCATAGTGGCCTCTACGGCCCAATCAAGACTTCTGTGCTTATTGGCTATTTCTTTATATGAACTCTTAGGAGTAGCTATTTCTTTTATTGATCTATTGACAGGGGCCTTGCCGGCCGATGACTTAGTTTTAAGCCGAGATATTCGTGTTTGTTTTCTTGATTGCGTGTGGCTTCCAGGCGCTAGTACCAAATGGTTCAGCAGGGTCGGCTCAGCCCTGAGTTCTGGCATTTAGGAGTCAGTTGCGCCCCTTGAGTTTGGGGCGTGACATCGGTATAGCACTGGGGGTTAAATTTTAGGACCCAAATCCTACGGATCCAACCAGCAGGCCGTAGGTTGAGCTACGGGCTGTTTTTTGGGCCCGTAAATCGACTTTTGAGCCTTAAAAACTCAATATATGATCCTTGGATGGGATCTATGGTCCGTGGGTCAAACCACGACCATAGGTGGTGTGATGGACAGTTTTTGACAGCTTTCAAAGACGGGTAAGTTCAATCTTTTCCCACCCTCTCTAAGCCTAACCCACGATTCGTTTTCACCTAATTAAGGTCTAAATAGTGTTAAAGCATTATTTTACGTTCTTTAACACTTCAAAGACTTAGAGCAAGGATTCATGAGGAGAAAATCTAGGGTTTTCTATCATTTTTCGAATTTCATCAATTTTGCCAAGAACTCTGTTCTTCCCAGGTATGTAAGGCTATCATAGTGATGTACTGAGTTCATTCTCATGCCCTACATCTACTTTCTATCAGTAAAGAATAATATAGGGTTACATCCTTAGTTTTGATAATTTTTATATGAGTTTGTTATTGAATTTCGAGTTGTTATTCCTAATTTTAGAGTTGCTATATATCATGTGTTGAGATTCTTGACTTGATTATTCATGCCTATTTTTCACCATGAACCCTATTATTTGAAGTATTCACTGAGTAATTGATGAGAATCCTTTTAATCGAATAATTATCTTAAATTGATTTTTTCATAAAGTAACTAAGAGTGTTTGAGGAAAATTTAAAGAGGCATTTTGAGTAAAGCTTAAAGGAATTATTGATTCCCAAATTTACCATTTTTTTTATAGTGAGAAAAGACAAAACTTTGATTTCTAAATAAGTAATGAGTTCAGAGTTAATTCAGAGCAGTTGCCTCTTTTAAGAGAATAGTTGAGCAATTATCTCAAACCAGAGAGAGAGTAATGTTTATATACATTGATCAAAGTTAAATATTATTGGGAGTAGTATTGAGCACAAATATGAGAGAGAGAGTTCAGACAGCTCACAACCCCCATATACCATGTCTTGCCAACATTGGTACATGATCATACTTTTTAGATGAGTCCTAGAGCCTTCGGGCATAGCTTAGTGGATCCATTTTTTTGAGGTGTTCTATATTCCGGCACGATATAGGACAGTTTTGGCAATGTAGACAAGACGATGTATGATAACTTAGCTCATATTGATGGTTGTTGGTTAGTGAATCTCCTAATAGAGTTAAAGTGTATTTTTATATATCACTTATTATGTTAAATTCAAAGAATGATAAAGTATTTTTGTAAAGTTTTTAATGATTTCACTTCCTTATTTCTTTACATTTAGTTGAGTATATATCTACATCTCTTGTAGTCCTTTCATTCAATTTTTTGCTAGTCATCTATATTACTTACTCGTACATTCAATGTATTGATGTCGTTCGGCATGTATCTTTTATGATACAGATACAAGTGTTCAAGATCATCATCAAGCGTTTCATTGAGATCACTTTACGCTAAAGACAACTTTGGTGAGCCTCCTTGATTTTTGGAGGAATTCACAATTTACTTTCATGTTATTGTTGAGTTGTCATGGGTCTTGTCCGACTTCTATCCTAGTATTATAGGATTCATAGATAGTTACTGTTGATAGGTCTCTCCATGTTTCCCTTTTGTTTGAGATATTTTAAGATTGTTTTGCAAAGTATTATTATTGTTGGACTTAAGTATTTTCAGACAGTTGGGTTAAGTATTTACTTGAGTTTGAATGTTATACATTCTATTTTTAAAGCTTCTTTAATCTTGAGTAAGGCTTTCGCTAAATAGTCAGTCAGGCCAAGGGTTCACTTAGGGATAAATAAGGGTTCTCGAGTGCCGGCCATGTCCAGGGTGTAGGCTTAGGGCTTGACATAAAGTTCAAGCAACCTTTTTGAGTCATTTTGAGAAGTCTTTTACAATCTTCTAGAGACTTGAATTAAGAATTGAGTAAATGAGTATGAGAATTAGGAGAGTTGTCTTTCATGTTTCAAAATGAGTATAAGGGAACTAAGTATTCCCAAGTGCAAACACTTTTACATTTAAAACGAGAGGAAGCCTTGATTTCTAAAAGAGTTTACGAGGATTTTTGAGTATTATCTCTTTTAAGAGAATCTTTTGAGTAAATATCTCAAGTTGAGGATGAGTTATGTTTTTATACATTTGAGCATGAGTTATATATATTATTGGGAGTAGTATTTAGTACCAATATGGGGATGAGTTCAGACAACTGACATTCCTCATAAACCATGTAGCCAACATGGGTAAATGGTTATACTTTTAGATGATTCCTTATTGCTTTTAAGCATATCTTATTTGATCCACTTAACTGAGGTGTTCTATACCCTGTAAAGGTATAGGACAGTTCAGGTAGCGTGGGCGAGACAATGTATCATCACATAGCTCGTAGTGTTGGTCGTCGGTAGAGCCATCAAAATAGACTTAGCCCATGGGGTTGGCCCAACCCTACCCGTTATTGAGGTAGGGTTGGGATAAATTCTTTAAGCCCATTTAAAACCAGGGCTTATAAGCCCGGCCGATATAAGCCCTTGGCCCTTGAGGCTTGACTGAGGTTGGGACGGGGTCGGCCTATGGGCCAAATTTTTTATTTAAGAGTAATTTACAATAATCTAACTAGTATATAATCTATTTATTTGAATACATGCTATGTTGTAATATTATGAATCTTCGTATTTAGATATATGTATCTCAGAATATATTGACTCAAAATTAGGTTAATTTGTTCTAGATACACTCTATCCAAGTAGATTCACATGTATCTAGAATACATATACAAATCTCGCACCCTCGTCTCCCTTCCATCTTGCTTCTAGGGTTGGGTTGAGCATTTTCAGGCCCTACCAAATAAGGATCCGGCCCGCCCTAGCCCTTCAAATTCCTTGGCCCGCGAGGCTTGAGCCGGGTGGGGCTGTGCCGACCCTTTTTGACAACTCTAGTCGTTGGTAAGAGAATCTCCCAAATAAGAGTAAAGAGTTCATTATCCTATTTTTATGAATTTTGAGTTATCGTCTACTATATTAAATGCTTTATATATTGCATCTTATTATCATTGCTTTCCTATTGAGTTGAGTTGTGCTGAGGTGAATATGTCTTCCCTTTCTATCAGTTCAGATATATGTTTATGCTTCATTATTCCTCTTACATGCTCATACATTTAATGTACTGACGTCATTCGACATGCATCTTTTCATGATGCAGATACAAGTGTTCAGGGTTATCAACAGGTGCTCCGTTGATACCACTTGCATTTCTAGTTAGCTTTGGTGAGCCTCCTTGCTTCCAGAGGGTTCCACATTGAAATTTTAGTATTGTTAGGATGTCGTGGGTCTTGTACCGACTTCTATCATAGTATTTAGAAGATTCATAGATAGTAGTAGTTGTGGAGTCTTTTTTCCCATTTCCCTTGTTGATGTTTTAAAGACTTCGAGTTGAACACTTACGTTCACTTGAGTATTTTAGGCCTTTTTTAGTTAAAATATTTTTATTAATGAGACATTATTAGTTGACTTTTGCATTTAAGTTTCCTATGTTTTTGAGTAAGTCTTCCACTAAGTATTGAGCAAGACCAAGGGTTCGCTTGGGACCATAAATGATTCTTGAGTTTCGGCCACGTCTAGGGTGTAGGCTCTGGGTGTGACAAACTTGGTCTTAGAGCACATAATTCAAGAGTCCTAGGGTGTCTATGAAGCCATGTCTGTAGAGTCCTCATTATTAGTGTGAATATATAATTAGGAGGCTACAACATATAGGAAACATTTCTCATCTTTCTCACTCTCTTCTGTGTGATAGAGTTCAACTCTATAAAAGTTTCCTTTAATTCGTGCTTGCGCATATATTTTCAAATAATGCCTCCACGAAGAGTTCTTCGAGGAAGTTTTGCTAGGAAAAATGGTGATCTCCGGAATCAAAGGGTTCCTAATGCACCAAAAGTGTAACCCCTTTAGGGAAAGGTCACCAACGCTGAGCTCTGGGATACTATCTAAATGTTGAGTCAATTTGTATCCAATCAAGCTAGTGAACAAAGAGGGGTTCGTCAGGATGTGTCTATACATCATGGATCTGTGAGTTCTTGAGAATGAATCCTCCATATTTCATAAGGTCAAATGTCAGTGATAATTCGAAAAACTTTGTGGAGAAATTGTAGAAAGTGTTTGAGGTTATGTGTGTTGCTGATGCTTAGTGTGTGGAGTTAGCTTTATACCAACTCAAGGGTGTTTCTAGGATTTGGTACTACCAATGGAATAATAGTAGGGATGAAGGGGCACTTATTGTGAGTTGGGATTGAAAGTGTCTTCATGGGGTGTTTCTTTTCCCACGAACTGAGAGAGGAAAAGATAAGAGAATTTCTCATTCTTAAACAGGAGTCCATGAGTGCAGCCTCAAGTTCACTGAACTTTCCTGTTATGCTCCGAAGATGGTTGCTGATATGAGGAGCATGATGAGTCTATTTATGTCTGGACTATCTCATTGGCTAAGTAAAGAGGATAAGATTGTTATGTTTATAGGGGAAATGAACATAGAAAGGGTTATGATCCATGTACATCAGCTTGAGGAAGACAAGACAAAAGATAGGGACCAATTCCGTAGTAAGAGGGCTAAGACAACAGGTAATGAGTTTGGAAAGAAAAAGGCCATAAATGCCAACTAGTCATCTTTTCAGCAAAGTCCAACTAGGTCGCCCCATCATCAGCTAATGCATCTACACCAAAGAATAGGGGTGATTTCAGAAATCAGAATTTGTAGAACTTTAGGGCTCGATTTACTCAGTCTCAGGGTAGTGTGGTGCAAGGGGCCTACTGGACCCCTACACGTGCTAAGTGTGGTAGGAACCTCTGTTGAGTGTGTTGTGGCGACTCCAATGGCTACTTCAAGTGTGGTTAGGCATGTCACTTCATGAGAGTGTGCCCTAATAACAAGCAGGGTAATGGTAATGGACAATATAGCTAGATCTTCTTCAGCGGCTTCGGCATATAGAGCTACTTCAGGAACATATAGAGAAGTAAACTGTCTGTATGCTATTACCAATCACCAAAAGTAGTAAAATTCACCAGATGTTGTCGCAAGTATGATCAAAGTCTTTACTTTTGATGTATATGCATTACTTGATCCAAGTGCGAGTCTATCTTTTTTGAATCCATATATAACTATGCGATTCGATATTCTTCTTGAATGACTTCTTGATCCCTTCAGTGTTTTCACACCTGTTGGTGAGTCTATTCTAGCTGAGAGAGTTTATTGTGATTATGTCATCACTGTCAATCACAAGGACACCGTGGATGACTTAGTCAAGCTAGGCATGGTGGACTTTGATATTATTCCAAGTATGGATTGGCTTCATACTTGTTATGCCTCAGTTGATTGTAGAACTCGAATAGTAAAGTTTCAGTTTCCTAATGAGCCTGTTAAAGAGTGGTTCATCTCTTACCTTAAGGCCAAAAAGTTAGTTTCTAAGGGTGCATCTATCACTTAGTCCAAGTTAATAACTCTATTGTTGAGACACCACCTGTTCAGTCAGTTCTAGTTATGAGTGAGTTTCCAGAGGTCTTTCCAGATGATCATCTTGGAGTCCCTCATGAGATAGAAATTGACTTCAGAATAGACATCCTTCCCGATACTAGACCTATCTCTATTCCGCCATATAAAATGTCTCTAGCTGAGTTAAAAGAGTTAAAAGAGCAGTTGACAGATCTTCTTGATAAGGGTTTTATTCGACCTAGTGTCTCACCCTGGGGTACTCTAATTTTATTTGTGAGGAAGAAGGATTATTCTCTTAGGATGTGTATTAATTACCGCTAGTTGAACAAGGTCACCATAAAGAATAAGTATCCTCTTCCAAAAATTGATGATCTTTTTGATCAACTTCAGGGTGCCACTTGATTTTCTAAGATAGACCTTAGATTTGACAGTTGAGTGTAAGGGAAAGTGACATCTCAAAGACAACATTCAGGACCCGTTATGGTCAGTATGAGTTCCTTGTTATGTCTTTTGGCTTGACTAATACTCGTGCAATATTCATGGACCTTATGAACAGAGTGTTTAAGCCATATCTTGACATGTTTGTTATTTTTTTTTTATTGATGACATCCTGATTTATTCGAGGAGTGAGGAGGATCATGCTAGTTATCTCATAATAGCTTTCCAAACTCTCAAAGATAAGGAGTTATATGCCAAATTTTCTAAGTGTGAGTTTTGACGTGAGCCTGTGGCATTCTAGGCCACATTGTATTTGGTGAAGGGATTCAAGTTGACACTCAGAAGATTGAATCAGTACGGAACTGGCCCAAACCTACATCTCCAACTGATATAAGGAGTTTCTTGGGATTGGCATATTACTATAGAAGGTTTGTCGAGGGTTTTCTTCTATTTCATATCCGTTGACAAAGTTGTCTTAGAAAAAATTTAAGTTTTAATGGTTTGAAGCTTGTGATAAAAATTTTGAGGAACTGAAAACTCTGTTGACTACTACCCAAGTGTTGACCCTACTAGAAGGTATGAATGGGTTTGTTGTTTATTGTGATGTGTCTAGAGTTGGACTTGGTAGTATATTGATGCAGAATGGTAAAGTTATAGCTTATGTGTAATACCCCGTATTCTACATATACAAGTTCTATTTACGTGACACTTATAATTTGCCTTGTGGTATAGTTATGGACTTGGTTCCCTATGCGACTAGTGACAATATAATATGTTTAAAGTGAAATGTCCATAGATTTTGATGCAACTCGATTAAGTTGACGTCGATGGAAGTAGTTAAACTTGAGATCATAAGGTGGTATGTGAGTCTAAAGTTTAAAAGTGACATAGTGTATATAAGTTTTAAGTTAAGTTAAAGGTATTAAGGTCTAGAAATATAATAAAATATTGAGGTGCTTGCTTGACTTAACTAAGCTAGTAGGTGATAAGTAGGTGCATCACATACTTTGACTTATTGACCAGTCCAAAGGACCAAGTAGGTGGTAGTGTACTTGCCCCAATAACATGGTAAAAAGAGTCTTAGTAGGTGATGCACCTACTTGTCACCCATTGGCTTAGTTAAGTCAAGCAAGCACCTCAATATTTTATTCTAATTCTAGACCATACCTTTAACTGAACTTAAAACTTATATACACTATGTCACTTTAAACTTTAGACTCAAATATCACCTTATGATCTCAAGTTTAACTACTTCCATCGACGTTAACTTAATCGGGTTGCATCAAAATCTACGTATAGTTTGCTTTAAACCTATTCTATTGTCACTAGTCGCATAGGGAATCGAGTCTATAACTATACCACAAGGAAAATTATAAGTGTCATGTAAATAGAACTTGTACATGTAGAATACGGGGTGTTACACATAAGCTATAAATTAAACAAAACTATACAAAACAAATGAAATACAAATGCAATAAATTAGATTTATCTAAAATAAAAAAGTTACGCACAAAATAATAAGTCTTGTAGGCACTTTGTGTTTGAGCTTGTCGTGGGTTATATTTATGTGCACTGTTGTCGAAAGCTCCTTTCTTGTTGATTTCAACTCTTGATGTCCTTCAATTCTTTTGAAGAAATGAAGGAGAAAAAAATGAATAGAAGATTAAAAACATAATATAACATAATATACTAATAAATAAAAAAAAAGAAAATGAAGGAAATGAAAATGAACATCCAACATAGCTCCTTTCTTATTGATTTCAACTCTTGATGTCCTTCAATTATATGCTTTGTGATCTGGGTTGAAAGCAAAATTTTTCACTTTTTCTCTTTCCCCAATGTGTGTTTTGATTTTCAAGGCAAAAAACGGTTGAGAGAATGACACATTGAAAATGAAGTTTTCCTGAAAACCCCAAATGGGGAAAGAAGGAAAAAATCTTCATCTGGCTAGTATTGAAGCTTGGGACACTTGCATTGAAAACACTGAGAAAACCCATTGGCAGTAGGCACAAGAGACAAACTGGGTTGAACTCCAAGTTCCATAATTACATGGAAGATCAGGGGCAATTGTTGCTCTTATTCATGAACAGTTTCAAGGTTGGACTTGGTGAAACATCTTTAGGTTGATGTTGCCACCATCACAAGTTTTGTTTTGAGTTTGAAGTTTTGCTGAATAATCAGAACGTCGGTTTATGCCTCTTCTTACTGTGGTGCTAATTGAGAGCCTAACACAAGTTTGTCACCAGGAGGATCACTTGCTTTCTTGGTTTCATTTGATGTTTCAACATTTCTTGATTACTTAACTTCAGGTCCAATATGAGTATTTTGTGGTTCCTCACTCTTTGGATAATTCAAATTTTCCCTCATGAAGTCCATTGAAGTAGTCCTAATCGACTCTTTAGGCACAACTTGTGTTTCACCTGCAACCAGTACTTAGTTGATCTTGGTATTCGAGTTCTCATTAGCAGACCCTCCAGAGCTTTAGTCATCTGAACATAATTATGTTCATGAAATGTGCATAAAGTTCATTGCTTGGCTGAACTTGAGTTCTGCATCGGGGTAAATAGTAAGTTCAGCTCTACTTTGATTGAATTGATTTTCTTGTCCACCATGAGGTCTTTCAGCTGAATCTCTGCCCAGCATATGGTTAATGTTATGAATTTATTGTTTTGTATTCTCATTTAAAGGTTTATGACATACGAAAGGAAGTGTTGTCACTTGAACATCTCCATCCACGCTTTTTCTATCACGTTGCAGATGCGAAGCTAGGCTTTAGTATATTTTTCCTTTGGTTAGTGTCAATTTTGTTTAAAATTTGGTACAAGTTGGTTTAACATCTGCTTGTGTATATTTCTCTGCTTAGTGTTGATTGTAGAAATTTTTGAATATTTATTTAGTTTCCTGGCATTTCTTTTCCATCTGTGTTCGATTATAGGCAGATGCGAGATTGTCTCATTAGTTTCTGCCAATCAGGTATTATGTGCTTCCATTGTCTTTTATTTAGATTTGTTATTCTAGCTACTTAAATTTAGTTTCTTTAGGTAAAAATTTAGTTAAAACAAGCATTGCTTGGGTGATTTTACTTTGTTTTTAGCATTGTTATAGAGTTAGCATGTTTTGCAAGACTCTTATTGCTTCATATACCAACACTTATGGTGGTTTTTCTGACCTTCACCCGCAGCAAAAGATTGTTATCCTCATGTTGTAAAGCTTTCTTTAAGATATCTTAAATGTGTATTTTATAGTATATGAGAGTGTTTAGATGTAATCCTCACTGTTCTCGTCGTCTTCTAATTTTGTGTTGGTAAGCGTAAATTAAACTAACTCATTGGGGTGTAACACCTCTTCCTCACAAAACCCACAGGGCTTTATGTAAGGTTACTTGTATTGCCTGGCAGCCTGCTAGAGTTTCATTCGCACTGCTCATGCTCGTCATAGGTAGTTTGAGTCATGAATTTGAAAATAATAGTACTCTACAATATTTTGCTATGTGAATGAGTTTTTTTTTTTTTTTTTTGTTTGATTCTTAATGTTGTGTCTCATTTATGTTACCAGTGGAAACATGTTGGAAATGGATTTTGAGCCATTTACTACTGTAACTCTTCCAAAGACAAGTTTATGGGTGGTGTCTAATTCGTTTCCTAAAAGTGACAAGTTTCTTTTCTTTTTTCAAGAAGATCTCTCTGATCTATCATGGCATCACAATCACATATTATTCTCAGTCACTATTTCTCTCCATTCCTCATGAAATAGAGAAAGAGCTGCAAGCTAATAGGGTCAATATATTGTTTATGGTGGTGAGTTCGACAATGCTCAAGGTAGAGTATGTTTCTCTAAAATAATTATGGATATAGTTTCATGCATATGTTAAATCGATCACAATTTGAGTAGTTTTCAATGTGTTAGTAATTTCAGATATAACTTGTGCATTTAATTCCATCTTTTTAGAAAAAAACATAGAGAAGTCTATACCAACTCTGTGATCAACAAATTAGGGAGGATGCTTGATTCTTTTCAACTTTTGCTTCTAAAATCAGTCATTCCCAATTTTTCCAAAACATAACTTCCTTTGGCGAGCATAGGCAGCTGCTGGTAAGTGTAGAAATGTTGTGTAGTATCAAAGTTGTGGCTCCATTTGTATAGGTAGACTATTGTACACTTGTGAGCACTTGGAGATCCTGTATGAACTGGTATACTTTCCAAGGGGGTTTAATGTTGTGATTCAACCATTTAGTGAGCAGTTCTGAGTCAATCTCCAACTTTATTCTCTTATAACCATGCTAGATGCACCAATGCACACCATGAACTGCAACTTGAATCTCAGTTTGGTTATTAGTCCCTACTCCGATAGGAATGGAGAATGCATATATAATTTTACCTTGACTATCCCTCAAAATGCCTCCTCCTCCAATCTTGCCCGTATTGGTCATTGCACTGCCATCGGTATTCAGTTTGTAAGAATTATGGTGAGTTTTTCCCGGTTGACTGAAATAATTTTAGTATCTGTTGGCAGATAGTGGATATTTTCCATATTAAGATTTGATCCCTTAAGATCTTAAAGATAATTGTTGTAATCTAGAATATCTTTTTTTTTTATATATAAAATATATGATTTTATAGAATCCCAGATTTCATGGGATTTAGGTGATTCTGTTCCATAATCTCTCATGTATATAAAGCCTTGTATATGACATAGAAAATTAGGAATAAAATTATTCAACTATCTTATTCCATATGGTATCAGAGCTTTAGGCTTATTCCTTACTAGTTTTATTCATCTTATCTTGAAATATTTATTTTTAATCTTTATTTGCCCAAAGATTGAAACCATTCAAGAACCATGCCAGAAAATGTGATTGCTGCAACTATTCCAGCCTCTGGAACTATTTCTGCAACTATAGAGTTATCTAGTGATCTACAAAACATTCAAGCCTCTTATCGGTTGAATGGAAAAAATTACCTTAAATGGGCTCAACTGGTTCGTACCTGTTTAAAGGGTAAAGGAAAAATACGACACCTTCTTGGTACAGTTGATGCAATGGGATGAACAGGATGCAGTGGTGATTTCTTGGTTATGGAACTCTATGCTTCTAGAAATCAGCGATAGCGTTATGTTTCTGATCACCACTAAGGAAATTTGGGATGCATTGAAGGAGACGTACTCTAAAGTAAATGATGCCGCCATGATCTATGAAATAAAAACAAAACTTTCTGTAGCAAAACAGGGAGCTCGACCTATCACTGAATATTCTAACTTTTTACCGGGGTTATGGCAAGAAATGGATCATTATCAATGCATTCAAATGAGTTGTAAAGATGATGCTTTAATTCTGAAAAGATTTATTGAAAAAGAAAGGATTTATGATTTTCTTGCAGGATTAAATGCAGAATTTGATTCCGTGAGAGTGCAAATCTTAGGAAAAGAAGATCTTCCATCATTGAATGAGACAATGGCCATAATACGGACAGAAGAAGGACGGAGGAGTGTTATGCTTGAAACTCAAATTAATGAAGGACCATAGCAAAAGGGACAAGCTCAAAAGAATCTGATGTTTCACAATCGGAGAGCACCATCAAGTCCACAGGTTCATACAAACCCCATTTAACAGGGACAATCTTTATTGCACCTATTGCAAAAATTATCGGCACACCCGAGAGGGATGCTGGAGACTCAATGGTAGACCTCCAAATAGAAACAATAGTGATGGAAAACAGGCATATTTAGCAAGCAACCCTCAGGCTTATGAAACAAATCTACACTCAACTTCAACAGGTAGTTGTTCATTAGCCTTCATAGGTATTTCTTGCTCTTTTGTTACTAATGTCTCAGACAAACTTTCTCCAATATAGGTGGTTGATTCCGGGGCAATTGATCACATGACCAGTTCCTCTTATCTCTTCATATCATATCCTCATTCTCCTAGCTATAAAAAAATAACTATAGCTGATGGTTCAGTTATTACTATAGTTGGACAAGGAGACATACCACTGGGTAAATCCTTGATACTTAGAGATGTCCTTCATGTCCCAAAGTTATATGCAAATGTCATTTCTATCCAGAAACTCATCAAAGATTCCAAATGCCAAGTAACTTTCTTCCCTTCATATTGTTTATTTGAGGATTAGAACACGAAGGAGATAATTGGGCGTGCTAGTGAGAAAGGTGGTCTTTATTGTCTGGATGTCCACAATGGTGGAGATACAACTAAGAATTCCTTATCTAGTTCATTCTTATCTGAATCTATTATGTCCAATAAAGAAAAAGTGTGGCTTTATCATCGTCGGTTAGGTCATCCTTCCTTTTATGCAATCAAAATGATGTTTCCATCTTTGTTCAAAAATTTGATTGTTGAGTCTTTTCATTGTGATGATTGTGAAATTGCAAAACACAAACGGGTTTCCTATCCAATTAGTCACAAAAGAAGTCAAACTCTTTTTTCTCTTATTCATAGTGATATTTGGGGACCCTCTCCCATTCTTAATATTTCTGGTGCTGGATGGTTTGTGTCATTCATTGATGATTGTACAAGAGCAATGTGGATCTATATGCTAAAGTAAAAATCAGATGTTAGTCGAATTCTTCCCACCTTTTTTAATCTGATCAAGACCCAATATGATGTGCCTATTAAAAGATTCCGATCTGATAATGCCAAAGACTACTTCAATCAAACACTCTCTGTTTTCTTCCAAAAAAGAGGGAATTATTCATGAATCTTTATGTGTCAATACTCTTTAACAAAATGGGATAGCAATAGAAGAAACGGTCTGTTACTTGACATTACTAGATCACTATTGTTTCATAAAAGGGTGCCAAAACAATACTGGGGGGAAGCTTTCCTAACTACTGCACATCTTAGCAACAGAATGCCATTAAGAATTCTGAACTTTAAAAGTTTGCTTGATACTCTTAGGAATTTCTTTCCGATTTTTGAAATTTCCAATAAATTGGTTCCTAGAATCTTTGGGAGTGTTGCCTATGTTCATATTCATTCTCAAAATTGAGGCAAATTAGACCCATGTGCTCTTAAGTGTGTTTTCATTGGATATTCTCCTACTCAGAAAGGTTACAAGTGTTATCAACCATCATCAAAGAAATTCTTTGTTTTAGCTAATGTTACATTTGATGAGAGTGAATCCTTTTTTGGTCATTCTTACAATCAGGGGAAGTCGTTGAAGGGAGGGGGATCTCTAGACTTGTCACTATTTGATTTTTCTATTTCTGGTCATGCCAAATCCTTGCCCGAGTCATCATTTCTTCGGTCACCTATGTCTCTAAATCCAAATGAACTCATTGAGTCTCCTAATCTAGATATAGATAATGGAATTCTAGAAAGTAATCTACCATTGCAGGTTTATTCCAGAAGAAAGAGGCTAACTAATCAAACTACTCAGTTGCAATCATCTCCTAAGGTTACTGCTCTTAGTACCCATCCTGCACCTATTGAACCATCAGAAACACCAAACCAAACTAATCATGAAGAACCTAACCAACCTAATGATCTTGATCTTCCCATTGCCCTAAAAAAAGGAACCAGAACTCGCACAATTCCTATCCCCAAAACATAAAATTTTTCTCCGTAACCTCCACACAATTCCTATCCCCAAAAATTTGTCTGAAGCATTAGGAAACAAAGAGTGGGAGAAAGCTATGAAGGTTGAAATGGAAGCGTTTGAAAAAAACAAAACTTGGGAAATTGTGGAATTACTAGAAGGGAAGAAGTTGGTTGGGTGCAGATGGTTGTTTATTGTGAAATATAAGTCAGATGGGTCCGTAGAAAGATTTAAAGCATGTTTGGTAGCAAAGGGTTATACACAAACCTATGGAATTGATTATTTGGAGACTTTTGCCCCTGTGGCAAAAATGCATATAGTGAGAATCTTATTATCATTGGCAGTAGCTTTTAATTGGAACCTACAACAATTTGATGTAAAAAATGCCTTTTTACATGGAGACTTAGATGAGGAGATCTATATGGAGGTGCCACCTGGTTTTGAAAGCAACAAGGGAAGAGTGCGCAGACTGAAGAAGGACTCTATGGATTAAAGCAATCACCTCGTGCATGGTTTGGAAGATTTACAAAGGTTATGATCAAGCTAGGGTATCGACAAAGTCAAGGAGACCATACCTTGTTCATACGACACTGAAAACAGGAAAGGTGACAACATTATTAGTTTATGTTGATGACATCATAGTAACATGTGATGATTCAGAGGAGCTACAAAATTTGAAGAGGTGTTTACTCAAGGAATTTGACATCAAAGAGCTTGGAAAATTAAAGTATTTTTTGGGAATTGAAGTGGCACACTCAAAACATGGAATCTTTATCTCCCAACAAAAATATGTGTTTGATTTACTAAAGGAAACAGGAAAATTAGGGTGTAAACCAGTGGCTACACCAATTGAATATAATCATAGATTGTGCAATGCTCCAGAAGATTCTGTGGTAGATAAAGGCTTGTATCAAAGGTTTGTAGGGAAATTGATTTACTTGTCCCATACAAGGCCGGACTTTGCATTTGTAGTAAGTGTTGTTAGCCAATTTATGCATGATCCTAGAGAAATGCATCTTCATGCTGTCAACAGGATTCTACAATATCTTAAAGGAAGTCCAAGAAAAGGAATACTATTCAAAAGAAGAGGAGACATGGTTTTAGAGGCTTATACTGATGCAGACTATGGTGGTTCATTAGTAGATAGAAGGTCAAGTTCTGGATATTGAACTTTTTTAGGAGGAAATCTGGTGACTTGGAGGAGTAAAATAGAAAATGTTGTAGCCAGATCAAGTGCAGAATCCGAGTTTAGATCTATGGCTATGGGAGTTTGTGAGTTGTTATGGTTAAAGATAATCCTTGATGATTTGAAGATAAGATGGGAAGGACCTATGAGACTATATTGTTGACAATAAATCAACAATCTGTACAACATGATCGCACTAAGCATATTGAGATAGATAGACATTTCATTTAGGAGAAATTAGATAGTGGACTAATTTGTACGCCATTTGTATCTACAAAAGATCAGGTGGCCGATGTTTTAACAAAAGGACTGCCAAATAATGTGTTTCAAGATCTAATAACCAAGCTAGGAATGGAAGATATCCATTCACCCGCTTGAGGGGGAGTGTTGGCTGATAGAGGATATACTTCATATCAAGATTTGATCCCTTAAGATCTTAAAGATAATTGTTGTAATCTAGAATATTTTTTCTTTTTCTTTTAGTAAAATATATGATTTTATAGAATCCCAGATTTCATGGGATCTAGATGATTCTGTTCCACAATCTCTCATGTATATAAAGCCTTGTATATGACATAAAAAATTAGGAATAAAATTATTCAACTATCTTATTCCACATTTTCCTGTTTGCAACCTTCCACCATAATGATCAGATCCTGCCAGTTATGCGGCCACTGTATGTATGGATATACAGTGATAAGGAGGTGATTCATATCTTTGTTTACTAGAAATTTTACCCTCGACAAACTAGATTTCTTGGCCCCATACTTTACTGAGCAACGGTTCTTCCACAAATTCCAGCAGATAAAAAGAGGAAGAGCTTGCATTATGAGCTTTTGGACAACATTTTTTGACTCCAAACCCCACCAGCACAAAACCAGATCCTTTAGGTGACTGTGATAGTGAGTTTTTCCCAAAAAAGCTGAATAAAACTTCCAAATATGATTGGCAAAGTGACCATTAACAAAGATGTGCTGAACGTCATCTTCTCCCTGTTTAATGCAGCAAGAGCACAAGGCTGGTTCTCTTCTCATTGGTCGGAAGCTTCCCTCTCAAAGCTCTCCAAGTAAGAAAGGAGATTTTGAAAGGGATGCTCTTGTGCCAGCTATAATTGCTGATTATATTTTTAACATCCTTTTTTCTGGTGAGCTCCCATGCAGATAAGCAGGAAAAATTGTCATTTTCATTGATAGTAGATCCTGGTACTCAAAATAAGGGGAACTAAAAGAGGTGGGGCATGTTGCCTCACCATAGTTTCATTCCACTGTCCTTCCACTAGGAACTGATCTACTGTGATGGTGTTAAGGCTTGAGACAGTTGTTCTATACCTTGCTAATGCTTCTCCACCTAGCCAATCATCCCACCAAAATGAGCTGCTGCCAGAGTATATTTTCCACTTGTGCATTTAATTCCTTCATGAGTGACATTCTTTTCTGTCCCTATATATTTGTTTAATCAACTTTTCATTAGTGAACATGCCCCTAAGTGAAGATTTACTTTTGACACAGATGATATTGAAATTGATGAACATGTTCCTGTGGCTTTTACTTCATCTCATAACACACAAAATAGTAAAACAGGTAAACTTACATAAAATCGATCATCTGCACTTTCAGAATCCATAATAACAAATATTATTGTTATATTTAGTCATCTATTCCAGGCCCTTGATGCATCATTAGGCTAGATAGGCAAGAGACAATTTCAATGCCAAGAAAAACTTCAGGTAGGTTAATTAGTTTAAAATAGTGAAAATGTGCAAGTAACAAGAAAAGTTGAACAAAATAATACATGAAATAAATTTTTGTTGGAACCAAAAAGAGTTGAGAGTTTAATAAGCTAACAACACTAAGGATTTAAAGATTAGAGGAAGTGGGGCACAGATAGGCAGAGAGAAATATGAATATAAAGTCTTTTTACGATAGTTTTGAAAGTGAAAGTGAGGAAGAAATGGATGTTGAAAGATCTGTTATCTTAAGGGAAAGAAAGAAGGAAAAGAGCGTCTCATATGTTCCAACATGGAGAAAATTTGTGTGGAAACTTAATATGGTATTTGAAAATGTGAAAAAAATTCAGAGAGGCTTTGAGAAAATATGCAATTGAGATAGGTTGTCAACTGGATAAGATCCACAATGATCAAAGAAGGGTCGGAGTAAAATGCAAAGCTAATGGCTGTCCTTGGATACTTTATTCAAGCAGAGATTTCAAATCTTCCAATTTCATTATAAGAACCTACAATCCTAGACATAAGTGTTATAGGACCAATACCAACACAATGTGCAACTCTAAGTTTTTTTCTCAACTTTGCATAAAGGGATGGGAAATACAAGATTTGGTCAAGACAGACATGGGATTGTATTTGGTAAGTTCATGTGTTTGAAGGCCATTAAAATGGTGTTGAAAAAGATACTGGGTGATCATGTTGCTGAGTTTAGTAGAATCTATGACTACAGAGATATGCTTCTTGAATCAAATCCTGGAAGCAAGTTTGTGTGGTGAAAGTGACAATTATGATGACGGAAAAAAACTTTCATTCCTTTTATATTTGTTTTCAGCTTTGAAAAAAGGATTCATTGAGGGTTGTAAAAAGTGCATTGGGTTAGATGGTTGCTTTTTGAAGGGAATATCTAAAGGCCAGTTGCTTGTTGCTATTGCAAAGGATGGGAATAATCAGATGTTCCTAATAGCATGGGCTGTTGTTGGAACTGAAAGTAGAGAAACTTGGACTTGGTTTTTGAGAATCTTGAAATTTGATTTGTACATTAATGATGAAGGAGAATGATTGACTATCATAAGTGATATGCAAAAGGTACGACTTTTAGCCTCTATTTTCAGCTTTTTTAGCTACTGATTTAACAAGTTTGAGTTAATGAGTTGAAGTAATTTTAGCTACTAATTTAAGCTCTTTTTAACCTCTGTTTTCAGCTCTTATCATCCAATTTTAACTACTGATTTCATGATTTTTTGGCTGATGTGTTATAAGTAGTTTTTAGCTACTGATTTCAGCTTCTTCTAAGGACCTTTTGATATTTCAAAACAACATTCTAAGTCCACAAAATTAGTAACTCTAGTGGTACTTTGTTATTCAACTTGTTTAGCTACTCTTTTGGGTTATTTTTTAGCTACTATTTTCATCCCTTTTAGCTTTAGTTGTTAAGTGATTTTAGTCGTAGTTGAGCGGAATCTTCACTTTTGATGCCATACTTGTATTGGATTTACAAAAAATACACTACTTTTGGCTAATTCAACATGCCCTCATTGACATTTTTGAAGAGTCCAAGCAACAAAGATTTTAGTTACTGTTTTGAGTGATTTTAACCACATAAGTTTTTCAGGGATTATATTTAGCTGTTCAGGAGTTGCTTCCAGAATGTGAATAAATAATGTGTGCAAGAC
This sequence comes from Solanum bulbocastanum, assembly GCA_037074985.1. Lineage (NCBI taxonomy): Eukaryota > Viridiplantae > Streptophyta > Magnoliopsida > Solanales > Solanaceae > Solanum > Solanum bulbocastanum. Next base: position 28,932,821 of record CM073601.1, on the reverse strand, counting down.
ATATACTTGCAAATTGGTTAAAACAATGGAAAGGTGTTCAGCGAAGAAAGAGGTTTTGGGCTTGTGCTAGGTCAACATTTGAAGCTTAACTCAGGAAGAACTTGGATAAATTATCACAATTAGGCAAAGATATTTCTAATGACTTGGTAAACTTCAATCCTAATAGATGGTCCAAAGCACAGTTTAGGACATCCTCAAAATGTGACAGTGTGGATAACAATATGGCTGAAAGTTTTAATGCTTGGGTATTGGGTGCTAGGCACAACATACTTATGATTGAAGAAATAAGGTAAAAGGTAATGAATAGATTCACTAAAGTGATAACATTTGTAAATAGTTGGAATCATGACATATCTCCAATGGCAATGTTGGTGCTACAAATGTGAAGAAGTCAATGAGGGTGGAAATTAGTTGGAATGGTATTATTGGGTATGAAGTGAAAGATGGTCCATATATACATGTGGTTAACCTAATTCAAGGAACTTGCACTTGTAGAAGTTAGGGATTGAAAGGGATTCCTTGTGCACATACAATAGCAGCTATACATCACGATGAAGCTAATCTCCTTGACTCGGTTTGTAAGTGGTACAAAAAAGAAACCTACCTGAAAGCTTATAAACATTTTTTACAACTAGTAACAAACATCAAGATGTGGCTCGAGACATCGAATCCAAAAGTTGAGCCACCTCCTGTTAGGAAAATGCCAGGAAGGCCTAGTAAAAAAATAGAAAGAAGGAACTTGGAGAGGTACCAAGTTCTGGAAAGCTTCCAAAGAGGGGAAAAAACATAAGTTGCTCCGCTTGTAAGTCAAAAGGTCACAATATAAGAACATGTCCAGACAAACCTCCAGCCACTTCAGAGGTACATTTGATTTCTATTAATGTTTATTTATAGTATATTAATACCTTTAGCACTTTCAAAATTATTCTTTGCATAGGGAATTGCTACATCACAAGCATCCGCAGTAGTAAAAGAAATGGCAAGCAGAAATCTCACCCCACTCAAGTAGTGCAACAATCTCAATCTTCTGAACCATCTCAAGCAATAGTGCAAAGTGACAGTGGTAATAGAAAAAGTGCAAATAATGCATTTAAGAGGCCAAAAGTAGTGTGTCATGGAGTATTTGTGAGCAAAGATGATTTTATTTGTGCCGAGGTAAAAATGAGAGTTAATAAGCTTATATTCTTGATTACACTTCTTAAAAATAATTTAACGACTCTTATTACTTTACAACAAGGAAGATCTATTAGTAGGGTAATCAAGAGTGGAGCACAAGAGAAACTGATAAAGTTTAGCTGTTGTCACCGATGACCTTGGGTATGCACCAAGTAAAGGTCTTAAATGGAAGGAGAAACGTGCTATCACCGGAAGTCAACTTCAACATAAAAGTGCTTTGCCTAGATAGAAGAACATCAAGTCGCAAACTTCATCACAAGGTGCATCAAGAACTGAAGGTATTTAGGGATGATGTGACTGATTTTTCATGTGGCTTGAACTATTTTTAAGTCGCGTATTTTGGTTGTGAAAAGGACGATATCGACTTTTAGTTGTGAATTTTGATGTTACTAAACACGGTGACTGATTTGCAGCCCAAGTAGTTATTGTAAGCTACTTTATGGTGACAGATTTTTCATGTGGTTCGAACTCTTCTTAAGTTGTGTATTTTGGTTGTGAATAGGATGACATCGAATTTTGGTTGTGTATTTTGATGTTACTAAACAAGGTTACTGATTTGCAGCCCAAATAGTTTAATATGGTTGTAGGTTGCTCTGCAAATTGAAGCATTTCTTGGTTTCAGTGTTTCTATACTATACAAACTAGAGCCAATCAATTTTCTACTTCGAGCTACTATGCTTTGTTGACTTCTGTCCTTAGCTGCTCATAGTTGTTTAAATAGTCTTAATCAGAAAATGATTGATGAAGTAGTCTATAAAAAGCTACAATTCAATAGAAAGAAAATATGCTCTATTTGGTTGCATAATGATACCACAGATAAAGTCTAACTAGTTATTAAAAAAACAAAAAAATAGAATTTGATATATTGGACAATCACTCGCCCCTCAAATTATTAAAGCTTTTATTTTTCTGTTGAACAAGGATATATATTACTTTATCAAAAAGTGTCTACAAAGACTTGTGGCACTGCCACTGAACTAGCAGGAACAATATTTACATCCATTACAGGAGCACTAGAAGGAGTACTGGTACTTCCATGTATATACATAGATAAAGAGTGAGCTGAAGCTATATTCTCCCTTCTCCTTGCTTGTCCGCACACAAAACAACAAAAGTTAAAGGAGGAGGGCTCGAAAACATAGTAGTCCACATTTATTTCCAATGGCAGAAGTTGATGTTCCCAGAAAGAAGCAACGTTAGAGCATGTAAGAAAAAGGTGGGTTATAGATTCTACATCACCCCAATTACAAAGTTGACAATTTGGCGAGAGGATGCAAGAGATGTGGTGAAGGTAGCATGAGGTTGTTAGTCAGCCATGATGTAATAAACAGAGAAAATGCTTGATTTTTGGAGGTAATGACAGCTTCCAATCCAACCATAAGCAAGAGTTGAGGGCAGACCGGTATGGGTCGACTATGCGAGAGCGTTATAGCAAGAACGCACGGTAAAGTTGCCAAGACTCGTTAGGCCCCAACAGACCAAAGTGTTGTAGATTCCTTGTATGGCATCATTGATATACAAATGTCACTCCCTTTTGAGTGAGCTTAAGTAACTAGTGTAGCATACAATTTAAGGTGTGTTTCTCAAATTTATGAATGATAGCTTAGGTGTGTTTCTCACCCTCCTAATAGTTTGGGTGGGAAACTCAAACAATTTTATAGTTTAGCTGTGTTTTTGATATTCTTCTTTTTAAAAAAGAAGAAACCATGTGGACGAAAATCAAGGCCACACGCACGTAAAAGAGTGTGTACACACAAATTAGCATAGAGGTGTGTTTTTCAAACTAAAGTGTAATAGTTTAGGTGTGTTTCTCACACTTTCAATAGTTTGAATACGAAACTAAAAAAAAGGTATAGTTTAGGTGTGTTTTAACCACTTATCTCAATAGTAAAAGATGTAAACTTACATCAAATTAATCATTTGTATTTTCAGAATCCATAATAACAAATATTTTCCATATATATTGCAGGAACTGAAAGAGAAAAATTGCTTGATTCTGAGGGTGATGATGACAATTCAAACTTCGAACACGTGAAAGAAATCATAGCAAAATTTAAATTTTTATTGGGTAATTATATTTTTTTTATTGGTTTTACGACTTCCCATTTTAAATTAGGTCTAATAAATGTTCTAATTGTTATATTTGATCATCTATATCTCCAGGTCCTTGATACATCAATTATCAGCTGGATAGGCAAGAGACAAGCTTTAAGAGTAGTTTTTTTTTTTGGAAAATAAACCCTCACTAAAGAGACTTTTTTTTGTAGTTGAAAACACAAGAGTAGGAGAAGTTCTCGAATTAAAAATCTCTACATGGGCAAAAAGACTACTAAAAAGTATATTTTCATTTAAATTATTGCGTATAAAGACCTTTTTCCTATCGGTGTGCTTTGGCTTCTGAATTCTATTAATTTATAGAAAATTTTAAAAGATAAACAATTTTGTTTCATTTGATTTTAAATTTACTCGTCTTATTTAGTAATAATATTGGCCATATGATGTGAAAGACATATGTAACCACGCAGTTACGGGACCATTTTTTAGTATACACTTTTTTAGTTATTTAATTATTATATTATGTCTCGATAGGAACTGATCTACTGTGATGGTGTTAAGGCTTGAGACAGTGGTGCTATACCTTGCTAATGCTCCTCCACCTAGCCAATCATCCCACCAAAATGAGCTGCTGCCAAACTGTATTTTCCACTTGTGCATTTAATTCTTTCATGAGTGACATTCTTTTCTGTCCCTATATATTTGTTTAATCAACTTTTCATTAGTGGACGTGCCCCTAACTGAAGATTTACTTTTGACACAGTGATATTGAAATTGATGAACATGTTCCTGTGGCTTCTACTTCATCTCATAACACATAAAAGAGTAAAATAGGTAAACTTACATAAAATTGATCATCAGCAATTTCAAAATCCATAATAACAAATATTATTGTTATATTTAGTCATCTATTGCAGGCCATCATTAGAGGCTGGACAGGCAAGAGACAAGTTTCAACACCAAGAAAAACTTCAGGTAGGTTAATTAGTTTAAAATAGTGAAAATGTGCAAGTAACAAGAAAAGTTGAACAAAATAATACATGAAATAAATTGGTTGGAACCAAAAAGAGCTGAGAGTTTAATAAGCTAACAACACTAACGATTTAAAGATTAGAGGAAGTGGGGCACAGTTAGGCAGAGAGAAATATGAATAGAAAGTCTGCCTGCTCTATTAAAAATCAAACGATAAATCCTTCTAACAACATATTACTTTACGTTGCCAGAACCTGTGTGTTGCATATTTGATTGCTTTCTGGAAAGTAATATGCTTATTCTTCTGTTTGTTCTACAACTTGATCCCTGACCATGGTCTGGTCCTGCACTGTGCTCCTCTTTGAGAAATGCTGAATCGTTATACTATATCTAGTCTTATTGTGTCAAACCTTTGCTTATTCTGGTTAATTGATAACACATATAGATATGCTTGAGAAGTGTGAATCCAATAGCTTTTCCTCTTATTCTGAAGTTGATTTATAAGTAGATAGCACACTTTTTGTTCATTCCAATTGCTTTCTGCATCTAGCATTCAACATATGAGAAATGGTTGATAAAAGGTAAAATCTATATTGTTATTTTGTAGTAATATGTGAGTCATGATATCCGTTTCATTTGACATCTCAGAGTTATCAGATCGTAAGCCTCATGACTCACCAAGATTCCAATGGACCCTTAACTGGTCTTGGTCTTTCTTTCAATAATTTTAGTGGTTGTGTGGATGTTAGCTTCTTCTTAGACCTCATTATTTGGTTCTTTATACGTTTTGTGATCTGGGTTTAAAAGGTTGAGAAAACGACACATTGAAACTTATGTTTTCTCGAAAACCCCAAATGGGGAAGAGGGAAAAAATCTTCATCTGGGCTAGTATTGAAGCTTGGGATACTTGCATTGAAAACACCGAGCAAACCCATTGGTAGTAGGCTCAAGAGACAAGTTGGATGAACCCCAACTTCCATAATTTCACTGTCAGTGTGGCCCAGGTAATCCTCGATTATCTTGGAAATGATATCTAATTATCTATATAGGGCATGAATTTGATCTAAATCTCCTTTTTTTGGTATAGCTAATTAGAATATAAAGGCATAAATTGTGCAATTCTTCTGCCACCTCCACCCTGAAAAGAATAATTGGGTTAGGAGTAGGACTAGAACTAGGAAAGTCTCCGATTTTTATGTATACATGAGCACTTCATATTTTGTGTAGAATTGGTGACCACACAGAGCATAGATTCCAATTCCGTAAAGAAAGCTCTTAGTCCTTTTCAACAAAAGGGTTGTTCTTGGGAAGTTTATCACATTGCCATAATCTAATTAGGGCTATTTGAAATGAGAGTGCAATAATTGAGTTAGTGCTAGGAGAAAGATTTTGCTGTGTGGATGGTTTTAGACTTTAGCAGTGCAAAGTTTAATTGACAAGAGCATAAGTTTTATGCGATGTGAACAACTTGGAATTTTAGAATTTTATTGCTCCTGCTAGTTAGTTGCACATCCAATCCAGTTAGTTATGGGTTATTGAAAGAGCATAAGTAACACAATTTTCATAATTGCTCATTCAGAAAACCAAAATGCAATGAAAACCATTATCAGATGCCAATTTATTTCACATGGGAAAATTGGTGATAATTTTTGTTTCTGGTTATAACTTTGGAGAATACTGCTTTGTTCTTTAGAACTTGTAGTTTTTGAATTGAGGGACTGGTAAGATACACTTAGATGGTTGGATAATTATAATGGATACACCTTATGATACCTGTTAAGAGTGACTTCTATTCCGATTGAGTAAGAGCTGACCGGGGGGCAAACTACTTGTCATCTCTAAGTAGTTGATCGTTGCATGTGCTTGTTTACTTTTAATAAGTCCATGAACTTTTCTTGCCCTCTAGTTCTTTTAACCCCTTAATGATGCAATGTAGGGCCTCGCACGCATGGGGGCTGCGGGGGCGGTGGGGACTCACGGGGCAGCCTCTCGGAGGGACAGGTCCCTGCAGGGGGCGAGGCCTCGTAGGGGCTGTCACACCCCTTTTTCCGCACCGGATAAGGATTTTCCAATTTAAGTGACGGTATAGATTTAGGAATTATTTTATTTTTTCAAAGTCGCCACTTGAAATTGAGTTATGGTGTTCCAAGTTACCTTTTTTAAAATCCCTAACCAAAAGGAAATGACTCTTTATTTTTAGTCTGCAAACTATAAATTAAGGTAAGAAATTCAATTGACCGAGAAGAAGGTATTAGGCATCCCTCAAGTCCCGTGGTTCTATCACGGTCGCTTTTATTGACTTATACTTATTTTTACTATTTTTTGGATATATTTTATAGGCCATGATTTGCTTGCATTTTTTATTTGTTGAACTTTTATTTGGCTCTGACCTAGAGACGTAACTGCATTCTTGGTCTTTGACGTTTAGAGACATAATTGTCTTCTTTGCATTACACTTAGTAATCTTTTTTTTTTTTTTTATAAGTCTCTGTTTTAAATTAATAAAGGTTAATATATTATTGGACAAGGTGCGTCACCACATCCTTGAGTTTATTTTTAATTGTCTAAAAAAAAGATGTGCAACCGCATTCTTAATTGAAACAAATATTTTCAATATACCTAAAACTTCATCTAAAGTTAAGAGAAAATATTTGTTCCTTATAAAACATAATAATCAAATAACATAAAACTAATCTAAACTTTTAGCGTGCATGATGAAATTTTAGATCAATATTACATCTTTTTATTTTTATTTACTCTTAAAGTTAAACCTCAAAATAAGCATTACACGGTAGCAATTTCTTACTAGTCTAACAAAAAAATGATGAGTTGCTAAAACAAATCTCTTTTTTTTGTTTGATAAAATAAAAGCGACAATAATGTTTTTGCCTAATAATCTGTATTTTTATCCTTATTGGCATCTAAGTTAAAACAAGAACACAACCACAACCCGTTCATTTTTAAGAAATAACAACTAACAAATAAAAACAAATAAATCAAGATAACCACCAATTAAAACTATCTCAATATGAATTAGAGATAGTTTAACACTTAACTATCTCAATATCTCAATTAGAGATATGCTTAACACTTAACTCAATATTCAATCAAATTATGAATTAAAAAAAATAGGAAAACTTGTCATAAAATTACATCAAATTTCATAAATAAATAAGGAGATAAGGTAAAGTTGAATACCGCAAAATCTTAACCGAAGCTCGATTAGAACACCCACAAAATTTTTTGTAAGTTGTTTGTGATGGTATATGTGTTGTGTTTAAATAAAGTAGTAATAAAAAAGGAAGAAAATATGTGAATATATTGATTATTGTTTGCAAGAAGAATAAAACTAAAAATGTTTTTTTCCTTCTTTTCGTGCAGAAATTTTTGTATGTTGCTGATTGCTTTTTGTTTGGTTTTCTTTCGTATGGTGTGTTGCTTTCATGCTTTTTTCATTTCCTCTACCTGTATGTCGTCTTTTTGTGTGTGTATTATTTCTTTTGGTGTTGCTGATTGTAGTATGTACAGGTGAGGGTGGAGTTAGGGGTAGTGGGTAGATGTGAAGGAGTGATGGTGAGGTTGTGGGGTGATGTGGGTTGTGGATGAGAGTAAGTGGGAGGTTAATTTTATTTATTTTTCTTTAATTAAATATATGTAAAAAAATATTAACAATAAAAATATGAATCAACAAAAATTAATCTAAAATTATAATTAAAAATATAAGATTATTTATTAAACCTAGTTTAAAAGAAAACATATATTTTTTTGGTCATTTTTTATTATATTGCAAAATAAAACTTAGCCTAAAATCATTTTTTTTTCAAATATTTTAAAATAAACTTAACAAAATGAGATAAAAATTAAAATATCTAATTTAAATATAAAGGAACTTTTTAACCAATAAAAATGGTGTACTACTTTAAGTTCTGTCAAAAATTATGTGTCTATAGGGGTAGGTCCTTACAGGGGCGGCGAGGCCTCGTGGTGGGGGGGAGGCCTTTTGGTGAGGAGGTGGGGCCTTGCGTCGGAGGGGAAGGGGGGTCTTGTAGGTGGCAGGGCCTCATGAGTGGCGGGTGTCTTGCTCGAGGAGGGGCAAGAACCTCACTCAGGGGGGCGGGGCCTCGTGAGGGGGAAATGCGTCGCCGGTGAGCGAAGCCTCGCTGGGGGGTGGGGGGGCTGGAGGAGGGGCCTCGCGGGGGAGGGGCCCTGCGAGTGAGTAGGGCCTCGAAGGGTGGTGGGGTAGGGCCTCACAGAGGTGGGGCCTTGCGGGTGCAGGGACTCGCGGGGAAGGGTCTCATGGGTGCCTCGCAGGGGGTGGGGCCTCGCAGGTGAGCGGGGCCTCGCAGGGGGCCATGGCCTCACAGGAGGAGGGAGGGGGGCTTGCGAGTGGGCGGGGCATCGCGGGTGGTGTTGAACCTCGAGGTGGCAGGGCCTCGCGTCCGTGCGGGGCCTTGCGAATGCGAGGTTCACAGGGCTGGGGCATCAAGGTCGCAGGGAGGCGGGGCCTCGCGGGGGGAAGGCCTTTGCGCTCGCCTCTCTGGTGGTAGGACCTTGCGTGGGGCGGGGCCTTGCAGGTGGTAGGGCCTCACGGGTTGCAGTGCCTTGCGAGTGGCGGGGCCTCGTGGAGTCGGGGCCTCGTGGAGCCGAGGCCTCGGGATGGCAGGGCCTCATGGCGGGGGGAACAAGCGGGTGGCGGGGCCATGCTTGGGTGGGTTTCGCGGGGGGTGGTCCTTAGGGGGCGGAGGCTTGGTAGGGTCTCACGGGGGTGGGGATTGGCGAGGGCAGGTCCCTGCTGGGGCGACAGGTTCTCGCGGGTGGCAAGGCATCGTAGGGGTGGGGCCTCCCGAATGGGCGGGGCCTCACAGGGCGGATCTAGGCCCAAGTTGCGTCTTGGATCTGGCGTCCCTGGGTGGTTGGTGTCAAGGAGATGAGTTAGGGTCTAGATAGGGGGTCTCAAGTTTTCATCTGCGAAGGGTGTTAGGTCTCAAGTCGAAGTCTCTCATCAAGTCAAGATCATGTTTAGTTTTTGATCAGGGTCGGGTTTTTTGTCTCGAGTTAGAGTCGGATATTGGGTTGAGCTGTCCGATTATGTCGTGGTAATGTTTCCGATTTATGTCTGATGAGGTATATGCACAAGTGTCAGTAGTTCCTCACAATCAGGATTCTAGATGCTTAAAGTAAAAAATATTTAGCCCTCAAGGCCTAGCTCAAGTGGCAAAAGGTGGAGTCGCAGGTTCAAGCCCCACACCATGCAAAGCGAAGCCTGGTATTTAAGTGGAGAAGGGTAGAGGGGCGGGCCCATTATCCACCGAGTTTAGAAGGCTGTGATTGGTCCAAAGGGCGGGTCACAAACGAATTTCTCGACTATAAAAAAAAAAAGTTAAAAAAATTTAATATAAGCATTGTCAAGGTGATTTTACTCTTTTTTTAACTTTTCTATTTGAAATATGTTTGCTGCCTAGGATGATAAAATCAAGTGTTACTGAAATTGGAACACTCGTCACCATTGGACATGAAAATCTGATTTCATCCATTAATTGTTCACCTTTGTTTTATCAGTAAGTCTTGTAGAATTATGTGTATGGAAAAAAATAAACTGAAATCAGGATATACAGTGGCGGATCCAGGATTTAGAGTCTATGGGTGCCAAATAGACTTATTGATTAATGTGCCATCTTTTTTCCTTAAAAAAACATCGTTGGAGCCTTTTTTTTCTTAAAAAATGTCTGCAACAAATTTCTAAAAAAAATAGGTACAAATGGAATTCAAACTCGCAACATTAGCCATCTAAAGTTGCCCTCCTACCGAGGCACCACAAGCCAATTTTGTTTACTGCGTGCCACGCTTTATATTTATATATATATATAGAGTTTCCTTCGAAGTTCGGGGGTGGCGTGGCACCCCCACACCCATGCATAGATCCGCCCATGAGGACATACTAAGTGAATTATTTAACTGAAACTCTAAAAGATCCTGCATTTGAACCTGTCACGGGAAATTATACTAGTTATCAAGAAATGTTGAAACATCAAATGAAACTAAGGAAGCAAGTGATCCTCCCAGTGACAAACTTGTGTTAGGCTCTCAATTAGCACCACAGCAAGAAGAGGCAGAATCGACGATTCTGATAATTCAGCAAACCTTCAAACTCAGAACAAAAATTGTGATGGTGGCAACATCAACCTAGATATGTTTCACCAAGTCCAACCTTGAAATTGTTCATGAATAAGAGCAGCAGTTGCCCCTGATCTTCCATGTAATTTTTAGCCTGCTCTTTTAATCCATACTCGCAAAGAGAAAAAGAATACTAGTTGACCTACAAATAATTAAACATGCTCTTCTTGCTGTGGTGCTAATTGAGAGCCTAACACAAGTTTGCCACTGGGAGGATCACTTGCTTCCTTAGTTTTATTTGATGTTTCAATATTTCTTGATAACTTAAGTTCAGGTCCAATATGAGTATTTTGTGGTTCCTCATTCTTTGGATAATTCAAAATTTCCATCATGAAGTCTATTGAAGTAGTCCTAATTGACTCTTTAGGCACAACTTGTGTTTCACCCACAACCAGTACTTAGTTGATCTCGGAATTCGAGTTCTCATTAGGGGACTCTCCAGAGCTTTAGTCATTTGAACATAATTATGTTCAAGAAATGTGCATAAAGTTCATTGCTTGGTTGAACTTAAGTTCTGCATCACGGTAAATAGTAAGTTCAGCTCTACTTTGATTGAATTGATTTTGTTGATTTTCTTATCCATCATGAGATCTTTCAGCTGAATCTCTGCCCAGCAATTTATATGGTTAATGTTATGACTTTATTGTTTTGTATTCTCATTTAAAGGTTTATGAGGCACGAACAGAAGTGTTGTCACTTGAACATCTCCATCCACGCATTTTCTATCACTTTGCAGATGTGAAGCTACAATTTAGTATATTTTTCCTTTGGTTAGTGTCAACTTTGTTAAAAATTTGGTACCAGTTGGTTCAAAATCTGCTTGTGTATTGCTTAGTGTTGATTGTAGAAATTTTAAAATAGTTATTTAGTTTCATGCATATGTTAAATCGATCACAATTTGAGTAGTTCCCAATGTTTTAGTAATATCAAATATAACTTAAGCATTTAATTCCATCTTTTTAAAAAGACATAGAGAATGAATGAGACAATAAGCATATAACTTGCATTTAATTCCTTCATGAGTGACATTCTTTTCTGTTCCTATATAGTAAAATCAACTTTTCATTAGTTGACGTGCCCCTAACTGAAGATTTACTTTTGACACAGATGATATTGAAATTGATGAACATGTTCCTGTGGCTTCTACTTCATCTCATAACAGACAAAATAGTAAAAGAGGTAAAGTTACATAAAATCGATCATCTGCACTTTCAGAATCCATAATAACAAATATTATTGTTATATTCAGTCATCTATATCTTCCAGGCCCTTGATGCATCGTTAGCGGCTGGACAGGCAAGAGGCAAGTTTCAATGCCAAGAAAAACTTGAGGTAGGTTAATCAGTTTAAAATAGTGAAAATGTGCAAGTAACAAGAAAAGTTGAACAAAATAATACATGAAATTAATTTTCGTTGGAACCAAAACTAGTTGAGAGTTTAATAAGCTAACAACACTAACAATTTAAAGATTATAGGAAGTGGGGTACAGATAGGCAGAGAGAAATATGAATAGAAAGTCTGCCTGCACTATTAAAAATCAAACGATAAATCCTTCTGACAACCTATTACCTTAGGCTGCCAGAAACTGTGTGTTGCATATTTGATTGTTTTCTGGAAACTAATATGCTCATTCTTCTGTTTGTTCTGCAACTTGATCCCTGACCATGGTCTTGTCCTGCATTGTTCTCATCTTTGAGAAATGCTAAACTTTTCGCTAAACTGTATCCAGTCTTATTGTGTCAAACCTTTGCTCAGAGTTAATTGATAACACGTATAGATATGCTTGAGAATTGTGAATCCAATAGCTTTTACTCTTATCCTGAAGTTGATTTATAAGTAGATAGCACACTTTTTGTTCTTTCCAATTGCTTCCTGCATCTTAGCATTCAACATATGAGAGATGGTTGATAAAAGGTAAAATCTATGTTGTTATTTTGGTAGTAATATGCGAGTCGTGATATCCGTTCCATTTGACATCTCAGTGTTATCAAATCGCAAGCCTCATGACTTACCAAGTTTTAATGCACCCTTAATTGGTGTTTATTATGATGTTTCATTGTTCTTTTTTTTTTTTTTTTTTTTTTTGCAGCCAAGATACGGCTAGTGAACCATTGTAATCAACTCTTCAGGCACAATTTGTGTTTCACCCGCAACCAGTACTTGGTTTATCACAAGATTCGAGTTTTCATTAGCTCCACCCTCTAGAGCTTAAGTCGTCTAAACATAAGTATGTTCACGAAATGTGCTTTTTAGCTCATTGCTTGGCTAAATTTGTGTTCTGCATCAGGGGAAATAGATTTAAGTTCAGTTAGAGAGTACTTTGATTGAATTGATTCTGTTGATTTTATTGTCCATCATTAGTCCATATTTCAACTGAATCTCTGCCTTGTTATATATATGATTAATCTTATGAGTTCATTGTTTTTAATTCTCATTGAAAGGTTTATGACGCACGAAAGGAAGTGTTGTCACTTTGAACATCTCCATCCTCGCATTTCCTGTAACGTTGCAGATGCGAAGCTACAATTTAGTATATTTTTCCTTTTTTTAGTGTCAATTTTGTTGAAAATTTGGTACAAGTTGGTTAAAACATCTGCTTGTGTATAATTTCTCTGCTTACTGTATAAATTTTTGAATATTTATTTAGTTTCCAGGCATTTTGTTTCAATATGTGTTCGAGTACAGGCGGATGCGAGATTGATCAGGTTTATGGACAAGTCTCATTAGTTTCTGACAATCAAGTATTATGTGCTTCCATTGTTTTTTTATTCCTTCATGAGTGACCTCCTTTTCTTCATGGAGATCAGGGGCAATTGTTGCTCTTATTCATGAACAGTTTCAAGGTTGGACTTGGTGAAACATCTCCAGGTTGATGTTGCCACCATCACAATTTTTGTTTTGAGTTTGAAGTTTTGCTGAATAATCAGAATCGTGTGACAATAGTAGATTGTTTTTTGTCTTATATAGGTTTGGATGATCCTTACCTCATGCACTAACTCTAAGGTGTCGTTTGGTAAGATGCATTAGAAAAATAAATGGATACATTAGTTGTGTAAAACCTTGTTTGGTACACTTTCAACCTATGTATACACTATTTATATGACTTATTTATTGTGAGGCAAAGAAAAATATTATTTTTCTGACCTAAAACAGTGGAGTGAGTGAGAAAGAGAAATGAAACCTGGCTTTGAGTATATTACGATTTGAGGGGAAGAGGATGAAATGTTAATATTGTATGGAGTATAGAGAAATTGACTTATGGGTAACTTGTACACCAAACTAGCTAACAAGGCTTCATATAAAGTTACGGAAGTGAATGAGATACAGATTTTTGGTACTCTGCAATTTTGGTTAATACTACATAGGTTTAATTTAACTATTGATGAGGTGTAATTTAGAGTTAGTGAATCTTAACCCACGTCATGCAACATTAACTCTAAGAACTTACATGCCTGCATTTTGCATACTTCTTGATATTAAATTAGGACAGGAGTAATGAAGTTCGGTAACAAATTAAATAAAAGTCTGGGGGTTGGGTAAGCCTACGATATATGATGATTCATTGTGATTTTTTCTTCTCATCATCTATAACTTTGTTATTCTTCTACTCTACTTTGTTTGTTGTGTCATTCTCTACTTGTGGTTTGATGCAAAGATATGTAGGGTGTTGCACTATGTGGCTACTAAATGGCTCTTTTCTTGAGTTATCGTCTGTTAACATGTTGCCTCTCTCTCATCTCTGTGAATCATTACTTCATTAGGTTTCATGTTTCGTAGTTAAAGATTGAAGACATATTAGTGATTGCCCAATTGCAATATCTTTCTCTTAGTCCATTTTTTTAAAATTTGACTATTGGAGCTGAGTGACTTGTATGTACAGTTATTTGGTAAATCTTGTCTGATTGGACTAGGAATGAGTATCCTGAAGTTTGAACTATTTGTTTACAAACTTTGATTTTAAGCTGATGCATTATTTGAGATCATATAATGAGGCATATACCTACTCAGTTTAACTTGTGTTTAGCTAGCAATATGTGATCATAAGGTTACTATATTGGTGAATGTTGGCATGATTTTGGTGAATTTTTTGGAGATTTAACAATTTTAGTGTTGCTAGTAAACCATTTTGAGAGTGACATATGTGATCAACTTCTGCTAGAGTGTTGCTATTATTTCTTGTGTTAAATGGTTATTCATGTCCTATTGAAACTTTATTTGATAGTTTGGTAATATTCCATTTTTCAGCTTTCTAAAAATGTCTCGACTGATGTTGGTCGGAAACAAGAATCAAGAGGTTGATTTGTGAACTTACCAAAAAATAAAGCTCAGAAGATTTCTCCAGCTGATTTGATGACAACTTGTCTTTAAATTGCTTAGAAAAGAAAAATACTAGTTTGAGCTTACTGCAGGACACTTGCAATACAAGAGATTCATGTCATTGTAATGACTTAAGCTAGGTTGAACTTCCTACTTCATCCCCTGTAGCATGTCATTGTTCTTAATTGTATGATCATGAATGTTTTATTATTAGATGACATGTTTTACTAATTTATTCTTAATTTATGCAATTCTAATTTAAAAATAATAACAATATGAAATAAATAAATATTTGTAATTAGTGACAAAATTATCTTCATAGGACTAACTTTTAGAAACAACTAAATTAAACTTTTATAGGCAAATTTTTTTATCACAAAATAAATTAATCTATCAAATGTTGACTACATTTAGTGACAAAAATATTTGTCACTAATCATAACAATTTATAGTGACAATTCTATATTGTGATAAAAACAAAACTTTTGGTGACAAGATGACAGATTTAACTACAAAATTGTTAGTTCTTTTATTATAATTAAAAAATTGTCACTCATTTATACATTTAAGGATGAAATACTTTTTTGTATATAAAAACAGTCATTTGTGATGAAATTATATTTTTTTAACTATGAAATACATATAACTTCAGAGACAATTGGTGTCGTTACTGACTGAACTATATAATTAGTGACTATGTAGTTGTGTCGCTGTTAATAACCTTTTTAGTGACAAAATCATACTATCAACTACAAAAAAAGTATTTTTTTTTTATGACAAACAAATTCGTCACAAATGCTACTCATTTGGGGATGGTTTTTTATTTTTGTAGTTAATATAACTTTTTTAGCGACGAATCAAATCATCTCTGTACACATTTAGAGACCCAAATTTTGTGACGACTGATTGACGAATATATTTTGGTCACAAAAGATCTTTTGTGACAAAATATGAGTTACAAGTAACGAAATCATTTGTCCCTGATAATCGAATTTGTTGTAGTGTAATTTTGCCTCTCCACAATAGAATTAATCGTGGAACTTCTTAAATTCCAAACAATTTGAAATAGTTGACTTTATAAAGTTCAAAATATTTTTCAAGTTATTTTAAAGTAATTTTTATCATTTTTAAATAAAATATATGTTCTATATAATTAGTACATTTTATGAATGTTCGAAAATCATCTAAAAAATACTTTGGTTTTATTTAAATATTTGGTTAATTAATAGCTTATATTTTGAGATAATTAGTTTATAATTAAGTTAATTATTTTATTTTGTTAAGATTAAGAAACTCATTAATTAATGAGAAAATTTTCAAAATGTCAATTTTTTAGCATTTAATGGGACCTCTTATCAACATTTTCAATATTTATTAAAAATTTCAATATTTTAGATGTATGTATTTTTTTTTTTTTTGTTTGATTTGAAAGAATACAATTATTTAATAACAGAAAAGAGAAAATTATGGGAGAGAATATTTTTAGAAAAGGAACATATAACTTAAAAATTAAAATTCTCATCAGTTACAATTTCAAAAGTAATTGATTGTATTCATTCCAATAAGTATGATATGTGAATTTGTATTCATTATGTTTTCATGTTTGGGTTTGCGTAATGGCATTCATATTTCTTTATTAGTTTGTATTAATTTTAATATATATAATAAATGGATTTGTAGTTATTTAAGAACCATATTTGTATCCATATACTTATATAAACTCATGTTCATTTAGAAAGGATACAACATTGGTTTGTATATTTTTCAAAAACGTATATTCTTTCTTAAGATTCCAACAATATTTGTATTCCAGTCATCAAAACATATAAATTTACAATCATAGTAACAATCAAAATTTGTATTTCAAAAAACATATATATATATTTCATGACAAAAAAATGTATTTCTTATTTGTTATGTATTCCAAAAATATATTATATTCAATGTCTAATTTATAGAACATGAATTTCAAATTATGTTGTATTCCAAGCATCCAACACACAAAAAAATCAAAACAATTCAACCATTCACTGTTTGTATCCCAAGCAGATTACAAATTAAAAAATGTATTTTTTTTACTTTAAAATATGATTAGAGAAAGATGCAAAAATATTTCAATTCATTAAAGAGATAACTAGAATTGTTGATGTCATCCAACAAAGTGCCTTGGATGAGATATTGACCCAAAACTCTGAAATTGACTACCTCAATGACCGTCTAACCTTTAAATCCAATATTCGGATAGTAACTTATGAAGATATTCATGTGAAGATCCAACAAACAAAATACGATCCAAATCCATTTTTGAATAACTTTTTTCAATAGTCATTTTCAAATCACTTCGAAACAAATTAAAGAATCAACAGTTAATGAATACCTGATCGTTTTTATATTTCACTGAGAATCTCAAAGTCCAGTGAAATCAGTCGAATTCACTTCGAAAGCACAATCGATTATTTCAAAATAAATTTCCTTAACAACAGACAACAAAATTAAACTGGCAGTTCATTTTTAGAAATACTTATTTCCTTTAATATGTTCACATATTATTAATAATTTAAATAAAAATGATAAAAAAAGGTATTATATGATAACTTAAATTCTAAATTAATTAGTAGGAGTTTGTTTAGAATTCTTATTTGGTTGTCAAAAATAAGGACTCTTTCACCGCTTTCTTGTCCTCGTTCTTCATCAAGATCATTGAAGCAATTTGAGACAATCATCAAGTAACTTTTTACTCCTTTTTTTTCTTTTTGAAATCTAGATTAATTAATCTTAGAAAATAATTATTCATAACTTATTAGGTGTTCTTCACAACATGAAAAAGTTTTTGGATTGGTGCTTCTATTGCTTCAGACTATATTTTCTCTTCTTAGTTCATTCAATCAACAATATAAAAATTAATTCAAGACAAACTTTGATTCATATACTATCATATGTACTCCAATTTATATATTCAAAGTCGATAGTATCAAAAATATTTAACGTTCTTTCAAAAAAATAAATTTTAGATCTGTAAAACATGTTTTAAAAAATATAAAGAAAAAGAGAAGCTGAAAAATCATTAATATTTAAATGTAAAAATATAATAATTAATTTTTAAAAAAATTAGTAAATCTAAAAATGAACTTATTGTCCTCTTTTAACTTTTCAATCAGCAAAAACCCATGAATAATACCCACCGATACAACAACAATACGTATACAATAGAACCCATGAGCGACCCCAATGGCCAACCTCGTCTTCTTCCCAAATAATCAATCGTACATGCAGTAAGCCACAAAATACGAAATCATCTCTTTCGTTCAAATCCTAGCAATTATCTGTTACAATATTCCAGCTGGTAGCCAAAGAATTCAAATTCAAATTTTGAATTCCATTCATCCAAATTTCCACCCCCAAGTTAGAGGTTGGAAAGATAGAGATGGGAGAACATACTTCATATATAAAGGTCAGAATCAACATACAGAGAGAGAGAGAGAGAGATATTTTATTTACAAAAAGAGTAAAAACAAGTAATAGAGAAAGGCCTAACGGTTAGCGTTCTTGAAGTATACACTACATTTAGAGTCTGGATTCAGGATCTTCCTTCCCATTTGTTTGTTGTCCATTGGAGTCTGTTAGAGTCTCACTTTAGCTCACTATTTGTTCCAGTCAGAGGTAACTTCCGCCCTATGTATCACCCTTATTCTTTCTTTGGAATTGTTTGTTGGACTTCGAATATTGTCATGTGTTGTATTTTTGCTTGTTTAGATGATGTCCAATTTGGATTTTCTTGTGATATGTTGCTGCTATTTGTGTTGTTGATTCTTTGCTTCTATGTTTAAGCTTATTTGATCTTTTTTCTTCTCTACTCTTTTACTGGTAGATGAATGATAATCTCTATATTTATTTGTTTGCATCCTTTAACTGATCTCCAACCTAAAATTTGTTATTGTGCTTATCTTTTTTTTTCTCTGGTCTTCCTAGTCGCCTTTTGTTTAGTTTTTTTTTCAAACTGTTTTACTCTTTTTAGCCTATTTCTGGTCTTGGTGAATCTATAACAGTGTTTGGTATTCGACGTTACATTTTTCATTATGTCACCTCAATTGGATGAATGAATCAAGACGCCAAGATTTTAAGTTCATTTACTATCCTTATTACTATTTGTTTTAAGTCTGTAGTTGTTTGTTTTGATCATGTTCATTTGCATCCATGCTCTACCAATTTGAAATTTATCTTCTCCTAGCCCTCTTTTAAATTTGATTTGGAATGTTGCTTTCTGTTTATGTGAGGGTTCGGTGAATATATAACTTGTATATGATAAATTGATCGAGTTTTCTGTTTTGTCTAAGTCAAATTCTTTCCATGATATGTTAGCGTCCTGTTCCTGTATGTGTTTAGCTCATGTTTAATCAGTGAGTTCTGGTTAGGCGCATGTCTTCTAGGCTGCTTTCTTTTTCTTCTTTTCTCTTCCAACATATATTCAAGTAGAAATTAGTGGCACTATTTGATAGGTTTTAATACGAAATGGTCTTGTTCTTTGAAGTATCCTTGGCAAATTCCTTGTGTTGTGTGTGTTACTTAATTTTCTAGATTTACATTGAGGTGTTGCTTACTGTTATCCATTTTGGATATAAGGTTTGTCTATTATATCTTAAAAGTGTGGATTTAGAGTGCTTGGATTGGAAAATATGTTTCAATTTGTTCCAGCTAGTTGTTTGTTGTAATTTGATCGTATTGTTGAAAATATGCTTACTTTAAGTTTGTTATATACATTATGAGATTTTGTATGAGCATATGCCATAAATAACAAACTTGATTAGTTTAGAGGTTCATAGCCTAGCAAATATGTGCTAAGTTGGTTTTCTTTCTTGTTTAAGCTCAGTGAAATAAAGTCATCTTTTTACTTGAGTGGTTTATTTTTGCTTTCAAAATGTTTATTTTTCTTTACACTGAAGTGTTTAACCACTGTTATATTTAATGATTAGCTACCATAAGATGGATATTTATTTCAATCTGATTTCAAAATGTGATTCCCTTCTACTCAATACCCAATTAATAGTTCATTGTTGAAACCACCCCCTGATGTCTTGTGTTTTATGCTTTATGTTTCATATGAGTTATATGCGTATTAGATGATATACTAATCTTTTATCTCTTCCTATGATGCATGTGACATCTATTATGAGTCCTCATGGACTCTTTCCATCGCTATTTGCATTGACGAATTCTAGGCAAAATCCAAAAATTCCCGAGTCAGCCTTCATTCTTATTTGGATCATCGGAAGCAAGTTAAAGGGCCGGATACTCTCAATATACAACGATATACATCAACCGTAAACGCTGTATATTATGGGCTAAGAGAGACTTATAATTTTGGCTATTTGTATTTTGTTATTATTAGGCCAAAAACCTATTTATTTTGACTAATACCTTGTTAGTTTAGGACAAATGGAAATTGGGCCTAAGGCCCAAAGAAAAAAATCAATTTTCTTATGTTAGTTTAAGACAGGTACCAAAAAGTGGGCCAAAGGCCCAAAAAGTAGAACTAGGCCCAAGTACTGGCCCAGGCTGACAGAAATCGAACTCGAGCCCACATTTTCTCTTCTTTGTTATTTAATTGACTTTGCATTCTAGTTTGTTTAGTTCATTTTGAGGTTTTTTTCCCTAATTCAATTCCCCACGGTGCCTTGAGATCTGGGGCTGGGAGGGGCGATGGGGGAGAAATTAGGGCATGGCATCTCGAGGAAGGGTGAGCGGACCTCAGGGCACAGCGCCTAGAAGGGGAGGGGGAGGCGACCTCAAGGCACAATGCCTCGAGGTTTGGTGCAGGGAGGCGGCCTCAGGGCAAGATGCCTTGAGGTTTAGGGTGGGGTGGAGGAGGGGGGACCTCAGGGCACGACACCTCAAGGTCTAGGGCGAGGAGGGGGACCTAAGGGCATGACGCCTCAAGGTCTAGGGCAGAGGGGAGGTGACCTCGAGGTCCGTGGTGGGGGTGGGGGAGAGACAACCTTAGGAAATGGCTCCTAGAGGTCCAAGGCGGGGTGGGAGGGGGGAGACGATCTCGGGGCACGGCGCCTTGAGGTCCGAAGAAGGGGGAGGTGACCTCGGGGCACGACGCCTCAAAGTTTGGGGGGGGGGGAGGCGAACTCGAGGCACAGTGCCTCGAGGTCCGAGACCGGGGGAAGGCGACCTCGGGGCACAACGCCTTGAGGTCCAAGGCGGGGTAAGCGACCTCGAGGCCTAGGGCGGGGGAGGCGATATCTAGGCACGATGCCTCAAGGTCTGGGCTGGGGGGAGGTGGCCTCGGGGCAAGACGCCACGAGGTTTGGGGCTAGGGAGGTGACCTTGGGGCACGCCTTTTAAGGTCTAGGGCGGGGGAGGCAACCTCAAGGCATGCTGCCTCGAGGTTCTGGGCGAGGGAAGCGGCGTCGAGGCACGGTGACTCGAGGTCCGGGGTAGGGGGAGGCGACCTCGTGGCACAACACTTCGAGGTCCAGGGCGAGGGGGGCTCAGGGAACAGCGCCTCGAGGTCTGGACGGGTGAGGGGGGAGAGGCGACATCGCGGTACGACCCCTTAAGGTCTGGGGCAGGAGGCATGTCACGACCCTAGCCTACGCCCCGAAAGTCATATGGCTTACAAGACTCCGAAAAGTCTCATACATACCTCATAGCATTCATGAACATAAGAGCATACGAAAGTAATGCAAAATTTAAAAACTCTTCTTTTACAATCAAAGTCATTTTTCATAAAAAGCAAGCAGAAAACTTTCTATACTTTGTCTCAAACCATCTACAATACTTTGAATAAACTTTGGCACTGAGCCCATACAAAAGCTCTAAACATAAAGTAAAAGACATAAAGGGAAATAGTGGGTTCGTCCTCAAAACTATGAGGACTCACCAAATCTTCATCTCCAAGATCCTTAGAAACCTATTTTCCAAGTATACAACATCAAATCTCCAGATCCTACAGTTTTGTAGAAAATGAAGAAATATGGGTTAGCACATTAGATGTACTAAGTATGATAGCCATGCAAAAACCATGCTTAAAATGAAAATTTTATTTGAAAGTCATGCTTTTATGCCAATTTGAGAAAACTTCATGACCATAAGCATAAGAGGCATAATATACAACATATTCAACATATAAGCCATCTCATCACATTAGAGCATCTTCAACATGTAAGTCATCTCATCACATTAGAACATAATCGACATACAAGTCCTTTCATCATATTAGAACGTAATCAACATACAAGTCCTTTCATCATATTAGAACCTTCACCTTAAGCAACC
Organism: Solanum bulbocastanum; assembly: GCA_037074985.1. Classification (NCBI taxonomy): domain Eukaryota; kingdom Viridiplantae; phylum Streptophyta; class Magnoliopsida; order Solanales; family Solanaceae; genus Solanum; species Solanum bulbocastanum. The sequence goes on along the minus strand of CM073601.1, from coordinate 28,910,846 downwards.
CCAACCCATACTTTATGCAATGTATGAATAGCGTCCCGTACCACCATCCACACCAAGTGCCACATCAAGGCCACCAAAAGTGAACTTACCATTCATCCTTTCCATCCTTAACTAATACTCATAAATAAGGAGCATACCTTTCATAAATCATATCAACACATTAGGACCATCATCTAGGGCAACCCTAAGTCATACTTGTGCAATGTATGAATAGCATCCTATACTACTACTCACACTAAGTACTCTTTTGAAGCCACCATAGACAAGGCACATTCATATTCAATAAGTCATGATAAGGTAGTAACTTATAATACAATCCAAGTAAAGCATACTTCATTCCATTTAAGCATATAAGTCAATATTCTTCATTAGCTTCATTTAGAGCACATTCATTCATTAGACATTAGATCATCATTCTCATTAGCGTCATCATAAGAGCACATTCATTTCATTTAACATTATATCAAGCCTATTTGTGCAATGCATGGATGTCATCCCATACTACCACCCACACTAAGTAGTGGATTCTTATGAAGCCATAGTTCATCAACATTCTTTGTGGGGGTAAGCCTTAACCGACATAAACCATGTGAGCAATTCATGGAATCCCAGTGTTACCCTCACCGGATAAGAGATTCCTACTTGCCTAAGGTAGAACCATTACTTTTAGTTTAGGTGGATCCACTAGCTAATATCCTATATGGGCATATTATTGTGGGATATGGAGATTGCTACTAGATACCCCACCTCAACTCATGGATGAGCATCCATCTCAAGAGATTTCTACTAGATACCCTGCCTCAACTCATGGATGAACACCCATCTCAAGCCATATCTACTCGGTGCTGAGCATTATTCCCCACGGAGTACTTAACATTCATTACTTTAGTCATCATTATGGGATAAGAGATTATACTAGATACCCCGTCTCAACTCACAGTTGAGTATCCATCTCAAACCTAACATTCATTCATTGGATAACTCATATATTCAAAGATGAGAATGTCCTTTTAACTAAGAATCCCCATATTGTGAGGAAGTCCTTTCACAACATGTCATTATCATTCATTAGTGTACAATTGAGAATAGTCTTTCATTCAACACATCATCATTAACATAATCATAGAACTTCATTCATTATTCATTCATAAGTGTGTGTGTATGTGAGAATAACCTTTCATATATATATTCATCATTCATAAGTGCTAAATTGAGAATAAGCTTTCAATACTAACACAATTACATTCTAAACATTATCATAATGCTATCATTGAAATCACACACATATACTTCACATCATGATCCTTCATAGATCCTTCATGAAATTGCCCTCCAAGGTCATACATCAATCACAACCCAAACATCTAAGATACTACAATAGATAAGGGAATTAACATGATTCAATAAATAATTCAATATAAACATAAACAATTCAACATACTTTCATGATCAATCAATTCCCAATCACAATTCACAACTTAAGAATTTGGAAGAAAAACATGGGTTCATAGAAGAAATTCACCATAATTCATCAATAATTCAACAATACATTCATAATTCATCATATAAAACCTTTTGAAAACGTTTTGGAATTGAACCCATGCATAGATTGAAAACTAGGGCTTTTGGAGAAAATTGGAAACTTGAAATCATATTTGAAATTGGCGCCTTAAAGAAACTAAGTCAAGGATGAATACTACCATACATTTTAGGGAAGAAACTCCACAAAAATCGATTGAAAAAGATGAAATCTTGAGCTTGAGAGTTTGAATCCTTCACCTCCAATGGTGGTTTGTAGAGAGAGAATATTTGGAGAGGTAGTTTCTAACTTTGGACTGTGTTTGAAATAATGAATTGGAAAAGGTGTTTTAATACTTTTAAAACCCTTAGAATACATTAATAAACCAATAATAACCATCCACCAACTTAACAAAACTTAAAATGAATTTATCAAATGAACCCTAGCTAGGGCGAGACTTGACAGCAAACATAGGCATAACTCACGAACCACCACCCATGGACCGTGGGTGGGTCCACGAGCCATGTTGGCAAGTCGTGGATTGGTTCTTTGGCTTGCCAAATGGGATGTTAACAAATGGAGGTCATCAATGGGGCGTGGATGGACCTACGGGGCGTAGTGTCCCATCCATGAGTCACCCTCAATTTGATATCTTTTTGGTTTCTTAGGGTCTTGGGAGTTAGGGTTTAAGGTCCTCCTCAAGGACCCCTTGGGTGGTCCTTGGGGAGTCGTACCTTGACGTTTAACCCCTAAACCTCTTAACCTAAGCTCGAGACAACATTCTACCACATGAAACCCCACAACAACTCAAACACACACTCGTTCGACTCTAGTTTCACTTACTAGTTTCTGAGTCGTTATAGGGGACCCCAGGGCACGATGTGTCAAGGTTTGATCCGGGGCAACAAAAGTGACCTCGAGGCATGGCACCTCGAGGTCTGGGACATGGGGGACCTAGGGGGGACCATAGGGCACGGCGCTTCAAAGTTTGATCCGGGGTGGGGAAGGCAACCTCGAGGCATGGTTCCTCCAGGTCTAGGGTAGAGGGGAGTGGACCTCGAGGAACGACGCCTTGAGGTTTGAGGTGGGGACCTCAGGGCACTACGCCTAGAGGTCCGGTGCAAGGCGCGGAGGTGACCTTAGGGCACGACACCTTGAGGTTCGGGAGGGGGGAGGCAACCTCGGAGCACAACGCCTCAAGGTCTAGTGTGGGCGGGGGGTGGAGGGGTGAGGCGACCTCATGGCACGAAGCCTCGAGATACGAGGTGGGGGGAGGGGGAGACGACCTAGGGGCATAACGCCTCGAGGTACGGGGCAGGGGAGGAGACCTCGAGGCACGGTACCTCAAGGTCCGGTCTGAGGCGGGGGAGGTGACCTCGAGGCACTATACCTTGAGGTTTGGGGTGGGGGGACCTCTAGGCACGACGCCTCAAGGTTCGGGGAGGGGAGGACCTTAGGGCATGGCGCCTCGAGGTGTAGTTTGGGGCGGGAGAGGTGACCTCGAGTTACTATGCCTTAAGGTCTTGGACGGCATGCGACCTAGGGGCACGGCGCCTCGAGGTTTAGGAAGAGGGAGAGGGAGAGGGGGGAGATGACCTCGAGGCACGGCACCTTGAGGTTTGGTGCTGTGGGGGGAGGCGACCTCATTGCACGGAGCCTCGAGGTCTGGCGAAGGGGGGAGAAGGGGTGAGGTGACCTCAGGGCATTACTCCTTGAGGCCCGAGGCGGGACCGGAAGGGGGGGTGGCAGATACGACCTCGGGGCATGGAACCTCAATGTTCGGGCCAAGGGGGAGACAACCTCGAGGTACGGCATCTCGATGTCCGAGGCAGGGGGGAGGCGACCTTAGGGCATAGCGCCTCAAGGTATGGTGTTGGAGGTAGGCGACCTCGGGGCATGGTGCCTCGAGGTTAGGGGCGGGGTAATAGGATGAGGCGACCTCGAGGCATGGCGTCTTGAGCTCACAGGCGAGGGGGGAGGTGACCTTGAGGCATGACGCCTCGAGGTCAGGGGTAGGGGGCGGAGGCGATCTTAAGATCTAGGGCGGGTGGGCGGGCGGGGGGGAGGCGACCTCGAGGCACGGCACCTCGAGGTCCAGGGCAAAGGGGGTGGACTTAGGGCACGACTTCTTGAGGTCTGATCCAGGGTGGGGGAAGTGAACTTGAGGCACGACGCCTAAAGGTCTGGGACGGGGGAAGCGACCTAGAGACACGATGCCTCGAGGTTCGAGGTGAGTGAAGGGAAGGCAACCTCATGGCACGGTGCCTCGATGTCTAGGGTGGGGGTTGGAGGCGACCTCGAGGCACGACGCTTTTAGGTTCAGGGCAAGGGGGGAGGTGACCTCAAGAGACGATGCCTCGAGGTCGGGTGCTTGAGGGGAGGCAACCTGGAGGAACGGCGTCTCGAGGTCTAGGGTGGGTAGGGGGGTGAGGCGACCTCGGGGCATTGCGCCTCGAGGTCTAGGGCAGGAGGAGGCGACCCCGGAGCACTACGCCTCGAGGTACGGAGCGGGCGAGGAGACCTCGAGGCAGGCGTCTCGAGGTCCGGTTCGGGGTGGGGAAGACGACCTTGAGGCACGATTCCTCGAGGTCTGGGCTGGGGGGACCTCGAGGCACGGCGCCTCGAGGTCCACAATGAGAGGGGACCTTAGGGCACGACGCCTCAAGGTCTGGTTTAGGGCGGGGGAGGCGACTTCGAGGCACGACGCCTCGAGGTTTGGGGTCAGGGTGGGGGACCTTGGGGTACGGCACCTCGAGGTTCGGGGTGAGGGCGGGGGCAGAGGAGGCGACCTTGGGGCACAACGCCTCGAGGTCTGGGGCGGGGGGAGGGGAGGGGAGGCGACCTCAATAAGCATTTGAGGACACTAAATATATATATAAAAAAAAGCCCTATATAAGTCCAAGAACTCACTTTTAAATAGCATTTAAACTAACAATTAGCAATATCCATAAGCTAAATCAACCCATAATCACATAATCACACCCCAAGAATTGGGTTTTAGCTAGACATCACAAAAAGGTAAAAACCGTTACCAAATTGATTATCCATCAACTAGTAAGAGTGATTTCGTCTTTACAATGCTCAAATTTGAAGATTCTCAAAGTCCCACTTCCAAATTCTCAAAAGTGAATTTCTTCAATCCTTCAAAGTTAAGGAAAAACTAGAGAAAAACTGCCTACAAATGCTCATTTGGCGAAGTAAGTTGGGTTTGCCGAACCACTCGGCAAGCCGCCCTTTGGTCTCTTACATCACGTTTCTACCTTGGCATTCAGCATCCTCAAGGTCTATAACTTTGGGCGATCTATCTTGGCCTCACAGAATCACTTGGTGATCCGTCGACTGCTCTTTTTCATCGCCAACTTGGTTCTTTCCTTCAAGGCTTGGCACATTGAAATTTAGGCGGTTTGATAACCTCCTCGGCGACACGCCAAGTGCTCTTGGCAATCCTCAAGCTCTCCCATCTTCATTTCTTTTAGCCTATTTTACTTTTTGCATGTTAGTGTCCTTGCTTAGTTTCTCAATCCATATTCCTGAAAATCAAGGATTTAACATCAGTTATTGGCATAAAATAAGCATTTGAGGACACTAAATATATATGTATATATACACACAAAGCCCTAAATGAGTCCAAGAACTCACTTTTAAATAGCATTTAAACTAACAATTAGCAATACACACAAGCTAAATCAACCCATAATCACATAATCACACCCCAAGAATTGGGGTTTTAGCTAAACATCATAAAAAGGTAAAAACCGTTGCCAAATTGATTATCCATCAACTGGGTAAGAGTGATTTCGTCTTTACAATGCTCAAATTTGAAGATTTTCAAAGACCCACTTCCAAATTCTCAAAAGTGAATTTCTTCTATCCTTCAAAGCTAAGGAAAAATTAGAGAAAAACTATCTCCAGATGCTCAAAACTTCCAAATAAAATTGTTCTAAATATTATTTGGTGTTAAACTAAATGTTCAAAAATGTATTTATAGTCACCGAAAATAAGCTATGAAAGCTCATTCAGCAAAGTAAGTCGGGCATGCCAAACCACTCGGCGAGCCGTCCTTTGGTCTCTTCCATCACCCTTATACCTTGGCATTCAACATTCTCAAGGTCTTTAACTTCGGGTGATCTATGTTGGCATCGTGGAATCACTCAGTAATCTGCCAACTACTCCTTTTCATCTCTAACTTGGTTCTTTCCTTCAGGGATTGGCACATTGGAACTTTAGGAGGTCTGATAATCCACTCGGCGACAAGCCGAGTGCTCTTGTCTATCCTCAAGCTCGCCCATCTTTATTTCTTCAGCCTATTTTGTTCCTTTTTACTTGTTAGTGTCCTTGCTTTGTTCCTCAATCCATATTCTTGAAAATCAAGGATTTCACATAAGTTATTGGCACAAAATAAGTATTTGAGGACATTAAATCTATATAAACAAATTCCTAAATGAGTCCAAATGTCATACTTATCAGCAAGCAGGCACATGGAGTTGTTATTGATGAGGATGCAACTACATCTAGAGCAAAGGCAGCCAAACTCCCCACCAAGGGAGGAAAAAGTAAAGGCAAGGGCAAGGGCCCGTGGCTGAGACACCGGAGTACAACTTCGATAGTGAGGGGGTCTATGAGACTCACCTCACCACATTAGGCAGTGAGGAGGACTCACAAGATTCTAAAGCATCCATCTCTGAGCCTGAGGACGACCAGCTATTACAGGTTCGGAGAGTAGAGCTCCACTCAACACGATGCATAATCCGTCTAGGATCCCAGTGCCTCAGACCCCTTCTCATCCTCCAGCTGCAACTCCAACATAGATTATGGTCCCAGCGCCACCAGTACAGGGTCATCTTCCCCAATCTCTTAACAAACTAAAGGCCGAGGGATTGAGGACCATATTAGAGGAGAAGAGATTGTCCACAGATGGTGTGGTGGTGTTTTCCACTCTCAAGCTCCATAAGTTTGAGAATTTCACTAAACCTGTAGGTCCCTACATTTCCAATTGGGTCCGGGAGTTCTACTCGGCTTATGGAGACTTGGAGCCGAAAGGGAAGAAGAAGGTCAGGATCTTTAAACCAGTTGATTATGTGATAATCCGGGGCAAGAAGGTGAAGTGCAAAAGTTCTGACATAAATGTTGTTCTAGGATGCACTTATGATTTCATGCATGATTATATCAACTTGGTCCAGAAGAAGACCTTGGAGGACCTAAAGGGTTGGCTGGCACCCCTTCTCTCCAATAACAATCCGAGGTGGATTGAGGCTGGAGCACCGATAGACAAGAAGGATCTTAACATGGCAGCTAGGTATTGGTTTGGGTTCATCAGCAGCACTATCATGCAATCCCAAAATGAATTCATACTCAGACACCCGAAGGCAGCATGTTTAGGGTCTATCATTTCCTGCCAGAAGATAAATTTAGGGCTATTAATTGAACAGGAGATGGCCATGAGGGCCAAGTAGAGACAGACTTTGCTTTCATTCTCAGTGTTGATCATCGAGCTGTGCAGATGGGCCTACGTTCCTCGAGATTTAAAGATGGATTGTGCAGGTGAAACCCATCTCCTCTACTGATATACGGCGTATACTGCGGGATGAGGCTGACAGGAGGAGGGTAGCCCCGGTGGACGCATCCCCGAAGGTTGATGTTGATATGACAGGCAGAGACAGGCAGGCCTACTCTGGCTACTGGGCCTTCAGATAGTCCGAGCACTGATGTTCTAGCTTATTCTGATGTGCCTCCGGCTACCACCGAAAATGAGGTTAGAGATGATGATGATGATGCAAATTTCAAGGCTGAGACTGATGAGGAGCAGCTTGGTGTTCGTGAGGAGGCTGTCTATAAGGACCTGACTGACCTGGAGGGTGCTATGTTCGAGATTGCGAAACAGGCATCGCTTTAGGAAACTTCTATGGTAGGCTCCAGTGGAGCCAAGGATGCTGAGTTACCGGGACTGATGCCTAGACAGAGGGAGTTGTGGATATGCAGACTTCACCCCAGGCCTAGCCTGACAGGATGATTCCCTTTGCCTCATTTTTGTTATCTTTTTAGACTGATTTTGTTTTCATTGCAGTTATTCTTAGCTTGTGGCCCATTGTTTTGATATGAAAGCAGTTTTGAACCAATTTTAAAATGTTTTCCACCTCTTGTGTGTGTGATTGTTGTTGTTCTTGTACAAATTTGAGTGTCGGTTGAGGTTAATACCGATGACTTAAATAGTGCTCTTAATTGAACAAAATGAATGTGAGGCTACGATGATGAATTTATATAGGCAATATGTGAACTTTGAGCATTTTGTTGTGACTAGCCGATTGTCATTGAAGTCTCTTGTGATGAGTGTTGCATGCTAGTTAGAAAGTGTGGAGTCTTGTTTGATGATTGTATCAATGCCCTATGTGGTGAGATCATCTTGAACATTGTATTTGATGACACCTAGAATTTGCCCATTGGTCTAATTGATTGAGTAAAGCAAGCAATTGAAATGATCTTAGGCAAGAATTTTGAAGAGTGAACCAATTTAACAATATACCTCTTTTGTGGCCACCCTTGAGAGAAGTGTTAATCTTGTCTTGGTACCCTTTGAGCTTATACTTTTCTTGGAAGAAACTTGAACAACTTTGACCTCTTTATTCCTTTACCCTTAACCTTCATGAAGTTTTGGTTTATTTGAATAGCCAACTTAGGCCAAAAGCCTAAGTTTGGGGTGTGGTGAAAGAAGGAAAGTCAAGAAGTGTGAAGAATTTCCCCTTTAATCGATTGTTTTGAAAAAGATGGAACCCCTCCATGTAAAAAAAAAAAGAGAGAAAGGAAATAAAAGAAATTAGAAAAAAAATTGTGAAATAAAGTAGTGAAATTGCAAAAGAAATGGGGTATCCGATGGTTCATACGAAGTTGAATAATGGAATGGATTATGAGCATGTTTGAAATGTTAAAGACAAGGAGGAAAGTGATGTTCATGCCATACTTCATGAAAGGAGAAGCCACTAAGCCTAAGTGATCATACATTTACACTTAGCCTTGTTACAAGCCTTGAAAAGACCTTTGTGATCTTGAGTGAGCTGAAACGAATGTTGATTGGAAAATAAGGGCAAACCTATGGGTGAAGTCATGCATGTGTTCATCTTTGTGAGTCTGAGAGTTATATGTGATTTTGGAACTTTAAATCGTTGAGAAATTTTGTGTGAATATGGAATCATCTTTGTTGCGAGGGAATTTGAATACCTTTGTTGATCTTTAACTTGCATTTGAAACAGGCATTGTGAGCTTGAGAGCACTTGATGATGGTGAGTCATAATTTGAAATTGCACAATTGATCACTGTATGAGTAGTTTGAACCTTGTTGTGTGAATTCATGTTGAGTCTTATGCAACATTGTTTGTAGACAATCCTTATTGAACTGTTGATCTTGAGTTTTACTTGAGGACAAACAAAATTTTAAGTTGGGTTGTTGATGAGTTCGAGCTTTCGACTTATTTAGGGTTTTGTTTTGATAGTATAAGTGCCTCAAATGCCTATTTTATGCTCTAAATTGATGTTAAAGTGTTGATTTGCAGCAATGAAGGCTAAGGAGCAAGGCGATGACATTATCGAACAAAAAAGAAGTAAAATGCCAAAGAAGTGAAGAAAAGTGATCATGGTGATCGCCAATACCACTCGGCACACCGCCAAGTGGCTCTTTAGCTCACCCAAAGTTCCAGCGTGCCAGCCTTGGGTAAAACCAAGTTGGTTATAGAAATGGGCAGTTGGTGAATCGTCGATCCACTCCGTGACATCAAGTTGGATAGCCCAAAGTTCAGGTTCTAGGATGCTGAGGACTAATGCAAAAGGGCGATGAAAGAGAGCAAAGGGCGGATCGCCGAACCACGTGGTGAGGCACGACTTATTCCGCCACTAGACTTTCAAGCCAAAAAGTGGGCAACTATAAATTGAAATTTAAAAGGAATTTTGAAGGACGTTTTTTTATCTTTGTTTTCCATAGAATTCTAATCCCCAGAGTTGGACTTGAGAGTTTTTCTCTTAGTTTTGGAGTTTCTATTGTAGACTTGGAGGATTTCTAAGTGGGTTTTTGAACTTAAGCAATTTGGACCATTGTAAAGACTCGAGTACCTATACCTAGATCATGGCTAATGTTTTTGGTAATTGTTTCTCTATTTTTATGATGTGTAGCTAAATCACCAATTTTTGGGATGTGATCATATGATTATGAGATGAATTAGCTTACAGGTATTGTTAATTACTGATTTAAATGCTTAATTGAAGTGGTTTTAATTGATAGTTGTGTTTTAATCTAAGAATTGTAGTTGCAAATACAATTTGAACTTATAATTATGGGCTTGCTTGAAAAAGAGGTTTTAGAATCAAAGCTTTCAATTGATTATTGTAGTTATTGGGTTGATATGGTCGAAAGAGTAAATCATAATCTTGATTCTACCTATCTAGCTCGATAGAGTGGATGAATTAAGGTGTGGGTTGTTCTTATTTGCTAAGCTTGTTGATGTTCGAAAGAAATCACTTGAATTGTGATAGTTGTTCGAGAGAAAACTATCTCACTTATAGTCTAGCCTACCCACTGATATTTAACTATTTGTTAGTAATTTCAATTACCCATATTGTGAAATTTGCCTATAATTGATCACATCTCGATAATTCGTCTCTATATTGTTATTGTATTCGTGTTTAATTATGTTGTGGCTGATAATTGACAATCCAAACCAACCCCCCCCCCCCCCCATCTGACATTCATTGTCACCCCCTTAGACTTGTTTGTATGTTCTCGATAATTTTTATTCCTATAATCGAATAGACCACTTTATAACTTCATAACTGAAATTTAGACACCTACCGCTACCTATGGGTTCGACCACGACTCTTCATTGGGTTTTATACTAGCTAACAACCGTTTACACTCAAAATTGGATGAGGTATAATTGAAACGTTAATCACACGGCTTGAGCCAACACTTGAAAATTAGTCCTAAACCCCGCATTAGTCACTTGCTCGGACAAAGGGTCAGTCGGAGCTTGAGGAGCTCCTTGACCAACCTCTTCTTCCTCAGTTCTTCTAGCAAAATCTCTTTGAGTAGTCATATCATGTAGACCATCGAATAAGGATTAGGAGAAAGACCTTATAAAGTTAAACTCTATCACACGACTTAGAGTAATGAAGAGGTGAAGTTTCCTAAACATCTTGTATGTAGCCTCTCGTTCATAAATGTGGCGCGCTTCATACTCATGAACAAGACTCTACTTGGCATGGTTTTGGGACATCCTAGTACCGTTCTAAACCTTGTGCTCTGATTACCAAGTTTTCACGACCCAGGGTACCTCCTAGATGTAACATGACATACAAGACCCTGAAAGGCCTCATATAAGCCGCTTAGCTTTCATAGTCAAGATAATAGAAATACGATAAGAATTAAAACATTTTTAATAGTATAAAAGTTTCATAAAACGAAGTGGAAGTCTCATACAACTTGTCTCAAAAATCATCTAGTAAAATAGAATCTTGGGACACAGCCCATACAACAATATTCAAATCATAAAATGAAAGAGCATAAGAGAAATGATGGTCTAATCCTCGAATGCTATGAGGACTCACCATTCTTCAACCTTGCCTCTACTATAGATCCTAGCCACAGGGATGAGAGTCAGAACGTTGGACCTTACATTTGGATAAGAAATGTAGGCAAGAGTATGTGTTAATACAAGAATGTACTAAATATGATAACTTACATAAACATCAACATAAACATAAGAGTTTGACAACATAAGTCATAAAGCATAATTAATGCACATAATATATCATATCAGCATATAAGGAATACTTCATAAAGTAACCTTAAAGCATACTTAGCCAATACATAGGTAATCCTCCACTAGTCTTACTCATCATGGGTGGCAACTCAAGCAACTATCCAAGTTCATCACCTTTCATAATATTTTTAGCTTAACTTTTATAGACATAGGGAATCACCTCTTTCCTTCCTATGAAGGCTCATGGGTAGTCACCTATTGCCTTACATATATGGTCATGGGTACTCGCCTCCATGTCCATCTTATAGGATCATGGGTACTAGCCTCCATGCCCAACATCATATGACATGGGTACGCGCCTCCATATCATTATATAAGGATCATGGGTACTTGCCTCCATGTCCAATAATCATTATAGAAACGTGGGTAGTCGTTTCTTGTTCAACATTAAAGAATAAGGGTGGTCACCTCTTATCCTTCTCATTTAGAGGTCAAGGGTAATCGCCTCTAGCCTCATCAATTGCTTAGTCTATTAGCCTAGATTCATTTTGGGTGAGCACTCCTTTCAACCTAAAATCATTCAATGTGAGAAAGCCTTTTCACATTCATACATAAGCAAATCACGTGGGAACTATCCCTTCCAGAACAATCACATCAATGATCAATAATTCATAACACATGATTCACTCTCAAATCAATACATCTCATAATGTTCATACATGTTTCACTCCATAATCTTCATACATGCTTCACTCTCAAAGCAATACATCTCATAATCTCCATACATGTTTCACTCTCAAAGCAATTCATAATGTATCTCATTCATTCTATAAGAATGCATCTAACCCATAAATTCTCCTTTCATGGATCAAACAAATTTATATCAAATTCATCTTAGAAACATGGGTTAAGAATGGGTACATGTAAATTCATCCTAAAAACATGTATTCTACTAAATTCATGCATAAACAATCACTACCCAATCAATTGGATCAACATCCATCAATACCCACCACTTAAAAGAAAACCCTAACTCAAATTGGGGAATTCTACCTTTTCAATTGGGGGTTCTTAAGGGCTCCATGGATGAAAGGATTCCATGGATGAATAAGACTATCATACCTTGTTATCAAAGCCCACAAGCAATTGGAGAATGGAGACTTGACCTTGAGCCCTAGCTTCATCTTTCTTCTTCAACTTCTAGAGAGAGAAATATTTGGAGAAGAAGAGCTTTGGTCTTTTTTTAGAATTTTAGGAGAATGAATTGAATGAACCAATCTAAAAGTTAAAATTACTTATATAGGGGTCCTAGACATAAGCAAACCGACGTAGTGTCGATATAAAATAATTAGGAAAAGACCCAACTAACCCTAAATCTTAATTGTCGACCCTGACTCACGCTCCTGGTCGACGAACCGTGGTCTGACCGATAGTTTATCCTAGGTGTCCATCATTTGGGGTCAGAAAGTTGGAATTGGGGTCTGGGACCACGGACCGTGGTCTGACCGACGGTCTGTTGGTCAAGCCATGGTTCCTTAATCTTTGGGTAGGTTTGGGTGCTAGTCCACGGACCCCCACCTACGGTCTGTGGTCCTACCCACGGGCCGTGGTTGGCCCTCATGGCTGGCACCTGCAACTTCTCAAATTTTGCTATGTTGCCCTCTTTCGAATTTGGGTGTTAAATAAGCTCTCTGTGGAATTTGACCTCAATCTAACTGGGTTGTTGCATTTTACATTGACCGCTTAAATGTCATAAAAAGGTGCAGTTTAGGCTACATCAGTATGGAGATAACACTGAGCGTAGTTAGGTCTAAACTAGATGATGCTCGATGTGTTGATGAAGTATTAGAGAAATGCATTGTTGATGATCCTTAAATGGGTATGAGATTCTTCATTTGGCCTGGTCTACATTCCAACTACATACATAATAACTAATTTGGGGTGGATGGGTTGTTAAATTAGTATAGGTTAATTAAAGGTGACCAATAAATGATCGATACGTCATTAATTAGTTTATTATTTGAGTTTAAATTAAAAATCATATAAAAAGGCAATATAAGGCCTAAAGGTAGACGTTGGGGTTATTTGAATACTAATAGATGGACGTAGTAGTTTTATACAATTTTTCATTGTTCAAGGGTATTCTTGGCCCTTTTCCATTCTTTGAAATGTCAATTTAGATAGGAAGTACTTCCTCCGCCCCGTATTAGATTAGCACTTTCTATTTTACACAATGATTAAGAAATTATTAATAGATTGATCAATTTTACTATTTTATCCTTTGTTTATGTCAATGCACATAAAAATAAGTCAGAAAAATATAGGAATAGCTATTGTTGACATCCTTTGAGAGGGTGCAACGTCACGGTGACTCAAAAAATAATTCAATTTTAAAAGAATATAAAAGAATTTTAAAAGGGAAAGGGGAGTAAAAGGGAGTCGCCACCTAATTTTAGGGAAAACTAGGAAACCAATTAATTAATTAACTTAAAAGAATGTCTACAAAACCAATAGATTCTAGGTAAGGGGTTCAAGTTATTCCGAAGGGAAGGGGTTAGGTATCCTTCGAAACCCACAACGGTGGGTCCTCACTGAATTCATTTTTTCAAATTGAGGAGAAGATAAAAATAATATACAAGTATAATAAACATATGATATACACAAGTAATAGAACAAACAACAATATAAGAAATGACCTAAAATTTGCTTAAATTGAAATATACAAAATATTGAGTAAAGAATATGATTCGAATTTCATTTGAATAGCTTCAATGGGAAGCAACTCCAGGTAACTGTAAAGACACTTAGTAAAAGTTTTAGTAATAAATAAATACAAATAAAAATAAATGAATCAAATAATAACTTAAATAATTAACATGGGAGACCTTGTAAATCGATGGTAATTTCTTCATTGGTCAGTTTAACATACAAAAGAATGTGAACTTAAACTAAATTTTCGTCTTTTAAAATAAGGAGACCTCGAAAACAGATGGAAAGATTTTTTTTCATTGCCCATTGAACTCATGTAAATGAAACAAAATATATGAAGAATATAATAAGTAAGTAAATAAATAAGTATGGAAAGGAACAATGTCAAATAATAATAAACAACTCAAATGGAGAGAAAAGAGGATTCTGAAAAAAGGTCATCCATTTTTGAAAAAGTCAAGAACAGTGCAAAATGAAACCAAAATTGAAAGAAATGAGTAATAACAAGAAGTGTGATCAAAAGAAATATATGAGCAGCCACTAATCAAGTAAATTAATAAGGAAAATTGAAACATTAACAAGTGTAACAATGGAACAACACAGTAGATATACTCCACCGGATAATAGATTCCAACGATATCATTAACAAGACAAAACAAAAATAAACAAGATGAGAGATTGAGAAAAGGATTGTACAATGGTGTTGCATTGTTGTTTGAGCTTGTGGTTTGTTCGTTGAGCTACTGGTTTATGGAGGTGCGAGTTTGGTGATGTTTAGTGAAGAAAAACTCCATTTTCGATTAGATTGGTGATATATTTTGTTCTCCGATGGGTTTGGAGTTGTTCAATCGTTGATTGGTTTGTTGGTCGGAGATGGGGTTTGGGATTTTTCTGGTGGTCTTGGGTGTGGTTTTGCTGGTTGTTTTTCGGTGGTATTAGCTAGGTCTGTTGGAGGAAGAAGATGGAGGTATGGTTGTGTTTAGTGTTTGGAGAGAATAAAAGGGAAAACGAGGAGATGGGGGAAGACGAGAAAAAGGAGAGTGTGGAGGTAGTGAGTTGGGTTTTGTCGAAAAACGGAAAAGGGGTTTTTGGGTGGTGGACTC
Source organism: Solanum bulbocastanum (assembly GCA_037074985.1). Classification (NCBI taxonomy): domain Eukaryota; kingdom Viridiplantae; phylum Streptophyta; class Magnoliopsida; order Solanales; family Solanaceae; genus Solanum; species Solanum bulbocastanum. The sequence continues at coordinate 28,895,772 of CM073601.1, read as the reverse complement.
ACTCAATTCCGGTGAAAAAAATAATGAAAAATAAAAGAATTTCTTAAATTCTAAAAAGTCTAAAAATTACACCCCTTATCTAAAATTTTATCCACCACCCCTAACTTAATGACCAATTTATTGCTTAAATAGAAAATTAAAAACCACGTACAATATCATTATCTTAAATCGTGGGCTAAAATCATCGGTTAATAAAATATTTGTGTATGAAATCTTATACATATTTGAATGAATTTCTGGATTGTGCAAAATATAAAAATGAATATTAACAAATGTAGCGAATATTAAAAAATGTAATGAACGAAATCAATGGAATATAAAAAAAGGAATTTAAGATAAATAATGATTTAATAAAAAAGGAACAAATATTTAAACGCATTGTAACAAAATAATATAAATAAAATTAACCGATAATAATATTTTAAGAAATAAGGATAATTATGAACAAGCATGTATTTTGAAGGAGAAAATTGGAAGAAATAGAGGTTGAGGGCAAATTGGTAAAAGCAGAAAAAGAAGGGAAGGATTTAGTTAGCAGGAACCCTGGCACAAGATTGGTGTTTGACAAAACTCTATGGCCCCTCTCAAACCCTAATTTCTTATCTGCTTTAGGCAGGTACGCTCATCTTCTTCACCTTGAATTAAGCCTTTCATAATCACAAAGTATTCAGTTCACTGACATAATTTATAAGTTGTTCAATTTTTGCTACTTGAAAGATTAGATTGTCTTCGTTTTTTCAGAGAATGAATATTGTAGTTACTACTTTTGAGTGAAACTCTTATTTTACCATACTTTTCTGTAATTATAACACTCTACAATTCACATATATAAGTTGTTCAATCTTGTTTTGTTAAGACCCATGTTTGATAAAGCACTCTAGATTCTTCAACTGATTATTCGTAGTGAGGAATGACATCTTTCACATTCTATTTTTCAAGTTATGATTCATTTACCTGGCAATTTGTACCAAATCATTTAAGTTAATAATATTATTTTTTCATGGTTGGTCAAAATTATGGGTTGGAACAACTAGAGTTAGAATAGCCATTTGTATAAGGAACACTGGAAACAAATACGAAATCCAAACTTTATCTTCATATCTACTTTATTTTTCCTTCTCAAATTCATGAGCTAAATTGGTCTTTTTACCTTCGAACCAATGAGAACCTTCACATATGTGATTCATTCAGCCAACTTGTATTGATCTGTCAATTTTTAATTTTATCCTTGATCCTTTGTTGCTGATGTGCTCTGAATGCTTTTCAGTCATGGCAGGCTCTGCCCCAGAAGGATCACAGTTTGATGCTCGTCAATTCGACTCAAAAGTGAATGAGTTGGAAGTATCAGGACCCTATTATTTATGCATTTCTACAAGGTATTTTTTCTGTATTTATTACTCCTATGAATTCCTTTCGAGCTTGTACCTGGCTTTCCCTGCAGGCTTTCAGCTGATGATGGGCAAGATTTCTTTACCTCATACGATGAGGTTTATGATAGTTTTGATGCCATGGGTTTGCAGGAGAACCTTCTCAGGGGCATTTATGCATACAGTTTGTTGGAGCATTTTTCCCTTTTTTCGTCTACTTCACTAATGCACACATTAGGTGGACTGTACGTGGTAATACAATGTAACATCTGGCCTCTGTTGTTCTTTTGTGATTCTAGATCATTGTGAATGAATATACTTTTGCTTTATTAATCAAAAAAGAAAAGAAAACAAAGGAAATGCTCACATATGAGCTCTCCTACTCTTCAGATTCCTGTTCAATCTATTATTAATCTAGTTATAGTGGGATACTCTCTTTGTTCTTGGATCGTTCTATTTGTTAATCAGGTTACAATGTACTTATCATTGGATTATTCTCATGTAGGTTTTGAGAAACCCTCCGCAATCCAGCAAAGAGAAATTGTACCCTTTTGCAAAGGTCTTGATGTAATTCAACAGGCTCAGTCTGGAACTGGGAAGACTGCCACATTTTGTTCTGGAATTCTGTAGCAACTTAACTATGAACTTCTGGAATGTCTTGCTTTGGTCTTGGCACCTACTCGGGAGCTTGCACAACAAATTGAAAAGGTCATGAGGGCACTGGGTGATTACCTTGGTGTCAAGGTACATGCTTGTGTGGGAGGAACCAGTGTTTGGGAGGATCAACACATCCTTTCAAGTGGTGTTCATGTTGTTGTTGGAACACCTGGACGTGTATTTGACATGCTGAGAAGACAGTCACTTCGCCCTGATCATATAAAGACGTTTGTATTGGATGAAGCTGATGAAATGCTTTCTAGAGGCTTCAAGGATCAAGTCAATTATTTTAGATTCAAAATTGCCTCTGACCAATATCTCCTGTGTATGAGTGTATATGTTTCTTTGTACATCCTTATCCTTTTTATGTGTCTATTGTATGAAGGGTTCTCCAACCACAAATGTTTTCTTACATTTGAGTTGTTATGATGTTATGCAACAAATATTTCCTTTTGTTGGTTATCCATTGTATGTGAAAACTTTGACTTGCGAGGAATGGTCATTGTTGGGTGCCAGGGGGATATGATGGGAAAACATGGCTGTAGTGTACAAAGTTAAAAAAATTAGTAAGAGGGCAAGAGTTAAATCTCTGTTTTCTGTGTGTTATTTCCTTTCTTTGAGATCAAATTTGACTTCATTTATCCAACATGATGATTTTGTTTAGCTTTGCACTGTTGCCGATGTCTGATTTTCTTTTTATCATTTCCTTTTCCCTTCAATGTGTTGAAAGTTTATTTACCTCTACTATGAACTAAATTAGTACCCACACCCCATATTTGCATTTCTCAGTGGTTGTGTCGACATGGCTTATTTGCCCTAAACTTATGCACCTGTATTCTTTTGTCTCCAGATCTATGATATTTTCCAGCTCTTGCCTCCTAAGATTCAGGTTGCTGTCTTCTCTGCTGCTATGCCCCCTGAGGCACTTGAAATCACAAGAAAATTCATGAACAAACCTGTGAGGATTCTTGTGAAGTGTGATGAGCTGACGTTAGAAGGTATCAAGCAGTTCTATGTGAATGTGGACAAGGAAGAATGGAAGCTTGAAACCGTGTGTGACATGTATGAAACATTAGCCATTACCCAGAGTGTGATCTTTGTGAATACTCGTCGCAAATTTGACTGGTTGACAGACGAGATGCAAAGCAGAGACCATACAGTGTCAGCTACCCGTGGTGACATGGACCATAACACTAGAGATATTATAACGCGTGAATTCCGTTCTGGGTCCTCGCGTGTTCTCATTACCACTGATCTTTTGGCGCGAGGAATTGATGTCCAACAAGTCTCGCTGGTCATAAATTACGATCTCCCGACTCAGCCTGAGAATTATCTTCATCGTATTGGATGCAGTGGAAGGTTTGGTAGGAAGGGTGTGTCCATCAACTTTGTAACAAAGGATGATGAGAGGATGCTGTCTGATATTCAGAGGTTTTACAACGTTGTTATTGAGGAGCTGCCAGCAAATGTTGCTGATCTCCTGTAAGAAGCTATTGTCCTACAAAACCGAGCGGGTGGGTGCACCGGTGGGTGGGTTCTACACACTTCAATCTCTTTTCTTTTTTACATTTTCTGTGTAGTGTCTAAATTATGCACATTGGCCTTGTGTAATCCATCATTAAATGCTAGCTGTTGACCTCAAGGGTTGCATCTCAAGAGTGTTATAAAATGATTCAACTTAACGCTACATTTGAAGTTGCCTTACAATCTCCTCTTCTATCAACCATTTTAATGTCCTTTCCAAATTGCTCAAAAGTCTATTTTTAATTACTAATTACAGATATTCCATTCTTCTCTTCTCTTCTTATTTATGTGTCACCATTTTAGATTTCACGCTCTTTAACAAACTATTTGTGTTTACTATTATACCCAGGGTTGTTCATGGTTATGGTTAAAATACCAAACCGAACCGCAATCCAATTAAAAAAATCGATATTTGGTTAGGTTTGGTTTTAAATTTGAAAATCGATACTATTTGGTTTGGTTTTTATTTTACTAAAAATAACTACAAAAGTAATCAAACCGAGCCGATAAATTATATATATATATATAGTTTATAATTATTTATATATTATTCATAAATAAATATAAATATTTTGTTAAATTTTAAGTAATTTAAGTCTTTAACTTTACCATTTTCTCAAGTCCAACACTTAAATTTTAGGCTAGGTAAAGACTAAAATAATGAATTTTGATGGACTTGAAGTTATGATAGTAATCGATGACCGGTTTGGTTTTAATTTTAACCAATAACCGATCCAAACCGAACCACAAGCACCCCTAATCATACCTTTATTTAGTCATCTCTCCAACTTAAACTTTTCAATAAATTGATCAATGAACATGAATTAACCATTTAGTGTTTCTATATTTGTCAAATTCATACTTTCAAGGTTAACAACTCTCAAGGATAAAATATAAAGAGTAAAGTTATTTATATATTGGTTTTATGAAACGACAAACTATCTCTGTTCCATATTAGTTGATATCTTTCCTTTTTACACGTATATTTCTATTAACTACGTGGACAAGAAAATTACACCTTCAATTTATTTTTAGAAACAGTTATTTTTCTTAATTTGATTATTACATTTTCACATTAATGATTTTTCAGCTTCTCTTTTTATTTTATTTTTTAAAATACAATTTATAGATTTATTATTTTTTATTAAAATAATGATCAAATATTTTTATATTGTTGATTGAATGAACTAGGAAGAGAGGAGAACGAGGTGAAAATAATGAGGGCAAGAGAAAGCGATGAAAAATCCTTTTTTTTGGCAACTAAATAAGAATCCTAAACAAACTACTATAATTATATTTAGAGTCCAAGTTACCATATAATTTTTTTTTGTTATTTTTATTAAATTATTAATAATATGTCAATATATTAATATAAATAATTATTTTTAAAAATAAATTGACGGTGTAATTTTCTTGTCCACCGTCAATAGAGAAATTATTCTCTATTGAGAAATTATATATAAGAAGATAATTTTTCTAATTCATCCCTTAAAAAATTTCATAGAAATTTTACAAACAAATGTGAACACATTTAAAAAAATAATTGCAAGAGTATTATAGGAAAAATTTAATTAATATTTTATTGATTTAGTAAGTTAGACAACTAATATGACACAACTATTTTTACTAAGATGATATGCTAATATGGAATGGAGGTGGTATTAAAAAATATCTATCTTTTGTAAGAACGACATATAAATATGAACGGACAAAGTAGTGTTTATAAATTTTGGAAATTAAGAATATTAGGTCTAGATATCAATTGCGTTGGGAGAAACTATGAATATTAGTTTTTGTCTACCTACATTTTTGGTGTACAACTTTGTACGTGTGTACACGTCAAATCAATTGAGGGTGACAAAAAGTTTTAAAATATAAAAAAAAAATGACTTAAGTTTTAAGAATTGAGTGTAGGTAACAAGTTTATGATTAGGATTTAAAGTTAGTTTTTTTATTTACACTTTCAATCTTTCAAATAAAATCCTAATTTTCTAATTGTGGAGGAAGAACCCGCCTCTCTTTCTTCTTCTGGATTATATGCGCGCTTTTCTTCTTTCTTCCTCCTGTCTCTCGGCTCCGTTCTTCTTCTCTCACTCCTGTTTCTCATGTTGGTGTTGATGTTACTTTTAAAATGAAAGCTGATCTAGTTGTTTTTTGAAAAAATTAAGAGGAAAACATAACATTTTTTCTCAATTTCTGGACTAGCCCTTGTTTGTGTAGCTTGGGAATTACTTGAGAAGTGATTTTTAATCATTTTGATAAGTAAATTCATTTAATTTTGTGTGCATTTTTCATTTGAGCTATTTTTTCAGTTATTTCTATCGTTTCAGCCATGTTGCAGCAGGTTCTGAAATAGATCAAGTAGTTGCTGGAAAATGAGCAATAATAGCTTAGATATTTTTTCAACAACGGAGGAAAGAAATACAATTGTTGACTATGTTTCAGTAGTTGCTGCATTTATTCAAAAGTTGCTGCAACATATTTAGCTGACGAAACGTATGCAGTAGTTGCTGAATAATCTATAGCTACTATTGCACATGTAGCAACTAATAAAGCAGTTGCTGAATAAAATCCAGCAATTGTTGTATTTTAATTTTAAATCATGACTAATTTTAATTTTTTAAAACCATATTATCTTCATGTACCTTCAATATCATTAATGGGGGACAAAATAACGTTTGGGGTTGATTGTCATGGTGAATGAGTTGATCCAACAATCATTTTATTTGGCGTTGGAAGGGTAAAGAATCGATCGAGACGATAACAATGATTGTGCATCGAGATGTCGCATATGATAATTCTTTGAACGAAATCATTATCAAATGTGAATTAGATTGTGAGTTGTCAGATATTGTCATCACTTACATTCACACTTCTAGTGAAGAGAAGAGGGCGGCTATTTTTAGGATTAAAAAATCAAGCTAGTTTCAAGCTAGTTTGTTTACTTATTTGGAAGATGAAGCTACACCTATTTTAAGGATAAACGTGGTTGAAAGAGTGGTAGAGAACCACAATACATCTCAAAATCAACAAGTGTTAAATGGTGAAGGTTCGCAAGCAAATAAAGGTGAACAGACTGCACCTACTCCAGAAGTTGTCTTTAATGCGTCGATAATACAATCTACACAATTGAATCGTGTTCAAGATGACGAAACAAATTTTTATAATGATATGTCATTAAAAAATAAGCAAGTTCCGGATATTGCATTAAAAATGCTTGTGTGAAGAAAGAATTGAGATTTAAAAAAATGATAAACACACGTTTGGTGTGTAGTGTCAAGTGTGTACATCCGAAATGCAAGTGGTGGTTGAGAGCTGTAGATCTTAAAAGTTCTGAAAGGTTAAGTATGAAATATTTCACACGTGGTTCTCAACATCTTACGTGCCATAATTCACACGCTACGACAAAAGTCATTAGTGCATACTTCAAAGATAAGTTTTCCAAGGGTAAAATCCCACCTACAAAAGATATGAAGACTTCAATCCGTGTGGAATTGAGATGTAAAATAAGTTATTGAAAAATTTGGATGGGAATCAAAATTGCAAAGTCTTTGATAAGGGGAACACATGAGCATGGATGCATATAGTTATATGCTTAGCTCAATAAATGCGGAAACTAAGACATCATTGATGCTTGATGAAAATAGTAAGTTCGAGTATTCTTTTATGACTATATGGGCTTGTATTCTTGATTTTAGGCAAATGAGAAAAGTCATAGTTATCGATGGAACTGTACAGTGGAGTGTTGTTATCTGTTGTTGCACCAAATGTAGAGAAACGTATTTCTTCAATAGCTTTTTGTGTTGTTGATTCTGAGTGTGATGCCTCATATCGGTATTTTTTTAGCAAATGAGAAACTTTGTAGATGATACCCTGAATTTTGCATAATTTTTGATCGCCAAGCATTAAAAAAATAATTTCAATTTCCTACCCTTTAGCTCATTATGGATGTTGCATGTGGCATCTCGAAGAAAATATCCGAAATAATTTTCACAATGAAAAAATCGTCTACTAGTTTTATAAATAAGCACAAGCATATAGTGAAGATGAATTCAATGATCACGTCAATCAAATCATAGATATGGTTCTAGGGGCCATCGCACATCTTGAACACATTGAATTTCACAGATGGAGTAGGGTATTCTTTCCGAGAAACGTGTATACTTTATTGTTATTATTTTTATATATCTGTAGAGCTTGACATATTTGAGGTGTAGTAATTTAAAACAACTGCTACATTTGATGCATCTGCAGTAGCAACTGTAAAATTTGTTGCAGTAACTGATGAAACAAATGCAAATTTAAATATCTTTAAATTATAAGATATTTATTTTTTATTTTTCAGATTTAATTTCACGACATCAAACATTGTTGATGTAACACCCCATATTCTACGTGTATTAGTTCTATTTATATGATGCTTATAAATTGCCTTGTGGTATAGTTATGGACTCGGTTTCCTATGCGACTAGTGACAATAGAATAGGTTTAAAGTTGCAATACCCCGTGCCTTCCAACACATATACGACTAAGTGAACTGAAAAATAATTCGAACTCGAGATAGTAAAAGGTCGTATTCGATGTAAAAGTCAAAGTGGTCAATGCGTGTTAGTGCTACAGTCTTGTAAATAAACTAAGATTGGGAAAATGGTGTAAAATAAGTGAGGTGCTTGCTTGACTAATCTAAGCTAGTAGGTGACAAGTAGGTGATGCACCTACTTAGAATTAGTGGACTGCATTTTAAGTGAAAAGGGCAAGTAGGTGATGCACCTACTTAGAATTAGTGGACTGCATTTTAAGTGAAAAGGGCAAGTAGGTGATGCACCTACTTAGAGTTAGTGGACTGAATTTTAAGTTAAAAGGGGCAAGTAGGTGATGCACCTACTTAGAATAAGTGGACTGCATTTAAGTGAAAAGATCAAGTAGTTGATGATGCACCTCCTTAAAAACTTGTGGCAGAAATTAAGGAGGTGATGCACCTGCTTGCTTAAAAGTAAAGGACCATATTATTTCTCCAATTTATTAGGTGAAAACGTCCAAAAGGAACCTCTAAAGCACTCAAGCTTATCACATCTCCTTCATCACTTATTCTCCATAAAATTGCTCCCAAGGAGAGCCATAGAAGCTCCAAGAGTTCTAGTCTATAGCTTCACCATTAAAATCTGAAGCAAATCCTTTGTTTTTAAAAGTACAAGTTAGTAGAACATATCCCATCTTAAGTTAGAATTCAAGTGAATAATCTGATTTAACATCAAGTTAAGGGGGAGAGGACAACCTAAACCTTGAAGAATCTAAGTCTTAGTAAGTGAGGTTTTTGTCTAGCAAGGTAAGCTATGGAAATTTTCATCCCTCTCTTGGTCTTGCATTGTTTGTAAAAGTTTTTATGTGTTAATGAACTAAGGAGTGTTGTCTCTATATGGTGTGAGCTTGGAAAATGTTTAGGAAGGAGGTGTTGGTTGGGACTGCCATGGAGTGAAGTCCCCTTAAATTTTGATTGTGAGCTTGTTTTGAGCATCATAAATGTAATGTTAGTGGGAACTCACGGGATGTTGATCGGAAGCCGTATGTTCATATTGCTATTTCCACATTGTGATTCTTAGGGACTATTTTTTGTATCGTAAAATAAAGGGGTGTGGCTGGATATGTGCCGAGAAGTCATGGGAACTGGTTATAGGATAGAACATTAAAAGTGTAGTGATACACCACTTAATTGAGTATTGCATGAGCTTACTTCCTGCCATCCCTTTGTATATTGATTTCCAAACATTATCAAGCCTGAGGAGTTTCGAAGGACCATATAAGTAGGTTGTATAGTATATGAAAAAAAATTTAGAGGAGAATGGGTGGGAAGAATACCCTTGATGGGATCAATTATAGACTTACAACCAATTACTGTTTTGGTCTGATCACTTAGCCCAAATTTGTTTATCAACTACTAATGCTAGTTTTATTATTTACTCCATTGTAGATAAATAATGTGAAAGAAAGACTGTTAACTCATTGTAATATCCAAAGTTGTGCAGCAAGGTATGTAAAGCTATTCGATTTCCTATTTCTTTGGCATGAATCCAAAACTTGTATTACAAAGTAAGCTTTTTAAGTGTCCTTGGTAGTGACTAATTAAAGTTAGTACTCTAATGTTGTCAAAGTACCCTTGGCACGTATTTTCCTTATATTTCAAAATGATCCTAGATTACACATGGTACATATGTTTATATGTTGGATATACAATCTGCCCATATCATGCCAACTTGCCTCAATTATATATATATATATATATATATATATATATATATATATATATATATATATGTCATCTTTTCACATGTTCATATGTTCCCTTTATTGGTTATTACTCCCATTGTGTCCCTATTTGCTCTATTGTACATTTTATATGTACTTCCTTGGAATATGTACCCGTCCTAAAGTTAAATCTATCCACGTTCTCCCTTGGTTCCACGTTCATGTATACCTTGTATTTGATATTAGTTAGTAAGTATTGGGCTTATCATATAGAGTTCAAATATCTTGGCTGAATGTTAAATGTCTTCACTTGATATGTGCTTCAATTTGAGATGTCAAAATGCTTAATGTGTCATATAAGCTCCTAAGTATTACGTTGGTGTCACATTTGCTTCCTACGTCATTATCGTTATCGTAAGTCCATATTCGTATGTCTTCTACTACTAGTCCATAGTTCCAAATCTCAACAATGACTATGACCACTAAAACAACAATTCCAAATCTCAACAATGACTATGACCACCAAAACAACAATCTCAAAAGAGTTATGATCACCAAAAGAACAATATCAAAAGAGCTATATATGAACACAAAACAACAATCTCAAAGATTAAAGAATCTAAGTGAATCAATCTGTATAATTATGGGTAGAAGCCCAGGGGAAAATGCCTAGCATGGGTCGATCTCAATTGGTATAGAACGGTGGCAACTCAGGGGCAAAAGCCTAGCATGGGCTAATTCCAATTGGTATAAGAGGGTGGCAGCTCAGGGGCGAAAGCCTAGCATGGGCAGATCCCAATTTGTGGAATTATGAGGACAGTATCCTAAGGGTTAAAATGCCTAGCATGGGTCATCCTCTTCTACTGCTGATCAACTGGTCATTTGCATCATATGTCTTATAAATATTATAATGCAAAGAAAAGAATGCAACATACACGATTCCACAAGTATAAGCAAAGGTGGTCTCTAATCCTTACCTATTTGTATTTGGTTTCACTTGAGCTCTTATTTTACATATGGTTGTATTATGCCTTACATATTCAGTACATTCTTTCGTACTGACATCCCTTATTGGGGACGCTGCATTTCATGTTGCAGGTATAGGTACTCAACTAGTAGATCTCCCCAATAGAAACACATGATACTGAGCGGTTGTTGGTGAGCTCCAGGTTAATCCGGGCCTTTGTTGAGTCTTTACTATGCGTATTTCATAGTGGTACAGTCATGGATTCCAGTAGAGGCTTTGTAGACATTGTAAAGCTATCATCTAAATTCATAGTTTCACTTGTTGCATGTATCGGTTCAGCTAGTCAACATGTGTTGTATATGAAGCTTCTCATTAGTAAATATATTTGCATAGTAGTAGTTTACTTTCTCATCTTAGGTGATTTGTAAAGCATGTATGCATATAGTACTTGTCCGCCTTACCTGGGGTTGGGGTGTGACAGCTGAGTCAATTAACGCACTGTGTGTTGATGAAAAAGAATTTTTTATTTTTGCTCTATTTGATAAAATGAATAAGAAGTTTGAAGAAAAATTTCATCAAAGACGTATGGAATTCCACAATACACCAACTATCTTTGTTCCTTCAATAGAAGGGGTCATTGCAAAAAATGTTAATATTGAAACAATTTATTGATTCATCAAACTGCTAACTACAAATATGTTATTTCTGGTCATGATGCAGTTGCGGTCGATTTACATTGCAAATCGTATTATACTTGTAGAGTCTTTGATCTTGATAAGATACCTTATCCACCTGATATGGCAGCTCTCCACTCTCAATATGGTGAAGACTATGGGAGATAGATTTATAATATTCTTCTTCATATTATAAGGTAGAGACATATCTTTTTACATACTTGGAGGAAATTAAACCCGTCCCACCATTGAAATTTTAGAAAAGGAAAATACCTCCTCCATATGTTGAACCAGGAAAGTTGTGAAGAAAGGCAAATAAGAGGCGAACATGTATCGAGAATCATTTTCAACAAAAAAGAACAAATATTTCATATGCAAAAGGGTTCGGTACAAAAGAACTACATGCTCCGAGAGAAATACTTCATAAAAACACTCGCTTTTACTTGTTGTTTGTGAACTTTGTCTCACTTGTCGCTATTGTTGTTGTTTGGGTACTTCTGTTATTGAATGCTCTTGTTACCAATTATTGCAGCAGTTTACATTAATAACGACAGATGAACTAATTTACTACAACAGTTTACAATAATTTAATTGCTATACAAATTATAGCAACACTAGGAGAGTTACATCCTAAGTCTAACTCAATATAAATTAATACCATCTAACTAATAATCAATTTACTATAACAACTAACTAAAAATTTAGCAACTGCTAGACAACTCACAACTCGCTAAATTGATAAATAAAATTCAGCAAATAGCAAACTAGTTGATGTATGTTACAACAATTGTTACAAAAGTCTCAACAAGTAGATAACATATTGATATATTTTACTGCAATTGCTATAGCGGACCTAGCAAGTAGAGAACTTCCTGATGTATATATGTTACATCAATTACTATAGTTGTCCTAGCAAGTAGCTAATTTGCTACAACATAGTCAATTAAAATATCTATTAGATCTAACTTTTAGTGTAAAATTAGACTAACGCTATTCTATTTATCAATTAAAATCGGCTTACATGTGCAATTGCTCGATCAATTGATTGCACATTACTTGTCTAATAACTATCTCAATGTATAAAGTCACTATTAAATCTAATTTGTAGTCTTGAATTGAATTAAAATCGACTCATTTATAATGATATAGGATTGATTAATTCAACTAATAATCATTTTACTATAATAATATTGACGATATGTGCAATTCCTCAATTTATCGTATATTACTTGTCTAACTAGTATCTCAACATACAAGATCACTATTATAACACCTCAAAAATCTGAACTAAGATTGAACAAGAGAAAAGCCAAACCACGGAAGGGTCCACGAGCCGTAAGAGGACCACGACCGATCACCCTGCTCGTGGTTGTGCACCTAGCAAAATGTGAAAGACCACAGACCACTAGACGGTCTGTGGAGCTCCACACGGGCTGTGAAGTTGCCCGTGAAGGAGACACAAAACCACTATGGATACTCTAAAGGACTACGACCACTAGATGGTCCGTGGAGCTTCACACGAGTAGTGAAGTGGCTCGTGAAAGAGGCTTGACAGACTTTGAGGTGGGTCAACTTCAAACGATTATATATTTTAGAAAAAAATGATTTAGGTGACCCATAACCTATCAAATTAAAAGTCTTTGAATCCCATTTCCAACGCCACTAAGTTTGCATAATTCTGAGCCCGGAGTAAAAATTTACTCATTTTAGTGAAGCCATGTCGGGCAGGGCATCTTCACGAGCTTCTAGACGGACCATCATGCCTTAGACGGCCCGCAAAGCCCTTCTTGAAGTCACTTCGGCAGCATTTAAGTTAGGGTCACATTGGTTTTTTCCCTATGCATATGGTACTTAAACTACGTTATTTTACCCAGTCTAAGCTTAGTAAACTAGTTGAAAACTACCTAAAATCCTCATTCTCATGATAAAATCATCTTACTTAGAAAGAAAAGAATAGAAAGAGGTGACAATTTCTCCCAAGAACAAGCAAAGGTTTTCTTCAAGTTTAGCCCAGAAATCTACGTAGTTTTCGTCACCAAGTATGTTGGATTTCACTAGCGGATTCCTTTCACCCATTAGGTCCCTAGAATTCAGTCAGTTTTTCAATTTCTCATAAATTGTTCAGACCTAGGATTTTCAAAACCTTGGAGATTCGTTGTGATTTTAGTTGCTATAGTTTCCACAATCTAAATAACATGTTTCTTGGAAAATTTGGATATCCCCATGTAAAGAACTCAGAAACCTAGCTTGTATTAACTATCAACATTTCATGAATTGTACTTGCTAGGTAGATCAGTTAGAAAATCATGCTTTAGAATTCGAATCTCATATATATATATGTTGCATTCTCAGATAGCATATCAGTATTTTGAGCTACTTAATATTTTAGTGCATTTTAGCTATACATGTTCAGTTGGGAGTAGACTACACCAACTTGTATTCGGGTTTAATGTACCCTCAAAGTCCTAGAACTACGTGCCAACGTAGGTTTAGAAGTCCCCTCTGTTGGGCATCATTTTTTATTGATCACACAACAGTCTGCCTTTATACCCCTGATAAGGCATATTGGGTCCTCTCGAGGGGTGTATACATTGGACTCCAGGTTTAGCTCACGTGGTTCATGTCAGTTAATAGTAGCTCCCACGATTATACTCCTATTGCATTGACCATGTTATCAGCATTTACTTCAGTATTTAGTTCAGCATGTCATCTTCATGATTAGTATTTGGTCATTGCATCTAGTTCAGTTTTCAGCTTTATTTCAGTACAACATATTCCCATGTTCAGTTTATATTGTTCAGCTTAGTATCTATACCCTGCATGCTTAGTAGATTCAAAGTACTGACGCATACTTTTGCACTACATCATTGTATGATGTAGGTTCATGCGCTCAGCATCTAGATCACGCTTAGATCGACTTTCAGCTCATACTTAGCAACTTTAGTGGTGATCCCTCATAGTTCGAGGATGTTTCTTTATGTTTTGGTTTAGTTAGCTTATTATCAGTCCTTCAGTATTTTTAGAGTTAGCTGGTGACTTATCCTAGCAGCTCATCAGTATTAGAGGCTTTCAAACATAGAGTCAGTGTTTAGTTGTTTTGGGTTGTTTCCCATGGATTTTCAGTCAAATCCTCACTTAGGTCATTTAGTTTTGACTCACTTTATAGTTATGTGTTCGCTTTATTAGTTATATTTAAGTATGCTTGTGATATGTCAGACTCAGGGTTAGCTTGTGGTCACTTGTGATCCTAAGTCCCGTGCTACGTCTAGGGGGTAGCCTTGGGGCATGACAAACTTGGTATCAGAGCCTTAGGTTCAAAATTCCTAGGGTATCTGGAAACCGCACTAAGTAGAGTCTCTTTCATGAGTATGAAGCACATCACACATATGAGGGGGAGGCTACAAAGTGTTCTAAGAAAAACTTCACTTCATTGCTATATTTATCGTGTGATTAAGTGTGATTCAACTTCTCCTTTCTAATCCGTCGTTGTACATTTCAGATCATGCCTCCTTGGAGAGCTAACACACGAAATGTTAACGCACACAATGCTATTGTAGTTCCTTCAGTCCCAAACCATGAGGTATGAATGTAAAGTTCCATAATGTGATTCAGCTATTAGCTTAGACCGTAGCCAACCAGACCAATCAGTAGGCCTCATTTCCAGCAAACTCCACTAGTGGATCAGCTGCAGCTAGGGTTCGAGACTTTGTTCGTATGAATCCGCCAGAGTTTCTAGGGTCGAAGGATTGTGAGGACCCACAGAACTTCATTGATGAGGTCAAAAAGATTCTTGAGGTAATGCAAGTGGCTGGTACTGATAGTGTTTAGCTAGCATCCTATCAACTTAAGAATGTGGCTCATATATGGTTCACGCAGTGGAAAGAAAACAAGGGTGTGGCTGTAACTCCTCTGACGTAGGATTATTTTACTGGAGCTTTTCTGGACAGGTTCTTCTTGAGAGAGTGTAGGGAGGCTAGTTTAAGAACTTGAGGTAGAGTTATACAGGCAAAATTTTACTCAACTCTCCAGGTATGCTACACATATGGTTGTCGATTTGAGAGCAAATATGAGCAAGTTCTTATTTAGAGTATCCGATCTGGTGAAGATCGAGTGCAGGAATGCTATGTTAGTAGGGGATATGGATATCTCTAGACTAATGACCCATGCTCATCAGGATGAGGGATATAAGCTAAAGGAACTAGCCAAGGATAACAAAAAGGATAGAACAGGTAACTATGAATACTCTCAGCATAGGTCGAGCGATGTAAATCGCTCACAATTTCAGTAGAGGTCTACAACCCCAACGCCTTCATCATCTAGTGTTCCATCCTTCAGGTTTTGACAGGATCAAAAAATGAGGGCATCAGGTTCTAAGTCTCTAGGGAGTGCTTCAGGTAATAGGACTTTTCCATCTTCTCGAAAGTGTGGTAAGAACCATCTAGGCAAGTGTCTTGCATGTTGAGAGGGGTGTTTTGGGTGTGGTCAGTCTGGTCATAGGCTGAAGGATTTCCCTTCTACCAGGCAAGGACAAGGAGGTATTAACAAGGCATAGTCTACAACTTCAGCAATGCGAGCAGGTCACCCCATTCAGCAGGGTGCCTCGTCTAGTCCAGGTGGTGGTCAGTGCTAGAGAAGGTTGTATTCTCTTCAAGCTCGCCAAGATAAGCATGATTCTCTTAATGTGGTCATTGGTACGTTAAAAGTCTTCCATTTAGATGTTTATGCATTGTTAGATCCAGGGGCTACACTTTCTTTTATAACTCCATATATAACAGTAAACTTTTGTGACAGTCCAAAAAATCTCTCAAAACCCTTCTCAGTCTCTACTTTAGTTGGTGACCCAATTATAGCTAAACGGGTATGCAGAAATTTCCCTCTCACAGTTTCTTAGAAAATCCCCTCACCAAACCTTGTAGAGTTAGAAATGGTAGTTTGATATCATTCTAGGCATGGATTGGTTACATTTTTGTTATTCCTCAGTCGATTGTAGGATTAGGATCATTCGTCTTCAGTTTCCAAATAAGTCAGTCTTATACTGGAAGGGTAGTAACTCGTAGGTTGGTTTATCTCATACCTTAAGGTTAGGAAAATGATCCATAAAGGGTATATCTATCATCTTGTTTGGGTTAAGTATTCAAACTCCAAAACCCCAAATTCTTGAGTCAATCCCAGTAGTAAATGAGTTTCCTGAAGTGTTTCTAGAAGATCTTCCGAAGTTCTTCCCAAAAGGGAAATTGACTTTGAAATAGATCTTTTTCCAGATACCCAGCCTGTTTTGATTCCTCCTTACAAAATTGCTCCAGTTGAGCTTAAGGAATTGAAAGATCAGTTGAAAGACCTTTTAGATAAGGGCTTCATCAGGCCCAGTATCTATCCATGGGGTGTTCCGGTGTTGTTCGTGAAAAAACAATTCTCTCAGAATGTGCATTGACTATCGTCAGTTGAACAAAGTCACAATCAAGAATAAGTATCTCATCTCCAAGATTGATGACTTGTTCGACCAACTTCAGGGTGATAGTTGTTTTTCTAAGATAGACCTCAAATCTGACTATCATCAGCTTGGAGTCGGAGTTAGTGACGTCCCAAAGACAACCTTCAGGACTCGGTATGGTCACTATGAATTTGTAGTTATGTCCTTCGGACTATTAAATTCTCATGTAACTTTCCTGGACTTAATGAACAGAGTGTTGTCAGGAAGAGAATGCAACTTATCTGAGAGTTGTTATGCAAACCCTCAAAGATTGCCAGCTATTTGCTAAGTTCAACAAATGTGAACTTTGGTTGCAGTCGGTCTCTTTCCTTGGTAGCACTTGCCCAGACCCACCTCTCCGATAGATATCAAGAGTTTCTTGGATTTGGCTAGCTATTATAGAAGGTTTGTTAAAGGATTTTCATCTATAGCTTCCTAATTGACCAAGTTGACTCAAAAGAAGGTCAAGTTTCAGTGGTCAGATGAGTGTGAGAAAAGCTTATTAGAATTGAATACTAGGTTGATTACAATTCCTGTCTTGACTCTACCAGATGGTTCAGACGATTATGTGGTTTATTATGATGCATCCAAGGTCAGCTTAGAGTGTGTGTTAATGCAACAAGGTATGTTCGTATATTATTCTTCTAGACAGCTTAAGGTCCACAAGAAGAACTACCCGACTAATGACCTCGAGCTTGCAGCCTTAGTGTTTTCCCTAATATTTGGAGACACTACTTGTATGGTGTTCACAGATCATAAGAACCTTCCGTATGTGTTCACCCGAAAAGAGTTGAATCTTTATTAGAGGAAATGGCTTGAATTTCTCAAAGACTATGACATGAATGTTTTCTACCATCTGGGTAAGGCCAATATAGTGGTTGACACCCTTAACAGACTATCCATGGGTAGTGTGGCACTTGTTGAGTAAGAGAAGAAAGAATTAGCCAAAGATGTTCATGTGCTTGCTCGCTTAGGAGTTTGCCTTATGGACACATCAGATGGCGGTGTGATAGTTTAGAATGGGTCGGAATCTTCATTGTAGTGGAGATTAAGGAAAAACAAGATAGAGATCCTATATATTACTTCAGTTGAAAGGCCTAGTTCATCAGCAGAGAGTTAAGGTTTTTTCCCAAGGGGGAGATGGTGTGCTTCGTTGCTAGGGTCGCTTTTGTGTTCCTAAGGTGGGTGAGTTGAGGAAGCATATCCTTACAGAATCCCATAATTCCAAGTGTTCTATTCATCCAAGTTCTACTAAGATGTACCGTGATATATGAGAAGTCTTTCGGTGGAACGACATGAAGAGAGATATCACAAATTTTGTGGCTAAGTGTCCTAACTGTCAACAAGTTAAAGTAGAACATCAAAAACCAAAAGGTGCGACTCAAGAGATTAACATGCCTACATGGAAATGGAAACTGATAAACAAGGATTTCATTATGGGTTTACCTCGTGCTCACAGACATCATGACTCTATTTGGGTGATGGTGGGCATAGTCACTAAGTCAGCTCACTTCTTGGCTGTCAAGACTACAGATTCAGCGAAGGATTATTCTAGACTCTACATTAGCAAGATAGTCAGATTGCATAGGTTCCATGGTCTATCATCTCAGATAGAAGTCATCAGTTTACATCTCATTTCTGGAAATTATTTAAAAAAGGTCAAGTACTCAGGTAATCTCAGTACAACATTTCATCCGCAGGCGGATGGTCACGCAGAGTGTACCATTCATCTGATTGTTTGGTTCGCAGGTGAAGCAACCTTGATTGAGCCAGATTTGGTTCATGAATCTATGAGAAAGTTAAGCTCATTAGAGATAGACTAAAGATAGCTCAGAGTCGTCAGAATTCCTATGTAGATGTAAGGAGAATGGACTTAGAATTTGAAATTGATGATTGAGTTTTTCTGAAAGTGTCACCCGTGAAAAGGGTGATGAGATTTGGCAAGAAAGGGAAGTTCAATCCCAGGTAAGAAGAAGAAGAAGATGAACATGAAACGTCATTTTTGTTCATATGGGAAAGGGTAGAGGGAAATTTTGAACGAGTAATTTGAACCATTTGTTGTTGGGGAGGGTGGGTTATTTTTGTATTTATCAAAGTTTTAGAAGTCCTAAAAAATACATTTTATCCCCTACTTAATTTAATCCCTAATTAGTATAAATTTTGAGCTTGGTTAGTTAAAGTTGTCGCCTTTTTTTAATTTCAAGACTTGAACCCATTTTTCAAGAACCCCTCTTTTCATTGTTCCTCCCAAATCGCTGCAGCTTTTTAGGTAGGATTTTTTTCCTGTTATCGTCGGAAATAGCGGAGCCACCAAGGGTGGGAAGAAAAAGGGAGCCACATTCGTGATGGATTGTACAAAGCTCGTTTTGGATAACATCATGAAAATCGCCTCCTTGGAGAAGTTTTTGCAGGAGCACATCAAGGCTGAAGCTCTTGGTGACCCCGTGATTGTCACTCGTGAAAAAATCAAAATCATTGTCATCTCCAAGAGGTGTTTGAAATACTTGACTAAGAAGTATCTAAAGAAGAATAGTGTCCGTGATTGACTCCGAGTAATTTCCTCAAATAAGGATTGTAATGTTTATGAGTTGAGGTACTTTAACATTGCTGACAATGAAGTTGAGGAGGAAGATTGAGAAGTTTGAATTGGTCTTCTTGATAGTTCTTCCTTTGTTTAACTTTAGTTTTGTAGTTCTTCATGATCTAAAAATGTGTCTTGTGAAACGTTATGTACAATTTGTCAACCAAGTTATAACTTTGCTCTTTGTCCTTAAAAAAAGTGTGTACATGTGAAAGTTAACCAGGATACCAGTGGTCTTCGCTAATCTTTATATGGGATAACAATGGGACTGGACGGGTATGAGGCAACGGGTGGACAAGTGGATTTAAAGTTATGTGGAGCGGGTTGAAGTAATTTTTTTTCGAAATTAATGTGGGACGGGTTTATGCGGTACCAAATAGGAATTTAAAGAAAATTAAATGTTTGTAGTCAGTAAAAATCAAAGATATAAACTTTGACTTTGACTTTAATTTCTTTTTATTTAAATTTAAACTAGACGAGTCCCGTGATTGTTAGTTGTTGAAATATTAATTAGAAACAGTTAATTAGCGATTAAAAAACAATTGTTGAAATGTTAGCTAGAAAAAGTTATTGAGATGTTAATTATCAAAAAATGGAAAAGAAAATTATGCAAGACTAATTTAATATACATGACTTGAAACTCTTTCTTGCCTAACTAAGCGTCAGTAGCTTAGTGCCTTATGAACATTGATTTACCCTCAAGTAGACGAGGCGGTTTAAAAGTTTGTGGATTGAACCGTCTCTACTAATGCAGATTGAACTATTGCTCCCTTAGACACATTTACTTCAAATTATATTATTTTTAATGTAATATTTGGGGAAGAAAGATAAAAAAAAAACGTACATAACTAGAGTCAATTTGTAATCCTGACCTCAGAAAGGGTATTCTAGCATTCCCATTTTACCAATTCCAGCAATAGACAGACAGATAGAAATCTCACTTGCTGCAAGTAAGGTGGCATACACATTCAACTTACCATGGTAAAATGGGCGTACGCTTCACTTTGTTGCAAAAATAAATTGAAGGGAAATCTCAAGTGACATTCAACTAGAATATAACTGAGGACCATTTAAATATACATTTTCACATAATCTGGGCAAGGAGATGTCTTATAGCCCAATTTTGAAACATGCACGACAATGAGCTTGTACTGAAACCATCTCACATTATGTATTAGCATCATTCAAAGCTATCTATTTTTTAAAAAAAATCTACTTTCAGGGCCTCAATTCTACCACAAGTCAGAAATTTACAAGAATGTGATGAAAGGGTTTCCAATCATTAGTGACCCTTGTCTTCCTCATCGAAATGTAGGCTCTCAATTCCTTTCAGTGTGGATTCATAGTTCTTCACACCAGGGCCAGATGAAGCATGTTTAGGATCTGATGATCCAACAAGAGGGGAGATTCTCTGTCCACTTGGTATTTTGTGCATGGTCGCTGGACTAGCCTCAGGCACTCGAGAACGTGTAGGATCAGAGTCATTTCCTACAGTGAAAGTCTCATGGCTGCCAGACACTAGACCTCGCCACAATGATCCACTTGATCGTCCCAGGAAAGTGGAGCTTGGCAACTGAAAAATTGGACGAATCATCATAATGTGGCAAAAAAGATCACTTGTCATATATAGCATATATCAAGTTTCATATCAACAACATGAAACACTATTATCTTCTTTTGTTTTTCCTGGGACTAAGGAAATACAGAACTAGATTCTTTGTCCAAATCATCTGAATTCTGAAGCAAGAGTTATTTTAGAACTGGCAGAGCACTTCAACAAAACGACAGTTACACACTGGCACACTTACACTCAAGGTTTCAGTACAATTGATCATGAACTGATCTCTGACAATCGATTATGGACTAATCTATATCCTAGAAGCTCCGGAATTTAAGAATCTTACCATCTTATCTAAGTTAATCCAACTAACTTACCATAGCATCCTTGCTGGTAGAATCATTTCTGAGAGGACTCTTCTGCTTGGACAAACTTCCTGCATTTACAAGCGGCCCAGAATATCTCCTTCGAGAAGCATCTGCTGGTTGTCTTCCTTCTTCCTCACCTGCAAATTATTGAGAGTAGGCACAATGAAAATCCCAAATGGAAGAGACAGGAAGGTCTCCACCAGTATGCTCACCAGTAAGTGACGAAGCCAGACAATAAAAATAAACCTCAATGTCCTCAATTTTAGAATACAAAAATAAGGACAGGATACTGGAAGATCACCTGACGGCCTTTCTGCACTAGGGATAACTGGGGGGATGCCTGAGCTGGTTCCAGCACCAGTGCCCTAATAAAAGCAGCCATCATAAGATATAATCTCTGCACACATGTAGAAAAAGCGATATTTCTTCACTTACAAGAAGTCGGGAAGGAGGAGCTGCGATTTGGGATTGCTGATATTTCAATATGGTCCAATCAAAAACATAGTCAAACTGAAAGCCTGCAATGCACATAGAAGTGTAAGGGGAGCCTAGATTGCATATTACCAGATAAAGCTAAAAAAATCTTTCAAAATTCATTTAGACCTTCGCGGATGAAGAGGTCACGAAATATTCTCTTCAGATAAGCATAATCTGGTTTATCCTCAAAGCGTAGTGAACGACAATAATGGAAATAGGATGCAAATTCAGTAGGATAACCCCGGCATAAAGCCTGCAAAATTGTAGACCAATGCTCCATAGATGTGTCTAAAGAACATCCAATCACCAAATTTGCAAATAAATTACCTCAATAGATGTTGACACCTTCTTTTCACTAATTTTATCATACTTCTGCTTCTTAGTTCCTGCTTTCAGCCCTTGCCAAGGAAGACTGCAATAAAGTAGATGTCAAAAGAAGCTGAATAAAACAATGAGGAAAGAAATTGCAGCAAAATTTACCTTCCCCTTAGGAAGTACATCAGTACATATCCAAGAGATTCCAAATCATCTCTCCTGCTTTGTTCTATAACAACAGTAATAGCATATTAAGTGATAAATACAGCATTGTTTCGAGCTGTACAAAGAATAAGCACACAAATATAAATAACAGTAACACTCACCAATACCAAGGTGAGTATTCATGCTAGCATATCTTGCAGTGCCTGTCAAGTTTTTGTTCTCTCTGTAGTGCAAAATATCTTATAAGGCACAGATAAAATACAAAACACAAATGCAGGTGCATTCATACAGAAAAGAACTTGGGGACACTTATAAATAAAGATGAGGCAGTGCTACGTAACAGTCTTCTGAAATGGAATAGACATATTCCCATCATAAGATTTTTCGCAGCACCAAGACATGCATTGGGTAACTTCAAGACATGCATTTGTTACATAACAGATCTTAGAGAAATGCACTTCGAATTGTCTTAGCATCATCCATACACCTGCCGCAATCTGTAATTATCACATATCCCCAGCTGGAGTGTTACATTTTGCTAATTAGAGCAAAAAAAAATTCATATCTGTTTCTTTCATAATTGACAAAAACTTTCTTCAAATTGCCTCATCATATCCAAAGGTAGGAATTTACGTATATAATCTGCTCAGTTTTTTCTCTTCAGATGGAAGATCTAAAGCAAACTGAAAAAAAATTCTGCACCTATTAAAATCAAGGAGAAGAACAATTTGACGAGGGGAGAAATTCCCATGAACTATACTGTAACATATTCTCAACGAAAAGAAACAGTCACTGCAAACACTAATGCTCTTACAAATGGGAGCTATCAAGTTACCTGTAAGGTATGTGTTGGTGAGTTGAAGTGTCTCGGTACTTCTTGGCCAGACCAAAGTCTATTATGTAGACCTGCAATTTACGTTGAATTAAACTATAGTAATACATAAATCCTGGGAAATTGTGACAACAAAGAGTAAAAATTAATAATCAAAATATCGGACCTGATTTGCACGCCTTCCCAAGCCCATAAGAAAATTGTCTGGTTTAATATCTCGATGCAAGAATGATTTAGAATGAACAAACTCAATGCGATTTATCTGCAGTAAAAAATGGAATAGCCATGTAACCGACAAGTTTAGGTAGACTAAGACTAAATAAGAAGCATTATTCTAACTATTACCATTTGATCTGCAAGCATCAGAACTGTCTTCAGGGAAAGTTTCCTACTGCAAAAATTAAATAAATCTTCAAGACTGGGTCCAAGCAAATCCATGACTAGAACATTGTAATCTCCTTCCACACCGTACCACCTCACATTTGGTATTCCAGCTAAAACAGAAGTATCAGAATTAGTACCATTACTCATGAAAACATAGTCAAAAGGAGAGAAACGACTATTACTTCCTCCCTGCAAAATTCTATACAACTTTGACTCATATAGCAACTGAGGATGCTTTGTTTTGACATTTTCCTGCAATATCACCAGCATTTATCAGACCTTAAAAACATAATAGAAGAAATAATGCAGTCATTCACATGGTTGGGGCCAAGAGAAAAAAGAAAAAAAGAAAGAGATGAACACATACACAAAAAGCTAAATAAAGAAAAAGATTAACACTTCGAGATATGTAATCATAGGAAGTATTTGTGATATAGGAATATGATATACATTGGAGTTCTATCCATCTTTTTCCCAGTCAAAAAATCAACTGATTGATGTGTGTGAAAGCTATGAACAACAATGTTATGAGGTATGTCCAATTCACTTTCTGTGAACATCGTACGTCCAAAAGGAAATATTAGATCAGAAATTAACATATATGCACAGACTTTTTATTTGTAAAAAGAAGGGGGGGGGGGGGGGGGATTTGTTGGAAAGGAGGGGCAGATATGTGTTCACCCACTTGTGGACTTAAATAATGAAGAACAAACTCTTTGGGCCAACCGCAACCTCCATAGCTCAGGTATGATGGGTCTACCCTTCTCCACTTGAATATTGGACTGAGTTTGCTTGGCACAGGGCTCAAACTTGTGATCTAAGACACAAGTTCCTCAACCTGTGCCAATTTAGTGAACCCCCAAGGACAATAATGAAGCACAAGCTTCTCCAATACCTGCCTGAACTCAGGCAAAAAGAACTATTCTGTTAGGGCTAACATTCCTCATCTGTGTGAGAAATTGAACAAGGCGGCAGAACTACATAATGTTTTAAAACGTAATCACCTTCAAGATCAACGAACTTCCATGATAGCATTTTCTTTTTGGAACTGTCAAACTAAAAACATGCCCATGTCCAATGCAATAGAGAGAAATCCAGTCATAGTTCACTTGTTCTTCTGATGCAAGTTTTCAGAAAACAAGTGCTAAGCAAATAGGAACATTCCTACAAGGGGCAACCCAAGTTTTGTAAGATAGTTTCATTCTTTACAGTAACTGTTGTCTCAGCCCAAAACTGGCAGCTGATAATCTCTTTTATAAGAAGGCATTAATGAAGTCAAGAAATACTCCCTCTATCACATTTCTGCCACTTTGTTGGACTGTGTAAGAAGTTTGAGAAATAAAGGAGGAAGAATGTAAACTCAATATATGCAAGGTACCAAATTGCAGAAACTATCTATCTATATATAATATAATTGTAATCTATAAACTTTTGATGTGGCATAGTTCTTTGGACAAGGATCCCTCTTTTTAAACTTCTTTCTCCCTACATATGTTCATTCATTTCACCTAAATAAGAAAACTCAAAAGTCATTCTTTAATACTTCCAACACTTTTTGTATTCCAAGCTAAATTCAAGAAATTTTAATTTGTTAGAAAAGAAAGAAGGAAAGAGGAGGTAACGGAATCAGAATATAACGAAACTAAAAAGGAATCTCTCAATCAATGAAACTGAATTAGAGGTTTCATAAAAGCTCTACAATTTCTCATATAAGTAGAAAAGGAAAGAGGGGAAAGGAATATTAACTCAATTGCTATACCATAATTGTTGGTGCCATTAACATACATACATTCTTGATATTAGAATAGGAAGAGAACCAAAAGAAGAAAAACACAACATAAGGAGCGAATTTTGAGAATATAAAATTAAGGCATAGCCATTGGCAGAATGTCAGAAGCAGCCATAAAGAGGTTATAATTGGTGAAAAGAAACACAAGATTTTCAAGGTCATGAAAATCTTGAACACGCATCTTTGGTTGTTCGAAAGATAAAAGCATAACTTATTTTAATATTCAGTATTCAACAATTTCCATTTGGGTCAAAGAACTTGCAGCAGGTATATTTCATCAGTCTTTATTCTTAATTTCCTGTAAATTGATGAATATGGAGTTGCATAATTTGCAAGTAACCCATGATCACTAAATATACATGCCCCGTTTCGTTGAGTATTCATTTGTGGAACAAGAAATCATACCCAAGAAAAGGAGCTTTAAGTATCTCGGGTCCATAATCCAAGAAGATTGATGATGATGTCGCATATTGTATTGGAGCGCGGGCGGGTGGGGGTTTGAGGGGGGGGAGGATATCGCAACCGGGGTACTGTGTGATAAGAATGTGCTACCAAGACTTTAGAAGGGTAAATTCTATAGAGTAGTGGTTAGACTGACATTGACATTGTTGCATGGGACAGAGTGTTGGTCAATCAAGAATCCACGTCTAAAAGGTGAATGTAGTAGAGATGCAGATGCTCAAATAGATTTGTAAACATACTAGAAGAGATATGATTAGAAACAAAGTTACAAGGGACAAAGTGGGAGCGGCCCCCGTAGCAGATAAGATGAGAGAGGTGAGAATGGGATGATTCAGACATGTGAAGAGAAGGTGCGTGGATGCGCGCCAATAAGGGGGGTGTGAGAGGTTGACTATTGCAGAAACTAGGAGAGGTAGATGTAGGATGAAAAAGATCCGAGGGGAGGTAATTAGACACGATATGACTCAAATCTAGCTTACTAAAGATATGACCCTAGATAGGAAGGTATAGAGGTTGAGAATTAGAATAGACTTTTAGTAGGTAGTTGAGTGTTCGGCACTACATACGGGAGAGGCAAGGGTCTAGCCTTATCCTATTATATTAGTGGTAGTAGTTTTTTTGGAGAAGGTTAACTAGTATTATAAACAAAAGGAGTACACCAATAGTGTGCTCCTTAGTAGTCACATCAAAAGTATGAAGGGACAGCCAAAACAACATCTATCACCTATATCCCTTATAAAACTATCTAAAAATAGGGTAATGTCCCATATATCCTTAGGTACAGAATGGTTACACCAAAAGTAAAAGGTTGCTAAGCCGTTATTTTTTTTATGACAATGGAAACCCACAACCGCTACTCTTTAGGTGCGCATAGAGTAAAACCCCCGCTCATATACATAGCTCGCAAACCACATATTTATACTTTGGAAGGGAATGCTCTTGTTCTTAAAACATCTCTGATTTCTCTCCTTCCAAATTATCCACCATATGCACGCAACGACAATCTTCCATCTCTCCTTGTGTCCTGACTGATTTCATGAGCATTGGCATGGCCCATCTAATACCCCTCAAGTTAATGAACCATTGCCATAATTTCTCAATCACTTTATGATGCAGAAAAAGATGATTTATTGTCACTATTTCAGCTTCACAAAAAAAAACATGTGGAGCATAATTGCCTATTAATGATAGTAGTTACTAATCACTATATTCTTTAATGTGTGGTACTTCTATTGTTTTACTTACTTTGTAACTTCCTATTTTACTATCATATTTACTTTGTTTCGAAAACTTCTCTTTTGTGCCAATGATCTATAGAAAACAACCTCTCCACCCTACAAAGGTCCAATAAGGTCTCCATACATCCTACCTTCCCTAACCCCCACTTGTGGGACTTGTTCTTGTAATTAAAAATAGCTATTTAATTATTTTTCTAATAATAAACTAAATTGTATGTATTAAATCCTTCCTTATTATTTTTTTTGATAACCGAGAAATCCGTCTGTGACCCGCCCTTTGGACCAACCACACCCTTCTAAACTCGGTGGATAATGGGCCCACCCCTCTACCCTTCTCCACTTAAACACCAAGCTTCGCTTTGCATGGTGTGGGGCTTGAACCTGCGACCTAAGCCACAAATCCTCCACCTTTTGCCACTTGAGCTAGGCCTTGGGGGCTAAATCCTTCCTTATTATAATCACAACAATACAGGCAAAACAATAAAAGTGACAAGGACGATGAAAATAAACAATTACACTAAAGACAATAAAAAAGAAAAGATGGCGAGATACTAAAGGACAAAGAAGCTAGAATATAATTTAATATTTGCTGATGAGAAAATTAAGAGAACATATTAAGAGAACGTAATTTGAATCATGTATTTTTTAATATAAATAGAATATCTTTTGATAGGATCTGTAGGTCGTAATATGTCATGATTAATTCTATTATTGCACCTCCATACATTGATTTTTCAATAGTGAAACCAACTTGTGTTGGGTGATTTATTGCCACAAAATACTTTTTTTTAGGTAAGTAAATTTTAGTTGGCACAATACTTTATTTCAGCCAAGTAACTTGAAAAAAACTATATGTTGAATATAACAACTAATGGTTGAGAAGTTCTAATTTGCATTTTCCTTATTTATTATATTTTTCATCTTCAATAATCTACCCTTTTATTTCATAATTCAACCTCACTTTTTAACATAATATTTATGTGAATTTTCTTTAAAATAATACTTATTGAGACCAAGCACACACACAATGCGTGTGCATTTAAACTAGTAGTTACCAAATACAGGAACATGACATTCTTATCACAACATAATATCACATAAAATGAGATGAAGAGAGTTATAACTAATAAAATTAAGGAGAACAACAATCACAGTCCCCAAGTTATAACTTCATTCATTTTGATTTCCAAGTTATTCCACAAAGTATATTTGACCATTAAGTAAATCTAGTACGTAAGCCCTAATTGTCTAAAGCTAAGCGGCACTAGCTCATACTTAGAGGGGGCGGATAAATTCAAAAGGCACTTTGTCCCCTTTGAATGTGTTTTCGTCAAACAAAACATGTTTATTTTGAGTCATTAGAGAGGATGACATACATATGATGCAAGCTATGAATAATACCCACTTAGAATACCGATGGTTGTTGTAGTTGAAGCCAAGAGGACTTTGGCACCATTAAAAATGGTGGTTGTGAAAGCGTGTGTTTTTATGGAGTTGTATTGTGCGTTGTGCCTATATATTATGTTGTTCACGCTTTAGTTACCAAGTCAAGGCACACTTAGGGGTTGGAAGTCTCACATCAAAGTGGGATGGTGTAATTGGTCAATCTATAAAGTCTTGGACAATCCTCACTTATTGAACTAATTTTTCGATTGAGTTTAGACCTGCAATACTTTTTCTTATCAAAGCCAGACTAAATCCATTCTTGGTTCACCCAATGTTTAGGCCCCGCATTATCTTGTCCATGCTTTAGTTGCCAAGTCTAAGCGTGCAAGGGTGTTTAGTAGTCCCACATCGTAGGATAGAAAGGCAAATTTGTTTCTTTATTTGATCTTGGGCAATCCTCACCTCTTCAACTAGTCTGGGGAATGAGTTAGACCCAAGGTCCATTTCTTTATCATGGTATTAAAGCTAGGCCATCTCAATTCTTTGTTTACATGATGTTGGACCCATATATTATGTCATTTGTGCTTAAAGTACTAGGCACGCTAAGGCAACTGGAAGTCCCACATCAATGTGGGATGGTGTAATTGGTTTCTTTATGGTCTAAGCATACTCACATGATGAGCTAGTTTGTGGTCGGGCAAGGCCCAATTCATTATCCTATTATGATATCAGAGCAAGCAGAAGTTTTGAGTTTGAGCCTCACAACCACCCATTATAAAAAAAAAGAAAAATTCACATGCTTTAGTTTGAAGACATACTTAAGTATGTGTTGCAATACTTATGTGAATAAAATATACTCTCTTTATTAGCTTAAGCTTTTGGTTAGATGGTATTTGGCTAGAGGTAGATGCTCTAAGTTATGTTTGCCCCATGGAATGTTCATTTGAAACCTTTGCCTGGTCAATGCTAGAAAGAGAGAAGTGATGTAAATTGTAAACATGAGAATGGAAGGTCGATCGAGTCCATCCCTTGAAGTCGTACCCTCCGATATGCGTGAGTCTTCCACCAATTGACACGCCGGCCGCAAAAAGAAAGAGGGCCTTGAGTACTCAAATGCGTACAAGGAAAAGACAATTATTCAACGCACTAAAATCAAGTGGAAAACCTGTCCAAAGAAGGTGAGTCCTGTAGATTCTTTCCCATGGTTTGAACCTTCCCCATACGCAGCGTGTACAAATCTAGATTGCTTGTATGCGAGAAAGGGAGACTTCCAGGAAAAAAATAATATTCTTGGTGTTGTTTCAGTGTTTTGCTTTTGACTTTTGATGAAACTAAAATATCCTAGGGAAAATAAGAAAAAAAAAAGCTTCCAATTCCAACTTATAGTGTAAATGGGGTTGCCCCAACTGCAAAGTATCAGACCGCCCCTAGAAGTACTTAATACAATGTACAACCAAGTTTTGGTGGTTTTCATTTTCCTTTTTTCCTTTCCCTTGTATGGTCAGGAACAACGTGTTTACATTGTCTCCACATACTCAATGATAATTGCCTTCATAAACATATCCCTAATAGGAAAAAAAAAATCAATTGCACTCCGAAAAATCATCATTTGCCAATTGATTCCCCTACATTTGCTACGAAGTGTGATGGGCCAACTACAATTTCCTCAATTGTAGAAATACAAAAGATCTCCCATTGGGAGCTCATTTACTGAAGTGAAGAACTTCAATGGTTATACAAGTAGCATAGCATTAGATGATTAGAGAACAAAGGAACTTTGAATATTCCCAAAAATAAACCCCCCTACCATTTAACCTCAATGCATAATGTTCCTTCCATAAAGATGATAAGTCATGCAGCATGACAAGATGTCCTCACCCATGAACAAACAAAATTATTTTCGCTCAATTTGACTTGAGTATCATGGTACCCAAACAACATAATAGTACTCACCTTCCTTGAATTTCCCTGCCTTATCACACAGCCCTAGCCTAACCACCACAATTTTCCAGTCTGCATCTTAGAGAAATTCTTGGGGATTAGGTTACTGGCGATATTTTAATGCAAGCTGTAATGTGCTCAACCAAAACCCCTTTTACAGTTGGAATAGCATTTTTCCATGGCTGATGAGCAAGAGGACATTCTGCCTCTGTTATCGAGGAGAGAGGATAACAATGCCCTACAATATGGTCACAGGCATGCCAAAAAATTTATGGTGTCTTTGTTTGCTTGCATAAGTAAATGTATGTTAGCCTCAGTCAACAAGGAACCAAAATTGTACGATTAATGCCTGTTTGAATGCGGCGCTTATAAAAAGTAACTTACAAGTCAAAAACTAAAAGCTATAAGTAGAGGATACCTACTTTTAGCTTTTGGCTTACTTTAAAACTTTTTTGGCCTAAAAGTGAGTGCTTAAAAGCACTTTTTAACCTTTCCAAACACCTCCAAAACTAAAAAAAAGGTTCAAAAGCCAAAAGCACCTAAAATAAGCTAATCAAACAGGCACTAAGTTCAATTGAGGGTTAAGCGTGCTCAATAAAATAATATGGGAACCAAAAACGAGGGTAATGCAAATAAATAAGGGACCAAAACTACTATTTTCCAAAAAGTTAATGTTCTTGAAATACTTTAAATTCATTATATTAACACATTTGGCTGTGTTACGATCATTCCAATGATAATCAAGTATCAACGTAGCATACATGCTCAACTTCACAAACAATGAAAAATTCATACTATACAGGGAACTAGGAAGCAGAAAGCCATCATTCACATGTACTGAAGCAAACAATTCTAAACTAAGATATAATTGGTGCTTCACAGTAACTCAACTGTATCGACTACCGTACCCTAATTAGTCATCACCTACCTAATTTGGCACATAAGTTTCAAAATACAGCTTATTTCCAAATGAACAACTAAATTCTTCTGTTCTAAAAGGGAGATTTCCAGTCATGAGCACTGAGAATGTGGCTTTTTGATAACTGGGAGGACAAGCAAGGGATAAGTTGACAACTTCCAAATCAACCAAAAGAAATAGATACATTACCGGGATGAAAAAGGAAGTGTAAAAAAATCAACAGAACAAAAGAAATTGGTCAAAGAGATCCACTCACCAGCTTAATTGCTACCTCCTCATTAGTCTGTATATTAGTACCTGCACCACAGAATCGCAATTAACATCAATCAATCAACACAGAGTGAGAAGTTTCTGCAAAAAGAAAAACGAACCGAGATAGATCTCTCCAAAAGATCCACTGCCAATTTTCCGACCGAGTCGATACTTGTTCCCAACACGAGTCTCCATCAAAACCCTAATTAGTTAGTGAAGCTACCAAAACCCAGCTTTTGAACGCCGAAAGAAAAAATTCAGCTAGAGAGTTTCTTCGAAGTTGTGATTTTTGCTGTCTATCTACAACATTTGCCAGGTAGGGTTTGGTTGAAGAAGATATAGAGAGAGAAAAAAAAGAATCTTCAGCATGTTTCTCTCTCTCTCTCTCTCTCTCTCTCTGTCTTTCCTTTTTTGGGTTTATCATTTCGAGTTTGTGCGAATAATTTTGACACGCGTCGAGAAGACGCGTGACCACTTAAGTGCTATTGGTGGCTATGCTCTGGCAAAAGGATCCTATGTCACGTGACTTCAAACTAGCTACTAATTGCTTTTCTATTTGTGTTTTTCTTATTATTTTGTTATATGACAAATAATAATGTTGTTTTTTTTATTAAAAAAACCTTGATAAAATATTAGCAAATAAGCTCAAGTAACATTACAAAAGAAGGGAATAGTATTATTCCTTGTAGTATTAATTGTTATTAAATTATTATTGTGAGCTGAATTTTTTTTTATAAAAGTAGTTTCTAATATATCTATCCAAAG
Source organism: Solanum bulbocastanum (assembly GCA_037074985.1). Lineage (NCBI taxonomy): Eukaryota > Viridiplantae > Streptophyta > Magnoliopsida > Solanales > Solanaceae > Solanum > Solanum bulbocastanum. Next base: position 28,863,438 of record CM073601.1, on the reverse strand, counting down.
TTCCTTATTTGCAAACATTGGAGGAACTAGCAAAATTCTTATGCAATCAAATATTTACTTCTTGGTTAAGAGATCACTTTATTATATTTTTAATAAGTATGCAAGAATTTTGGATCTCTCATTGTTGCATCAATGACCTGCATTCACAAATTATAGAGCCATAAGAAATCCTAAGCCCTAAGAACCCCTAAATCGTAAAAAATCATAAAAATCTTGAAAAACCCTTTTTAAACCTTAAACCTAAAAAAACTTGAAACCTAAAAAATTCTACAAAAACTTAAGACCTAAATCCTAAACCTTAAAAACCCTTAAATAAAAAAACATAGACCTAAAACACTAAATCTTAAGAAACCCTAAATGCTAAACTCTACCAAAAGAAACCCTAAATCCTTCACCCTAAAACCTTAGGGCTAAACCCAAGAAACCCTAATCCTTAAGAAATTAAAAAAACCTAGAAAAACATTTAAAAACCCTAAACCCAAGACGTTTAAAAACCCTAAACCCTATAAAAAAAAACCTAAGCCCTAAGAACCCCTTAATCGTAAAAAACCATAAAAATCCTAAAACCCCTTTAAAACCCTAAACCTAAAAATTCTTCTAAACCTAAAAAAACCCTATAAAATCTTAAGCCAAAAACCCTAAACCCTAAAAAACCTTAAAAAAACAACCCTAAGAAATCCTAAACGCTAAATCCTATACCCTAAGAAACTCTATATCCTTAACTCTAACCTTATGAAACACTAAGAAACCTTAAACCCTAAAACCCCTAAAACCATAATACCCCAAAAACCACAATAAATCTTTTTAAAACCCTAAGCCCTAAAGAAACCCTAAACTTAAAATATTATGCCTTAATCCTAAGAAACCCTAAATCTTAAGATATCCAAAATCTTAAAAAAACCTAAGAAATCCTAAAAACATTTAAAAACCCTAATCATAAAAATCATAAACCTAAAAAAAATCATAAACCCTAAAAATCTCTTAACCTAAAACTTTAAACCTTAGACATTAGGGCCTAAACCGCAAACCCTAAACATTTGGTCAAACCCTAAACATAAAGAAAGCCTAAAAAAAACCCTTTAAACCCCTAAAAACCTTTTAAAACCCTAAACCTAAAAAACCCTTAAGAAAATCATAAGACCTTATAAATCCGAAAAAAACTCAAAAAAAATCTTTGAACCTAAAACCCTAAGCCCTAAACCCTAAACCAAGAAACCCTAACATATGCTAAGAAACAATAAGAAACACTAAATGTAAACCTTAAGAAACTCTAAACCTTAAACCCTTATAAACCCTAAGTTCTAAGAAACCCTAATACCCTAAAACCTAAGATCCTAAACCTTAAACCCTAAGAACCCTTATACCTAAGAAACTCTAATACCCTAAACCCTAAACCCTATGAAATCATAAAAACCTTTAAAAACTATAAACATAAAAACTCCTAAAAAAAAATCTTTTAGAACCCCTAAATCCTTGAAACTAAAAAAACATAAAAAATACTAAGCCCTACACCATAATTTACCTAAAAATCATTTTAAAAAAAAACCTAAACCCTAAAAATAACTAAGAAAACTTAAAACCCTAAAAAACCTATAAAAATAAACCTTAAAACCCCTAAACCTAAGAAACCCTAAATCGTAAATCCTTAAAAAACCCATAAGCCCAAATCCCAAACCCTAAACCCAAAAAAAAACATTAAGAAACCCTAAACCCTAAAAAACAACAAAAAAACCCTTTCAAAACTCTAAATATAAAAAACCCTTAAAAAGTGCTAAACTTAACAAACCTAAACCCTAAACCCTAGAAAAACCCTAAACCTGAAACACTACACCTTAAATCCTACACCCTAAACGACCCAAAATAAACCTTAAAATGCTAAACTCAAACCCTAAGAAATCTTAGAGATAAACCTCCAACCCTAAGCCTTATGAAACTCTAAGAAGCCCTAACCCTAAGAAACCCCAAATCCTAAGAAAACCTCAACACTAAAAAACCCTAAAAGCCTTTAAAAACCTTAAAAAGCCTACAAAAATTCTTAAATCTAAAACCCTAAGCCGTAAGCCCTAAGAACCCTAAATCGTAAAAACAATAATTGATCCTAAAAAACTTCTAAAATCCTAGATCGAAAAAAACTCTCAACCTAAAGAAATCCTATAAAAACTTAAGCTCTAAACCCTTACCTAAAATCTTAACCAAATACCTAAACCCTGTTATTCATCATGTTCAGATTATATCATTGTTCAATATGCTTTGTTCAGTTATATATATTTGTTCAGCTTTATCCTACCATGCATGCTTAATACCTTTCAAGTATTGACACACACTCTACGCTACATCTTCTTGTGATGTAGATTCAAGTCCTCAACATTCAGATCACGTGGAGATCAGTTCTTTATCCATATTCAGCAATATCAGTGGTGAGTCCTCGTTCTTGAGGACAATTGACATGTTTTATATTCAGTCTTCCATTTTAGTTTCAGTTTTGCTAGAGTTAGCTGGGGGCATGTCCCGACATCTCTAGTCAGTTAGAGGCTTTTATTCGGACATAGTTTTTGTCCCGCCCTAAGGTTTTCCCCTTGATGTAACACGGGACCTAGGATCACGAGTGACCCACGGCTAACCTAAGTTGGCATATCATAAGCATATTAGATCAACACCTTAAAAACCCTTTAAAAGCCTAAACCTAAGAAATCTGAAACCCCTAAGAAACCCTATGAAACACTAAACCCTAAACCTTAGGGAAAAACCCTAAACCCCAAGCCTTATAAAACACCAAGAAACCCTAAACATTAGGAAAAAACCCTAAACCCCAAGCCTTATAAAACACCAAAAAACCCTAAACCCTAATAAATCCTAAACACTTAAAAACACCTTTAAAAATACTAAACCTAAAAAAAACCCTTAAAACCCCTTACCCCTAAAAAACCCTAAATCTAAATTCCTAAGCCCTAAACCCAAAGAAACCCTACGCCCTAGAAACCCTAAATCGTAAAAAATCATAAAAATCTTGAAAAAACCTTTTTAAACCCTAAACCTAAAAAATTCTACAAAAACTTATGCCCTAAATCTTAAACCTTAAAAATCCTGAAATAAAAACCCAAGACCTAAAACTCTAAATCCTAAGAAACCCTAAATGTTAAACTATATACCCAAATAAACTATAAACCCTTCACCCTAAACTGGCTTAACCCTAAGAGACCTTAAAAACTTTAGAAATAAAAAAATCCTAAAAACATTTAAAAACGCTAAACCTTGAAAACCCTATAAAAGCCCTAAAACACTATAAACACCCGATGACCTAAGAACCCCTAAATCATAAAAAACTATAAAAATCCTATAAACCCTTTAAAACCCTAAACCTAAAAATTCCTCTAAACCTAAAAGAAACCCTAGAAAATATTAAGCCCAAAACCCTAAACCTTAAAAACCCTTAAAATAACCAAAACCTAAGAAATCCTAAATTATAAATCCTACACCGTAAGAAACTCTTAATCGTAGGGCTACACCATAAATCCCAAACCTTATGAAACACTAAGAAACCCTAAATACTAAGAAAACCTAAACCGTTAAAAACTATAATACCCCAAAAAACACAATAAATCCCTTTGAAACCCTAAGCCCTAAAAATAACCCTAAACCTAAAATCCTATGTCCTAAATCCTAAGTAACCCTACATCTTAAGAAATCCAAAATCTTAAAAAACCCAAAGAAACCCTAAAAACATTTAAAACCCTAATCATAAAAATCATAAACCCTAAAAAACTCTTAACCTAAAACCCGAAACCCTAAACCTTAAACCCTATGCCTACTAAACCCTAAACCTTTGGCTTTAACCCTAAACATAAAGAAACCCTAGAAAAACCCTTAAAACCTTTTAAAACCCTAAACCTAAAATGCCTTTAAAAAAATCATAAGCTCTTATAAACCCTAAAAAAATTTTAAAAAAAAAATAATTTTTAAACCTAAAACCCTAAGCGCTAAACCCCAAACCAAGAAGCCCTAACATACGCTAAGAAACTCGAAGAAACACTAAACGTAAACCCTAAGAAACTCTAAACCTTAAACCCGTATAAACCCTAAGCTCTAAGAAACCGTAATACCCTAAAACCTAACTACTAAAATCCTAAACCCTTTAAAACCCCTAAAACTATAATACCCCAAAAAACATAATAAATATTTTTAAAACCCTAAGCCCTAAAAAATCCCTAAACTTAAAATATTATGCCCTAAATCCTAAGTAACCCTAAATCTTAAAAAAACCTAAGAAACCCTAAAAACTTTTAAAAACCCTAATAATAAAAATCATAAACCTAAAAAAACCATATAAAACTCTTAACCTAAAACCCAAAACCCTAAACCTTGAACCATATACCTTAGGGCCTAAACCCTAAACCCTAAACCTTTGGCCTTAACCCTAAACATAAAGAAACCCTAAAAGAACCCTTAAAACCCCTAAAAAACCTTTTAAAACCCTAAACCTAAAAGGCCCTTAAGAAAATCATAAGCCTTATAAACACTAATAAAACTCAAAAAAAAAAATCTTTAAACCTAAAACCCTATGAAATCCTAAACCCTAAACCCTATACCCAAAGAAACCCTAAACCCTTCACTCTAAACGTTAGGGCTAAACCCGAAGACACCCTAAACCTTAAGAAATAAAAAAACCCTAAAAACATTTAAAAATCCTAAACCCTAAACATTTAAAAAACCTAAACCCTAAAAACCCCATAAAAATCCTAAGCCCTAGGAACCCCTTAATCGTAAAAAACCATAAAAATCCTAAAAAACCTTTAAAACCCTAAACGTAAAAATTCCACTAAACCTAAAAAAACCCTAGAAAATCTTAAACCCTAAAAAAAACACTAAGCCCTACACCATAATTTACCTAAAAATCATTTTAAAAAAAAACCCTAAACCCTATGAAATCCTAAACCCTAAGAAAACCTAAACCCTAAAAATCACTAAAAAAACGTAAAAACCTAAAAAAAAAACCCTTAAATTCACTAAACCTAAAAAACCATAAACCCTAAACAGTAAGAAACCCTAAATTGTAAATCCTTAAAAAACCATAAACCCAAATCCCAAACCCTAAACCCAAAAATACATTAAGAAACCTTAAACCCCTAAAAACAAAAAAAAAAAAAAAAAACCCCCTTTAGAAACTCTAAACCTAAAAAATCCTAAACCTAAAAAACCTAAACCCTAAACCTAAAACACCAAAACCCTAAACACTACACCCTAAAAGACCCAAGAGGCTTTTATTTGGACATAGTTTTTGTCATGCCCCAAGGTTACCCCCTAATGTAACACGGGACCTAGGATCACGAGTGACCCCAAGCTAACCTTAAGTTGCCATATCATAATCATATTAGATCTACACCTTAAAAAACCTTTAAATGCCTAAACCTAAGAAATCTGAAACCCCTAAGAAACCCTAAGAAACACTAAACCCTAAACCTTAGGGAAAAACCCTAAACCCCAAGCCTTATGAAACACCAAGAAACCCTAAACCCTAAGAAATCCTAAACCCTTAAAACACCTTTATAAACACTAAACCTAAAAAAACCCTTAAAACCCCTAACCCCTAAAAAACCCTAAATCTAAAATCCTAAGCCCTAAAACCCTATAGAAACCCTAAGCCCTAGGAACTCCTAAATCGTAAAAAATCATAAAAACCCTTTAAAACCTTAAACCTAAAAATTCCACTAAACCTAAAAAACCCCTAGAAAATCTTAAACCCTAAACACTAAAAACCCTTAAAAAAATCAAACCCTAAGAAATCCTAATCACTAAATCCTATACCCTAAGAAACTCTAAATCCTTAACTCTAAACCATAGGGCTAAAATCCTAAGCCCTAAACCGATAGAAACCCTAAGCCCTAAGAACCCCTAAATGGTAAAAAATCATAAAAATCTTGAATAACCCCTTTAAAAGCCTAAACCTGAAAAAAAAAAATCTAAACCTAAAAAATTCTACAAAAACTTGAGCCTTAAACCTTGAACCTTAAAAACCCATAAGTAAAAAACCTATACCTCGAACCCTAAATCCTAAGAAACCCTAAATGCTAACACTATACCCAAAGAAACCCGTAAACCTTAAGAAATAAAAAAAACCCTAGAAACATTTAAAAACCCAAAACCCTATAAAAACCCTAAACCCAAAAAACCCTAATCCCTAAGAACCCCTAAATCGTAGAAAACCATAAAAATCATAAAACCCCTTTAAAACCCTAAACCTAAAAATTCCTCTAAACCTAAAAAAAACCCTAGAAAATCTTAAACCCTAAAAACCCTTAAAAAAGCCAAACCCTAAGAAATCCTTAATCCTAAATCCTATACCCTAAGAAACTCTATATCCTTAACTCTAAACCATAGGGCTAAACCCTAAACCCTAAGAAAATCTAAACCCTACAACCCCCAAGACTATAAGAGCCCGAAAAACACAATAAATCCCTTTTAATCCCTAAGCCCTAAAAAACCCTAAACTAAAAACCCTATGCCCTAAATCCTAAGTAACCCTAAACCTTAAGAAATCCAAAATCTTAAAAAAATCTAAGAAACCCTAAAAACATTTTTAAACCCTAATAATAAAATCATAAACCTAAAAAAACTATAAACCCTATAAAACTCTTAACCTAAAACCCAAAACTCTAAACCTTAAACCATAACCCTAAACATAAAGAAACCCTAAAAAATCCCTTAAAACACCTAAAAACCTTTTAAAACCCTAAACATAAAAACCCCTTAAGAAAATCATAAATCCAAACTCTAAACCCTTAAAGTCTATATACCTAAAAATTCTAAAAAAATATATATATTTTAGAACCCCTAAAAACCTTAAACCTTAATAAACCTAAAAAACACTAAGCCCTACACCATAATTTACCTAAAAATCATTAAAAAAACCCTAAACCCTAAGAAAACCTAAACCCTAAAAATCACAAAGAAAACCTAAAACCCTAGAAAACCTATAAAAAAAACCTTAAAACCCCTAAACCTAAGAAACTCTAAACCTTAAACCCTAAGAAACTCTAAATCGTAAACCCTTAAAAACCCATAAGCCCAAATCACGAACCTTAAATCCAAACTCTAAACCCTTAAAAACTATATACCTAAAAACTCTAAAAAAATATATATATTAGAACCCCTAAAAACCTTAAACCTTAAAAAACCTAAAAACAACTAAGCCCTACACCATAATTTACCTAAAAATCATTTAAAAAAAAAATCCTAAACCCTAACAAAACCTAAACCCTAGAAATCACAAGATAATGTAAAACCCTAAAAAAAAACTATAAAAAAACACTTAAAACCCCTAAACCTAAGAAATCCTAAACTCGAAACCCTAAGAAACCCTAAATAGTAAACCCTTAAAAAAACCATAAGCCCAAATCCCAAACCCTAAACCCAAAATAAAAATTAAGAAACCCTAAACCCTAAAAAAAAAAAAAAACTTTAAAAACACTAAATCTAAAAAACCCTAAATCCAAACTCTAAACCCTTAAAAACTATATATCTAAAAACTCTAATATATATATATATATATATATATATATATATATATATATATATATATATATATATATATATATATTTTAGAACCCCTAAAAACCATAAACCTTAAAAAACCTAAAAAACACTAAGCCCCACACCATAATTTATCTAAAAATCATTTTAAAAAAAATCCTAAACCCTAAGAAAACCTAAACCCTAAAAATCACTAAGAAAACCTAAAACCCTAAAAAACCTACAAAAAAAAAAACCATAAAACCCCTAAACCTAAGAAGCTCTAAACCCTAAGAAACCCTAAATCGTAAACCCTTAAAAACCCATAAGCCCAAATCCTAAACCCTAAATCCAATCTCTAAACCCTTAAAAACAATATACCTAAAAACTCTAAAAATATATATATATTTTCGACCCCTAAAAACCTTAAATCTTAAAAAACCTAAAAAAAAACTACGTCCTACACCATAATTTACCTAAAATTCATTTAAAAAAAAGAACCCTAAACCCTAAGAAAACCTAAACCCTAAAAATCATTAAGAAAACCTAAAACCCTAAAAAACCTATAATAAAAACCCTTAAAATGCCTAAACCTAAGAAATCCTAAACCCTAAAGCCTAAGAAATCCTAAATCGTAAACCCTTAAAACCCATAAGCCTAAATCTCAAACCCTAAGAAAACTGCAAACCCTAAACCCAAAAAAACATTAAGAAACCCTAAACTATATAAAACAACAACAACAAAAAACCTTTAAAAACACTAAATCAAAGAAACCTTAAATCCAAAGTCTGAACCCTTAAAAACTATATACCTAAAAACTCTAAAAGAAATATATATATATTAGAACCCCTAAAAACCTTAAACCTTAAAAAACCTAAAAAACACTAAGCCGTACACCATAATTTACCTAAACATAATTTAAAAGAAACCCTAAACCCTAAGAAAACCTAAACCCTAAAAATCTCTAAGAAAACCTAAAACCCTAAACAACCTATAAAAAAAAATCTTAAAACCCCTAAATCCTAAACCCTAAGAAACCCTAAATCGTAAAATCGTAAAAACCCATAAGCCCAAATACCAAATCCTAAGAAAACCGCAAATCCTACACCCAAAGAAATATTAAGAAACCCTAAACCCTAAAAAACAACAAAAAAACATTTCAAAACACTAAACCTAAAAAACCCTTAAAAAATCCTAATCTTAACAAAACTAAACCCTAAACCCTAGAAAAACCCTAAACCTAAAACACTAAACCCTAAAACCTACACCCTAAAATATCCAAAATAAACCTAAGAAACCTTAAAATGCTAAACTCAAACCTTAAGAAACCTTAGGGATAAACCCCCAAACCTAAGCCTTATGAAACTCTAACAAGCCCTAAACCCTAAGAAACCCCAAATCCTAAGAAAACCTAAACACTAAAAACCCCTAAAAACATTCAAAACCCTAAAACTAAAAATCCCTAGAAAAAAACCTAAAACCCTAAGGCCTAAGAACCCTTAAATCGTAAAAACAATAATTGATCCTAAAATATCTTCAAAAATACTAAATTGAAAAAAACTCTTAACCTAAAGAAATCCTAGAAAAACTTAAGCTCTAAACCGTAACCTAAAAATCCTTTACCAAATACCTAAACCCTTTTATTCAGCATGTATAGATTATATCATTGTTCAATATGCTTTGTTCAGTTACACATATTTGTTCAACTTTATCCTATTATGCATGCTCAATACCTATCAAGTACTGACACATACTCTATGCTACATCTTCTTGTGATGTAGGTTCATGTCCTCAGCATTCAAATCACATGGAGATCGGTTCTCGATCTGTATTCAACAATATCAGTGGTGAGTCTTCATTCTTCGAGGATTATTGACATGTTTTATACTCAGTCTTCCATTTTAGTTTCAGTTTTGCTAGAGTTAGTCAGGGGCATGTCCCAGCATCTCTAGTCAATTAGAGGCTTTTATTTGGACATAGTTTTTGTCATGCCCCGAGGTTACCCCCTAACGTAACACGGGACCTAGGATCACGAGTGACCCCAAGCTAACCTTAAGTTGGCATATCATAATCATATTAGATCTACACCTTAAAAAACCTTTAAATGCCTAAACCTAAGAAATCTGAAACCCCTAAGAAACCCTAAGAAACACTAATGTGACGTCCCGCCACCATACTAGCCAATTTCCGCGTCCAAAGAGGAGCGGATAATTCTAGAGTTGTAGAGAGGCTTGCGGAAAACTCTAGAATCCTTTAGAATTCTCAAGAAGGCTTTGGAGACTTTAGGATTATGTAGAGAATTCTAGAAATAGGACTAATGTGTAAATATTTTAGGGACTTATCATGTAAATATTATTTACACTTAGGTCCTTGGGAGCTAGTATAAATAGAGGTGCCAACCATTGGCCAAGGCATCAAGCAAGCAAGCAAAGTTGTAAAGCATTCCACAATCAATACAAAAAGCCTTCTTCTTAGAAAGCTCTCTTGTTCTTCTAAGTCTTTCTTCATATTCTCTTAGCAATCTTCCTTCCAAAAGGCTTACTTGAGTTTACAAGATCTTGAAAAAATAGTGAGTAAGTTGTCAAGTGCTGCACGAATCTTTAGTCATCACTCTAAGTTCGTGACAAGTGGTATCAGAGCGAAGGTTTGATACTGGGAGAATGGCAACCGAAGGAGACGTGAACACCGCTAGCACCACCAACGTCCGTATGGAAGTTGGAAAGAAGGGCCGCAAGGGTAAGAAACATCAAAGGAGCCATGAAGAAATGCTGCTGGAAACCACACCAAATGAGGCGCTAACATCTCATCCACCCTCGACCACAGAACCAAGTGACGAGGAACATGGTGAGGAGGCCATTGACGTCACTGCGGGAGAAGAATAGGTCTCAAGGGTTGAAGTGGCAAGGCAGGCCATAGAGATATTAGGCCGGTGTATGAATGTGGCCGACGACAAATTTAAGACCCTTGAAGACTTCACCCTTGAGGAGACCGAAGCCATCCGTAAGGAGTTGGAGGGACGTCAGCAGGCCGAGTTTGAAATGAAGGAGGCCATCACTTCCTTGGAGTGCCGGCTCATGGAGGCATTGAGCACCATTGAAACCATAAAGGCCGAAATGAAGGCACTCAAGGAAGGTGTGGAAGCTAGGGGATCGGCGTCACCCGATCATGATAGGGAGGCCAGGGTCGAGGCTTCCAAGCCACCAATATTCAAAGGCGTCCGTGATGCTCAAGAGGTGGAGAACTTTTTGTGGCACTTGGAGAATTACTTCAAGTGTAATCGAGTGAGAAGCAACGAAAATAAGATCAACACTGCCGTGTTGTATCTTTCCGAGATGGCCATGCTATGGTGGCGGCGCAAAGAGGCCGAAATAGGGAAGGGAACGTGCATTATCGACACCTGGGAGAAATTCCGGGAAGAATTCAAGAAAGCCTTCTTCCCTAGCAACGTCATATATGAGGTCAAGCGTACGTTTAGGGAACTGAAGCAAACAGGAAGCATTCGGGTGTACGTGAAAGAGTTCACAACTCTAACGCTTCAGATTCCCAACCTTACGGATGATGACATACTGTTCCACTTCATGGACAGATTACAGAACTGGGCCAAGATGGAGTTGGAGCGGCGACAAGTAAAAACCATAGACGAGGCCATTACGCAAGCCGAGTCCTTAAATGACTTCAAGTATGATCGGCATGACAGAGCTAAGGGCAAAGATACAAGAAATAGTCATGCCAAAGGTGGGGGAGATCGTGGCCGAGGCAAGGAGCAGCAGGCACCCTCTAAACAGCACAACTCCCACAAGCCGGATAGCAGGCGGTTAGTGCGCCAGAGTTACACAGAGAAGAAGGCGCATACCACAAAGGGAGATGGATACTACATATGTGGAGGACCACATGGCTATGCCAGGTGCCCAGAGATGAAGAACCTTGGCACCGTCCTACGTGAGCGGAAGGAGAAGGACGCGCAAGAGCAAGGGCAGGATGCGGGCACGACGCAGTTGGGCATGGTTGGACTTTGCGAGGCCATAGCCAAGCAGACCGAGAAGCTGGGAGCCTTCAACGCACAGTATGTAGACATCACCCTTAATGGATGGCCAGCTCGTGCCATGGTAGACTCCGGGGCCGAAGTAAATATAATGACTAAGACGGCAGCAGAGAGGTTAGGGCTGAACTACACTCCAAGCAACACCCGCCTCAAAACGGTTAACGCCCCACCAACTCCTGTGTGTGGAGTCGCTTAAGGAGTAAGCATCACGTTGGGCCAGTGGCAAGGTAAGACTAACTTTACCGTCGCTCCTTTAGATATCTTTGATATCATTCTTGGACAGGAGTTCTTCTAACACTGCCACACAATGATCGACCCCTACCTCCAACGACTCATGGTCATGGAGCGGGAAATGTCGTGCATGGTACCTCTAGTCAAGGTACCAAAGAAGGAAAGACACACCCACTTGTCAGCCATGTAGATAAAGAAGGGCCTGAAGAAAGGAGAGCCGACGTTCTTAGCCACCATTGCAAGTTTGAGAGAAGACAATGGTGCTAAGGAGTCCTTGCCACCGATTATAGAGAAGGTCCTTGAAGAAAATAAAGACGTGATGCTAGACGAGCTGCCAAAGACTCTACCTCCGAGGCGCGAGGTAGATCACAAGATAGAGTTGGAGGTTGGAGCCAAGCCACCCGCACATGCACCTTACCTCATGGCTCTACCCAAACTAGAGGAGCTGAGGAAGCAGTTGAAGGAGCTCCTCGAGGCTGGTCACATCCGTCCATCCAAGGCACCTTATGGCGTGCCGGTGCTATTCTAGAAGAAGAAAGATGGATCATTGAGTTTATGCATAGACTACCGGGCGCTAAATAAGGTAACTATTAAAAATAAATATCCTATCCCGCTTATTGCAGATTTGTTTGATAGACTTGGGCAGGCCAAGTACTTCACTAAGGTGGACCTTCGGAAAGGCTACTACCAAGTGCGCATCGCAGAAGGGGATGAACCAAAGACGACGTGCGTAACCAGGTACGGAGCATACGAGTGGTTGGTGATGCCTTTCGGCTTAACCAACGCACCCGCAACTTTTTGCACGCTTATGAATAAAATCTTTCATCCTTATTTAGATCAATTCGTAGTAGTATACTTGGACGACATAGTCGTCTATAGTAACACCTTGGAGGAGCATGTGGAGCATCTAAGAAGGGTCTTCCAAGTCTTACGAGAGAACCAATTATATATCAAGCGGGAAAAGTGCGAGTTTGCCTAACATGAGGTGCACTTCTTGGGTCATATTATCAGTCAGGGCAAACTACGGATGGACGAGGCAAAAATACGGGCGATCCAGGAGTGGGAGACGCCCACCAAAGTGACCAAGCTACGGTCGTTTCTTGGACTTTCGAACTATTACCGCAAGTTCATAAAGGGCTACTCCGCTAAGGCCGCTCCACTAACCGAGTTATTGAAGAAAAATAAGCCATGGGTTTGGAGCGAGGAATGACAACAAGCCTTCGAAGATCTCAAGACGCAGTAACAGAAGAACCGGTCTTGACGCTGCCCGATTTTTCAAAGACCTTTGAAGTACATACGGATGCGTTGGACTTTGCCATTGGGGGAGTCTTAATGCAGGACAGACACGCCATTGCCTTTGAAAGCCGCAAGTTGAACGAGACCGAACAGCGCTATACGGTCCAGGAGAAGGAAATGATCACCATCGTATATTGCCTGCGCACATGGAGACATTATCTGCTAGGCTCCAAGTTCGTAGTCAAGACGGATAACATGGCCACTAGCTACTTCCAGTCACAAAAGAAGATCACTCCGAAGCAAGCTAGGTGGCAGGACTTTCTAGCAGAATTTGACTACGACTTAGAGTACAAATCAGGAAGAGGTAATGTAGTGGCTGATGCACTAAGTCGGAAGGCCGAGCTTGCTGCCATCACTATAGCCCACTGTGACCTTCAAAACGTAATCAAGGATGGCATGAAGCATGATCCCGAGGCCAAGAAGCTGATGGAACTGGCCACCCAAGGCAAGACAAGGCGTTTTTGGGTGGAAGATAGCCTTTTGCTTACCACTGGTCGAAGGATCTATGTGCCCAAGTTTGGGTCTATTAGGCGGCAGATCATTAAGGAAAGTCACGACACACCGTGGGCCGGACATCCAGGGCAGCGACGGACAAGGGCATTGATCGAGGCAATCTATTACTGGCCACGAATGCGGGACAACATCGAGTGCTATGTGCAGACTTGTCTTGTGTGCCAACAAGACAAGGTGGAACAAAAGCAACCGGGAGGACTACTGGAGCCATTACCAGTAGCAGAGCGTCCATGGGAGAGCGTGACCATGGACTTCATCACTTCCTTACCCAAGTCTGAGGGGTATGGGACCATTATGGTCGTGGTGGACAAATTCTCAAAGTATGCTACCTTCATACCCGCCACAGCTGGTTGCACCGCAAAAGAAGCCATTCGGTTGTTCTTCAAGAACGTGGTGAAATATTGGGGGCTGCCAAGACATATCATTAGTGATCGAGACCCCCGCTTTACGGGAAACTTTTGGAGGGAGCTGTTTGAGATACTTGGTACGGAGCTTCACTTCTCCACAAGTTTCCACCCGCAAACCGATGGCCAGACCGAATGCATCAACACCCTACTGGAGTGCTATCTGAGGCACTATGTTAGCGCGCACCAAAAGGATTGGGCAAGGCTCCTAGACATGGCGCAGTTTTCATACAATTTGCAAAGGAGCGAGTCCACTTGGCGCACACCATTTGAGTTGGCGATAGGCCAACAACCCCAAACTCCGCATTCACTACCGGCTGCTTTCCAAGGAAAGAGTTTGGGAGCCTACCATCTTGCCAAGGGATGGGAGGAGCAACTTGACACTGCCAAGTCCTACTTGGACAAGGCAGCTAAAAAGATGAAGAAGTTTGCTGACCGCAGATGGCGTCCCACAGACTACAAAGAAGGTGACATGGTCTTGGTAAAGTTCAATCCGAGACAGTTCAAGGCACTAAGGGGCGTTCATCAAAACTTAGTGCGAAAACATGAGCGCTCGTTCAAGATCGTTGCCAAGGTGGGCAAGATCTCATATAAGGTGGAGTTACCTCCACACTTCAAAATCCATCTGGTGTTTCATGCAAGCGTCCTCAAGCCATACCATGAGGACAAGGAAGAACCTAGTCGAAACCAATCACGACGGGCACCCATTACTGTCACCGCCTTGCACGACCGGGAGATTGAGGCTATCATAGACTACCAAGCCAAACGGAAGCGAGGTCAACAAGCCAGCGCCATGTTCCTGGTACATTGGAAGGGATAAACTCCGGAAGAAGCCACATGGGAGAAATATGAAGACTTGTGGCAATTCAAAGATCTAGTCTGGGAGTTCTTGCAAAAATGCGCCGCGGTCGTCGCATCAACAGGTGGGGGAGCATGTGACGTCCCTCCACCATACTAGCCAATTTCTGCGTCCAAAGAGGAGCGGATAATTCTAGAGTTGTAGAGAGGCTTGCGGAAAACTCTAGAATCCTTTAGAATTCTCAAGAAGGCTTTGGAGACTTTAGGATTATGTAGAGAATTCTAGAAATAGGACTAATGTGTAAATATTTTAGGGACTTATTATGTAAATATTATTTACACTTAGGTCCTTAGGAGCTAGTATAAATAGAGGTGCCAACCATTGGCCAAGGCATCAAGCAAGCAAGCAAAGTTGTAAAGCATTCCACAATCAATACAAAAAGCCTTCTTCTTAAAAAGCTCTCTTGTTCTTCGAAGTCTTTCTTCATATTCTCTCAGCAATCTTCCTTCCAAAAGGCTTACTTGAGCTTACAATATCTTGAAAGAATAGTGAGTAAGTTGTAAGTGCCGCACGGATCTTTAGCCATCACTCTAAGTTCGTGACACTAAACTCTAAACCTTAGGGAAAAACCCTAAACCCCAAGCCTTATGAAACACCAAGAAACTCTAAACCCTAAGAAATAGTAAACCCTTAAAAAACCTTTAAAAGCACTAAACATAAAAAAAAAATCCTTAAAAACCCTAAATCTAAAATCCTAAGCCCTAAACCCAAAGAAACCCTAAGCCTAAGAACCCCAAAACCGAAAAAAATTATTAAAATCTTGAAAAAACCTTTTTAAATCCTAAACCTAAAAAAACTCTAAACCTAAAAAATTCTACAAAAACTTAAGCCCTAAATCTTAAACCTTAAAAACCCTTAAATAAAAAACCTAGACCTAAAACCCTAAATCCTAAGAAACCCTAAATGTTAAACTCTATACCCAAAGAAACCATAAACCCTTCACCCTAAACCGTATGGCTTAACCATAAGAAATCCTAAAACCTTAAGAAGTAAAAAGAAACCCTAAAACGTTTAAAAACCCTAAATGTGTAAAAACCCTAAACCCTAAAACACTATAAAAACCTTAAGACCTAAGAACCCCTAAATCATAAAAAACTATAAAAATCCTAAAAATCATTTGAAACCCTAAACCTAAAAATTCCACTAAACTTAAAAAAATCCTAGGAAATCTTAAGCCCAAAACCTTAAACCCTAAACCCTAAAAGCCCTAAACCTAAAAATTCCTCTAAACCTAAAAAAACCCTAGAAAATCTTAAGCCCAAAACCCTAAACCCTAAAAATCCTTAAAAAAACCAAACCCTAAGAAATCCTAAACTATAAATCCTACACCTTAAGAAACTCTAAACCATAGGGCTAAACCCTAAACCCCAAAACTTATGAAACACTAAGAAACCCTAAACCCAAGAAAACCTAAACCTTAAAACCCCTAAAACAATAATACCCTAAAAAACACAATAAATCCATTTGAAACCCTAAGCCCTAAAAATAACCCTAAACTTAAAATCCTATGCCCTAAATCCTAAGTAACCCAAAATCTTAAGAAATCCAAAATCTTAAAAAAAACTTAGAAACCCTAAAAACATTTAAAAACCCTAATCACAAAAATCATAAACCTAAAAAAACCCATAAACCCTAAAAAACTCTTAACCTAAAACTCGAAACCCTAAACCTTACACCCTATACCTACTAAACCCTAAACATAAAGAAACCCTAAAAAAACCCTTAAAACCCCTAAAACCTTCTAAAACCCTAAACCCTAAATCCTAAGAAACCCTAAATCGTAAACCCTTAAAAATCCATAAGTCCAAATACCAAACCGTAAGAAAACCGCAAACCCTAAACCCAAAAAAATATTAAGAAACCCTAAACCCTAAAAAATGACAAAAAAACATTGAAAACACTAAACCTAAAAAACCCTTAAAATATCTAAATCTTAACAAACCTAAACCCTAAACCCTAGAAAAACTGTAAACCTAAAATAATAAACCCTAAAACCTACACCCTAAAAGACCCAAAACAAACCTAAGAAACCTTAAAATGCTACACACAAACCTTAAGAAACCTTAGGGATAAACCCCCAAACCTAAGCCTTATGAAATTCTAACAAGCCTTAAACCCTAAGAAATCCCAAATCCTAAGAAAACCTAAACACTAAAAAACCCTAAAAACATTCAAAAACCCTAAAACTAAAAACCCCTAAAACAAACCTTAAAAACCCTAATAAAATTCCTTAATCTAAAGCCCTAAGCCCTAAGCCCTAAGAACCCCTAAATCATAAAAACAATAATTGATCCTAAAAAATCTTTAAAAAATCCTAAATCGAAAAAAACTCTTAACCTAAAGAAATCCTAGAAAAACTTAAGCTCTAAAGCCTAATCTAAAAACCCTTAATCAAATACCTAAACCCTTTTATTCATCATGTTCAGATTATATCATTGTTCAATATGCTTTGTTCAGTTGTATATATTTGTTCAGCTTTATCCTATTATGCATGCTCAGTACCTTTCTAGTACTGACACATACTCTACGCTACATCTTCTAGTGATGTAGGTTCAGGTCCTCAGCATTCATATCACGTGGAGATCGGTTCCTGATTTGTATTCAGCAATATCACTAGTGAGTCTTCGTTCTTGAGGAGGATTGACATGTTTTATATTCAGTCTTCCATTTTAGGTTTAGTTTTTCTAGAGTTAGCTGGGGGCATATCCTGACATCTCTAGTCAGTTCGAGGCTTTTATTCAGACATAGCTTTTGTCACGCCCGAGGTTACCCCCTTGACGTAACACAGGACCTTTGGATCAGGAGTGACCCCTAGCTAACCTTAAGGTGGAATATCATAAGCATATTAGATCAACACCTTACAAAACCTTTAAAAGCCTAAACCTTAGAAATCTGAAACCCCTAAGAAACCCTAAACCTTAGTGAAAAACCCTAAACCCCAAGCCTTATGAAACACAAAGAAACCCTAAACCCTTAGAAATACTAAACCCTTAAAATACCTTTAAAAACACTAAACCTAATAAAACCCTAAATCTAAAATCCTAAGCCCTAACCCCAAAGAAACCCTAAGCCCTAAGAACCCCTAAATCGTAAAAAATTATAAAAGTATTGAAAAAGCCTTTTTAAACCCTAAACCATAAAAAACTCTCAACCTAAAAAATTCTACAAAAACTTAAGCCCTAAATCTTAAACCTTAAAAACCCTTAAATAAAAAACATAGACCTAAAACCCTATATCCTAAGAAACCCTAAATCCTAAAACCTTAAGAAATAACAAAAAACCCTAAAATATTTAAAAACCCTAAATTTGTAAAAACCCTAAACCCTAAAACACTATAAAACCCCTAAGCCCTAAGAACCCCTACATCGTAAACAACTATAAAAACCCTAGAAAATCTTAAGCCCAAAACCCTAAACCCTTTAAAACCCTAAACCTTAAAGTTCCTCTAAAACCAAAAATAAACCGTACAAAATCGTAAGCCCAAAACCCTAAACCCTAAAAACCCTTAAAAAAACCAAACCCTAAGAAATCCTAAACTATAAATCCTGCACACTAAGAAACTTTAAACCATAGGGCTAAACCCTAAACCCCTAACCTAATGGAACACTAAGAAACCCTAAATCCTAAGAAAACCTAAACCTTAAAACCCCTAAAACTGTACTACCCCAAATAACAGAATAAATCCCTTTGAAACCCTAAGCCCTAAAAATAACCATAAACTTAAAATCCTATGCCCTAAATCCTAAGTAACCCAAAAATCTTAAGGAATCCAAAATCTTAAAAAAACCTAAGAATCCCTAAAAACATTTAAAAACACTAATAATAAAAGTCATAAACCTAAAAAAAAAAAACATAAACCCTAAAAAACTCTTAACCTAAAACCTGAATTCCTAAACCTTAAACCCTATACCTACTAAACCCTAAACCTCTAGCCTTAACCCTAAACATAAAAAAACACCTATAAAAACCCTTAAAACTCCTAAAACCTTTTAAACCCCTAAACCTAAAAAAATCCTTAAGAAAATCATAAGCCCTTATAAACCCTAAAAAAAACTCAGAAAAAAACAAAATAATTAAACCTAATAGCCTAAGTCCTAAACCCTAAACCAAGAAATCCTAACATATGCTAAACTTGAAGAAACCTTAAACCGTAAACCTAAAAAACTCTAAACCTTAAACGCTTAATACCCTAAAACCTAAGATCCTAAATCCTAAACCCTAAGAAGCCTTATACCTAAGAAACCCTATTACCCTAAACCCTATGAAACCTTAAAAATTTTAAAAACTCTAAAAAGAAAAACCCTTTTACAACCCCTAAAAACCTTAAACCTAAAAAAAACCTAAAAAACAGTGAGCCCTACATCATAATTTACCCTAAAAATCATTTATTAAAAATCCCTAAACCCTATGAAACCCTAAACCCTAAAAATCACTAAGAAAACCTAAACCCTAAAAAACCTAAAAAAGAAAAAACTTTACAACCCCTCGACCTAAGGAACCCTAAATTCTAAACTCTAAACCCTGAACCCTGAACCCTAAACCCTAAGAATCCCTAAATTGTAAACCCTTAAAAAACAATAATCCCAGAACCCAAACCCTAAGAAAACCCCAAACCATAAACCAAAAAAAAACATTAAGAAACCCTAAACCCTAAAAAAAAAAACTTTAAAAAAACTAAACCTTAAAATCCCTTAAAAAAACTTAAACCTTACAAACCTAAACCCTAAACCCTAGAAAAACCCTAAACCAAAAACACTAAACCCTAAACCTTAAAAAAACCCTAAACCAAAAACACTAAACCCTAAACCCTACACCCTAAAAGACCCAAAATAAACCAAGGAGACCTTAAATGCTAAACTCAAACCCTAAGAAACCTAAACCCTAAACCTTAGGGATAAACCCCCAACCCTAAGCCTTATGAAACTCTAAGAAGCCCTAAACCCTAAGAAACCCTAAATCCTAAGGAAAACTAAACACTAAAAAACCCTGAAACAAAAAATCCCTAAAACAAACCTTAAAACCCCAAAAAAATCCTTAATTTAAAGAACTAAGCCATAAGCCCTAAGAACCCCTAAACCGTAAAAACAATAATGATCTTAAAAAATATTTAAAAATCCTAAATTGAAAAGAACTATTGACCAAAAAAAAAATCATAGAAAACCATAAGCTCTAAACCCTAACCTAAAAATTCTTAACCAAATACCTAAATCCTTATTCATCATGTTAAGATTGTATCATTGTTCAATATGCTTTGTTCAGTTGTATTTATTTGTTCAGCTTTATCCTATCATGCATGCTCAGTACCTTTCAAGTACTGACACATATTCTACGTTACATCTTCTCATGATGTAGGTTCAGGTCCTTAGCATTCAAATCAGGCGAAGATCGATTTCTAATCCGTATTCAGCAATATCAGTAGTGAGTCCTCGTTCTTCGAGGATGATTGATATGTTTTATATTCATTCTTCCATTTTAGTTTGAGTTTTGCTAGTGTTAGCTGGGGGCATGTCCCAGCATCTTTAGTCAGTTGGAGGGTTGTATTCACACATAGTTTTTGTCACACCTCGAGGTTACCCCCTTGACGTAGCACGGGACTTAGGATCACGAGAGACCCCAAGCTAACCTTAGGTTGGCATATCATAAGCATAATAGGTCTATACTTCAAAACCCTTTAAAAGCCTAGACTTAAGAAATCTGAAACCCCTAAGAATCCCTAAATCATAAACCCTAAAACTTAGGGAAAAACCCTAAACCCCAAGCCTTATGAAACACCATAAACTCTAGAAAAATCGTAAACCAATAAAAAACCCTTAAAACCCCTAAAACCTTTTAAAACCTTAAACCTAAAAAAACACTTAAAAAAATCATAAGCCCGTATAAACCCTAAAAAAACTAAAAAAAATAAATAAAATCTTTAAACCTAAAAGCTTATGTCCTAAACCCTAAACAAAGAAATCCTAACGTACGCAAAACTCGAAGAAACACTAAACCGTAAACCTAAGAAACTCTAAACCTTAAACCCCTAATACCCTAAAACCTAAGAACCTAAACCCAAAACCCTAAGAAACCTTATACCTAAGAAACCCTATTACCCTAAACCCTATGAAACCTTAAAAACTTTTAAAAACTCTAAAAAAAAAAAAAAAAAAAAACTTTTACAACCCCTAAAAACCTTAAACAAAAAGAAAAAAAAAAAACAAAAAGAAGTAAGCCCTACACCCTAATTTACCCTAGAAATCATTTTTAAAAAATCCCTAAGCCCTATGAAATCCTATACCCTAAAAATCACTGAGAAAGCCTAAACCCTAAAAAACCTAAAAATAAAACTTAAAAACCCCTAAACCTAAGGAGCCCTAAATCCCAAACTCTAAACCCTGAACCCTAAACCCTAAGAAACCCTAAATCGTAAATCCTTAATCCTTAAAGAACCATAAGCCCAAAACCCAAACACTTAGAAAACCCCAAACCTAAAAAAACACACTAAGAAACCCTAAACCATAAAAAAAAAAAAAAAATTAAAACTCTAAACCTAAAAATCCCTTAAAAAATCTTAAACCTAACAAACCTAAACCCTAAACCCTAGAAAAACCCAAAACCAAACACACTAAACCCTAAACCCAACACACTAAAAAACCCAAAATAAACCTAGGAGACCTTAAATGCTAAACTCAAACCCTGAGAAACCTAAACCCTAAACCTTAGGGATAAACCCCTAACCCTAAGCCTTTTGAAACTCTAATAAGCCCTCAACCCTAAGAAACCCTAAATCCTAAGAACAACTAACCATTGAAAAACCCTAATAACCTTTAAAAGCCCTAAAACTAAAAATCCCTAAAACAAACCTTAAATCCCCTAAAAAATTCCTTAATCTAAAAAACTAAACCATAAGCCCTAAGAACCCCTAAACCGTAAAAACAATAATGATCCTAAAAAATAT
The DNA here is from genome assembly GCA_037074985.1 of Solanum bulbocastanum. Lineage (NCBI taxonomy): Eukaryota > Viridiplantae > Streptophyta > Magnoliopsida > Solanales > Solanaceae > Solanum > Solanum bulbocastanum. The sequence goes on along the minus strand of CM073601.1, from coordinate 28,841,650 downwards.
TTTAAATTCCTAGATCGAAAAACAATCTTGACCCAAAAGAATCCTAGAAAAACATAAGCTCTAAACCCTAACCTAAAAACTCTTAACCAAATACCTAAACCCTTATTCATCATATTCAGCTTATATCATTGTTTAATATGTTTTGTTCAGTTATATGTATTTGTTAAGCTTTATCCTATCATGCATGCTCAATACCTTTCAAGTACTGACACATATTCTATGTTACATCTTCTCGTAATGTAGGTTTAGGTCCTTAGCATTCAAATTCCATGGAGATAGGTTCCCAATTCGTATTCAGCAATATCAGTAGTGAGTCCTCGTTCTTCGAGGATGATTGACATGTTTTATATTTAGTCTTCCATTTTACTTTGAGTTTTGCTAGAGTTAGCGGGGGGCATGTCCCAGTATCTCTAGTTAGTTGGAGGGTTTTATTCGGACATAGTTTTTGTCACACCCTGAGGTTACCCCCTTGACGTAACACGGGACCTAGGATCACGAGTGACCACAAGCTAACCTTAGGTTGGCATATCATAAGCATATTAGATCTGTCCTTTAAAAAACTTTAAAAGCCTAAACCTAAGAAATCTGAAACACCTAAGAAACCATAAATCATAAACCCTAAACCTTAGGGAAAATCCCTAAACCCCAAGCCTTATGAAACACCAAGAAACCCTAAACCCTAAGAAATCCTCAACCCTAAAAACACCTTTAATGACATTAAACATAAAAGAACCTTTAAAACCCTAAAAAACCGTAAATCTAAAATCCTAAGACCTATGCCCTAAGAACCCCTAAACCGCAAAAAATCATAAAAATCTTGAAAAAACCATTTAAAACCCTAAACCTAAAAAAACTCTAAACGTAAAAAACTCTAAGCCTAAAAAATGATACAAAAACTTAAGTCGTAAACCTAAAACCTTAAAATCCCTTAAATAAAAAAACCTATACCTAAAACCCTAAATATTAAGAAACCCTAAATGCTAAACTCTATACCCAAAGAAACCCTAAATCCTTCACCCTAAACCTTAGGGCTAAACCCAAGAAACCTAAACCTTAAGAAATAAAAAGAACCCTAAAAAAACATTTAAAAACCCTAAACCCTATAAAGAAAAACCTAAGCCCTAGGAACCCCTTTATCGTAAAAAAGCATAAGAATCCTAAAAACCCTTTAAAACCCAACTTAAAAATTGCTCTAAACCTAAAAAATCCCTAGAAAAAATTAAGCCCAAAACCCTAAACCCTCAAAAACCTTAAGAAACCAAACCCGAAGAAATCCTACATGCTAAATACTATACCCTAAGAAACTCTAAATCCTTAACTCTAAACATAGGGCTAAACCCTAAACCCCAAACCTTATGAAACACTAAGAAACCCTAAACCCTAAGAACCTAAACTATAATACCCCAAAAAACACAATAAATCCTTTTAAAACCCTAGGCCCTAAAAAAACCCTAAACTTAAAATATTATGCCCTAAATCCTATGTAACCCTAAATCTTATGAAATCCAAAATCATCAAAAAACCTAAGAAACACCAAAATAATTTAAAAACCCTGATCATAAAAATCATAAACCTTAAAAAAAACCATAAACCATAAAAAACTCTTAACCTAAAATGCAAAACCCTAAACGTTAAACCCTATACCTTAGGGCCTAAACCGTAAACCCTAAACCTTTGGCCTAACCCTAAACATAAAGAAACCCTAAAAAAACCCTTAAAACCACTAAAAACCTTTTAAAACCCCAAACCTAAAAAACCCTTAATAAAATCATAAGCCCTTATAAACCCTAAAAAAACTCAAAAAAGATCTTTAAACCTAAAACCCTAAGCCCTAGACCCTAAACTAAGAAACCCTAACATATGCTGAGAAACTCGAACAAACACTAAAAATCTTAAGAAACTCTAAGCCTTAAACCCTAATAAACCCTAAGCTCTAAGAAATCCAAATACCCTAAAACCTAAAACCTAAGATCTTAAACCCTAAACCCTAAGAAACCTTATACGTAAGAAACTCTAATACCCTAAACCCAAAACTTTATGAAACCTTTAAAACATATAAACATAAAAACTCCAAAAAAAAATATTTTAGAACCCCTAAAAACCTTGAACCAAAAAAAAACCTAAAAATTACTAAGCCCGACACCATAATTTATCTAAAAATCATTTTAACAAAAACCCTAAACCATAAGAAAAGCTAAACCCAAAAAATAATTAAGAAAACTTAAAACCCTAAAAAACCTATAAAAAAACCATAAAAACCCTAAACCTAAGAAATCCTACTCCCTAAGAAACCATAAATCGTAAACCCTTAAAAACCCATAAGTCCAAATCCCAAACCCTCAGAAAACCCCAAACCCTAAACACAAAAAAATCATTAAGAAACCCTAAACCCTAAAAACAACAAAAAAAAAAAACCTTTCAAAACTCTAAACCTAAAAAACCCTTAAAATATCCTGAACTTAACAAACCTAAACACTAAACCCTAGAAAAACTCTAAACCTAATACACTAAACCCTAAATCCTACACCCTAAAAGACCCAAAATAAACCTTATAATGCTTAACTCAACCCTAAGTAACCTTAGGGATAAACCCCCAAACCAAAGCCTTATAAATTCTAAGAAGCCCTAAACCCTAAGAAACCCCAAATCCTAAGAAAACTTAAACAATAAAAAACCCTAAAAACCTTTAAAAATACTAAAACTAAAAATCTCTAAAACAAACCTTAAAAAACCTAATAAAATTCTTTAATCTAAAACCCTATGCCATAAGGCCTAAGCTCTAAGAACCCCTAAATCGAAAAAACAAAATCTTTAAAAATCCTAAATCGAAAAAAATTCTTAACCTAAACAAATCCTAGAAAAACGAAATCTCTAAATCCTAACCTAGAAACCCCTAACCAAATACTTAAACTATTTTATTCATCATGTGCAGATTATACCATTGTTCAATATGCTTTGTTCAGTTATATATATTTGTTCGGCTTTATCCTATCATGCATACTTACTACCTTTCAAGTACTGACACATACTCTACAATACATCTTCTCGTGATGTGTATTCAGGTCCTCAACATTCAGATCATGTGTAGATCACTTCTTTATCCACATTCAGAAATACTTGTTGTGAGTCCTCATTCTTGAGGACGATTAACATGTTTTATATTCAGCCACCTATTTTAGTTTCAGTTTTGCTAGAGTTAGCTAGGGGCATGTCCCAGCATCTATAGTCAGTTAGAGGCTTTTATTTGGACATAGTTTCTGTCACGCCGCGAGGTTACCCCTTTTACGTAACGCGACACCTAGGAGAACGATTGACCCCAAGCTAACCTAAGTCGGCATATCATAAGCATATTAGATCAACACCTTAAAAGACCTTTAAAAGCCTAAACCTAAGAAATCTGAAGCCCCTAAGAAACCCTATGAAACACTAAACTCTAAACCTTAGGGAAAAACCCTAAACCCCAAGCCTTATGAAACACCAAGAAACCCTAAACCCTAAGAAATCCTAAACCCTTAAAACACCTTTAAAAACACTAAACCTAAAAAAACCCTTAAAACCACCAACCCCTAAAAAAACCTGAATCTAAATTCCTAAGCCCTAAAACCAAAGAACCCCTAAATCATAAAAAATCATAAAAATCTTTAAAAACCCTTTTTAAACCTAAATCTAAAAAATTCTTCAAAAACTTAATCCCTAAATCTTAAACCTTAAAAACCCTTAAATAATAAACCAAGACCTAAAACCCTAAATCCTAAGAAACCCTAAATGTTAACTTCTGTACCCAAAGAAACCATAAACCCTTCACCGTAAACCTTAAGGCTTAACCCTAAGAAACCCTGAAACCTTAGGAAATAAAAAAACCCTAAAAACATTTAGAAACCTAAAAACACTATAAAAACCCTAAAACACTATAAAAACCCTAAGCCCTAAGATCCCCTAAATCATAAAAAACTATAGAAATCCTAAAAACCCTTTAAAACCCTAAACCTAAAATTTCCTCTAAACCTAAAAAAACCCTAGAAAATATTAATCCCAAAACACTAAACCCTAAAAACCCTTAAAAAAACCATACCCTTAGAAATCCTAAACTATAAATCCTACACCCTAGGGAACTCTAAACCATAGGGCTAAACCCTAAACCCCAAACCTTATGAAACACTAAGAAATCCTTAACCTCTAAACCCCTAAAACTATAATACCCCAAAAAACACAATAAATCCCTTTGAAACCCCAAGCCCTAAAAGTAAACCTAAACTTAATCCTATGCCCTAAATCCTAAGTAACCCTAAATCTTAAGAAATTCAAAATCTTTAAAAAAAAAACCTAAGAAACCCTAAAAACATTTAAAAAACCTAATCATAAAAATCATAAACCTAGAAAAAAACCATAAACCCTAAAAAACTCTTAACCTAAAACCCGAAACCTTAAACCAAAAAACCTATACCTACTAAACCCTAAACCTTAGGCCTTAACCCTAAACATAAAGAAACCCTAAAAAACCCCTAAAATCTTTTAAAACCTTAAACCTAAAAAACCCTTAAAAAAATCATAAGCCCTTATAAACCCTAAAAAAACTAAAAAAATAAAATAAATCTTCAAACCTAAAACCCTAAGTCCTAAACCCTAAACCAAGGAATTCTAACAGACGCTAAACTCGAAGAAACACTAAACTGTAAACCTAAGAATCTCTAATTCTTAAACCCTTAATACCCTAAAACCTAAGATCCTAAACCCTAAACCCTAAACCCTAAGAAACCCTAATACCCTAAACCTTAAACCCTATGAAACCTTTAAAACTTTTAAAAACTCTAAACATAAAAAATCTTAAAAAACACACTTTTTCAAACCTTAAAAACCTTAAACCTAAAAAAACCTAAAAAAACAGGAAGCCCTACACCATAATTTACCCTAAAAATCATTTTTAATAAATCCCTAAACCCTAAAAATCAACAAGAAAACCTAAACCCTAAATAACCAATTTTTTTTTTAAACCCCTAAACCCTAAATCCCAAACTCTAAACCCTGAACCTTAAAGCATAAACCCTTAAAAAACCATAAGCCCAAAACCCAAACCCTAAGAAAACCCCAAACCCTAAATTCGAGAAAAACACTAAGAAACCATAAACCCTCAAAAACTTTAAAAATTTTAAAAACTCTAAATCAAAAAATCCCTTAAAAAATCTTAGACCTAACAAACCTAAACCCTAAACCATAGAAAAACCCAAAACCCTTAACCCTCCACCCTAAAAGACCCAAAATAAACCTAGGAGACCTTAAATTCTAAACTCAAACCCTACAAAACCTAAACCCTAATCCTTTGGGATAAAACCCCAACCCTATGTCTTATGAAACTCTAAGAAGCCCTAAACCCTAAGAAACCCTAAATCCCAAGGAAAACTAAACACTAAAAAACCCTAAAAACCTTTAAAAACCCTAAAACTAAAAATCCCTAAAACAAACCTTAAAACCCCTAAAAAAATCCTTAATCTAACAAACTAAACCATAAGCCCTAAGAACCGCTAATCCGTAAAAACAATAAAAATTCTAAAAAATATTTAAAAATCCTAAATCGACAAAAACTTTTAACCTAAAAAAAATCCTAGAAAAACTGAAGCTCTAAACCCTAAACTAAAAACTCTTAACCAAATACCTAAACCCTTATTTATCATGTTCAGATTATAACATTCTTCAATATGCTTTGTTCAGTTATATATATTTGTTCAGCTTTATCCTATCATGCATGCTCAGTACCTTTCAAGTACTAACACATATTCTACGCTACATCTTCTTGTGATGTAGGTTCAGGTCCTTATCATTCAGATCATGTGGAGATCGATTCCTGATACGTATTCAACAATATTAGTGGTGAGTCCTCGTTTTTTTCGAGGACGATTGACATGTTTTATATTCACCCTTCCATTTTAGTTTGAGTTTTGCTAGAGTTAGCTGGGGGCATGTCCTAGCATCTCTAGGCAGTTAGAGGATTTTATTCAGACATAGTTTTTGTCACACTCCGAGGTTACTACCTTGATGTAACACGGGACCTAGGATCACGAGAGACACCAAGCTAACCTTAAGTTGGCATATCATAAGCATATTAGATCTGTCATTCAAAAACCTTTAAAAGCCTAAACCTACGAAATCTGAAATCCCTAAGAAACCCTAAAACATAAACCTTACACCTCAGGGAAAAACCCTAAACCCCAAGCCTTATGAGACACCAAGAAACCTTAAACCCTAAGAAATCCTAAACCCTAACAACACCTTTAAAAACACTAAGCCTTAAAAAACCATTAAAACCCCTAGCCCCTAAAAAACCCTAAATCTAAAATTCTAAGCCCTAAACCCTAAGCCATAAGAATCCCTAAACCGTAAAAAATCATAAAAACCTTGAAATTTTTTTTTAAAACCCTAAACCTAAAAAAACTCTAAACCTAAAAAATTCTACAAATACGTAAGTCCTAAACCTTAAACCTTAAAAACCCTTAAATAAAAAACCTAGACCTAAAACTCTAAATCTTAAGAAACCCTAAATGCTAAACTCTATACCCAAAGAAACCCTCAATCCTTCACCATAAACCTTAGGGCTAAACCCAAGAAACACTAAACCGTAAGAAATAAAATAACCCACAAAAACATTTGAAATGCCAAAACCCTAAACGTTTGAAAACCCTAAACCCTATAAAAAAACCTAAGCCCTAAGAACCCCTTAATCGTAAAAAAACATCAAAATCCTAAAAACCCTTTAAGACCCTAAACCTAAAAAGTCCTCTAAACCAAAAAAAACCCAAAAAAATATTAAGCCCAAAATCTTTAACCCTAAAAACCCTTTAAAAACCTAATAACTAAACCACAAACACTAGAAAAACCCTAAACCAAAAACACTAAACCCCAAACCCTGCACCCTAAAAGACCCAAAATAAACCAAGGAGACCTTAAATGTTAAACTCAAACCCAAAGAAACCCAAACCCCAAACCTTAGGGATAAACCCCAAATTCTAAGCTTTATGAAACTCTAAGAATCTCTAAAACCTAAGAAACCCTAAATACTAAAAAAAACCAAACACTAAAAAACCTTAAAACTAAAAATCCCTAAAACATACCTTAAAACCCCTAAAAAAAAATCCTTAATTAAAGAACTAAGCCATAAGCCCTAAGAACCCCTAAACCGTAAAAACAATAACGATCCTAAAAAATATTTAAAAATCCTAAATTGAAAAAACCTATTGATCTAAAAATATCCTAGAAACACATAAGCTCTAAACCGTAACCTAAAAACTCTTAACCAATTACCTAAACCCTTATTCATCATGTTTAGATTATATCATTGTTCAATATGCTTTGTTCATTTATATATATTTGTTCAGCTTTATCCTATCATGCATGCTCAGTACTTTTCAAGTACTGACACATATTCTACGTTACGTCTTTTCGTGAAGTAGGTTCAGGTCCTCATCATTCATATCGTGTGAAGATCGGTTCTTTATCCATATTCAACACTATCAGTGATGAGTCCACGTTCTTGAGGACGATTGACATGTTTTATTTTTAGTTTTCCATTTTAGTTTCAATTTTTCTAGAGTTAGCTAGGGGAATGTCCCAGCATCTCTAGTTAATTAGAGGCTTTTATTCAGACATAGTTTTTGTCACACCCCGAGGCTACCCCTTTGACGTAACACAAGACCTAGGATCACGAGTGACCCCAAGCTAACATAAGTTGGCATATCATTAGCATATTAGATCAACACCTTAAAAAACCTTTGAAAGCCTAACCTTAAGAAATCTGAAACCCTTAAGAAACCCTATGAAACACTACGCCCTAAACCTTAGGGAAAAACCCTAAAGCCTAAGCCTTATGAAACACCAAGATACCCTAAACCCTAAGAAATCCTAAACCATTAAAATACCTTTAAAAACAATAAACCTAAAAAAACCCTTAAAAACCCTAACCCCTAAAAAAACCTAAATCTAAATTCTAAGCCCTAAACCCAAAAACACTCTAAGCCCTAAGAAACCCTAAACCGTAATAAATCATAAAAATCTTGAAAAACCTTTCTAAACCCTAAACCTAAAAAATTCAACAAAAACTTAAGCCCTAATTCTTAAACCTTAAAAACCCTTAAACAAAATACCAAGACCTAAAACCATAAATGTTAAACTCTGTACCCAAAGAAACCATAAACCCTTCACCATAAACCTTAGGGCTTAACCCTAAGAAATCCTAAAACATTAGGAAATTAAAAAAAACCCTAAAAACATTTATAGACCCTTAAAACCCTATAAAAACCCTAAAACACTATAAAAACCCTAAGCCCTAAGAACCCCTAAATCATAAAAAACGATTAAAGTACTAAAAACCCTTTAAAACCCTAAACCTATGAATTCCTCTAAACCTAAAAAAACCCTAGAAAATCTTAAGCTCAAAACCCCAAACCCTTAAAAAACCAAACCCTAAGACATCCTAAATGCTAAATACTATACCCTAAGAAAATCTAAATCCTTAACTCTAAATTATAAGGCTAAACCCTAAACCCCAAACCTTATGAAACACTAAGAAGCCTTAAACCCTAAGAACCCCTAAACCCTAAAACCCTCCCCTAAAACTATAATACCCCAAAAATCACAATAAATCCTTTAAAACCCTAAGCCCTAAAATAACCCTAAACTTACAATATTATGCCCTACATCATAAGTAGCCATAGTCTTAAGCAATCCCAAGTCTTTAAAAAACTAAGCAACCCTAAAAACAATTAAAAACTGTAATAATAGAAATCATAAACCTAAAAAAACCATAAACCCTAAAAAATTCTTAACCTAAAACCCAAAACCCTATACTTTAAACCTTGTACCTTAGGGTCTAAACCCTAAACCCTAAACCTTTGGCCTAACCCTAAACATAAAGAAACCCCAAAAAACCCTTAAAAACCTTTTAAAACTCTAAACCTAAAAATCCCTTAAGAAAATCATAAGCTCTTATAAACCTTAAAAAAACTCAAAAAAAATCTTTAAACCTAAAACCCTAAGCCCTAAATCCTAAACCAAGAAACCCTAACATACGCTAAGAAACTCCAAGAAACACCAAACGTAAACTCTAAGAAACTCTAAACCTTAAACACTTATAAACCCTGAGCTCTAATAAACCCTAAAGCCTAAAACCTAAGATACTAAACCCTTAACCCTAAGAAACCTTATACCTAAGAAACTCTAATACCCTAAACCCTAAACCTTATGAAACCTTAAAAACCTTTAAAATTATAAACCTAAAAACTCTAAAAAAAAATCTTTTAGAACCCCTAAAACCCTTAAACCTAAAAAAAACCTAAAAAACACTAAGCCCTACACCATAATTTAACTAAAAATCATTTATAAAAAAACCCTAAACCCTATGGAATCCTAAACCCTAAAAATCACTAAGAAAACCTAAAACCCTAAAAAACCTTGCAAAAAACTTTAAAACCCCTAAACCTAAAAAACCCTAAACCTTGAACCCTAAACCCCAAGAAACCCTAAATCGCAAATCCTTAAAAAACCATAAGCCCAAATCCCAAACCCTAAACCCAAAAAAAAAATTAAGAAACCCTAACGCTAAAAAACAACAAAAAACCCTTTAAAAAATCTAAACCTAAAAAGCTCTTAAAAAATCTTGAACCTAACAAATCGAAACCTTAAACCCCAGAAAAACCCTAAACCTAAAACACTAAACCCTAAACCCTACACCTTAAAGTCAACTAAAATATATATAAAAAAAAAGTCAACTACAACTAGAAGGCATGCCGATCTTGCGAGCAACAAACCTTTGACTTTGGTTGTGAAAATCTCCAAATATAAAAGACCCAAAATAAACCTAAGAAACCTTAAAATGCTAAACTAAAAACTTAAGAAACGTTAGGGATAAACCCCAACCCTAAGCCTTATGAAACTCTAAAAATAGCTAAACCCTAAGAAACCCCAAATACTAAGAAAACCTAAACACTAAAAACCTTAAGAAACCTTAGGGATAAACCCCAACCCTAAGCCTTAAGAAACTCTATGATGCCCTAAATCCTAAGAAACCGCAAATCCTAAGAAAACCTAAACACTAAGAAACACTAAAAACCCTAAAACAAAGCTTAAAAACCCTAATAAAATTCCTTAATCTAAAACCCTAAACCCTAAGCCCTAAGAACCAGAAATAGAAAAAACAATAATTGATCCTAAAAAATCTTTAAAAACCCTAAATAAAAAATAAACTCTTAACCTAAAGAAATCCTAGAAAAACTTAAGCTCTAAACCCTAACCTAAAAACCCTTAACCAAATACCTAAACCCTTTTATTCATCATGTTCAGATTATATCATTGTTCAATATGTTTTGTTCAAATATATATATTTGTTCGGCTTTATCTTATGATGCATGCTCAATACCTTTCAAGTACTGACACATGCTTTATGCTACATCTTCTTTGTTGTAGGTTCAGGTCTTCAACATTCAGATCACGTGGAGATCGGTTCCTAATCCGTATTCAGCAATATCAGTGGTGAGTCCTCGTTCTTGAGAATGATTGACATGTTTTATACTTAATCTTCCATTTTAGTTTTAGTTTTTTCTATAGTTAGCTGGGGGCATATCCTAGCATTTTTAGTAAGTTAGAGTCTTTTATTCGGACATGGTTTCTGTCACGCCCCGAGGTTACCCCCTTGACGTAACACGGGACCTTGGATCAGGAGTGACCCCAAGCTAATCTTAAGTTGACATATCATAAGCATATTAGATCAACACCTTAAAAACCCTTTAAAAGTCTAAACCTAGGAAATTTGAAACCCCTAAGAAACCCTAAGAAACACTAAACCCTAAACCTTAGGGAAAAACCCTAAACCCCAAGCCTTATGAAACACCAAGAAATCCTAAACCCTTAAAATACCTTTAAAAACACTTACCCTAAAAAATCACTAAATCTAAAATCCTAAGTGCTAAACCCAAAGAAAACCTAAGCCTTAAGAACCCCTAAACCGTAAAAAATTATTAAAATTTTGAAAAACCCTTTGTAAACCCTAAACCTAAAAAATTCTACAAAAACTTAATCCCTAAATCTTAAAGCTTAAAAACCCTTAAAAAAAAAAACCTAGACCTAAAAACCTAATTCCTAAGAAACCCTAAATGTTAAACTCTATACCCAAAGAAACCATAAGCCCTTCACCCTAAACCATAAGAAACCCTAAAACCCTAAGAAATAAAAAAAAAACCCTAAAACATTTAAAAACCCTAAATGTGTAAAAACCCTAAACCCTAAACCCTAAAACACTATAAAACCCCTAAGCCCTAAGAACCCTAAATCGTAAAAAACTATAAAAATCCTAAAACCCATTTAAAACCCTAAACCTAAAAAAAACCCAAGAAAATCTTATACCCAAAACCCTAAATCCTAAAAACCCTTTAAAACCCTAAACCTAAAAATTCCTCTAAACCCAAAAAAACAGTAGAAAATCTTAAGCCCAAAACCCAAAACCCTTAAAAAAACCAAACCCTAAGAAATCCTACACCATAATTCCTACACACTAAGAAACTTAAACCATAGGGCAAAACCCTAAACCCCAAACCTAATGGAACAATAAGAAACCCTAAACCCTAAGAAAACCTAAACCTTAAAACCCCTAAAACTATAATACCCCAAAAAACACAAGAAATCCCTTTGAAACCCTAAGCCCTAAAAATAACCCTAAATTTAAAATCCTATGCCCTAAATCCTAAGTTACACTAAATCTTAAGAAATCCAAAATCTTAAAAAAACCTAAGAAACCCTAAAAACATTAAAAAACCCTAATAATAAAATTCATAAACCTAAAAAAAAACCATAAACCCTAAAAAACTATTAACCTAAAATCTGAAACCCTAAACCTTAAACCCTATACCTACTAAACCCTAAACCTCCGGCCTTAACCCTAAACATAAAAACACCTAAAAAAACCCTTAAAACCCCTAAATCCTTTTAAAACCCTAAACCTAAAAAGATACTTAAGAATATCGTAAACCCTTATAAACCCTAAAAAAATTATAAAAAAAAAAACAAAATCCTTAAACCAAAAAGCCTATGTCCTAAACCTTAAAACAAGAAATCCTAACATACGCTAAACTCGAAGAAACACTAAACCATAAACATAAGAAACTTTAAACCTTAAACCTTAATACCCTAAAACCTAAGATCCTAAACCCTTAACCCTAAGAAACCATATATCTAAGAAACCCTATTACCCTAAAACCTATGAAACCTTAAAAACTTTGAAAAACTCTAAACCTAAAAACTCTGAAAAAAAAAAAAGAAAAACCTTTTACAACCCATACAAACCTTAAAATTAAAAAAACCTAAAAAACAGTAAGCTCTAGACGTTACCCTAAAAATCATTTTTAAAAAATCCCTAAACCCTATGAAACCCTAAACCCTAAAAATCACTAAGAAAACCTAAACCCTAAAATACCTAAAAAAAAAACTTTAAAACCCCTAAACCAAAGAACCCTAAATCCCAAACTCTAAACCCTGAACCCTAAACCCTAAGAAATCCTAAATCGTAAACCCTTAAAAAGCCATATGCCCAAAACCCAAACCCTAAGAAAACCCCAAACCTCAAACCCAAAAAAAAAAAAAACAATAAGAAACCCTAAACCCTTAAAAAAAAAAAAAAAAAAAACCTTAAAAACTCTAAACCTAAAATTCCCTTAAAAAATCTTAAACCTAACAAACTTAAACCCTAAACCCTAGAAAAACCCTAAACCAAAAACACTAAACCCTAAACCCTACACCCTAAAAGACCCAAAATAAACCTAGGAGACCTTAATTGCTAAACTCAAACCCTAAGAAACCTAAAACCTAAACCTTTGGGATAAACCCCCAATCCTAAGCCTTAGGAAACTCTAATAAGTCCTAAACCCTAAGAAATCCTAAATCCGGAGAAAAACTAACACTAAAAAACCCTAAATCTAAAAATCCCTAAAACAACCCTTAAAGCCCCTAAAACTATCCTTAATCTAAAGAACTAAGTTGTAATCCCTAAGAACCCGTAAACCGTAAAAACAATAATGAACCTAAAAAATATTTTAGAATCCTAAATCAAAAAAACCTATTGACCTAAAAGAATCCTAGAAAAAGGTAAGCTTTAAACCCTAACCTAAAAACCTAAGCCCTAAGAACCCCTTAATCGTAAAAAACCATAAAAATCCTAAAAACCTTTTAAAACCCTAAACCTAAATATTCCTCTAAACCTAAAACAACCCTAGAAAATCTTAAGCTCGAAACCCTAAACCCTTAAAAAACCAAACCATAAGAAACCCTAAACGCTAAATCCTATACCCTAAGAAACTCTAAATCCTTAACTCTAAATGTAGGGCTAAACCCTAAACCCCAAACCTTATGAAACACTAAGAAACCCTAAACCCTAAGAAAACCTAAACCCTTTAAAACCCCTAAAACTATAATACCCCAAAAAACATAAGAAATCCTTTTAAAACCCTAAGCCCTAAAAAATCCCTAAACTTAAAATATGATGCCCTAAATCCTAAGTAACCCTAAATCTTAAAAAACCCTAAGAAACCCAAAAAACTTTTACAAACCTTAATCATAACAATCTTAAACCTAAAAAAAACCATAAACCCTAAAAAACTCTTAACCTAAAACCCGAAACCCTAATCTTTAAACCCTATACCTTAGGGCCTAAACCGTAAACCCTAAACCTTTGGCCTAACCCTAAACATAAAGAAATCCTAAAAAAACCCTTAAAACCCCTAAAAATTGTTTAAAACCCAAAACCTAAAATACCCTTAAAAAAATCATAAGCCCATATAAACCCTAAAAAACTCAAAAAAAATATTTAAACTAAAACCCTAAGCCCTAAACCCTAAACCAAGAAACCCTAACATACACTAAGAAACTCGAAGAAACACGAAACGTAAACCTTAAGAAACTCTAAACCTTAAACCCTTATCAACCCTAAGTTCTAAGAAAACCTAGTACCCTAAAACCTAATATCCTAAACTCTAAACCCTAAGAAACCTTATACCTAAGAAACTCTAATACCCTAAACCCTAAACCATAAACCCTAAGAAACCTTATACCTAAGAAACTCTAATACGCTAAACCCTAAACCCTATGAAACCTTAAGAATCTTTAAATACTATAAACGTAAAAACTATAAAAACAAAAATCTTTTAGAACCCCTAAAAACCTTGAGCCTAAAAAATACTAAGTACTACACCATAAGTTACCTAAAAGTCATTTTTAAAAAAACCCTAAACCCTAAACCAAGAAATCCTAACATACGCTAAACTAGAAGAAACACTAAACCGTAAACCTAAGAAACTCTAATACTTAAACCCTTAATACCCTAAAACCTAAGATCCTAAACACTAAACCCTAAGAAACCTTATACCTAAGAAACCCTAATACCCTAAACCCTAAACCCTATGACACCTTAAAAACTTTTAAAAACTCTAAACATAAAAACTCTTAAAAAACACACTTTTTCAAACCTTAAAAACCTTAAACCTAAAAAAACCTAAAACACAGTAAGCCCTACACCATAATTTACCCTAAAATCATTTTTAATAAATCCGTAAACCCTACGGTACCCTAAACCCTAAAAAATCTAAAAAAACTTCAAAAACCCCTAAACCAAAGGAACCCTAAATCCCAAACTTTACATCCTAAACCCTAAATAGCAAACCCTTAAACAACTAGAAGCCCAAAACCCTAAACCTTAAAAAAAAAAAAAAAAAAAAAAAACTCAAAACCTAAAAATCCTTTAAAAAATATTTAACTTAAGAAACCTAAACCCTAAACCATAGAAAAACCCTAAACCCTAAACCCTACACCCTAAAAGACCTAGAATAAAACTAGGAGACCTTAAATGCTAAACTCAAACCCTACGAAACCTAAACCCTAAACCTTAGTGATAAACCCCCAACCCTAAGCCTTATGAAACTCTAAGAAGCCCTAAATCCTAAGAAACCCTAGGTTCCCTATAACCTAAGAAAAACTAAACACTAAAAAACCCTAAAAACCTTGAAAAACCCTAAAACTAAATATCCCTAAAACAAACCTTAAAACCCCTAAAAATCCTTAATCTAAAAAACTAAGCCATAAACCCTAAGAAACCCTAAATCGTAAAAACAATAATGATCCTAAAAAATATTTAAAAATCTTAAATCGACAAAAACTCTTAACCTACAAAAATCCTAGAAAATCTTAAGCTCTAAACCCTAACCTAAAACTCATAACCAAATACCTAAACCCTTATTCATCATGTTCAAATTATATCATAGTTCAATATGGTTTGTTCAGTTATATATTTTTGTTTAGTTTTATCCTATCATGCATGATCAGTACCTTTCAAGTACTGACACATATTCTACGCTACATCTTCTCGTGATGTAGGTTCAGCTCCTTTTCATTCAGATCACATGGAGATTTGTTCCTGATCCGTATTCAGCAATAGTAATGGTGAGTCCCCGTTCTTTTCGAGGACGATTGACATCTTTTATATTCAGCCTTTCATTTTATTTCAATTTTGCGAGAGCTAGCTGGGGGCATGACCCAACATCTCTAGTCAGTTAGAGGCTCTTATTCAAACATAGTTTTTGTCACACTCTGAGGTTACCCCCTTGACATAACACGGGACCAAGGATCATGAGAGACCCCAAGCTAACCTTAAGTTGGAATGTCATAAGCAAATTTGCTTTGTATTTTGAAAACCTTTAAAAGCCTAAACCTAAGAAATCTGAACCCCTAAGAAACCCTAAATCTTAATCACTACACCTCAGGGAAAAACCCTAAACCCCAAGCCTTATGAGACACCAAGAAACCTTCAACCCTAAGAAATCCTAAACCCTAAAAACACCTTTAAAAACATGAAACCTAAAAAAACCCTTAAAACCCCTAAAAAACCCTAAATCTAAAATCCTAAGCCCTATACCCTATGCCATAAGAACCCCTAAACCGTAAAAAATCATAAATATCTTGAAAAAACCCTTTAAACCCTAAACCTAAAAAAACTCCAAACCTAAAAAATTCTACAAATACGTAAGTCCTATACTTTAAACCTTAAAAACCCTTAAATAGAAAACCTAGAACTAAAACCCTAAATCTTAAGAAAGCTTAAATGTTAAACTCTATACCCAAAGAAACCCTAAATTCTTCACCCTAAACCTTAGGGCTAAACCCAAGAAACCCTAAACCTTAAGAAACAAAAAAAAAAAACATTTAAAAACCCTAAACCCTAAACGTTTAAAAACTCTAAACCCTAAAAGCCCTATAAAAAACCTAAGCCCTAAGAACTCCTTAATCGTAAAAAAACATAAAAATCCTAAAAACCCTTTAAAACCATAAGCCTAAAAATTCCTCTAAACCTAAAAAAACCGTAGAAAATCTTAAGCCCAAGACCCTAAACCCTTCAAAAACCAAAACCTAAGAAATCCTAAACGCTAAATCCTATACCCTAAGAAACTCTAAATTCTTAACTCTAAATCATAGAGCTAAACTCTAAACCCCAAACCATATGAAACACATAGAAACCCAAAACCCTAAGAAAACCTAAACCCTAAAACCCTCCCCCAAAGCTATAAAAGCCCAAAAAACACAACAAATCTTTTAATACCCTAAGCCATAATGTAACCCTAAACTTAAAATCTTGTTCCCTAAATCATAAGTAACCCTTAATCTTAAGAAATCCAAAATCTCAAAAAACACTAAGAAACCCTAAAAACATATAAAAACTATAATCATAAAAATCATAAACCTAAAAAAACCATAAACCCTAAAAAACTCTCAACCTAAAACCTGAAACCCTATACTTTAAACCCTTTACCTTAGTGCCTAAACCCTAAACCCTAAACCTTTGGCCTAACCCTAAGCCCTACACTCTAATTTACCCCAGAAATCATTTTTAAAAAATCCCTCACCCCTATGAAACCCTATACCCTAAAAATCACTGAGAAAGCCTAAACCCTAAAAAACCTTAAAAATAAAACTTTTAAACCCCTAAACCTAAGGAGCCCTAAATTCCAAACTCTAAACCCTGAACCCTAAACCCTAAGAAACCCTAAATCGTAAATCCTTCAAAAACCATAAGCCCAAAACCCAAACACTAAGAAAACCCCAAACCCTAAACCCAAAAAAACACACTAAGAAACCCTAAATCATAAAAAACAAAAAAAAAATTTAAAACTCTAAACCTAAAAATCCCTTAAAAAATGTTAAACCTAACAAACCTAAACCCTAAACCCTAGAAAAACCCTAAACCAAACACACTAAACCCTAAACCCTACACACTAAAAAACCCAAAATAAACCTAGGAGACCTTAAATGCTAAACTCAAACCCTGAGAAACCTAAACCCTAAACCTTAGGGATAAACCCCTAACCCTAAGCCTTTTGAAACTCTAATAAGCCCTCAACCCGAAGAAACCCTAAATCCTAAGAACAACTAACCATTGAAAAACCCTAATAACCTTTAAAAGCCCTAAAACTAAAAATCCCTAAAACAAACCTTAAAGCCCCTAAAAATATCCTTAATCTAAAAAACTAAACCATAAGCCCTAAGAACCCCTAAACTGTAAAAACACTAATGATCCTCAAAAATATTTTAAAATCCTAGATCGAAAAACAATCTTGACCCAAAAGAATCTTAGAAAAACATAAGCTCTAAACCCTAACCTAAAAACTCTTAACCGAATACCTAAACCCTTATTCATCATATTCAGATTATATCATTGTTTAATATGTTTTGTTCAGTTATATGTATTTGTTAAGCTTTATCCTATCATGCATGCTCAATACCTTTCAAGTACTGACACATATTCTATGTTACATCTTCTCGTAATGTAGGTTTAGGTCCTTAGCATTCAAATCCTGTGGAGATAGGTTCCCAATTCGTATTCAGCAATATCAGTAGTTAGTCCTCGTTCTTCGAGGATGATTGACATGTTTTATATTTAGTCTTCCATTTTACTTTGAGTTTTGCTAGAGATAGCAGGGGGCATGTCCCAGTATCTCTAGTCAGTTGGAGGGTTTTATTTGGACATAGTTTTTGTCACACCCTGAAGTTACCCCTTTGAAGTAACACGGGACCTAGGATCACGAGTGACCCCAAGCTAACCTTAGGTTGGCATATCATAAGCATATTAGATCTGTCCTTTAAAAAACTTTAAAAGCCTAAACCTAAGAAATCTGAAACACCTAAGAAACCATAAATCATAAACCCTAAACCTTAGGGAAAAACCCTAAACCCCAAGCCTTATGAAACACCAAGAAACCCTAAACCCTAAGAAATCCTAAACCCTAAAAACACCTTTAAAAACACTAAACATAAAAAAACCTTTAAAGACCTAAAAATCCCTAAAGCTAAAATCCTAAGCCCTATGCCGTAAGAACCCCTAAACCGCAAAAAATCATAAAAATCTTGAAAAAACCATTTAAAACCTTACCTAAAAAAACTCTAAACCTAAAAAACTCTAAGCCTAAAAAATTATACAAAAGCTTAAGTCCTAAACCTAAAACCTTAAAATCCCTTTAATAAAAAAACCTATACCTAAAACCCTAAATATTAAGAAACCCTAAATGCTAAATTCTATACCCAAAAGAAACCCTAAATCCTTCACCCTAAACCTTAGGGCTAAACCCAAGAAACCCTAAACCTTAATAAATAAAAAGAACTCTAAAAAAACATTAAAAAACCCTAAACCCTAAACGTTTTAAAACCCTAAACCCTATAAAGAAAAACCTAAGCCCTTGGAACCCCTTTATCGTAAAAAAGCATAAGAATCCTAAAAACCCTTTAAAACCCTAAACTTAAAAATTTCTCTAAACCTAAAAAAGCCCTAGAAAAAATTAAGCCCAAAACCCTAAACCCTCAAAAACCTTAAAAAACCAAACCCGAAGAAATCCTAAACGCTAAATACTATACCCTAAGAAACTCTAAATCCTTAACTCTAAACATAGGGCTAAACCCTAAACCCCAAACCTTATGAAACACTAAGAAACCCTAAACCCTAAGAAATTTAAAACCCCTTAAACTATAATACCCCAAAAAACACAATAAATCTTTTTAAAACCCTAGGCCCTAAAAAAACCCTAATCTTAAAATATTATGCCCTAAATCCTATGTAACCCTAAATCTTATGAAATCCAAAATCATAAAAAAACCTAAGAAACCCTAAAATAATTTAAAAAGCCTGATCATAAAAATCATAAACCTTAAAAAAGCCATAAACCATAAAAAACTCTTAACCTAAAATGCAAAACCCTAAGCTTTAACCCTATACCTTAGGGCCTAAACCGTAAACCCTAAACCTTTGGCCTAGCCCTAAACATAAAGAAACCCTAAAAAAACCCTTAAAACCACTAAAAACCTTTTAAAACCCTAAACCTAAAAAACCCTTAATAAAATCATAAGCCCTTATAAACCTTAAAAAAACTCAAAAAAAAATCTTTAAACATAAAAGCTTAAGCCCTAGACCCTAAACTAAGAAACCCTAATATATGCTAAGAAACTAGAAGAAACACAAAAAACCTTAAGAAACTCTAGAAATTAAACCCTAAGCTCTAAGAAATCCAAATAACCTAAAACCTAAAACCTAAGATCTTAAACCCTAAACCCTAAGAAACCTTATACCTAAGAAACTCTAATACCCTAAACCCAAAACTGTATGAAACCTTTAAAACCTATAAACGTAAAAACTCAAAAGAAAAAAATTTTAGAACCCCTAAAAACCTTGAAACAAAAAAAAAACCTAAAAAATACTAAGCCCGACACCATAATTTACCTAAAAATCATTTTAACAAAAACCCTAAACCATAAGAAAAGCTAAACCCAAAGAATAATTAAGAAAACTTAAAACCCTAAAAAAACTATAAAAAACCATAAAAACCCTAAACCTAAGAAATCCTACTCCCTAAGAAACCATAAATCGTAAACCCTTAAAAACCCATAAGTCCAAATCCCAAACCCTAAACACAAAAAAATCATTAAGAAATCCTAAACCCTTAAAAAAAAAAAAAACCATTCAAAACTCTAAACCTAAAAAACCCTTAAAAAATCCTGAACTTAACAAACCTAAACACTAAACCCTAGAAAAACTCTAAACCTAAAACACTAAACCCTAAATCCTACACCCTAAAAGACCCAAAATAAACCTTGGAATGCTAAACTCAACTCTAAGTAACCTTAGGGATAAACCCCCAAACCAAAGCCTTATAAATTCTAAGAAGCCCTAAACCCTAAGAAACCCCAAATCCTAAGAAAACTTAAACAATAAAAAACCCTAAAAACCTTTAAAAATACTAAAACTAAAAATATCTAAAACAAACTTTAAAAACCTTAATAAAATTCTTTAATCTAAAACCCTATACCATAAGGCCTAAGCCCTAAGAACCCCAAAATTGAAAAAACAAAATCTTTTAAAATCCTAAATCGAAAAAAACTCTTAACCTAAACAAATCCTATAAAAACGAAAGCTCTAAAACCTAACCTAGAAACCCTTAACCAAATACTTAAACTCTTTTATTCATCATGTGTAGATTATATCATTGTTCAATATGCTTTGTTCAGTTATATATATTTGTTCAACTTTATCCTATCATGCATGCTCACTACCTGTCAAGCACTGACACATACTCTACAATACATCTTCTCGTGATGTAGATTCAGGTCCTCAACATTCAGATCATGTGTAGATCCCTTCTTTATCCACATTCAGAAATACTTGTTGTGAGTCCTCATTCTTGAGGACGATTAACATGTTTTATATTCAGCCTCCCATTTTAGTTTCAGTTTTGCTAGAGTTAGCTAGGGGCATGTCCCAGCATCTCTAGTCAGTTAGAGGCTTTTATTCGGACATAGTTTTTCTCACGCCGCGAGGTTACCCCTTTTACGTAACGCGACACCTAGGAGAACGATTGACCCCAAGCTAACCTAAGTTGGCATATCATAAGCATATTAGATCAACACCTTAAAAAACCTTTAAAAGCCTAAACCTAAGAAATCTGAAGCCCCTAAGAAACCCTATGAAACACTAAACTCTAAACCTTAGGGAAAAACCCTAAACCCTAAGCCTTATGAAACACCAAGAAACCCTAAACCCTAAGAAATCATAAACCCTTAAAACACCTTTAAAAACACTAAACCTAAAAAAACCCTTAAAACCATTAACCCCTAAAAAAACCTGAATCTAAATTCCTAATCCCTAAAACCAAAGAACCCCTAAATCATAAAAAATCATAAAAATATTTAAAAACCCTTTTTAAAACCTAAATCTAAAAAATTCTTAAAAAACTTAAGCCCTAAATCTTAAACCTTAAAAACCCTTAAATAAAAAACCACGACCTAAAACCCTAAATCCTAAGAAACCCTAAATGTTAACTTCTGTACCCAAAGAAACCATAAACCCTTCACCGTAAACCTTAAGGCTTAAACCTAAGAAACCCTGAAACCTTAGGAAATAAAAAAAACCCTAAAAACATTTAGAAACCTAAAAACACTATAAAAACCCTAAAACACTATAAAAACCCTAAGCCCTAAGATCCCCTAAATCATAAAAAACTATAGAAATCCTAAAAACCCTTTAAAACCCTAAACCTAAAAATTCCTCTAAACCTAAAAAAACCCCTAGAAGATCTTCATCCCAAAACACTAAACCCTAAAAACCACTAAAAAAACCACACCCTCAGAAATCCTAAACTATAAATCCTACACCCTAAGAAACTCTAAACCATAGGGCTAAACCCTATACCCCAAACCTTATGAAACACTAAGAAATCCTTAACCTTTAAACCCCTAAAACTATAATACCCCAAAAAACACAATAAATCCCTTTGAAACCCCAAGCCCTAAAAGTAAACATAAACTTAAAATCCTATGCCCTAAATCCTAAGTAACCCTAAATCTTAAGAAATTCAAAATCTTAAAAAAAAAAAACCTAAGAAACCCTAAAAACATTTAAAAAACCTAATCATAAAAATCATAAACCTAGAAAAAAACCATAAACCCTAAAAAACTCTTAACCTAAAACCCGAAACCCTGAACCTAAAAACCTATACCTACTAAACCCTAAACCCTAGGCCTTAACACTAAACATAAAGAAACCCTAAAAAACCCTAAAATCTTTTAAAACCTTAAACCTAAAAAACCCTTAAAAAAGTCATAAGCCCTTATAAACCCTAAAAAAACTAAAAAAATAAAAATAAATCTTCAAACCTAAAACCCTAAGTCCTAAACCCTAAACCAAGGAATTCTAACATACGCTAAAATCAAAGATCCTAAACCGTAAACCTAAGAAACTCTAATTCTTAAACCCTTAATACCCTAAAACCTAAGATCCTAAACCCTAAACCCTAAACCCTAAGAAACCTTATACCTAAGAAACCCTAATACCCTAAACCTTAAACCCTATGAAACCTTTAAAACTTTTAAAAACTCTAAACATAAAAACTCTTAAAAAACATACTTTTTCAGACCTTAAAAACCTTAAACCTAGAAAAACCTAAAAAACAGCAAGCCCTACACCATAATTTACCCTAAAAATCATTTTTAATAAATCCCTAAACCCTAAAAATCAATAAGAAAACCTAAACCCGAAATAACCAATTTTTTTTTAAAAAAAACCCCTAAACCCTAAATCCCAAACTCTACACCATGAATATTAAAGCGTAAACCCTTAAAAAACCATAAGCACAAAACCCAAACCCTAAGAAAACCCCAAACCCTAAATCCGAAAAAAACACTAAGAAACCCTAAACCCTAAAAAACTTTAAAAGTTTTAAAAACTCTAAATCAAAAAATCCCTTAAAAAATCTTAAACCTAACAAACCTATACCCTAAACCATAGAAAAACCCAAAACCCTTAACCCTCCACCCTAAAAGACCCAAAATAAACCTAGGAGACCTTAAATTCTAAACTCAAACCCTACAAAACCTAAACCCTAAACCTTTGGGATAAACCCCGAACCCTATCCCTTATGAAACTCTAAGAAGCCCTAAACCCTAAGAAACCCTAAATCCTAAGGAAAACTAAACACTAAAAAAACCTAAAAACCTTTAAAAACCCTAAAACTAAAAATCCCTAAAACAAACCTTAAAACCCCTAAAAAAATCCTTAATCTAACAAACTAAACCATAAGCCCTAAGAACCGCTAATCCGTAAAATCAATAAAAATTCTAAAAAATATTTAATAATCCTAAATCGACAAAAAATCTTAACCTAAAAAAATCCTAGAAAAACTGAAGCTCTAAACCCTAAACTAAAAAGTCTTAACCAAATACCTAAACCCTTATTCATCATGTTCAGATTATAACATTCTTCAATATGCTTTGTTCAGTTATATATATTTGTTCAGATTTATCCTATCATGCATGCTCAGTGCCTTTCAAGCACTAACACATATTCTACGCTACATCTTCTTGTGATGTAGGTTCAAGTCCTTAGCATTCAGATCACGTGGAGATCGATCCCTGATACATATTCAGCAATATTAGTGGTGAGTCCTCGTTCTTTTCGAGGACGATTGACATGCTTTATATTCAACTTTCCATTTTAGTTTGAGTTTTGCTAGAGTTAGCTGGGGGCATGTCCCAGCATCTCTAGTCAGTTAGAGGCTTTTATTCAGACATAGTTTTTGTCACGCTCTGAGGTTACTACCTTGATGTAACACGAGAGACCCCAAGCTAACCTTAAGTTGGCATATCATAAGCATATTAGATCTGTCCTTCAAAAGCCTTTAAAAGCCTAAACCTAAGAAATCTGAAATCCCTAAGAAACCCTAAATCATAAACCTTACACCTCAGTGAAAAACCCTAAATCCCAAGCCTTATGAGACACCAAGAAACCTTAAACCCTAACAACACCTTTAAAAACACTAAACCTAAAAACACATTAAAAACCGTAGCCCCTAGAAAACCCTAAATCTATAATCCTAAGCCCTAAACCCTAATCCATAAGAACCCCTAAACCGTAAAAAAGCATAAAAATCTTGAATTTTTTTTTTAAAACCCTAAACCTAAAAAATTCTACAAATACGTAAGTCCTAAACCTTAAACCTTAAAAACCCTTAAATAAAAAACCTAGACCTAAAACTATAAATCTTAAGAAACCCTAAATGCTAAAGTCTATACCCAAAGAAACCCTCAATCCTTCACCATAAACCTTAGGGCTAAACCCAAGAAACACTAAACCTTAAGAAATAAAATAACCCCCAAAAACATTTGAAGAGCCAAAACCCTAAACGTTTGAAAACCCTAAACCCTATAAAAAAAACCTAAGCCCTAAGAACCCCTTAATCATAAAAAACCATCAAAATCCTAAAAACCCTTTAAGACCCTAAACCTAAAAATTCCTCCAAACCTAAAAAAACCCTAGAAAATATTAAGCCCAAAACCTTTAACCCTAAAAACCCTTTAAAAATCTAACAAACCTAAATCACAAACACTAGAAAAACCCCAAACCAAAACACTAAACCCCAAACCCTACAACCCTAAAAGACCCAAAATAAACCAAGGAGACCTTAAATGTTAAAATCAAACCCTAAGAAACCCAAACCCCAAACCTTAGGGATAAACCCCAAACTCTAAGCTTTATGAAAATCTAAGAATCCCTAAAACCTAAGAAACCCTAAATACTAAGAAAAACCAAACACTAAAAAACCTTAAAACTAAAAATCCCTAAAACAAACCTTAAAACCCCTAAAAAAAAAATCCTTAATTAAAGAACTAAGGCATAAGCCCTAAGAACCCCTAAACCGTAAAAACAATAATGATCCTAAAAAATATTTAAAAATCCTAAATCAAAAAAAACTATTGACCTAAAAATATCCTAGAAACACATAAGCTCTAAACCCTAACCTAAAAACTCTTAACCAATTACCTAAACCCTTATTCATCATGTTCAGATTATATCATTGTTCAATATGCTTTGTTCATTTATATATATTTGTTCAGCTTTATCCTATCATGCATACTTAGTACCTTTCAAGTACTGACACATATTCTACGTTACGTCTTCTCGTGATGTAGGTTCAGGTCCTCATCATTTATATCCTATGAAGATCGATTCTTTATCCATATTCAGCAATATCAGTGATGAGTCCTCGTTCTTGAGGACAATTGACATGTTTTGTTTTCAGTTTTCCATTTTAGTTTCAGTTTTGCTAGAGTTAGCTAGGGGCATGTCCCAGCATCTCTAGTTAATTAGAGGCTTTTATTTAGACATAGTTTTAGTCAAGCGCTGAGGCTACCCCCTTGACGTAACACAAGACCTAGGATCACGAGTGACCCCAAGCTAACCTAAGTTGGCATATCATAAGCATATTAGATCAACACCTTAAAAAACCTTTGAAAGCCTAACCTTAAGAAATCTGAAACCCCTAAGAAACCCTATGCAACACTACACCCTAAACCTTAGGGAAAAACCCTAAACCCCAAGCCTTATGAAACACCAAGAAACCCTAAACCCTAAGAAATCCTAAACCATTAAAATACCTTTAAAAACAATAAACCTAAAAAAACCCTTAAAAACCCTAACCCCTAAAAAAACCTAAATCTAAATTCCTAAGCCATAAACCCAAAAACACCCTAAGCACTAAGAAACCCTAAACCGTAATAAATTATAAAAATCTTGAAAAACCTTTCTAAACCCTAAACCTAAAAAATTCTACAAAAAGTTAAGCCCTAATTCTTAAACCTTAAAAACCCTTAAATAAAATACCAAGACCTAAAACCATAAATGTTAAACTCTGTACCCAAAGAAACCATAAACCCTTCACCATAAACCTTAGGGCTTAACCCTAAGAAATCCTAAAACCTTAGGAAATAAAAAAAAACCCTAAAAACATTTAGAAACCCTTAAAACACTATAAAAACCCTAAAGCCCTATAAAAACCCTAAAACACTATAAAAAACCCTAAGCCCTAAGAACCCCAAAATCATAAAAAACGATAAAAATACTAAAAAACCCTTTAAAACCCTAAACCTATGAATTCCTCTAAACCTAAAAAAAACCCTAGAAAATCTTAAGCTCAAAACCCTAAACCCTAAAAACACTTAAAAAACCAAACCCTAAGAAATCCTAAACTATAAATCCTACACCTTAAGAAACTTTAAACCATAGGACTAAATCCTAAACCTTATGAAATACTAAGAAACCCTAAATCCTAAGAAAACCTAAACATTAAAACCCCTAAAACTAAAATACCCCAAAAAACACAATAAATCCCTTCGAAACCCTAAGCCCTAAAAATAACCCAAAACTTAAAATCCTATGCCCTAAATCATTCCAAATTAACCGTAAATCTTAAGAAATCTAAAATATTAAATAAACCTAAGAAATCTTAAAAACATTTAAAAACCCTAATCATAAAAATAATAAACCTAAAGAAAAACCATAAACTATAAAACACTCTTAACCTCAAACCCGCAACCCTAAACCTTAAACCCTATACCTACTGAACCCTAAATCTTTGGCCTTAACCCTAAACATAAAGAAACCCTAAAAAAAACCCAAAAACCTTCTAAAGCCCTAAACCTAAAAAACCGTTAAAAAAATCATAAGCCCTTATAAACCCTAAACAAACTATAAAAAAAATATCTTCCAACCTAAAACCCTAAGTCCTAAACCCTAAACCAAGAAATCCTAACATACGCTAAACTCGAAGAAACACTAAACCGTAAACCTAAGAAACTCTAAACCTTAAATCCCTAATACCCTAAAACCTAAGATCCTAAACCCTAAACCCTAAGAAACCTTACACCTAAGAAACCCTAATACCCTAAACCCTATGAAAACTTTAAAACTTTTAAAAACACTAAAACTAAAAACTCTAAAAAAAAAAAAAAAAAAAAAAACCCTTTTACAAACCTTAAACACCTTAAACCTAAAAAGATCTAAAAAACAGTAAGCCCTACACTATAATTTACCCTAAAAATTAGTAAATTCCTAAACCTAATAAAACCCTAAACCCTAAAAATCACTAAGAAAACCTAAATCCTAAAAAACCTTAAAAAAAAAAACTTTAATACCACTAAACCTAAGGAACCCTAAATCCCAAACTCTAAACCCTGAACCCTAAATCATAAAGCTTTAAAAAACCAAAATCCCAAAACCCAAACCCTAAGAAAACCCCAAACCGTAAACCTAAAAAAAAAACACACTGAGAAACCCTAAACCCCTAAAACCTTTTAAAACCCTTAAAAACCCCTAAAACCTTTTAAAACTTTAAACCTAAAAAAAAACTTAAAAAAATCATAAGCCCGTATAAACCCTAAAAAAGCTAAAAAAAATAAATAAAATCTTTAAACCTAAAAGCTTATGTCCTAAACCCTAAACAAAGAAATCCTAACGTACGCAAAACTCGAAGAAACACTAAACCGTAAACCTAAGAAACTCTAAACCTTAAACCCCTAATACCCTAAAACCTAAGAACCTAAACCCAAAACCCTAAGAAACCTTATACCTAAGAAACCCTATTACCCTAAACCCTATGAAACCTTAAAAACTTTTAAAAACTCTAAAAAAAAAAAAAAAAAAACCTTTTACAACCCCTAAAAACCTTAAACAAAAAGAAAAAAAAAAACCAAAAATAAGTAAGCCCTACACCCTAATTTACCCTAGAAATCATTTTTAAAAAATCCCTAAGCCCTATGAAATCCTATACCCTAAAAAGCATTGAGAAAGCCTAAACCCTAAAAAACCTAAAAATAAAACTTAAAAACCCCTAAACCTAAGGAGCCCTAAATCCCAAACTCTAAACCCTGAACCCTAAACCCTAAGAAACCCTAAATCGTAAATCCTTAAAAAACCATAAGCCCAAAACCCAAACACTTAGAAAACCCCAAACCTAAAAAAACACACTAAGAAACCCTAAACCATAAAAAAAAAAAAAATTTAAAACTCTAAACCTAAAAATCCCTTAAAAAATCTTAAACCTAACAAACCTAAACCCTAAACCCTAGAAAAACCCTAAACCAAACACACTAAACCCTAAACCCTACACACTAAAAAACCCAAAATAAACCTAGGAGACCTTAAATGCTAAACTCAAACCCTGAGAAACCTAAACCCTAAACCTTAGGGATAAACCCCTAACCCTAAGACTTTTGAAACTCTAATAAGCCCTCAACCCTAAGAAACCCTAAATCCTAAGAACAACTAACCATTGAAAAACCCTAATAACCTTTAAAAGCCCTAAAACTAAAAATCCCTAAAACAAACCTTAAAGCCCCTAAAAAAATCCTTAATCTAAAAAACTAAACCATAAGCCCTAAGAACCCCTAAACCGTAAAAACAATAATGATCCTAAAAAATATTTTAAATTCCTAGATCGAAAAACAATCTTGACCCAAAAGAATCCTAGAAAAAAGCATAAGCTCTAAACCCTAACCTAAAAACTCTTAACCAAATACCTAAACACTTATTCATCATATTCAGATTATATCATTGTTTAATATGTTTTGTTCAGTTATATGTATTTGTTAAGCTTTATCCTATCATGCATGCTCAATACCTTTCAAGTACTGACACATATTCTATGTTACATCTTCTCGTAATGTAGGTTTAGGTCCTTAGCATTCAAATTCCATGGAGATAGGTTCCCAATTCGTATTCAGCAATATCAGTAGTGAGTCCTCGTTCTTCGAGGATGATTGACATGTTTTATATTTAGTCTTCCATTTTACTTTGAGTTTTGCTAGAGTTAGCAGGGGGCATGTGCCAGTATCTCTAGTCAGTTGGAGGGTTTTATTCGGACATAGTTTTTGTCACACCCTGAAGTTACCCCCTTGATGTAAGACGTGACCTAGGATCACGAGTGACCTCAAGCTAACCTTAGGTTGGCATATCATAAGCATATTAGATCTGTCCTTTAAAAAACTTTAAAAGCCTAAACCTAAGAAATCTGAAACACCTAAGAAACCATAAATCATAAACCCTAAACCTTAGGGAAAAATCCTAAACCCCAAGCCTTATGAAACACCAAGAAACCCTAAACCCTAAGAAATCCTAAACCCTAAAAACACCTTTAAAAACACTAAACATAAAAAAACCTTTAAAACCCTAAAAACCATAAATCTAAAATCCTAAGCCCTATGCCCTACGAACCCCTAAACCGCAAAAAATCATAAAAATCTTGAAAAAACTATTTAAAACCCTAAACCTAAAAAAACTCTAAACCTAAAAAATTATACAAAAACTTAAGTCCTAAACCTAAAACCTTAAAATCCCTTTAATAAAAAAACCTATACCTAAAACCCTAAATATTAAGAAACCCTAAATGCTAAACTCTATACCCAAAGAAACCCTAAATCCTTCACCCTAAACCTTAGGGCCAAACCCAAGAAACCCTAAACCTTAAGAAATAAAAAGAACCCTAAAAAAACATTTAAAAACCCTAAACCCTAAACGTTTTAAAACCCTAAACCCTATTAAGAAAAACCTAAGCCCTAGGAACCCCTTTATCGTAAAAAAGCATAAGAATCCTAAAAACCCTTTAAAACCCTAAACTGAAAAATTGCTCTAAACCTAAAAAAATCCCTAGAAAAAATTAAGCCCAAAACCCTAAACCCTCAAAAACCTTAAAAAACCAAACCCGAAGAAATCCTAAACGCTAAATACTATACCCTAAGAAACTCTAAATCCTTAACTCTAAACATAGGGCTAAACCCTAAACCCCAAACCTTATGAAACACTAAGAAACCCTAAACCCTAAGAAAATTAAAACCCCTTAAACTATAATACTCCAAAAAACACAATAAATCCTTTTAAAACCCTAGGCCCTAAAAAAACCCTAAATTTAAAATATTATGCCCTAAATCCTATGTAACCCTAAATCATATGAAATCCAAAATCATAAAAAAACCTAAGAAACCCTAAAATAATTTAAAAAGCCTGATCATAAAAATCATAAACCTGAAAAAAGCCATAAACCATAAAAAACTCTTAACCTAAAACGCAAAACCCTAAAATTTAAAACCTATACCTTAGGGCCTAAACCGTAAACCCTAAACCTTTGGCCTAACCCTAAACATAAAGAAACCCTAAAAAAACCCTTAAAACCACTAAAAACCTTTTAAAACCCTAAACCTAAAAAACCCTTAAGAAAATCATAAGCCCTTATAAACCTTAAAAAAACTCAAAAAAAATCTTTAAACCTAAAAGCCTAAGCCCTAGACCCTAAACTAAGAAACCCTAACATACGCTAAGAAACTAGAAGAAACACTAAAAACCTTAAGAAACTCTAAAAATTAAACCCTAATAAACCCTAAGCTCAAAGAAATCCAAATACCCTAAAACCTAAAACCTAAGAACTTAAACCCTAAACCCTAAGAAACCTTATACCTAAGAAACTCTAATACCCTAAACCCAATACTTTATGAAACCTTTGAAACCTATAAACGTAAAAACTCAAAAGAAAAATATTTTAGAACCCCTAAAAACCTTGAACCATAAAAAAACCTAAAAAATACTAAGCCTGACACCATAATTTATCTAAAAATCATTTTAACAAAAACCCTAAACCATAAGAAAATCTAAACCCAAAAAATAATTAAGAAAACTTAAAACCCTAAAAAACCTATAAAAAACCATAAAAATCCCTAAACCTAAGAAATCCTACTCCCTAAGAAACCATAAATCGTAAACCCTTAAAAACCCATAAGTCCAAATCCCAAACCCTCAGAAAACCCCAAACCCTAAACACAAAAAAATCATTAAGAAACCCTAAACCCTAAAAAACAAAAAAACCATTCAAAACTCTAAACCTAAAAAACCCTTAAAAAATCCTGAACTTAACAAACCTAAACATTAAACCCTAGAAAAACTCTAAACCTAAAACACTAAACCCTAAATCCTACACCCTAAAAGACCCAAAATAAACCTTAGAATGCTAAACTCAACTCTAAGTAACCTTAGGGATAAACCCCCAAACCAAAGCCTTATAAATTCTAAGAAGCCCTAAACCCTAAGAAACCCCAAATCCTAAGAAAACTTAAACAATAAAAAACCCTAAAAACCTTTAAAAATACTAAAACTAAAAATATCTTAAACAAACCTTAAAAACCCTAATAAAATTCTTTAATCTAAAACCCTATGCCATAAGGCCTAAGCCCTAAGAACCCCTAAATTGAAAAAACAAAATCTTTTAAAATCCTAAATCGAAAAAAACTCTTAACCTAAACAAATCCTATAAAAACGAAAGCTCTAAAACCTAACCTAGAAACCCTTAACCAAATACTTAAACTCTTTTATTCATCATGTGTAGATTATATCATTGTTCAATATGCTTTGTTCAGTTATATATATTTGTTCAACTTTATCCTATCATGCATGCTCACTACCTGTCAAGCACTGACACATACTCTACAATACATCTTCTCGTGATGTAGATTCAGGTCCTCAACATTCAGATCATGTGTAGATCACTTCTTTATCCACATTCAGAAATACTAGTTGTAAGTCCTCACTATTGAGGACGATTAACATGTTTTATATTCAGCCTCCTATTTTAGTTTCAGTTTTGCTAGAGTTAGCTAGGGGCATGTCCCAGCATCTCTAGTCAGTTAGAGGCTATTATTCGGACATAGTTTTTCTCATTCCGCGAGGTTACCCCTTTTACGTAACGCGACACCTAGGAGAACGATTGACCCCAAGCTAACCTAAGTTGGCATATCATAAGCATATTAGATCAACACCTTAAAAAACCTTTAAAAGCCTAAACCTAAGAAATCTGAAACCCCTAAGAAACCCTATGAAACACTAACTCTAAACCTTAGGGAAAAACCCTAAACCCTAAGCCTTATGAAACACCAAAAAACCCTAAACCCTAAGAAATCATAAACCGTTAAAACACCTTTAAAAACACTAAACCTAAAAAAACCCTTAAAACCACTAACCCCTAAAAAAACCTGAATCTAAATTCCTAAGCCCTAAAACCAAAGAACCCCTAAATCATAAAAAATCATATAAATCTTTAAAAACCCTTTTTAAAACCTAAATCTAAAATATTCTTCAAAAACTTAAGCCCTAAATCTTAAACCTTAAAAACCCTTAGATAAAAAACGAAGACCTAAACACCTAAATCCTAAGAAACCCTAAATGTTAACTTCTGTACCCAAAGAAACCATAAACCCTTCACCGTAAACCTTAAGGCTTAACCCTAAGAAACCCTTAAACCTTAGGAAATAAAAAAACCCTAAAAACATTTAGAAACCTAAAAACACTATAAAAACCCTAAGCCCTAAGATCCCCTAAATCATAAAAAACCATAGAAATCCTAAAAACCCTTTAAAACCCTAAACCTAAAAATTCCTCTAAACCTAAAAAAACCCTAGAAAATCTTAATCCCAAAACACTAAACCCTAAAAACCCTTAAAAAAACCATACCCTCAGAAATCCTAAACTATAAATCCTACACCCTAAGAAACTCTAAACCATAGGGCTAAACCCCAAACCTTATGAAACACTAAGAAATCCTTAACCTTTAAACCCCTAAAACTATAATACCCCAAAAAACACAATAAATCCCTTTGAAACCCCAAGCCCTAAAAGTAAACCTAAACTTAAAATCCTATGCCCTAAATCCTAAGTAACCCTAAATCTTAAGAAATTCAAAATCTTAAAAAAAAACCTAAGAAACCCTAAAAACATTTAAAAAACCTAATCATAAAAATCATAAACCTAAAAAAAAACCACAAACCCTAAAAAACTCTTAACCTAAAACCCGAAACACTAAACCTAAATACCTATACCTACTAAACCCTAAACCTAAGGCCTTAACACTAAACATAAAGAAACCCTAAAAAACCCCTAAAATCTTTTAAAACCTTAAACCTAAAAAACCCTTAAAAAAATCTTAAACCCTTATAAACCCTAAAAAAACTAAAAAAAATAAATAAATCTTCAAACCTAAAACCCTAAGTCCTAAACCCTAAACCAAGGAATTCTAACATACGCTAAACTCAAAGAAACACTAAACCGTAAACCTAAGAAACTCTAATTCTTAAACCCTTAATACCCTAAAACCTAAGATCCTAAACCCTTAAACCCTAAACCCTAAGAAACCTTATACCTAAGAAACCCTAATACCCTAAACCTTAAACCCTATGAAACCTTTAAAACTTTTAAAAACTCTAAACATAAAAACTCTTAAGAAACATACTTTTTCAAACCTTAAAAACCTTAAATCTAATAAACAGCAAGCCCTACACCATAATTTACCCTAAAAATCATCTTTAATAAATCCCTAAACCCTAAAAATCAATAAGAAAACCTAAACCATAAATAACCAATTTTTTTTTTAAAAAAACCCCTAAACCCTAAATCCCAAACTCTACACCCTGAACCTTAAAGCGTAAACCCTTAAAAAACCATAAGCCCAAAACCCAAACCCTAAGAAAACCCCAAACCCTAAATCCGAAAAAAACACTAAGAAACCCTAAACCCTAAAAAACTTTAAAAGTTTTAAAAACTCTAAATCAAAAAATCCCTTAAAAAATCTTAAACCTAACAAACCTA
Organism: Solanum bulbocastanum; assembly: GCA_037074985.1. Lineage (NCBI taxonomy): Eukaryota > Viridiplantae > Streptophyta > Magnoliopsida > Solanales > Solanaceae > Solanum > Solanum bulbocastanum. The sequence goes on along the minus strand of CM073601.1, from coordinate 28,808,139 downwards.
TACCCTAAACCACAGAAAAACCCAAAACCCTTAACCCTCCACCCTAAAAGACCCAAAATAAACCTAGGAGACCTTAAATTCTAAACTCAAACCCTACAAAACCTAAACCCTAAACCTTTGGGATAAACCCTGAACCCTATCCCTTATGAAACTCTAAGAAGCCCTAAACCCTAAGAAACCCTAAATCCTAAGGAAAACTAAACACTAAAAAAACCTAAAAACCTTTAAAAACCCTAAAACTAAAAATCCCTAAAACAAACCTTAAAACCCCTAAAAAAATCCTTAATCTAACAAACTAAACCATAAGCCCTAAGAACCGCTAATCCGTAAAATCAATAAAAATTCTAAAAAATATTTAATAATCCTAAATCGACAAAAAATCTTAACCTAAAAAAATCCTAGAAAAACTGAAGCTCTAAACCCTAAACTAAAAAGTCTTAACCAAATACCTACACCCGTATTCATCATGTTCAGATTATAACATCCTTCAATATGCTTTGTTCAGCTATATATATTTGATCAGCTTTATCCTATCATGCATGCTCAGTACCTTTCAAGCACTAACACATATTCTACGCTACATCTTCTTGTGATGTAGGTTCAGGTCCTTAGCATTCAGGTCACGTGGAGATCGATCCCTGATACGTATTCAACAATATTAGTGGTGAGTCCTCGTTCTTTTCGAGGACGATTGACATGCTTTATATTCAGCCTTTCATTTTAGTTTGAGTTTTGCTAGAGTTAGCTGGGGGCATGTCCCAGCATCTCTAGTCAGTTAGAGGATTTTATTCAGACATAGTTTTTGTCACACTCCGAGGTTACTACCTTGATGTATCACGGGACCTAGGATCACGAGAGACCCCAAGCTAACCTTAAGTTGGCATATCATAAGCATATTAGATCTGTCCTTCAAAAACCTTTAAAAGCCTAAACCTAAGAAATCTGAAATCCCTAAGAAACCCTAAATGATAAACCTTACACCTCAGGGAAAAACCCTAAACCCCAAGCCTTATGAGACACCAAGAAACCTTAAACCCTAAGAAATCCTAAACCCTAACAACACCTTTAAAAACACTAAACCTAAAAAAACCATTAAAAGCCGTAGCCCCTAAAAAACCCTAAATCTAAAATCCTAAGCCCTAAACCCTAATCCATAAGAACCCCTAAACCGTAAAAAATCATAAAAATCTTGAATTTTTTTTTAAAACCCTAAACCTAAAAAAACTCTAAACCTAAAAAATTCTACAAATACGTAAGTCCTAAACCTTAAACCTTAAAAACCCTTAAATAAAAAACATAGACCTAAAACTGTAAATCTTAAGAAACCCTAAATGCTAAAGTATATACCCAAAGAAACCCTCAATCTTTCACCATAAACCTTAGGGCTAAACCCAAGAAACACTAAACCTTAAAAAATAAAATAACCCCAAAAAACATTTGAAAAGCCAAAACCCAAAACGTTTGAAAACCCTAAACCCTATAAAAAATACCTAAGCCCTAAGAACCCCTTAATCATAAAAAATCATCAAAATCCTAAAAACCCTTTAAGACCCTAAACCTAAAATTCCTCTAAACCTAAAAAAACCCTAGAAAATATTAAGCCCAAAACCTTTAACCCTAAAAACCCTTTAAAAATCTAACAAACCTAAACCACAAACACTAGAAAAACCCTAAACCCCAAACCCTACACCCTAAAAGACCCAAAATAAACCAATGAGACCTTAAATGTTAAAATCAAACCCTAAGAAACCCAAACCCCAAACCTTAGGGATAAACCCCAAACTCTAAGCGTTATGAAACTCTAAGAATCCCTAAAACCTAAGAAACCCTAAATACTAAGAAAAACCAAACACTAAAAAACCTTCAAACTAAAAATCCCTAAAACAAACCTTAAAACCCCTAAAAAAAAAATCCTTAATTAAAGAACTAAGGCATAATCCCTAAGAACCCCTAAACCGTAAAAACAATAATGATCCTAAAAAATATTTAAAAATCCTAAATCGAAAAAAACTATTGACCTAAAAATATCCTAGAAACACATAAGCTCTAAACCCTAACCTAAAAACTCTTAACCAATTACCTAAACCCTTATTCATCATGTTCAGATTATATCATTGTTCAATATGCTTTGTTCATTTATATATAGTTGTTCAGCTTTATCCTATCATGCATGCTCAGTACCTTTCAAGTACTGACACATATTCTACGTTACGTCTTCTCGTGATGTAGGTTCAGGTCCTCATCATTCATATCGTGTGAAGATCGGTTCTTTATCCATATTCAGTAATATCAGTGATGAGTCCTCGTTCTTGAGGACAATTGACATGTTTTATTTTCAGTTTTCCATTTTAGTTTCAGTTTTGCTAGAGTTAGCTAGGGGCATGTCCCAGCATCTCTAGTTAATTAGAGGCTTTTATTCAGACATAGTTTTAGTCAAGCCCCGAGGCTACCCCCTTGACGTAACACAAGACCTAGGATCACGAGTGACCCCAAGCTAACCTAAGTTGGCATATCATAAGCATATTAGATCAACATCTTAAAAAACCTTTGAAAGCCTAACCTTAAGAAATCTGAAACCCCTAAGAAACCCTATGAAACACTACACCGTAAACCTTAGGGAAAAACCCTAAACCCCAAGCCTTATGAAACACCAAGAAACCCTAAGCCCTAAGAAATCCTAAACCATTAAAATACCTTTAAAAACAATAAACCTAAAAATCCCTTAAAAACCCTAACCCCTTAAAAAACCTAAATCTAAATTCCTAAGCCATAAACCCAAAAACACCCTAAGCATTAAGAAACCCTAAACCGTAATAAATTATAAAAATCTTGAAAAACCTTTCTAAACCCTAAACCTAAAAAATTCTACAAAAACTTAAGCCCTAATTCTTAAACCTTAAAAACCCTTAAATAAAATACCAAGACCTAAAACCATAAATGTTAAACTCTGTACCCAAAGAAACCAACCCTTCACCATACACCTTAGGGCTTAACCCTAAGAAATCCTAAAACCTTAGGAAATAAAAAAAAAACCCTAAAAACATTTAGAAACCCTTAAAACCCTATAAAAACCCTAAAACCCTATAAAACCCCTAAAACACTATAAAAACCCTATGCCCTAAGAACCCCAAAATCATAAAAAACGATAAAAATACTAAAAAACCCTTTAAAACCCTAAACCTATGAATTCCTCTAAACCTAAAAAAACCCTAGAAAATCTTAAGCTCAAAACCCTAAACCCTAAAAACACTTAAAAAACCAAACCCTAAGAAATCCTAAACTATAAATCCTACACCTTAAGAAACTTTAAACCATAGGACTAAATCCTAAACCTTATGAAATACTAAGAAACCCTAAATCCTAAGAAAACCAAAACATTAAAACCCCTAAAACTATAATACCCCAAAAAACACAATAAATCCCTTCGAAACCCTATACCCTAAAAATAACCCAAAACTTAAAATCCTATGCCCTAAAACAATCCAAATTAACCCTAAATCTTAAGAAATCTAAAATATTAAATAAACCTAAGAAATCTTAAAAACATTTAAAAACCCTAATCATAAAAATAATAAACCTAAAGAAAAACCATAAACTCTAAAAAAACTCTTAACCTCAAACCCGAAACCCTAAACCTTAAACCCTATACCTACTGAACCCTAAATCTTTGGCCTTAACCCTAAACATAAAGAAACCCTAAAAAAAACCCAAAAACCTTCTAACGCCCTAAACCTAAAAAACCCTTAAAAAAATCATAAGCCCTTATAAACCCTAAACAAACTAAAAAAAAAAAAAAATCTTCTAACCTAAAGCCCTAAGTCCTAAACCCTAAACCAAGAAATCCTAACATACGCTAAACTCGAAGAAACACTAAACCGTAAACCTAAGAAACTCTAAACCTTAAATCCCTAATACCCTAAAACCTAAGATCGTAAATCCTAAACCCTAAGAAACCTTACACCTAAGAAACCCTAATACCCTAAACCCTATGAAAACTTAAAAACTTTTAAAAACACTAAAACTAAAAACTTTTTTTTTTTAAAAAAACCCCTTTTACAAACCTTAAAAACCTTAAACCTAAAAAGATCTAAAAAACAGTAAGCCCTACACTATAATTTACCCTAAAAATTAGTAAATTCGTAAACCTTATAAAACCCTAAACCCTAAAAATCACTAAGAAAACCTAAATCCTAAAAAACCTTAAAAAAAAAAAAAACTTTAAAACCCCTAAACCTAAGGAACCCTAAATCCCAAACTCTAAACCCTGAACCCTAAATCATAAAGCTTTGAAAAACCAAAATCCCAAAACCCAAACCCTAAACCCAAAAACAAAAACACTGAGAAACCCTAAACCCTAAAAATTAGAAAAAATCTTTAAAAAATTCTACACCTAAAAATTCCTTAAAAAAATCTTAAACCTAACAAACCTAGATCCTAAACCATATCAAAACCCTAAACCCTTAAACCTACACCCTAAAAGACCCAAAATAAACCTAGGAGACCTTAAATGCTAAACTCAAACCCTATGAAACTTAAACCCTAAACCTTAGGGATAAACCCCCAACCTTAAGCCTTATGAAACTCTAAAAAGACCTAAACCCTAAGAAACCCTAAATCCTAAGAAAAACTAAACACTAAAAAACACTAAAAACCTTTAAAAACCCTAAAACTAAAAATCCCTAAAACAAACCTTAAAATCCCTAAAAAAAAATCCTTAATCTAAAAAACTAAGCCATAAGCCCTATGAAACCCTATACCATAAAAACAATAATGATCCTAAAAAATTACTTAAAAATCTAAAATCGACAAAAACTCTTAACCTAAAAAAGTCCTAGAAAATCTTAAGCTCTAAACCCTAAACTAAAAACTCTCAACCAATTACCTAAACCCTTATTCATCATGTTCAGATTATATAATTGTTCAATATGCTTTGTTCAGTTATATATATTTGTTCTGCTTTATCCTATCATGCATGCTCAATACCTTTCGAGTACCGACACATATTCTACGCTACATCTTCTTGTTATGTAGGTTCAGGTCCTTAGCATTCAAATCACGTGGAGATTGGTTCCAGCAATATCAGTGGTAAGTCCTCGTCCTTTTCGAGGATGATTGACACATTTTATATGCAGCCTTTCATTTTAGTTTGAGTTTTGCTAGAGTTAGCTGGGGGTATGTCCCAACATCTCTAGTTAGTTAGAGGCTTTTATTCAGACATAGTTTTTGTCACACTCTGATGTTACCCCCTTGACGCTACACGGGACCTAGGATCACGAGAGACCCCAAGCTAACCTTAATTTGGCTATCATAAGCATAATATATCTGTCCTTTAAAAAACTTTAAAAGCCTAAACCTAAGAAATCTGAAACCCTTAAGAAACCCTAAATCATAACACGTCAGGGAAAAACCCTAACCCCATGCCTTATGAGACACCAAGAAACCTTAAACCCTAAGAAATCCTAAACCATAAAAACACCATTAAAAACACTAAACCTAAAAAAACCCTTTAAATCACTAGCCTTTAAAAAATCCTAAATCTAAAATCCTAAGCCCTAAACCCTAAGCCATAAGAACCCCTAAACCATAAAAAATCATAAAAATTTTGAAAAACCCTTTTAAATCCCTAAACCTTAAACCTTCAAAACCCTTAAATAGAAAACCTAGACCTAATACCCTAAATCTTAAGAAACCCTAAATGCTAAACTCTATACCTAAAGAAACCATAAATCCTTCACCCTAAACCTTAGGGCTAAACCCAAGAAACCCTAAACCTTAAGAAATAAAGAAAAAAACCCTAAAAAAAAAAATTAAAAATCCAAAACCCTAAACGTTTAAAAATCCTCAACCCTAAAAACCCTATAAAAACCTATGCCCTAAGAATCCCTTAATTGTAAAAAACCATACAAATCCTAAAAACCCTTTAAAACCCTAAACCTAAATATTCCTTAAACCTAAAAAACCCTAGAAAATCTTAAGCTCAAAACCCTAAACCCTTAAAAAACCAAACCCTAAGACATCATAAATGCTAAATACTATACCCTAAGAAAATCTAAATCCTTAACTCTAAATTATAAGGCTAAACCCTAAACCCCAAACCTTATGAAACACTAAGAAGCCCTAAACCCTAAAACCCTCCCCTAAAACTATAATACCCCAAAAAACACAATAAATCCTTTAAAACCCTAAGCCCTAAAATAACCCTAAACTTACAATATTATGCCCTACATCATAAGTAGCCATAGTCTTAAGCAATCCCAAGTTTTTAAAAAAACTAAGCAACCCTAAAAACAATTAGAAACTATAATAATAGAAATCATAAACCTAGAAAAACCATAAACCCTAAAAAATTCTTAACCTAAAACCCAAAACCCTATACTTTAAACCTTGTACCTTAGGGTCTAAACCCTAACCTTTGGCCTAACCCTAAACATAAAGAAACCCCAAAAAACCCTTAAAAACCTTTTAAAACTCTAAACCTAAAAAACCCTTAAGAAAATCATAAGCTCTTATAAACCCTAAAAAACTCAAAAAAACTCTTTAAACCTAAAACCCTAAGCCCTAAATCCTAAACCAAGAAACCCTAACATACGCTAAGAAACTCCAAGAAACACTAAACGTAAACTCTAAGAAACTCTAAACCTTAAACACTTATAAACCCTTAGCTCTAAGAAACCCTAAAGCCTAAAACCTAAGATACTAAACCCTTAACCCTAAGAAACCTTATACCTAAGAAACTCTAATACCCTAAACCCTAAACCTTATGAAACCTTAAAAACCTTTAAAATTATAAACCTAAAAACTCTAAAAAAAATAATCTTTTAGAACCCCTAAAACCCTTAAACCTAAAAAAAACCTAAAAAACACGAAGCCCTACACCATAATTTAACTAAAAATCATTTATAAAAAAACCCTAAACCCTATGGAATCCTAAACCCTAAAAATCACTAAGAAAACCTAAAACCCTAAAAAACCTTGCAAAAAACTTTAAAACCCCTAAACCTTGAACCCTAAACCCTAAGAAACCCTAAATCGCAAATCCTTAAAAAACCATAAGCCCAAATCCCAAACCCTAAACCCAAAAAAAAAATTAAGAAACCCTAACGCTAAAAAACAACAAAAAACCCTTTAAAAAATCTAAACCTAAAAAGCCCTTAAAAAATCTTGAACCTAACAAATCGAAACCTTAAACCCCAGAAAAACCCTAAACCTAAAACACTAAACCCTACACCTTAAAGTCAACTACAATATATAAAAAAAAAAAGTCAACTACAACTAGAAGGCATGCCGATCTTGCGACCAACAAACCTTTGACTTTGGTTGTGAAAAGCTCCAAATATAAAAGACCCAAAATAAACCTAAGAAACCTTAAAATGCTAAACTAAAACCTTAAGAAACCTTAGGGATAAACCCCAACCCTAAGCCTTATGAAACTCTAAAAATCGCTAAACCCTAAGAAACCCCAAATACTAAGAAAACCTAAACACTAAAAACCTTAAGAAACCTTAGGGATAAACCCCAACCCTAAGCCTTATGAAACTCTATGATGCCCTAGATCCTAAGAAACCACAAATCCTAAGAAAACCGAAACACTAAAAAACCCTAAAAACCCTAAAAACCCTAAAACAAAGCTTAAAAACCCTAATAAAATTCCTTAATCTAAAACCCTAAACCCTAAGCCCTAAGAACCAGAAATAGAAAAAACAATAATTGATCCTAAAAAATCTTTAAAAACCCTAAATAAAAAATAAACTCTTAACCTAAAGAAATCCTAGAAAAACTTAAGCTCTAAACCCTAACCTAAAAATCCTTAACCAAATACCTAAACCCTTTTATTCATCATGTTCAGATTATATCACTGTTCAATATGCTTTGTTCAGATATATATATTTTTTCGGCTTTATCCTATGATGCATGCTCAATACCTTTCAAGTACTGACACATACTTTATGCTAAATCTTCTTTGTTGTAGGTTCAGGTCTTCAACATTCAGATCACGTGGAGATTGGTTCCTAATCCGTATTCAACAATATCAGTGGTGAGTCCTCGTTCTTGAGGATGATTGAAATGTTTTATACTCAATCTTCCATTTTAGTTTTAATTCTTTCTAGAGTTAGCTGGGGGCATATCCTAGCATCTCTAGTAAGTTAGAGGCTTTTATTCGGACATCATTTCTGTCATTCCTCGAGGTTACCCCCTTGACGTAACACGGGACCTTGGATCAGGAGTGACCCCAAGCTAATCTTAAGTTGACATATCATAAGCATATTAGATCAGCACCTTAAAAAACCTTCAAAAGCCTAAACCTAAGAAATTTGAAACCCCTAAGAAACCCTAAGAAACACTAAACCCTAAACCTTAGGGAAAAACCCTAAACCCCAAGCCTTATGAAACACCAAGAAATCCTAAACCCTTAAAATACCTTTAAAAACACTTAACCTAAAAAATCACTAAATCTAAAATCCTAAGCGCTAAACCCAAAGAAAACCTAAGCCTTAAGAACCCCTAAACCGTAAAAAATTATTAAAATTTTGAAAAACCCTTTGTAAACCCTAAACCTAAAAAAACACTAAACCTAAAAAATTCTACAAAAACTTAAGCCCTAAATCTTAAAGCTTAAAAACCCTTAAAAAAAAAAACCTAGACCTAAAAACCTAATTCCTACGAAACCCTAAATGTTAAACTCTATACCCAAAGAAACCATAAGCAGTTCACCCTAAACCATAAGAAACCCTAAAACCCTAAGAAATTATAAAAAAACCCTAAAACATTTAAAAACCCTAAATGTATAAAAACCCTAAACCCTAAAACACTATAAAACCCCTAAGCCCTAAGAACCCCTAAATCATAAAAAATTATAAAAATCCTAAAACCCATTTAAAACCCTAAACCTAAAAAAAACCCAAGAAAATCTTATACCCAAAACCCTAAATCCTAAAAACCCTTTAAAACCCTAAACCTAAAAATTCCTCTAAACCCAAAAAAACCGTAGAAAATCTTAAGCCCAAAACCCAAAACCCTAGAAACCCTTAAAAAGACCAAACCCTAAGAAATCCTAAACTATAATTCCTACACACTAAGAAACTTAAACCATAGGGCTAAACCCTAAACCCCAAACCTAATGGAACAATAAGAAACCCTAAACCCTAAGAAAACCTAAACCTTAAAACCCCTAAAACTATTATACCCCAAAAAACACAAGAAATCCCTTTGGAACCCTAAGCCCTAAAAATAACCCTAAATTTAAAATCCTATGCCCTAAATCCTAAGTAACACTAAATCTTAAGAAATCCAAAATCTTAAAAAAACCTAAGAAACCCTAAAAACATTTAAAAACCCTAATAATAAAATTCATAAACCTAAAAAAAAAAATCATAAACCCTAAAAAACTATTAAACTAAAATCCGAAACCCTAAACCTTAAACCCTATACCTACTAAACCCTAAACCTCTGGCCTTAACCCTAAACATAAAAACACCTAAAAAAACCCTTAAAACCCCTAAAACCTTTTAAAACCCTAAACCTAAAAAGATACTTAAGAATATAGTAAACCCTTATAAACCCTAAAAAAAAATTTAAAAGAAAAACAAAATCCTTAAACCAAAAAGCCTATGTCCTAAACCTTAAAACAAGAAATCCTAGCATACGCTAAACTCGAAGAAACACTAAACCGTAAACCTAAGAAACTTTAAACCTTAAACCTTAATACCCTAAAACCTAATATCCTAAACCCTTAACCCTAAGAAACCATATATCTAAGAAACCCTATTACCCTAAAACCTATGAAACCTTAAAAACTTTTAAAAACTCTAAACCTAAAAACTCTAAAAAAAAAATAAAAACCTTTTACAACCCATACAAACCTTAAACTTAAAAAAACCTAAAAAACAGTAAGCCCTACAGGCTACCCTAAAAATCATTTTTAAAAAATCCCTAAACCCTATGAAACCCTAAACCCTAAAAATCACTAAGAAAACCTAAACCCTAAAATACCTAAAAAAAAACTTTAAAACCGCTAAACCTAAGAACCCTAAATCCCAAACTCTAAACCCTGAACCCTCAACCCTAAGAAATCCTAAATCGTAAACCCTTAAAAAATCATATGCCCAAAACCAAAACCCTTAGAAAACCCCAAACCTTAAACCCAAAAAAAAAAAATACTAAGAAACCCTAAACCCTCAAAAAAAAAAAAAACCTTAAAAACTCTAAACCTAAAATTCCCTTAAAAAATCTTAAACCTAACAAACTTAAACCCTAAACCCTAGAAAAACCCTAAACCAAAAACACTAAACCCTAAACCCTACACCCTAAAAGACCCAAAATAAACCTAGGAGACCTTAATTGCTAAACTCAAACCCTAAGAAACCTAAAACCTAAACCTTTGGGATAAACCCCCAACCCTAAGCCTTAGGAAACTCTAATAAGTCCTAAACCCTAAGAAACCCTAAATCCGGAGAAAAACTAAACACTAAAAAACCCTAAATCTAAAAATCCCTAAAAAAAACCTTAAAACCCCTAAAAATATCCTTAATCTAAAGAACTAAGTTATAAGCCCTAAGAACTTGTAAACCGTAAAAACAATCATGAACCTAAAAAATATTTTAGAATCCTAAATCAAAAAAACCTGTTGGCCTAAAAGAATCCTAGAAAAAGGTAAGCTTTAAACCCTAACCTAAAAACCTAAGCCCTAAGAACCCCTTAATTGTAAAAAACCATAAAAATCCTAAAAGCCTTTTAAAACCCTAAACCTAAATATTCCTCTAAACCTAAAAAAACCCTAGAAAATCTTAAGCTCGAAACCCTAAACCCTTAAAAAACCAAACCATAAGAAACCCTAAACGCTAAATCCTATACCCTAAGAAACTCTAAATCCTTAACTCTAAACATAGGGCTAAACCCTAAACCCCAAACCTTATGAAACACTAAGAATCCCTAAACCCTAAGAAAATTAAAACCCCTTAAACTATAATACCCCAAAAAACACAATAAATCTTTTTAAAACCCTAGGCCCTAAAAAAACCCTAATCTTAAAATATTATGCCCTAAATCCTATGTAACCCTAAATCTTATGAAATCCAAAATCATTAAAAAACCTAAGAAACCCTAAAATAATTTAAAAAGCCTGATCATAAAAATCATAAACCTTAAAAAAACCATAAACCATAAAAAACTCTTAACCTAAAATGCAAAACCCTAAACTTTAAACCCTATACCTTAGGGCCTAAACCGTAAACCCTAAACCTTTGGCCTAGCCCTAAACATAAAGAAACCCTAAAAAAACCCTTAAAACCACTAAAAACCTTTTAAAACCCTAAACCTAAAAAACCCTTAATAAAATCATAAGCCCTTATAAACCTTAAAAAAACTCAAAAAAAAATCTTTAAACCTAAAAGCTTAAGCCCTAGACCCTAAACTAAGAAACCCTAATATATGCTAAGAAACTAGAAGAAACACAAAAAACCTTAAGAAACTCTAAAAATTAACCCTAAGCTCTAAGAAATCCAAATAACCTAAAACCTAAAACCTAAGATCTTAAACCCTAAACCCTAAGAAACCTTATACCTAAGAAACTCTAATACCCTAAACCCAAAACTTTATGAAATCTTTAAAACCTATAAACGTAAAAACTCAAAAGAAAAATATTTTAGAACCCCTAAAAACCTTGAAACAAAAAAAAAACCTAAAAAATACTAAGCCCAACACCATAATTTACCTAAAAATCATTTTAACAAAAACCCTAAACCTAAGAAATCCTACTCCCTAAGAAACCATAAATCGTAAACCCTTAAAAACCCATAAGTCCAAATCCCAAACCCTCAGAAAACCCCAAACCCTAAACACAAAAAAATCATTAAGAAATCCTAAACCCTTAAAAAAAAAAAAAAACCATTCAAAACTCTAAACCTAAAAAACCCTTAAAAAATCCTGAACTTAACAAACCTAAACACTAAACCCTAGAAAAACTCTAAACCTAAAACACTAAACCCTAAATCCTACACCCTAAAAGACCCAAAATAAACCTTGGAATGCTAAACTCAACTCTAAGTAACCTTAGGGATAAACCCCCAAACCAAAGCCTTATAAATTCTAAGAAGCCCTAAACCCTAAGAAACCCCAAATCCTAAGAAAACTTAAACAATAAAAAACCCTAAAAACCTTTAAAAATACTAAAACTAAAAATATCTAAAACAAACCTTAAAAACCCTAATAAAATTCTTTAATCTAAAATCCTATGCCATAAGGCCTAAGCCCTAAGAACCCCAAAATTGAAAAAACAAAATCTTTTAAAATCCTAAATCGAAAAAAACTCTTAACCTAAACAAATCCTATAAAAACGAAAGCTCTAAAACCTAACCTAGAAACCCTTAACCAAATACTTAAACTCTTTTATTCATCATGTGTAGATTATATCATTGTTCAATATGCTTTGTTCAGTTATATATATTTTTTCAACTTTATCCTATCATGCATGCTCACTACCTGTCAAGCACTGACACATACTCTACAATACATCTTCTCGTGATGTAGATTCAGGTCCTCAACATTCAGATCATGTGTAGATCCCTTCTTTATCCACATTCAGAAATAGTTGTTGTGAGTCCTCATTCTTGAGGACGATTAACATGTTTTATATTCAACCTCCCATTTTAGTTTCAGTTTTGCTAGAGTTAGCTAGGGGCATGTCCCAGCATCTCTAGTCAGTTAGAGTCTTTTATTCGGACATAGTTTTTCTCACGCCGTGAGGTTACCCCTTTTACGTAATGCGACTCCTAGGAGAACGTTGACCCCAAGCTAACCTAAGTTGGCATATCATAAGCATATTAGATCAACACCTTAAAAAACCTTTAAAAGCCTAAACCTAAGAAATCTGAAGCCCCTAAGAAACCCTATGAAACACTAAACTCTAAACCTTAGGAAAAAACCCTAAACCCCAAGCCTTATGAAACACCAAAAAACCCTAAACCCTAAAAAATCATAAACCCTTAAAACACCTTTAAAAACACTAAACCTAAAAAAACCCTTAAAACCACTAACCCCTAAAAAAACCTGAATCTAAATTCCTAAGCCCTAAAACCAAAGAACCCCTAAATCATAAAAAATCATATAAATCTTTAAAAACCCTTTTTAAAACCTAAATCTAAAAAATTCTTCAAAAACTTAAGCCCTAAATCTTAAACCTTAAAAACCCTTAAATAAAAAACCACAACCTAAAACCCTAAATCCTAAGAAACCCTAAATGTTAACTTCTGTACCCAAAGAAACCATAAACCCTTCACCGTAAACCTTAAGGCTTAACCCTAAGAAACCCTTAAACCTTAGGAAATAAAAAAAACCCTAAAAACATTTAGAAACCTAAAAACACTATAAAACCCTAAAACACTATAAAAACCCTAAGCCCTAAGATCCCCTAAATCATAAAAAACTATAGAAACCCTAAAAACCCTTTAAAACCCTAAACCTAAAAATTCCTCTAAACCTAAAAAAAACCCTAGAAGATCTTCATCCCAAAACACTAAACCCTAAAAACCATTAAAAAAACCACACCCTCAGAAATCCTAAACTATAAATCCTACACCCTAAGAAACTCTAAACCATAGGGCTAAACCCTAAACCCCAAACCTTATGAAACACTAAGAAATCCTTAACCTTTAAACCCCTAAAACTATAATACCCCAAAAAACACAATAAATCCCTTTGAAACCCCAAGCCCTAAAAGTAAAACTAAACTTAAAATCCTATGCCCTAAATCCTAAGTAACCCTAAATCTTAAGAAATTCAAAATCTTAAAAAAAACCTAAGAAACCCTAAAAACATTTAAAAAACCTAATCATAAAAATCATAAACCTAAACAAAAACCACAAACCCTAAAAAACTCTTAACCTAAAACCCGAAACCCTGAACCTAAAAACCTATACCTACTAAACCCTAAACCTTAGGCCTTAACACTAAACATAAAGAAACCCTAAAAAACCCCTAAAATCTTTTAAAACCTTAAACCTAAAAAACCCTTAAAAAAATCATAAGCCCTTATAAACCCTAAAAAAACTAAAAAAATAAAAATAAATCTTCAAACCTAAAACCCTAAGACCTAAACCCTAAACCAAGGAATTCTAACATATGCTAAACTCAAAGAAACACTAAACCGTAAACCTAAGAAACTCTAATTCTTAAACCCTTAATACCCTAAAACCTAAGATCCTAAACCCTTAAACCCTAAACCCTAAGAAACCTTATACCTAAGAAACCCTAATACCCTAAACCTTAAACCCTATGAAACCTTTAAAACTTTTAAAAACTCTAAACATAAAAACTCTTAAAAAACATACTTTTTCAGACCTTAAAAACCTTAAACCTAAAAAAACCTAAAAAACAGCAAGCCCTACACCATAATTTACCCTAAAAATCATTTTTAATAAATCCCTAAACCCTAAAAATCAATAAGAAAACCTAAACCTGAAATAACCAATTTTTTTTTAAAAAAACCCCTAAACCCTAAATCCCAAACTCTACACCCTGAACCTTAAAGCGTAAACCCTTAAAAAACCATAAGCCCAAAACCCAAACCCTAAGAAAACCCCAAACCCTAAATTCGAAAAAAACACTAAGAAACCCTAAACCCTAAAAAACTTTAAAAGTTTTAAAAACTCTAAATCAAAAAATCCCTTAAAAAATCTTAAACCTAACAAACCTATACCCTAAACCACAGAAAAAACCCAAAACCCTTAACCCTCCACCCTAAAAGACCCAAAATAAACCTAGGAGACCTTAAATTCTAAACTCAAACCCTACAAAACCTAAACCCAAAACCTTTGGGATAAACCCTGAACCCTATCCCTTATGAAATTCTAAGAAGCCCTAAACCCTAAGAAACCCTAAATCCTAAGGAAAACTTAGCACTAAAAAACCCTAAAAACCTTTAAAAACCCTAAAACTAAAAATCCCTAAAACAAACCTTAAAACCCCTAAAAAAATCCTTAATCTAACAAACTAAACCATAAGCCCTAAGAACTGCTAATCCGTAAAATCAATAAAAATTCTAAAAAATATTTAATAATCCTAAATCGACAAAAAATCTTAACCTAAAAAAATCCTAGAAAAACTGAAGCTCTAAACCCTAAACTAAAAAGTCTTAACCAAATACCTAAACCCTTATTCATCATGTTCAGATTATAACATTTTTCAATATGCTTTGTTCAGTTATATATATTTGTTCAGATTTATCCTATCATGCATGCTCAGTACCTTTCAAGCACTAACACATATTCTACGCTACATCTTCTTGTGATGTAGGTTCAGGTCCTTAGCATTCAGATCACGTAGAGATCGATCCCTGATACATATTCAGCAATATTAGTGGTGAGTCCTCGTTCTTTTCGAGGACGATTGACATGCTTTATATACAACTTTCCATTTTAGTTTGAGTTTTGCTAGAGTTAGCTGGGGGCATGTCCCAGTATCTCTAGTCAGTTAGAGGCTTTTATTCAGACATAGTTTTTGTCACACTCCGAGGTTACTACCTTGATGTAACACGGGACCTAAGATCACGAGAGACCCCAAGCTAACCTTAAGTTGGCATATCATAAGCATACTAGATCTGTCCTTCAAAAACCTTTAAAAGCCTAAACCTAAGAAATCTGAAATCCCTAAGAAACCCTAAATCATAAACCTTACACCTCAGGGAAAAACCCTAAACCCCAAGCCTTATGAGACACCAAGAAACCTTAAACCCTAAGAAATCCTAAACCCTAACAACACCTTTAAAAACACTAAACCTAAAAAACCCATTAAAAGCCGTAGCCCCTAGAAAACCCTAAATCTAAAATCCTAAGCCCTAAACCCTAATCCATAAGAACCCCTAAACCGTAAAAAATCATAAAAATCTTGAATTTTTTTTTAAAACCCTAAACCTAAAAAAACTCTAAACGTAAAAAATTCTACAAATACGTAAGTCCTAAACCTTAAACCTTAAAAACCCTTAAATAAAAAACCTAGACCTAAAACTATAAATCTTAAGAAACCCTAAATGCTAAAGTCTATACCCAAAGAAATCCTCAATCCTTCACCATAAACCTTAGGGCTAAACCCAAGAAACACTAAACCTTAAGAAATAAAATAACCCCAAAAAACATTTGAAGAGCCAAAACCCTAAACGTTTGAAAACCCTAAACCCTATAAAAAAAAACCTAAGCCCTAAGAACCCCTTAATCATAAAAAACCATCAAAATCCTAAAAACCCTTTAAGACCCTAAACCTAAAAATTCCTCTAAACCTAAAAAAACCCTAGAAAATATTAAGCCCAAAACCTTTAACCCTAAAAACCCTTCAAAAATCTAACAAACCTAAATCACAAACACTAGAAAAACCCTAAACCAAAACACTAAACCCCAAACCCTACACCCTAAAAGACCCAAAATAAACCAAGGAGACCTTAAATGTTAAAATCAAACCCTAAGAAACCCAAACCCCAAACCTTAGGGATAAACCCCAAACTCTAAGCTTTATGGAACTCTAAGAATCCCTAAAACCTAAGAAACCCTAAATACTAAGAAAAACCAAACACTAAAAAACCTTAAAACTAAAAATCCCTAAAACAAACCTTAAAACCCCTAAAAAAAATCCTTAATTAAAGAACTAAGCCATAAGCCCTAAGAACCCCTAAACCGTAAAAACAATAATGATCCTAAAAAATATTTAAAAATCCTAAATCGAAAAAAACTATTGACCTAAAAATATCCTAGAAACACATAAGCTCTAAACCCTAACCTAAAAACTCTTAACCAATTACCTAAACCCTTATTCATCATGTTCAGATTATATCATTGTTCAATATGCTTTATTCATTTATATATATTTGTTCAGCTTTATCCTATCATGCATGCTCAGTACCTTTCAAGTACTAACACATATTCTACGTTACGTCTTCTCGTGATGTAGGTTCAGGTCCTCATCATTCATATCCTGTGAAGATCGATTCTTTATCCATATTCAGCAATATCAGTGATGAGTCCTCGTTCTTGAGGATAATTGACATGTTTTATTTTCAGTTTTCCATTTTAGTTTCAGTTTTGCTAGAGTTAGCTAGGGGCATGTCCCAGCATCTCTAGTTAATTAGAGGCTTTTATTCAGACATAGTTTTAGTCAAGCCCCGAGGCTACCCCCTTGACGTAACACAAGACCTAGGATCACGAGTGACCCCAAGCTAACCTAAGTTGGCATATCATAAGCATATTAGATCAACACCTTAAAAAACCTTTGAAAGCCTAACCTTAAGAAATCTGAAACCCCTAAGAAACCCTATGCAACACTACACCGTAAACCTTAGGGAAAAACCCTAAACCCCAAGCCTTATGAAACACCAAGAAACCCTAAACCCTAAGAAATCCTAAACCATTAAAATACCTTTAAAAACAATAAACCTAAAAAAATCCCTTAAAAACCCTAACCCCTAAAAAAACCTAAATCTAAATTCCTAAGCCATAAACCCAAAAACACCCTAAGCACTAAGAAACCCTAAACCGTAATAAATTATAAAAATCTTGAAAAACCTTTCTAAACCCTAAACCTAAAAAATTCTACAAAAAGTTAAGCCCTAATTCTTAAACCTTAAAAACCCTTAAATAAAATACCAAGACCTAAAACCATAAATGTTAAACTCTGTACCCAAAGAAACCATAAACCCTTCACCATAAACCTTAGGGCTTAACCCTAAGAAATCCTAAAACCTTAGGAAATAAAAAAAAACCCTAAAAACATTTAGAAACCCTTAAAACACTATAAAAACCCTAAAGCCCTATAAAAACCCTAAAACACTATAAAAAACCCTAAGCCCTAAGAACCCCAAAATCATAAAAAACGATAAAAATACTAAAAAACCCTTTAAAACCCTAAACCTATGAATTCCTCTAAACCTAAAAAAAACCCTAGAAAATCTTAAGCTCAAAACCCTAAACCCTAAAAACACTTAAAAAACCAAACCCTAAGAAATCCTAAACTATAAATCCTACACCTTAAGAAACTTTAAACCATAGGACTAAATCCTAAACCTTATGAAATACTAAGAAACCCTAAATCCTAAGAAAACCTAAACATTAAAACCCCTAAAACTATAATACCCCAAAAAACACAATAAATCCCTTCGAAACCCTAAGCCCTAAAAATAACCCAAAACTTAAAATCCTATGCCCTAAATCATTCCAAATTAACCCTAAATCTTAAGAAATCTAAAATATTAAATAAACCTAAGAAATCTTAAAATCATTTAAAAACCCTAATCATAAAAATCATAAACCTAAAGAAAAACCATAAACTATAAACAACTCTTAACCTCAAACCCGAAACCCTAAACCTTAAACCCTATACCTACTGAACCCTAAATCTTTGGCCTTAACCCTAAACATAAAGAAACCCTAAAAAAAACCCAAAAACCTTCTAAAGCCCTAAACCTAAAAAACCCTTAAAAAAATCATAAGCCCTTATAAACCCTAAACAAACTATAAAAAAAATTTCTTCCAACCTAAAAGCCTAAGTCCTAAACCCTAAACCAAGAAATCCTAACATATGCTAAACTCGAAGAAACACTAAACCGTAAACCTAAGAAACTCTAAACCTTAAATCCCTAATACCCTAAAACCTAAGATCCTAAACCCTAAACCCTAAGAAACCTTACACCTAAGAAACCCTAATACCCTAAACCCTATGAAAACTTAAAAACTTTTAAAAACGCTAAAACTAAAAACTCTAAAAAAAAAAAAAAAAAAAAAAAAACCCTTTTACAAACCTTAAAAACCTTAAACCTAAAAAAATCTAAAAAACAGTAAGCCCTACACTATAATTTACCCTAAAAATTAGTAAATTCCTAAACCTAATAAAACCCTAAACCCTAAAAATCACTAAGAAAACCTAAATCCTAAAAAACCTTAAAAAAAAAAGCTTTAATACCACTAAACCTAAGGAACCCTAAATCCCAAACTCTAAACCCTGAACCCTAAATCATAAAGCTTTAAAAAACCAAAATCCCAAAACCCAAACCCTAAGAAAACCCCAAACCGTAAACCTAAAAAAAAAAACACTGAGAAACCCTAAGCCCTAAAAAATAGAAAAAAACTATAAAAAAATTCTACACCTAAAAATTCCTTAAAAAATCTTAAACCTAACAAACCTAGATCCTAAACCATATCAAAACCCTAAACCCTTAAACCTAGACCTTTAAAGACCCAAAATAAACCTAGGAGACCTTAAATGCTAAACTCAAACCCTATGAAACTTAAACCCTAAACCTTAGGGATAAACCCCCAACCTTAAGCCTTATGAAACTCTAAGAAGACCTAAACCCTAAGAAACCCTAAATGCTAAGAAAAACTAAACACTAAAAAACACTAAAAACCTTTAAAAACCCTAAAACTAAAAATCCCTAAAACAAACCTTAAAATCCCTAAAAAAAATCCTTAATCTAAAAAACTAAGCCATAAGCCCTATGAAACCCTATACCATAAAAACAATAATGATCCTAAAAAATTACTTAAAAATCTAAAATCGACAAAAACTCTTAACCTAAAAAAATCCTAGAAAATCTTAAGCTCTAAACCCTAACCTAAAAACTCTCAACCAATTACCTAAACCCTTATTCATCATGTTCAGATTATATCATTGTTCAATATGCTTTGTTCAGTTAAATATATTTGTTCAGCTTTATCCTATCATGCATGCTCAATACCTTTCGAGTACTGACATATATTCTACGCTACATCTTCTTGTTATGTAGGTTCAGGTCCTTAGCATTCAAATCACGTGGAGATCGGTTCCAGCAATATCAGTGGTAAGTCCTCGTCCTTTTCGAGGATGATTGACACATTTTATATGCAGCCTTTCATTTTAGTTTGAGTTTTGCTAGAGTTAGCTGGGGGTATGTCCCAACATCTCTAGTCAGTTAGAGGCTTTTATTCAGACATAGTGTTTGTCACACTCCGAGGTTATCCCCTTGATGAAACACGGGACCTAGGATCACGAGAGACCCCAAGCTAACCTTAATTTGGCTATCATAAGCATAATATATCTGTCCTTTAAAAAACTTTAAAAGCCTAAACCTAAGAAATCTGAAACCCTTAAGAAACCCTAAACATAACACCTCAGGGGAAAACCCTAACCCCATGCCTTATGAGACACCAAGAAACCTTAAACCCTAAGAAATCCTAAACCATAAAAACACCATTAAAAACACTAAACCTAAAAAAACCCTTTAAATCACTAGCCCCTAAAAAATCCTAAATCTAAAATCCTAAGCCCTAAACCCTAAGCCATAAGAAAACCTAAACCATAAAAAATCATAAAAATCTTGAAAAACCCTTTTAAATCCCTAAACCTTAAACCTCAAAACCCTTAAATAGAAAACCTAGACCTAATACCCTAAATCTTAAGAAACCCTAAATGCTAAACTCTATACCCAAAGAAACCCTAAATCCTTCACCCTAAACCTTAGGGCTAAACCCAAGAAACCCTAAACCTTAAGAAATAAAAAAAAACCCTAAAAAAAAATTTAAAAAGCCAAAACCCTAAACGTTTAAAAATCCTCAACCCTAAAAACCCTATAAAAACCTAAGCCCTAAGAATCCCTTAATTGTAAAAAACCATACAAATCCTAAAAACCCTTTAAAACCCTAAACCTAAGTATTCCACTAAACCTAAAAAAACCTTAGAAAATCTTAAGCTCAAAACCCTAAACCCTTAAAAAACCAAACCCTAAGACATCCTAAATGCTAAATACTATACCCTAAGAAAATCTAAATCCTTAACTCTAAATTATAAGGCTAAACCCTAAACCCCAAACCTTATGAAACACTAAGAAGCCCTAAACCCTAAAACCCTCCCCTAAAACTATAATACCCCAAAAAACACAATAAATCCTTTAAAATCCTAAGCCCTAAAATAACCCTAAACTTACAATATTATGCCCTACATCATAAGTAACCCTAGTCTTAAGCAATCCCAAGTCTTTAAAAAAACTAAGCAACCCTAAAGACAATTAAAAACTATAATCATAAAAACCCTAAACCTTGAACCCTAAACCAAAAGAAACCCTAAATCACAAATCCTTAAAAAACCATAAGCCCAAATCCCAAACTCTAAACCCAAAAAAAACATTAAGAAACCCTAACGCTAAAAAAAACAAAAAAACTCTTTAAAAATTCTAAACCTAAAAAGCCCTTAAAAAATCTTAAACCTAACAAATCGAAACCTTAAACCCCAGAAAAACCCTAAACCTAAAACACTAAACCCTAAACCCTACACCTTAAGTCAACTACAACTAGAAGGCATGCCGATCTTGCCACCAACAAACCTTTGACTTTGGCTGTGAAAATCTCCAAATATAAAAGACCGAAAATAAACCTAAGAAACCCTAAAATGCTAAACTAAAACCTTAAGAAACCTTAGGGATAAAGCCCAACCCTAAGCCTTATGAAACTCTAAAAATCCCTAAACCCTAAGAAATCCCAAATACTAAGAAAACCTAAACACTAAAAACCTTAAGAAACCTTAGGGATAAACCCCAACCCTAAGCCTTATGAAACTCTATGATGCCCTAAACCCTAAGAAACCACAAATCCTAAGAAATCCTAAACACTAAAAAACCCTAAAAACCCTAAAACAAAGCTTAAAAACCCTAATAAAATTCCTTAATCTAAAACCCTAAACCCTAAGCCCTAAGAACCAGAAATAGAAAAAACAATAATTGATCCTAAAAAATCTTTAAAAACCCTAAACCAAAAATAAACTCTTAACCTAAAGAAATCCTAGAAAAACTTAAGCTCTAAACCCTAACCTAAAAACCCTTAACCAAATACCTAAACCCTTTTATTCATCATGTTCAGATTATATCATTGTTTAATATGCTTTGTTCAGATATATATATTTGTTCGGCTTTATCCTATGATGCATGCTCAGTACCTTTCAAGTACTGACACATACTTTATGCTACATCTTCTTTGTTGTAGGTTCAGGTCCTCAACATTCAGATCACGTGGAGATCGGTTCCTAATCCGTATTCAGCAATATTAGTGGTGAGTCCTCGTTCTTGAGGATGATTGACATGTTATATATTCAATCTTCTATGGTAGTTTTAGTTTTTTCTAGAGTTAGCTGTTGGCATGTCCTAGCATCTCTAGTAAGTTAGAGGCATTTATTCGGACATAGTTTCTGTCACGCCCCGAGGTTACCCCCTTAACGTAACACGGGACCTTGGATCAGGAGTGACCCCAAGCTAATCTTAAGTTGACATATCATAAGCATATTAGTTCAACACCTTAAAAATCCTTTAAAAGCCTAAACCTAGGAAATTTGAAACCCCTAAGAAACCCTAAGAAACACTAAACCCTAAACCTTAGGGAAAAACCCTAAACCCCAAGCCTTATGAAACACCAAGAAATCCTAAACCCTTAAAACACCTTTAAAAACACTTAAGCTAAAAAATTACTAAATCTAAAATCCTAAGCGCTAAACCCAAAGAAAACCTAAGCCTTAAGAACCCCTAAACCATAAAAAATTATAAAAATTTTGAAAAACCCTTTGTAAACCCTAAACCTAAAAAAACACTAAACCTAAAAAATTCTACAAAAACTTAAGCCCTAAATCTTAAAGCTTAAAAACCCTTAAAAAAAAACCTAGACCTAAAATCTAATTCCTAAGAAACCCTAAATGTTAAACTCTATACCCATAGGAACCATAAGCCCTTCACCCTAAACCATAAGAAACCCTAAAACCTTAAGAAATAATAATAAAAAAAAAAACCCTAAAACATTTAAAAACCCTAAATGTGTAAATACCCTAAACCCTAAAACACTATATAACCCCTAAATCGTAAAAAACTATAAAAATCCTAAAACCCATTTAAAACCCTAAATCTAAAAAAAAACATAGAAAATCTTATACCCAAAACCCTAAATCCTAAAAGCCCTTTAAAACCCTAAACCTAAAAATTCCTCTAAACCCAAAAAAACTGTAGAAAATCTTAAGCCCAAAACCCAAAACCCTAAAAACCCTTAAAAAAACCAAACCCTAAGAAATCCTAAACTATAATTCCTACACAATAAGAAACTTAAACCATAGGGCAAAACCCTAAACCCCAAACCTAATGGAACAATAATAAACCCTAAACCCTAAGAAAACCTAAACCTTAAAACCCCTAAAACTATAATACCCAAAAAACACAAGAAATCCCTTTGAAACACTAATCCCTAAAAATAACCCTAAATTTAAAATCATATACCCTAAATCCTAAGTAACACTAAATCTTAAGAAATCCAAAATCTTATAAGAACCTAAGAAACCCTAAAAACATTTAAAAACCCTAATAATAAAAATCATAAACCTAAAAAAAAACCATAAACCCTAAAAAACTATTAAACTAAAATCCGAAACCCTAAACCTTAAACCCTATACCTACTAAACCCTAAACCTCTGGCCTTAACCCTAAACATAAAAACACCTAAAAAAACCCTGAAAACCCCTAAAACCTTTTAAAACCCTAAACCTAAAAAGATCCTTAAGAAAATCGTAAACCCTTATAAACCCTAAAAGAAAAACAAAATCCTTAATCCAAAAGGCCTATGTCCTAAACCTTAAACCAAGAAATCCTAACATACGCTAAACTCGAAGAAACACTAAACCGTAAGCCTAAGAAACTTTAAACCTTAAACCTTAATACCCTAAAACCTAAGATCCTAAACCCTTAACCCTAAGAAACCATATATCTAAAAAACCCTATTACCCTAAAACCTATGAAACCTTAAAAACTTTTAAAAATTCTAAACCTAAAAACTCTAAAAAAAAAAGGAAAAACCTTTTAGAACCCATACAAACCTTAAACTTAAAAAAACCTAAAAAACAGTAAACCCTACACGTTACCCTAAAAATCATTTTAAAAAAATCCCTAAACCCTATGAAACCCTAAACCCTAAAAATCACTAAGAAAACCTAAACCCTAAAATACCTAAAAAAAAAACTTTAAAACCACTAACCCTAAGAACCCTAAATCCCAAACCCTAAACCCTGAACCCTCAACCCTAAAAAATCCTAAATCGTAAACCCTTAAAAAACCATATGCCCAAAACCCAAACCCTAAGAAAACCTCAAACCTTAAACCCAAAAAAAAAAAAATACTAAGAAACCCTAGAGACCCTCAAAAACAAAAAAAAAATAAAAATAAATAAACCTTAAAAACATTAAACCTAAAATTCCCTTAAAAAATCTTAAACCTAACAAACTTAGACCCTAAACCCTAGAAAAACCCTAAACCAAAAGCACTAAACCCTAAACCCTACACCCTAAAAGACCCAAAATAAACCTACGAGACCTTAATTGCTAAACTCAAACCCTAAGAAACCTAAAACCTAAACCTTCGGGATAAACCCCCAACCCTAAGCCTTAGGAAACTCTAATAAGTCCTAAACCCTAAGAAACCCTAAATCCGGAGAAAAACTAAACACTAAAAAACCCTAAATCTAAAAATCCCTAAAACAAACCTTAAAACCCATAAAAATATCCTTAATCTAAAGAACTAAGTTATAAGCCCAAAGAACCCGTAAACTGTAAAAACAATAATGATCCTAAAAAATATTTTAGAATCCTAAATCAAAAAGACCTATTGACCTAAAAAAATCCTAGAAAAAGGTAAGCTTTAAACCCTAACGTAAAAACCTAAGCCCTAAGAACCCCATAATCGTAAAAAACCATAAAAATCCTAAAAACCTTCTAAAACCCTAAACCTAAATATTCCTCTAAACCTAAAAACACCCTAGAAAATCTTAAGCTCAAAACCCTAAACCCTTAAAGACCAAACCCTAAGAAACCCTAAATGCTAAATCCTATACCCTAAGAAACTCTAAATCCTTAACTCTAAACGTAGGGCTAAACCCTAAACCCCAAACCTTATGAAACACTAAGAAAACCTAAACCCTTTAAAACCCCTAAAACTATAATACCCCAAAAAACATAACAAATCCTTTTAAAACCCTAAGCCCTAAAAAATCCCTAAACTTAAAATATAATGCCCTAAATCCTAAGTAACCCTAAATCTTAAGAAATCCAAAATCTTAAAAAACCCTAAGAAACCCTAAAAACTTTTAAAAACCTTAATCATAAAAATCTTAAACCTAAAAAAAAACCATAAACCCTAAAAAACTCTTAACCTAAAACCCGAAACCCTAATCTTTAAACCCTATACCTTAGGGCCTAAACCGTAAACCCTAAACCTTTGGCCTAACCCTAAGCATAAAGAAACCCTAAAAAAACCCTTAAAACCCCTAAAAATTGTTTAAAACCCTAAACCTAAAAAACCTTTAAAAAAATCATAAGCCCATATAAACCCTAAAAAAACTGAAAAAAAATATTTAAACTAAAACCCTAAGCCCTAAACCCTAAACCAAGAAACCCTAACATACGCTAAGAAACTCGAAGAAACACTAAACGTAAACCTTAAGAAACTCTAAACCTTAAACCCTTATAAACCCTAAGTTCTAAGAAACCTAATACCCTAAAACCTAAGATCCTAAACTCTAAACCCTAAGAAACCTTATACCTAAGAAACTCTAATGCCCTAAACCCTAAACCCTATTAAACCTTAAGAATCTTTAAAAACTAGAAGCATAAAACCTATAAAAACAAAAATCATTTAGAACCCCTAAAAACCTTGAGCCTAAAAAATACTAAGTCCTACACCATAATTTACCTAAAAGTCATTTTTTAAAAAAACCTAAACCCTAAGAAAATGTAAACCCAAAAAATAACTAAGAAAACTTAAAACCCTAAAAAACCTATAAAAAAACACCTTAAAACCCCAAAACCTAAGAAACCCTAAATCGTAAACCCTTAAAAACCTATAAGTCCAAATCCCAAACCCTAAGAAAACCGAAACCCTAAACCAAAAAAAAAAATTAAGAAACCCTAAACCCTAAACCCTAAAAAAACAACAAAAAAAATCTTTCAAAATTCTAATAGTTAAAAAACCTTAAAAAATCCTAAACTTAACAAACCTAAACCCTAAACCCTAGAAAAACCCAAAACCTAAAACACTAAACCCTAAATCCTACACCCTAAAAGACCCAAAAGAAACCTTAAAATGCTAAACACAAACCCTAAGAAACCTTAGGGATAAACCCCCAACCCTAAGCCTTATGAAACTCTAAGAAGCCCTAAACCCTAAGAAACCCCAAATCCTAAGAAAACCTAAACACTAAAAAACCCTAAAAACCATTAAAAACCATAAAACTAAAAATCTTTAAAACAAAGCTTAAAAATCCTAATAAAATTCATTAATCTAAAACCCTAAGCCCTAAGAAACCATAAGCCCTAAGAACCACTAAATCGTAAAAACAATAATTGATCCTAAAAAGTGTTTAACTATCCTAAATCGAAAAAAACTCTTAACCTAAAGAAATCCTAGAAAAACGTATGCTCTAAACCCTAACCTAGAAAACCTTAACCAAATACCTAAACCCAATATTCATCATGTTCAGATTATATCATTGTTCACTATGCTTTGTTCAGTTATACATATTTATTCAACTTTATCCTATCATGCATGCTCAGTACCTTTCAAGTACTGACACATACTCTACGCTACATCTTCTCGTGATGTAGGTTCAGGTCCTCAACATTCAAATCACGTGAAGATTTGTTCTTTATCCATATTCAACAATATCAGTGGTGAGTCCTCGTTCTTGAGGACGATTGACATGTTTTATATTCAGTCTTCCATTTTAGTTTCAGTTTTGCTAGAGTTAGCTAGAGGCATGTCCCAGCATCTCTAGTCATTTAGAGGATTTTATTCGAAAATAGTTTTTTTCACGCCCCGAGGCTACCCACTTGTTGTAACACGGGACCTAGGATCACGAATGACCCAAACTAACCTAAGTTGGCATCTCATAAGCACATTAGATCAACTCCTTAAAAAACCTCTAAAAGCCTAAACCTAAGAAAACTAAAACTCCAAAGAAACCCTATGAAACACCAAACCCTAACCTTAGGGGAAAACCCTAAACCGCAAGCCTTATGAAACACCAAGAAGCCCTAAACCCTAAGAAATCCAAAACCTTTAAAACACCTTCAAAAATACAAAACCTAAAAGAAAAACCCTTAAAATCCCTAACCCCCAAAAAATCCTAAATCTAAGAAATCCAAAATCTTAAAAAAACCTAAGAAACCCTAAAAACATTTAAAAACCCTAATCATAAAAATCATAAACCTAAAAAAAAACCATAAACTCTAAAAAATTCTTAACCTAAAACCCGAATTCCAAAACCTTAAACCCTATACCTACTAAACCATAAACCATTGGCCTTAACCCTAAACATAAAGAAACCCTTAAAATTCCTAAAACCTTTTAAAAACCTAAACTTAAAAATCCCTTAAAAAAATCATAAGCCCTTACAAACCCTAAAAAAATTCAAAAAAAAAAAATCTTCAAACCTAAAACCCTACGTCCTAAACCCTAAACCAAGAAATCCTAACATACGCTAAACTAGAAGAAACACTAAACCGTAAACCTAAGAAACTCTAATACTTAAACCCTTAATACCCTAAAACCTAAGATCCTAAACACTAAGCCCTAAGAAACCTTATACCTAAGAAACCCTAATACCCTAAACCCTAAACCCTATGAAACCTTAAAAACTTTTAAAAACTCTAAACATAAAAACTCACAAAAAACACACTTTTTCAAACCTTAAAAACCTTAAACCTAAAAAAACCTAAAAAACAGTAAGCCCTACACCATAATTTACCCTAAAAATCATTTTTAATAAATTCGTAAACTAGGGGGTACCCTAAACCCTAAAAAATCTAAAAAAAACTTTAAAACCCCTAAACCAAAGGAACCCTAAATCCCAAACTTTACATCCTAAACCCTAAATAGTAAACCCTTAAAAAACTAGAAGCCCAAAACCCTAAACCTTAAAAAAAAAAAAAAAAAAAAAAAAAAATCAAAACCTAAAAATCCTTTAAAAAATATTTAACCTAAGAAACCTAAACCCTAAACCATTGAAAAACCCTAAACCCTAAACCCTACACCCTAAAAGGCCTAGAATAAAACTAGGAGACCTTAAATTCTAAACTCAAACCCTAGAAAAACTTAAGCTCTAAACCCTAACCTAAAACTCATAACCAAATACCTAGACCCTTAGTCATCATGTTCAAATTATATCATAGTTCAATATGGTTTGTTCAGTTATATATATATGTTTAGCTTTATCCTATCATGCATGATCAGTACCTTTCAAGTACAGACACATATTCTATGCTACATCTTCTCATGATGTAGGTTCAGCTCCTTTTCATTCAGATCACATGAAGATTTGTTCCCGATCCGTATTCAGCAATAGTAATGGTGAGTCCTCATTCTTTTCGAGGACGATTGACATCTTTTATATTCAGCCTTTCATTTTATTTCAGTTTTGCTAAAGTTAGCTAGGGGCATGACCCAGCATCTCTAGTCAGTTAGAGGCTTTTATTCAAACATAGTTTTTGTCACACTCTGAGGTTACCCCCTTGACGTAACATGGGACCTAGGATCATGAGAGACCCTAAGCTAACCTTAAGTTGGAATGTCATAAGCATATTTGATCTGTATTTTGAAAACCTTTAAAAGCCTAAACCTAAGAAATCTAAACCCCTAAGAAACCCTAAATCTTAAACACTACACCTCAGGGAAAAACCCTAAACCCCAAGCCTTATGAGACACCAAGAAACCTTAAACCCTAAGAAATCCTAAACCCTTAAAACACCTTTAAAAACACGAAACCTAAAAAAACCCTTAAAACCCCTAGCCCCTAAAAAACCCTAAATCTAAAATCCTAAGCCCTATATCCTATGCCATAAGAACCCCTAAACCGTAAAAAATCATAAAAATCTTGAAAAAAACCTTTAAACCCTAAACCTAAAAAAACTCTAAACCTAAAAAATTCTACAAATACCTAAGTCCTATACCTTAAACCTTAAAAACCCTTAAATAAAAAACCTAGACCTAAAACCCTAAATCTTAAGAAAGCTTAAATGTTAAACTCTATACCCAAAGAAACCCTAAATTCTTCACCCTAAACCTTAGGGCTAAACCCAAGAAACCCTAAACCTTAAGAAACAAAAAAAAAACATTTAAAATCCCTAAACCCTAAACGTTTAAAAACTCTAAACCCTAAAAGCCCTATAAAAACCTAAGCCCTAAGAACTCCTTAATCGTAGAAAAACATAAAGATCCTAAAAACCCTTTAAAACCCTAAACCTAAAAATTCCTCTATACCTAAAAAAACCCTAGAAAATCTTAAGCCCAAGACCCTAAACCCTTCAAAAACCAAAACCTATGAAATCCTAAATGCTAAATCCTATACCCTAAGAAACTCTAAATTCTTAACTCTAAATCATAGAGCTAAACTCTAAACCCCAAACCGTAGGAAACACATAGAAACCCTAAACCCTAAGAAAACCTAAACCCTAAAACCCTCCCCCAAAACTATAATACCCCAAAAAACACAACAAATCTTTTAATACCCTAAGCCATAAAATAACCCTAAACTTAAAATCTTGTGCCCTAAATCATAAGTAACCCTTAATCTTTAGAAATCCAAAATCTTAAAAAAAACTAAGAAACCCTAAAAACATATAAAAACTATAATAATAAAAATCATAAACCTAAAAAAAACATAAACCCTCAAAAACTCTCAACCTAAAACCCGAAACTCTATACTTTAAACCCTTTACCTTAGTGCCTAAACCCTAAACCTTTGGCCTAACCCTAAACATAAAGAAACCCTAAAAAAAAACCTTTTAAAACCCTAAACCTAAAAAACCCTTAAGAAAATCATAAGCCCTTATAAACCCTAAAAAAAACTACAAAAAAATAAAATATTTAAACCCAAAAGCCTAAGTCCTAAACCCTAAACCAAGAAACCCTAACATATGCTAAGAAACTCCAAGAAACACTAAATGTAAACCCTAATAAAATCTAAACCCTAATACCCTAAAACATAAAACCTAAGATCCTAAACCCTTAACCCTAGAAAAACTTATACCTAAGAAACTCTAATGCCCTAAACCCTATACCTTATGAAACCTTAAAAATTCTAATAAAAATCTTTTAGAACTCCTATAAACCCTAAACAAAAAAAACATCTAAAAAAACACTAAGCCCTACACCATAATTTAACTAAAAATCATTTTAAAAAAACCCTAAACCCTATGAAATCCTAAACCCTAAGAAAACATAAACCCTAAAAATCACTAAGAAAAACTAAAACCCTAAAAAACCTTAAACAAAACATTAAATCCCCAAAACCTAACCCCTAAACCCTAGACATTAAATCGTAAATCCTTAAAAAACCATAAGCCCAAATTCCAAAACCCTAAACCCAAAAAAACATTAAGAAACCCTAAACCCTAAAAAACAACAAAAAGCCCTTTAAAAACCCTAAACCTAACAAACCTAATCCATAAACCCTAGAAAAACCCTAAACCTAAAACACTAAACCCTAAACCCTACACCCTAAAAGACCCAAAATAAACATAAGAAACGTTAAAATGCTAAACTAAAACCTTTAGGGATAAACCCCAACACTAAGCCTTATGAGCTCTAAGAAGCCCTAAACCCTAAGAAACCCCAAATCCTAAGAAAACCTAAACACTAAAAACCATAAGAAACCTTAGGGATAAACCCCAACCCTAAAACTTATGAAACTTTAAGAAGCCCTAAACCCTAAGAAACCCCAAATCCTAAGAAAACCTAAACCCTAAAAAAAACCTTAAAAACCCTAATAAAATTCCTTAATCTAAAACCCTAAAACCTAAGCCCTAAGAAACCATAAGCCCTATGAACTCCTAAATCGTAAAAACAATAATTGATCCTAAAAAATCTTTAAAAATCCTAAATCAAAAATAAACTCTTAACCTAAAGAAATCCTAGGAAAACTTAAGCTTTAAACCCTAGCCTAAAAACCCTTAACCAAATACCTAAATCCTCTTATTCATCTTGTTCAGATTATATCATTGTTCAATATGTTTTGTTCATTTATATATATTTGTTCAACTTTATCCTATCATGCACGCTCAGTACCTTTCAAGTAATGACACATAGTCTACGTTACATCTCCTCGTGATGTAGGTTCAGGTCCTCAACATTCAGATCTCGTGGAGATCGGTTCTCGATCTGTATTTAACAATATCCATAGTAAATCCTCGTTCTTCAAAGACGATCTACATGTTTTATATTCAGTCTTCTATTTTAGTTTCAGTTTTGCTAGAGTTAGCTAGGGGCATGTCCCAGCATCTCAAGTCAATTAGAGGATTTTATTTGGACTTAGTTTTTGCCATGCTCCTAGGTTACCCCCTTGACGTAAAACGGAACCTAGGATCACGAGTGACCCCAAGCTAACCTTAAGTTGGCCTATAATAAGCATATTATATCTACAGCTTGAAAAACCTTTAAATGCTTAAACCTAAGCAATTTGAAACCCCTAAGAAACCCTAAAAAACACTAAACCCTAAACCTTAGGGAAAATCCCTAAACCCCAAACCTTATGAAACACCAAGAAACCCTAAACCCTAAGAAAACATAAACCCTTAAAACACCTTTAAAACACTAAATCTAAAAAAGCCGTTAAAACCCTATAAAAAACCCTAAGCCCTAGGAACCCCTAAATAGAAAAA
This sequence comes from Solanum bulbocastanum, assembly GCA_037074985.1. Taxonomy (NCBI): domain Eukaryota; kingdom Viridiplantae; phylum Streptophyta; class Magnoliopsida; order Solanales; family Solanaceae; genus Solanum; species Solanum bulbocastanum. The sequence goes on along the minus strand of CM073601.1, from coordinate 28,776,459 downwards.
AACTATAAAAATCCTAAAAACCCTGTAAAACCCTAAGCCTAAAAATTCCATTAAACCTAAAAATCCCTAGAAAATCTTAAATCCTAAATGCTAAACCCTATACCCTAAGAAACTCTAAATCCTTAACTCTAAACCATAGGGCTAAAATCCTAAGCCCTAAACACATAGAAACCCTAAGCCCTAAGAACCCCTAAATCGTAAAAAATCATAAAAATCTTGAAATAAAACCCCTAAACCTAAAAAAACTCTAAACCTAAAAAATTCTACAAAAACTTGAGCCCTAAGCTTTAAACCTTAAAAACCCATAAATAAAAAACCTAGAACTAAAACCCTAAATCCAAATAAACCCTAAATGCTAAACTCTATACCCAAAGAAACCCCTAAACCTTAAGAAATAAAAAAGCCCTAGAAATATTTTAAAACCCTAAACCCTAAAAACCCTATAAAAACCCTAAACCCAAAAAACTCTAATCCCTAAGAACCCTTAAATCGTAAAAAACCATAAAAATCCTAAAATCCCTTTAAAACCCTAAACCTAAAAATTCCTCTAAACCTGAAAAAACCCTACAAAATCTTAAGTCCAAAACCCTAAACCCTAAAAACCCTTAAAAAAACCAAACCCTGAAAAACTCTAAATCCTTAACTCTAACCAGAGGGCTAAACCCTAAACCCCAAACCTTATGAAACACTAATAAACCCTAAACCCTAAGAAAATCTAAACCCTAAAACCCCTATAACTATAATAGCCCAAAAAACACAATAAATCCCTTTAAAACCCTAAGCCCCAAAAAACCCTAAACTAAAAACCCTATGCCCTAAATCCTAAGTAACCCTAAACATTTAGAAATCCAAAATCTTAAAATAATCTAAGAAACCCTAAAAACATTTTAAAACCCTAATAATAAAAATCATAAACCTAAAAAAACCATAAACCCTATAAAACTCTTAACATAAAACCCGAAACCCTAAACCTTAAACCATATACCTTAGGGCCTAACCCTAAACCCTAAACCTTTGGCCTTAACCCTAAACATAACGAAACCCTAAAAAAACCCTTAAGACCCCTAAACACTTTTAAAACCCTAAACCTAAAAAATCCTTAAGAAAATCATAAATCCAAACTCTAAACCTTAAACCTTAAAAAACCTAAATAATACTAATCCCTACACCATAATTTAACTAAAAATCATTTAAAAAAACCCTAAACCCTAAAAATCACTAAGAAAACCTAAAACCCTAAAAAACCTATAAGAAAAACCTTATAACCCCTAAACCTAAGAAAACCTAAACCCTAAGGAACCTGAAATCGTAAACCCTTAAAAACCCATAAGCCCAAATCCCAAATCCCAAACCCTAAATCCAAACTCTAAACCCTTACAAACTATATACCTAAAAACTCTAAAAAAAAATATGTATATTTTAGAACCCTTGTAAACCTTAAACCCTAAAAAACCTAAAAAAACACTAAGCCCTACACCATAATTTACCTAAAAATCATTTTAAAAAAACCCTAAACTCTAAGGAAACCTAAACCCTAAAAATCACTAAGAAAACCTAAAACCCAAAAAAACCTATAAGAAAAAATGTTAAAACCCCTAAACCCTAAGAAACCCTAAATTGTAAACCCTTTAAAACCCATAAGCCCAAATCCCAAACCCTAAGAAAACTACAAACCCTAAACCCAAAAAAAACATTTAGAAACCCTAAACCCTATAAAACAACAAAAAAACCTTTAAAAACAATAAACGTAAAAAACCCTAAATCCAAACTCTAAACCCTTAAAAACTATATACGTAAAAACTCTAAAAAATATATATATATTTTAGAACCCCTAAAAACCCTGAACCCTAAAAAACCTAAAAATCACTAGGCCCTACACCATAATTTACCTAAAAATCATTTTTAAAAAAACCCTAAAACCTAAGAAAACCTAAACCCTAAAAATCACTAAGAAAACCTATAAAAAAAACCTTAAAACCCCTAAACATAAGAAACTCTTAACCCTAAACCCTAAGAAACCCTAAATCATAAACCCTTAAAAACCCATAAGCCCAAATACCAAACCCTAAGAAAACCCCAAACCCTAAACCCAAAAAAAGATTAAGAAACCCTAAACCATAAAAAACAACTAAAATTCTTTAAGAACACTAAACCTAAAAAACCCTTAAAAAATCCTAATCTTAACAAACCTAAACCCTAAACCCTATAAAAACCCCAAACCTACAACACTAAACCCTAAACCCTACACCCTAAAAGACCCAAAATAAACCTAAGAAACCTTAAAATGCTAAACTCAAATCCTAAGAAACCTTAGGGATAAATCCCCAAACCTAAGCCTTATGAAACTCTAAGAAGCCCTAAACCCTAAGAAAACTTAAACACTAAAAAACCCTAAGAACATTCAAAAACCCTAAAACTAAAAATCCCCAAAACAAACCTTAAAAACCCTAATAAAATTCCTTAATCTAAAACTCTAAGCCCTAAGCCCTAAGAAACCATAAGCCCTAAGAACCTCTAAATCGTAAAAACAATAATTGATCTTAAAATATCTTTAAAAATCCTAGATCGAAAAAAACACTTAACCTAAAGAAATCCTAGAAAAACGTAAGCTCTAAACCCTAACCTAAAAACCCTTAACCAAATACCTAAACCCTTTTATTCATCATGTTCAGATTATATCATTGTTCAATATGTTTTGTTAAGTTATATATATTTGTTCAGCTTTATCTATTATGCATGCTCAGTACCTTTCAAGTACTAGCACATACTCTACGCTACATCTTCTCGTGATGTAGGTTCAGGTCCTCAGTATACAGATCATGTACAGATCAGTTCCTGATCCGTATTAATCAATATTTGTGGTGAGCCATCATTCTTGAGGACGATTGACATGTTTTATATTAAGTCTTCCATATTAGTTTCAATTTTGTTAGAGTTAGCTGGGGCCATGTCCCAGCATCTGTAGTCAGTTAGAGGCTTTTATTGGGACATGGTTTTTGTCACACCCCAAGGTTACCCCATTAACATAACACAGGACCTAGGATCACGAGTGACCCCAAGCTAACCTTAAGTTGGTATATCATAAGTATATTAGATCAACACCTTAAAAAACCTTTAAATGCCTAAACCTAAGAAATCTGAAATCCATAAGAAACACTAAACCGTAAAACCTTACGGAAAAACCCTAAACCCCAAGCCTTATGAAACACCAAGAAACCCTAAACCCTAAGAAATCCTAAACCCTTAAAACACCTTTAAAAAGACTAAACCTAAAAAAACCCTTAAAAATCCTAAATCTAAAATCCTAAGCCCTAAACCCAAAGAAACCCTATGCCCTAATAACCCCCAAACCGAAAAAAATTATAAAAATCTTGAAAAAACCTTTTTAAACCCTGTACCTAAAAAAACTCTAAACCTAAAAAATTCGACAAAAACTTAAGCCCTAAATCTTAAACCTTAAAAACCCTTAACTAAAAAACCTAGAACTAAAACCCTAAATCCTAAGAAACCCTAAATGTTAAACTCTATACCCAAAGAAACCATAAACCCTTCACCCTAAACCTTAGGGCTTAACCCTAAGAAACCCTAAAACCTTAAGAAATAATAAAATGACCCTAAAACATTAAAAAACCCTAAACCCTAAAACACTATAAAAACCCTATGCCCTAAGAACCCCTAAATTGTAAAAAACTATAAAAATCCTAAAAACCATTAAAAAATCTAAACCTATAAAAAACCCTAGAAAATCTTATGCCCAAAATGCTAAACCCTACAAACCCTAAACCTAAAAATTCCTCTAAACCTAAAAAAACCCTAGAAAATCTTAAGCCCAAAACCCTAAACCCTAAAAACCCTTAAAAAAACCAAACCCTTAGAAATCCTAAACTATAAATCCTACACCCTAAGAAACTCTAAACCATAGGGCTAAACCTTAAACCCCAGGCCTTATGAAACACTAAGAAACCCTAAACCCTAAGAAAACCTAAACCTTAAAACCACTAAAACTATAATACCCCAAAAAATACAATAATCCCTTTGAAACCCTAAGCCCTAAAAATAACCCTAAACTTAAAATCCAATACCCTAAATCCTAAGTAACCCTAAATCTTAAGAAATCCAAAATCTTAAATAAACCTAAGAAATCCTAAAAACATTTAAAAACCCTAATCATAAAAATCATAAACCTAAAAAGAAACCATAAACCCTAAAAAAATCTTAACCTAAAACCCTAAACCCTAAACCCTATACGTACTAAGCCCTAAACCTTTGGCCTTAACCCTAAACATAAAGAAACCCTAAAAAACCCTTAAAACCTTTTAAAACCCTAAACCTAAAGAACCCTCAAGTTAATCATAAGCCCTTATAAAACCAAAAAAAGATCAAAAAAAATCTTTAAACCTAAAACCTTAGCTAAACCCTAAACCAAGAAACCCTAATATACACTAAGAAACTCAAAGAAACACTAAACGTAAACCCTAAGAAACCCTAAACCCTAAACCCTTATAAACCCCAAGTTCTAAGAAACCCTAAACCCTAAACCCTTATAAAACCCAAGTTCTAAGAAACACTAATACCCTAAAACCTAAAACCTAAGATCCTAAACCCTAAACCCTAAGAAACCTTATACCTAAGAAACTCTAATACCCTAAACCATAAACCCTATGAAACCTTAAAAACCTTTAAAAACTATAATACTAAAAACTCTAAAATAAAAGTATTTTAGAACCCCCAAAAACCTTAAACCTAATAAAAAACCTAAAAAACACTAAGCCCTACACCATAATTTACCTAAAAATCATTTTAAAAAAACCCTACACCCTAAGAAAACTTAAACCCTAAGAATCACTAAGAAAACCTAAAACCCTAAAATACCTATAATAAACCTTTATACCCCTAAACCTAAGAAATCCTAAACCCTAAACCCTAAGAAACCCTAAATCGTAAACCCTTAAAAACCCATAAGCCTAAATCCCATACCCTAAGAAAACCAAAAACCCTAAATCGAAAAAATATTAAGAAATCCTAAACCCTAAAAAACAACAAAAAAACCTTTAAAAACTCTAAACCTGATAAACCCTTAAAAAATCCTAAACTTAACAAACCTAAACCTAAAACATTAAACCCTAAACCCTACACCCTAAATGACCCAAAATAAACCTAAGAAACCTTAGATTGCTAAATTCAAACCCTAAGAAACCTTAGAAGTAAACCCCCAAACCTACGCCTTATGAAACTCTAAGAAGCCCTAAACCCTAAGAAACCCCAAATCCTAAGAAAACCTAATCAGTAAAAACCCCTAAAAACATTTTAAAACCCTAAAACTAAAAATCCCTAAAACAAACCTTAAAAACCCTAACAAAATTCCTTAATCTAAAATCCAAAGCCCTAAGCCCTAAGAAACAATAAACCCTAAGAACCCCTAAATCATTAAAACAATAATTGATCCTAAAAACTCTTTAAAAATCCTAAATCGAAAAAAACTCTTAAGCTAAAGAAATCTTAGAAAAACTTAAACTCTAAACCCTAACCTAAAAACCCTTTACCAAATACCTAAACCCTTTTATTCATCATGTTCAGATTATATCATTGTTTAATATGCTTTGTTCAGTTATATATATTTTTTCAGCTTTATCCTATTATGCTTGCTCAGTACCTTTCAAGTACTGATACATACTTTACGCTACATCTTCTTGTGATGTAGGTTCAGGTCCTCAGCATTCAGATCACGTGGAGATCGATTCCTGATCCGTATTCAGCAATATCAGTGGTGAGTCCTCATTTTTTAGAAAGATTGACATGATTTATATTCAGTATTCCATTTTAGTTTCGATTTTTGTAGAGTTAGCTGGGGGCATGTCTAAGCATCTCAAGTGAGTTAGAGGCTTTTATTTAGACATATCTTTTGCCATGCCCCGAGGTTACCCCCTTGATGTAACACGGGACCTAGGATCACAAGTGACCCCAAGCTAACCTGAAGTTGGAATATCATAAGCATATTAGATCAACACCTTAAAAAACCTTTGAAAGCCTAAACATAGGAAATCTGAAACCCCTAAGAAACCCTAAGAAACACTAAACCCTAAACCATAGGGAAAAACCCTAAACCCCAAGCCTTATGAAACACCAAGAAACCATAAACCCTAAGAAATCCTAAACCCTTAAAACACCTTTGAAAACACTAAACCTAAAAAAACCACTTAAAAGCCCTAAATCTAAAATCCTAAGCTCTAAACCCAAAGAAACCCTAAGCCCTAAGAACACTTAAACCGTAAAAAACTATAAAAATCTTAAAAAAACCTTTTCAAACCCTAAACCTAAAAAAAACTCTAAACCTAAAAAATTCTACAAAAACTTAAGCTTTAAATCCTAAACCTTAAAAACCCCTAAATAAAAAACATAGACCTAAAACCCTAAATCCTAAGAAACCCTAAATGTTAAACTCTATACCCAAAGAAACCATAAAACCTTCTCCGTAAACCTTAGGGCTTATCCCTAAGAAACTCTAAAACCTTAAGAAATAAAAAAAAACCCTAAAACAATTAAAAACCCCAAATGTGTAAAAAACCTAAACCTTAAAACACTATAAAACCCCCTAACCTTAAAACACTATAAAACCCCCTAAGCCCTAAGAACCCCTAAAACGTAAAAAACTATAAAAATCCTAAACCTAAAAATTCCTCTAAACCTAAAAAGACCCTAGAAAATCTTAAGCCCAAAAACCTAAACCCTAAAAACCCTTTAAATCCCTAAATCTAAAAATTCCTCTAAATCTAAAAAAAATACCATAGAAAATCTTAAGCCCAAAAGCCTAAACCCATAAACCATTAAAAAACCAAACCCTAAGAAATCCTAAACTATAAATCCTACAACCTAAGAAACTTTAAACCATCGGGCTAAACCCTAAACCCCAAACCTAATGGAACACTAAGAAACCCTAAACCCAAAGAAAGCATAAACGTTAAAACCCCTAAAACTATAATACCTCAAGAAACACAATAAATTCCTTCGAAACCCTAATCCCTAAAAATAACCTAAACTTAAAATCCTATGCCCTAAATCCTAAGTAAACCTAAATCATAAGAAATCCAAAATCTTAAAAAAACCTAAGAAACCCTAAAAACATTTAAAAACCCTAATGATAAAAATCATAAACCTAAAAAAAACCATAAACCCTATAAAACTCTTAACCTAAAACCCGAAACCCTAAACCTTACACCCTATACCTACTAAACCCTAAACCTTTGGCCTTAACCCTAAAAATAAAAATCCTCTTAAAAATCCTAAAACCTTTAAAACCCATAAACATAAAAAAACCCTTAAGAAAATCATAAGCCCTTATAAACCCTAAAAAAGCTCAAAAAAATAAAATAAATCTTTACACCTAAAAGCCTAAGCCCTAATCCCTAAACCAAGAAATCCTAACATATGCTAAACTCAAAGAAACACTAAACCATTAACTAAGAAACTCTAAACCTTAAACTCTTAATATCTTATAACCTAATATTCTAAACCTTAAACCCTAAGAAACCTTATACATAAGAAACCCTATTACCCTAAACCCTAAAACCTATGAAACCTTAAAAACCTTTAAAAACTCTAAACCTAAAAACTTAAAAAAAAAAAAAAAAACCTTTTACAACCCCTAAATCCCTTAAACCTAAAGAAACCTAAAAAGCAGTAAGCCCTACACCATAATTTACCCTAAAAATCATTTTAAAAAAATCCCAAAACCCTAAAAATCACTAAGAAAACCTAAACCCTATAAAACCTAAAAAAAAAACATTAAAACCCCTAACCTAAGGAAACCTAAATCCCAAACTCTAAACTTTGAACCCTAAACCCTAAGAAACCCTAAATCGTAAACTCTTAAAAAACCATATGCCCAAAATGAAAACCCTAAGAAAACCCCAAACCCTAAACCCAAAAAGAAAAACACTAAGAAACCCTAAACCCTTAAAAACCAAAAAAACTTTCAAAACACTAAACCTAAAAATCCCATAAAAAATCTTAAAGCTAACAAACCTAAACCCTAAACCCTAGAAAAACCCTAAACCAAAAACACTAAATCATGAGAAACCCTAAATCCTAAGAAAAACTAAACACTAAAAAACCCTAAAACTAAAAATCCCTAAAACAAACCTTAAAACCCCTGAAAAAAAATCCTTAATCTAAAGAACTAAGCCATAAGCCCTAAGAACCCCTAAATCGTAAAAACAATAATGATCTTAAAAAATATTTAAAAATCCTATATCGAAAAAAACTATTGACCTAAAAAAATCCTAAAAAAACTTAAGCTCTAAAACCTAACCTAAAATCTCTTAACCAAATACCTAAACCCTTCTTCATCATGTTCAAATTATATTATTGTTCAATATGCTTTGTTCATTTATATATATTTGTTCAGCTTTATCCTATCATGCATGCTCTATACCTTTCAAGTACTGACACATATTCGACGTTACATCTTCTCGTGATGTAGGTTCATGTCCTTAGCATTAAAATAACGTGGAGATCGGTTCCCATTCCATATTCAACAATATCAGTGGTTAGTCCTTGTTCTTTGAGGACGATTGATAGGTTTTATATTTTGTCTTCCATATTAGTTTGAGTTTTGCTAGAGTTAGATGGGGGCATGTCCCAGTATCTCTAGTCAATTGGAGGCTTTTATTCAAACATAGTTTTTTTCACACCATGAGGTTACCCCCTTGATGTAACACGGGACATAGAATCACGAGAGACCCCATTCTAACCTTAAGTTGGCATATCATAATCATATTAGATCTGTCCTTAAAAAATCTTTAAAGCCTAAACCTAAGAAATCTGAAACCCCTAAGAAACCTTGAATCATAAACCCTAGACCTTAGCGAAAACCCCTAAACCCCAAGCCTTTATGAAACTTCATAAACCCTAGAAAAACCCTAAACCAAAAAAAAACCCTTTAAACCACTAAAACCTTTTAAAACCCTAAACCTAAAAAAACCCTTAAGAAAATCATAAGCCCTTATAAGCCCAAAAAAAACTCAAAAAAAAAAAAAAAAACAAAATCTTTAAACCTAAAGCCTAAGTCCTAAACCCTAAACCAAGAAATCTTAACATACGCTAGAATTGAAGAAACACTAAACCGTAAACCTAAAAATTTCTAAACCTTAAACCCTTAATACCCTAAAACCTAAGATCCTAAACACTAAACCCTAAGAAAACTTATACCTAAGAAGCCCTATTACCCTAAACCCTAAACCCTATGAAACCTTGAAAACTTTTAAAAACTCTAAAAAAGAAAAAAAAACCCCTTATACAACCCCTAAAAACCTTAAACATAAAAAAACCTAAAAAACAGTAAGCCCTACACCATAATTTACCCTAAAAATCATTTTTAAAAAAACCCTAAACCCTAAAAATCACTAAGAAAACCTAAACCCTAAAAAACCTAAAAATAAAACTTTAAAACTCCTAAACCTAAGGAACCTTAAATGTCAAACTTTAAACCCTGAACCCTAAACCCTAAGAAACCCTAAATCGTAAACCCTTAAAAAACCATAAGCTCAAAACCCAAACCCTAAAAAAAACCCCAACATAAAACACTAAGAAATCCTAAACCCTAAAAAGTAAAAAAAAAAAAACCTTAAAAACTCTAAACCTAAAAATCCCTTAAACAATCATAAACCTAACAAACCTAAACCTAAACCCTAAACCCTAAAAAACCCAAAACCATAAACACTAAACCCTACACCCTAAAAGACCCAAAATAAACCTAGGAGACCTTAAATGCTAAACTCAAAGCCTAAGAAACCTATACACTAAACCTTAGGGATAAGCCCCCAACCCTGAGCCATATGAAACTCTAAGAAGCCCTAAACCGTAAGAAACCCTAAGTCCTAAGAAAAACTAAACACTAAAAAACCCTAAAAACCTTAAAAACCCTAAAACTAAAAATCCCTAAAACAAACCTTAAAACCCCTACAAAAAATCCTTAATCTAAAAAACTAAGCCATAAGTCCTAAGAACCCCTAAACCATAAAAACAATAATGATCCTAAAAAATATTTAAAAATCCTAGATCGAAAAAAACTATTAACCTAAAAAAATCCTAGAAAAACATAAGCTCTAAGCCTTAACCTAAAAACTCTTAACAAAATACCTAAACCCTTATTCATCATGTTCATATTATATCATTGTTCAATATGTTTTGTTTAGTTATATATATTTGTTCAACTTTATCCTATCATGCATGTTCAGTACCTTTCAAGTACTGACACATATTCTACGTTACATCTTCTCGTGATGTAGGTCCAAGTCCTTAGCATTCAAATCACGTGGAGATCGGATCCCAATTCATATTTAACAATATCAGTGGTGAGTCCTCGTTCTTCAAGGACGATTGGCATGTTTTATATTTAGACTTCCATTTTAGTTTCAATTTTGCTAGAGTTATCTTGGGGTATGTCCTAGCATCTCTAGTCAGTTGGAGGCTTTTATTCAGACATAATTTTTTTCACACCCCGAGGTTACCCCCTTGACGTAACATGAGACCTAGGATCACTAGTCACCCCAAGCTAACTTTAAGTTGGAATATCATTAGCAAATTAGATTTGTGCTTAAAAAACCTTTAAAAGCCTAAACTGAAGAAATCTAAAACCCCCTAAGGAACCCTAAATCATAAACCCTAAACCTTAGGGAAAAACCCTAAACCCCAAGCCTTATGAAACACCAAGAAACCCTAAACTCTAAGAAATTCTAAACCCTTAAAACTCTTTTAAAAAAACTAAACCTAAAAAACCCTTAAAATACTAAAAAACCCTAAGTCTAAAATCCTAAGCCCTAAGAACCCCTAAACCTGAAAAAATAATAAAAATCTTGAAAAAACCTTTTAAAACCTTAAACCTTAAAAAACTCTAAACCTAAAAAATTCTAAAAAAACTTAAGCCCTAAAACCTTAAACCTTAAAAACCCTTAAATAAAAAAACCTAGACCTAAAACCCTAAATCTTAAGAAACTCTAAATCCGTCACCCTAAACCTCAAGGCTAAACCCAATAAACCCTAAACCTTAAGAAATAAAAAAACCCTAAAAAATATTTAAAAACCCTAAACCCTAAACATTTAAAAACCCTAAACCTTATAAAAAAAAACCTAAGCCCTAAGAACCCCTCAATAGTAAATATCATAAAATCCTAAAAATCCTTTAGAACCCTAAACCTAAAAATTCCTCTAAACCTAAAAAAACCCTAGAAAATCTTAAGCTCAAAACCCTAAACCCTAAAACCCTTAAAAACCCAAATCCTAAGAAATCCTAAATGCTAAATCCTAAACCCTAGGAAACTCTAAATCCTTAACTCTAAACATAGGGCTAAACCCTAAACCCCAAACCTCACTAAAAAAAAATGCTTGAATAGTTGGAGTTTAAAAATGGAGGTCAGTTCCAACCCTCGCAAATTATATTAAATAATGGGGGTTTTCTAAAGTGACGTAATTATAAATATTTAGCAGTGGTCAAAACCTTTACAGATCCCAAAAAAAAAAATAGCGCGCAACAATATTCCTGCTTTTGTTTTGGTTTCCCTCAATTTTTCTCATCGATGTTCAATACCTCACATTGCCCCAAAAAATGCATTCTCATTGGTGTTCAATACCTCACTTTGTAGTTCACAAGTTTTGACACTTTACTATTTTTTTTTTTTTTTATTATTTCTCCTTTCCAGTTCACAATTAAAGAGTTCTTGTTTGGAGCTTTTGCACAAAATCTGGTACACAACTTTATGTTTATCTTTCAACAAAATAATTGCTATTTTTTGAGTTTGATCGAATTTTGATATGAGAATCTCAAATTTTTATATGGGTATCTCGATTTTTCATATGGGTATCTCAAATTTTGATATGGGTATCTCAAATTTTTGTATGGGTATCTCAAATTTTAATACTGGTATCTCAAATTTTGATATGGGTATCTCAAATTTTTGTATGGGTATCTCAAATTTTGGTATTGGTATCTCGAATTTCGATAGATTTATATTTAGTGCTCGTTTGAATTTGGAGTTTTCGTAGATGGGTTTAAAATATGTGAGTGAGATAGTATGTTCTTAAGAAGGGTTCTCATTTGTGGAAGATGTTTGTTCCCTTATTTTCACAAATGGGTTTCCCAATTAGATTTTCATTTTTATTTTTTCTTATGATTTTACAGTACATTAATCTATTGATTGTTTTAGAACTTAAGACCATTGTTTTGACTTATATTGACTTAGATTTTTTATGAGTTGTAACTTTTACCTTATCTCCTTATGTTTTGATTATGGCTGATTGAAATTATGTAAGATTTATCTAGATGAAAGTGATATGATCCATTTAAAATGAGTTTTCATTTTTTTGATGTACTTTGATGTAGTTGAAAATTTATCTCAGTTTTTTTTTATGGTTTGATATTAGATGGAATGATAACATTGTAGAATTAAATGTTCATTATATATAGTCATTTTTGTGTTGGTTGTTTGTAGAGTACTATACCTAGAAGTACTTTTCGTTTCAAAATCTATTTTGAAGGCTCTACCATATGATATGTTGATAATTTATGGGAGGAACGTCTTAGTGTTGATTCTACTTTGAAGTTTGAACCAACTAGAGTGGTTGCTATATTTGTTTGCTGTCAAAAAAAAGGAATTATGATAAATTTTGTTGGTACATAGCCACTGCACAATGAGATTTGGATGTGTTTTTGTTTCCAATTAGGTAGTTAAAGTTACAAGATTCATATTTATTGTATTGCATCTATTACATAAGTTATAAGTTCCTCATTCTTTTGGTTATTTTAATGATTTGTTGAATGAAACTTTTGTCGTTATTACAAGTTTATTTTGAATATTATTTTATACATTTTTAGTACATTTATAAGACAATGTCTCATCATTAACAAGGAGGATTTGGCATCAAGTGTGAGTTTTGTTATGAATTCTTTGATTGTGTGTTTTTTGTTAATTAATTTTTATTCTCATCAAGTGATGATAATGGACACTCATTCTCTTACTCATGAAATCTTATAGGTGATGTTCTTGATTGTTAATCTATTTTTTCAATGGATAAGTCTTAGATTGGAATGCCAAGAAACACATCGTAGTATTTTCTTAGTTTGAATCAATTTCTAGATTTCGCATTTAACAATGGAGCTATAGGAGATAAAATTAAATTTCCATGTCCTAAATGTGGTTTTGGAAAGTGGCAAACTAGAAATATAGTGTTTGACTATTTGATCAACAAGCCGTTTCCAAAGAATTATGTCACTTGGTTTATGCATGGAGAAATGAATGTGTTTCCTAATTCGAGAAACATAGAGACCACTCGGGCTACACCACCCATTGAAAATCCAATAGAATTATTGATTAATGAAGCATTCGGGGGCTTAAGGCATGAGAGTGTTGATGTAGGTCTATCACCGGTAGTGGAAGAAGAAGAACATTACATGATACGCTTGCTTTAAATAAGAAACATTTATTTGACTTTCTTAAAGATGGAAGTCAAGAATTGTATGAAGGCTCCAAGTACTCAAAGTTGGAATTTTTGTTAAAGCTTTATCACATTAAGCGTTTGTCTGGATTAAGTGACAAGGAAATGACTATGATCCTAGATCTACTGAGGGATGCATTTAAATTTACAAAGATCCCTAATTCTTTTTATGAGGCCAAGAAAACCATAAATAAGTTTAGTCTTGATTATATCAATATAGATGCTTGTTCAAATGATTGCATGTTGTATTGGGAAGATGATGTTAATGCCAATTCATGTAAGTATTGTCACACTTCTAGATGGAAACCAGAGAAGAAGAGCAATACAGATCATACACTGACCACAAGTAAGAAGAAAAAAAAGAAGCAAAAGAAGATGCCTGCAAAATTTTTGTGATACTTTTCCCTTAAAACCAAGATTGCAAAGATTGTTCATGTGTTCTAAAATTACAGAGCATATGAGATGGCATGCAGAGGATGGTAACAAAGATGGAATCCTATGACATCCTAGAGATGGTGAGGCGTGGAAGAAGTTTGATACAACTTTTCCTGAATTTTCTTCTGATCCTCGAAATGTACGATTAGGCCTAGCTAGTGATGGTTTCAATCCTTTTGGGACAATGAGTACTAGTCATAGCATTTGGCTTGTTATTTTGGTTCCATACAACCTTTTTCCATGGTTGTGTATGAAACAACCAAATTTCATCCTCTCAATGATTATTCCAGGTCCACGTGCACTAGGAAATAACATAGATGTATACCTCCAACCCCTTATTAAGGAGTTGAAAGAGTTGCGGAGTGATGGTGTTGACACTTTTAACTCATCAAAGAATGAAATGTTTAGAATACGAGTGGCTCTTATGTGGGCATTTAGCGACTTTCCTGGACTTGATAGCTTATCTTGTTGGAACACACATACTAGTCTTGCATGTCCCTCTTATAATTTTGACGCAGAACCTTGTCGACTTCCTCATAGTAGAAAGTGGTGTTTTATTGGTCATCGTCAATTTTTATCTAGAAATCACAAATTTAGAATGATGAGGCATCGTTTTGATGGAGCCATGGAAGAGAGGACCCCTCCAAAGAAGTTATCAGGATCAGATATTTTTCAACAAGTGAAAGATATCAATGTCACATTTGGAAGACCAGTAGAGTTGAATCGTAAAAGAAAATGAAATAAGCAAAGAAATGATGATGAAGGTGGAACTCAACAATGGAGAAAAAAAAAAGCATCTTCTTTGATCTTCCATATTGGGAGCTAATTTGTTGCCCCACAATTTAGATGTTACGCATATTGAAAAGAATGTTTTTGACAATATCATATATACCTTGCTAAAGGATAAAGAAAAATCAAAGGATCATATTAAGGCTCGAAAAGATCTAAAAGACATGGGTATATGGCGCGATCTATGGCCGGATGAGAATGGTCAATGTCGGCTTGGTGCATTTACAATTCCAAAGAAGAAGAAATTGGCCTTCCTCAAGACTTTAAAGAATATCTTAGTGCCAGATGGTTATGCAAGTAATATATCTCATTGCATTGATTTGGATAAAAAAAAGAATCTTTGGATTAAAGAGTCATGATTGTCATATCCTCATGCAACAGTTGTTACCGATAGCAATTCGCAATGTTCTTCCAAATCAGGTCGTTGCAACTCTGGTAGAGTTTTCTTCCTTTTTAGGCAGCTTTGTATGAAGAGCTTAACCATCTCTGACCTAGAAAAGTTACAAAATCGAATTGTAGAAACCTTGAGTCATCTAGAGATATTGTTTCCTCCTTCATTTTTTACTGTAATGATTTATTTGACTGTCCATCTAGTTGATGAAGTAAAACAAGGTGGACCTGTACATTATCGCTGGATGTATTTTGTTGAAAGGTAAAAAATTTCTTATTCAAAATTATTGAATTGAATCTGGAATAGAATTTAATACAAATAAGTTTTCTAACACTTCATTATCCTAATCATAGATTGTTAGGTCATTTTAAGTCTTTGGTACGGAACAAATCTCAATCAAAAGGCTTAATAGCTGAGAGGCATAAGGTTGAAGAAGTTCTAACTCTTTACTCTCGTTATTTTGACGAAATTGAGTGAAGGCTGAATCGACCTAAACGTGTAAACGATGAACCAAATCATAATGAAGCTTCTGGAAAGTCATCTATGTTTCCACAACAAGGTAAACCTGTTGGAGGCTCCACAACAGAACCATTGACTACTTTAGAGAAAACTCAAGCTCATCGATATGTGTTACTTAATTGCGCAACAGTGAAATTAACCATTCATTGAGTATGAAATTTAAACTAAGTTGGATTTTTAAGAAATGTGTACAATAATCAGGTAAAAATTTTATATATATATATATATATATATATATATATATATATATATAACAATTTTGTAGTAAGTTCAGATAGCACATCAAAAGAAGTACAACAGGTCAAAGAGTTTCAACAACAGAGGTAGAGAAGAGAGTTAGTAAAGAGTTTTTTTGAATAGTTTCCTAAGCGAGTGAGTAAATAATTTTACAATGTTTGTTTTGAATATATTTATTTATCAATTTTGTATCTCTAACAGATATATTATTTCTGTTTAGATTATGAACCCAAATATCGCAGAAACTATCTTATGATGATATCAAGTTTTTAGCACAAGGTCCTGCACAAGATGCAAGAAGATTTAGTGCTTATAACATTAATGGATTCAAATTTCAAACTTTATCTAGGGAACAAGGATCAAAAGCTCAAAATATTGGAGTTTTTCTCATCTCTGACACTTCTTGTATTGCGTCTAGTGTAGATAAGTGTGCAAGACAAGCGGACCTGCCATATTATGGAAAGTTAGAAGATATTATCGAGCTTAATTATTATGGCAGGTTCAAAGTTATTCTTTTCAAGTGTCTATGGGCTAATACTACTCGAAATCGAGGGTACAAAACAGATGCTTGGAAGTTTAACTGTGTCAATTTTTCTAAATTGATTCACATTGGTGATCGCGAGGATCATGATCCATATATTGAAGCATCACAAGCAAATATGGTCTACTATGTTGATGATGAGCTGATAAAGAATGGAGTGTCGCTATACATCTAAAGCCAAGAGATTTGTTTGAAATGGGAGAGGTTGATGAAGAGGATCTATCAAGAATTTGGACAATTTTTTTATGATGACTACGAGAATATCCAAATTGCAATAGAGGAGAATATGAATGAATGAAATAGCAAAGATTTGAACAATATATTGCATTTTGAGCTGTTTTTTTAGAAGTTTTTAGTTGTTGGCTCTTCTCTTTTTAGTTTCTGGTATTTTGTGTTTGATGCTGCAATTTCTGCAATATTTTAGTAGCTGCTTTTTCTACTTTTAGCTGTTGTTGTTTTGTGTTTGAAACTGTAGTGTCTACAGTTTTTTATTACTATTTTTTCAATTTTTAGTTGCTGATTTTGTGAGTAGCTATTGTTTCTACAGATTTTTTGTTGCTGTTTTTTTAAGTTTCAGGTGCTTAAGATGAAGTATTTTTAGGTTATTATTTGCTGTTTTTTGGCATTTTAAGCTGTTGTTTTTGCAATTTTTGGCTACTATTTTGTTGCTTTTAGGTGCTGAATTTTTGTGTTTTAAGTTGTTGTTTCTACTGTGTTTTATCTACTGTTTTTTCAATATTTTGTTGCTGATTTTGTGCATTTTAAGATGTTGTTTCTGCAGATTTTTGGTTGTTTTTTTGGTTTCAGGTGCTTATGTTTTATGGTTAAGATGTAGTATTTGCAGGTTATCAGTTGTTGTTTTTGGCTGAATCTTTTTTAACTTCTTATGAAATTAATTGATTCATGCTACAGGATTTGAAATATTGAATTGCCAGCATGCCAAAGTTCAAGCGTTTACAGAAAAAACAAAACTCAGATCAATTCGTATCTGATTCTCAAGGTGCGTTATCAACACCTTCATTTCTCCAATCAACATCATGTCTGCCATCACATCAGACCAAATCATTTCTAGCCACAACATATTCAGTCCCACTATTTCAGCCGACATTGTAGGTGCCTCCAATATTTTAGCCTGTATCACAGTCATCTCAATCAGTTGACTTGGCATCACATTTAGCTTCAACAACTTATCCTACATCACAACCATCTCATTTAGTTCACTTGACATCACATCCGTCTTCAACAGAACAAGACTCATTACAACAAGTTCCAACAGTTCCAGCTCCATTCAAAAAGCGTATTGGGCGTGAATCACAGTCGTATTGGACTATAGAAGCAATAGGTTAATAATAGTGAATATCATCGCATATTTAATAACCATTATTTGTTTCTCTCATACTTCAACTTATCTTTGTTTTTATTATAGATTCAACAAACAATGTCAAAAGGCTCAAAGTAAAAAAAAAAACAGATGTGCTTAATTTATCATGTGATGAACTTATTATGGTTAATTTTGATTACCTGAATGAACCATTTGGAGACGCCCATAGCCTTCTTTTAGGCTTTTGTGGAATTTTGGCATGTGATTGCTCTTTATTTTCGATCAACTTTGAGAAATGGTTGAGTGTGCCTATGTCATACTTAAATTGCATCTTCGATCAAATTATAAAGGTATAAGCTTACAACTAGACTCTTATCAAAATATAAAGGTATAAGCTTACAACTAGACTCTTACTCTATTTTACTTTTTGGTGAGAAAGATAATTGGTAATTTCAATATTATATTTACAGCCAATGGATAAGCTAACTAGTATTTTTTTCTTGAAGCCCAAGTTCTCTTTTAAGACAACAGAGTCAAATGCGCGGCAACATATTTATAAATCTATTGGAAAGAAGTGGGCTGCAACTAAGAACAACTTGTGGAAGTTAGTCGAAGACCCACTTAAAAATAAAGTTACGATTATTGATAATGTGCCAGATGGAATTCCATGAGATCAATGGATTTCTTTTGTTGATTACCAATATAAAGATTCAGCAAAGGTACTTATGTTATTGTTTTTACTAGTCTTTATTATCATGTAACTATTTGATTTTTTTTAATTAAGTTTCGTATATTTTTTGTAAGGAAATGCGTAGAAAAAATACTGAAAATCGGAAAAAACAGACAATTTCACACATAGGTGGCTCCAAAGTGAATGTTATGAGAAGGGCAAAAATGGTGATTAGTAAATTAACTGATTATGTATTCATTTTTGAGTAGTAAATTATTCTTATTTGGATTTTTTATTTGTAGATGGCTAAAACAGGACAAAGACCTGGACGAGCACAAATATATATTGCTACTCATAAAAATAAAGATGGAGTATATGTTAATGAAGCTGCAAAACAAATATGTGTAAGTTTCTTCATAAATTCTAATTGTATTTCAACAAGATAAAATAAAAAAGATAGGGCAATAGTTGTGAACTAGTTGATTAATTGAAGAAGATTATATAGACTCAATTCTTTGCTACTTAATTGTACTAAGAAGATTTCAATATTACTGCTTGTTTATTTGCGGCATTGAGCTAACTTTGAGCCAAAGTACCATGGATGAGTCTCAAATTTCGCCAAATGATGTTGTTGGTAAGGTTTTAGGAAAAGAGCACTCTGGAAGGGTTAGATGTTTGGGATTAGGAGTTTTCCCCAGTAAAGTTTTTAAACAAGTAAGACTGTGTTTTGGTGGTGCAACTGCTTCAAGTAGTGAAGGCTCATTTTCATCCCAATGCCAAGAGAACCACAATAAAATGATGAATGCTCATAATCAAATGATGAATACTTTTAAGGCATATATAATAATGAAAGAAGGGATGATACCAGAACAATTTGCGGTGTTCTTTTCTTCTCCTTCGATAAATTCTTCTACAACAACTGTAACTATTGTTCTTACATTTTTATTTTCATTTGATTTGTATATTGCTTCTCCTTTCTTTAATGCATTTTTTGTTGACATATATTAACCAATGATAAGTATAGTTTGAAACATAATATTTGGCAAGGATTTTACATTTTTCACATCACTTAATTAATTTTATACTTTATTTTTTTATGTAGCCAAGTGATGCTGCTAGTGAACCAATTCCACCTATGCACACAAGAAGATCATGCGGTGGTGATAGTAATCCTAGCCATGATAGCCGTTGATTATATTGTAGTGAACCAATTCCGCCTATATTCTTAGCTAATTAATTTGATGACAAGATTGTGTGATTGGAGGGGATGTTAAAATGTTGGATTGGATATTCTGTATTTAGATTTAGTGTTTGATTCTGATAAAGATATTTGATGTTGACAATATCATTTTAGCGACTAATGATAATACAATATTTTTGTGACTTTATGATATGTCGTTAAAGAATATATATTTCTTGACCTCGAGACATTTTTTGGATTTGATTATGATTTATAGCTTAATTAGTGATTCTATAAATAATATATGAATTAAGTATATTGAATGAATTGTAGAGCTTATGCGATTGCCCAGATCTTTCAATATAAGCAATTGCAAAAATTGTGGAGGTTTTAAACCCCCGCTATTTGTAACTAAAAAATAATATCAAAAGATTTAATTTTAAATTAGCGTGGGTGGACCTCCGCAAAGTAACCCCCACTAATTGATTGTGGGGGTCAAAGAAAAACTGCCGTAAATTGCTTGCGACAACTCTTATTGTGGGAGTTTTTACAACTGCCGCAATACTAGATTGTAGGGGTTTTAAACACCCACAAACCTTAAAATTAACCCCCGCTATTTAAGCGTTTTTTTGTAGTGCCTTATGAAACACTAAGAAACCCTAAACCCTAATAAAACCTAAACCCTAAAATCATTTAAAGCCCCTAAAACTATAATACCCCAAAAAACACAATAAATCTTTTTAAAACCCTAAGCCCTAAAGAAACCCTAAACATAAAATATTATGCCTTAATCCTAAGTAACCCTAAATCTTAAGATATTCAAAATCTTAAAAAAACCTAAGAAACCCTAAAAACATTTTAAAACCCTAATCATAAAAATCATAAACCTAAAAAAAAGCATAAACCCTAAAAATCTCTTAACCTAAAACTCAAACCCCTAAACTTTAAACCTTATACATTAGGGCCTAAACCATAAACCCTAAATGTTTGGCAAAAACCTAAACATAAAGAAACCCTAAAAAAAACCCTTAAAACCCCTAAAAACCTTTTAAAACCCTAAACCTAAAAGACCCTTAAGAAAATCATAAGCCATTATAAATCCTAAAAAAGCTCAAAAAAAAAATCTTTGAACCTAAAACCCTAAGCCTTCTAAACCCTAAACCAAGAAACCCTAGCATACGCTAAGAAACAAGAAGAAACACTAAATGTAAACCTTAAGAAACTCTAAACCTTAAACCCTTATAAACCCTAAGTTCTAAGAAACCCTAATACCCTAAAACCTAAGAACCTAAACCTTAAACCCTAAGAACCCTTATACCAAAGAAACTCTAATACCCTAAACCCTAAACCCTATGAAATCATAAAAACCTTTAAAAACTATAAACATAAAAACTCTGGAAAAAAAAATCTTTTAAAACCCCTAAATCCTTGAACCTAAAAAAACATAAAAAATACTAAGCCCTACACCATAATTTACCTAACAATCATTTTAAAATAAAACCTAAACCCTAAAAATAACTAAGAAAACTTAAACCCTAAAAAACCTATAAAAATAAACCTTAAAACCCTTAAACCCTAAGAAACCCTAAATCGTAAACCCTTAAAAACCCATAAGCCCAAATCCCAAACCCTAAGAAAACCCCAAACCCTAAACCTAGAAAAAACATTAAGAAACCCTAAACCCTAAAAAACAACAAAAAAACCTTTCAAAACTCTAAATATAAAAAACCCTTAAAAAAATGCTAAACTTAACAAACCTAAACCCTAAACCCTAGAAAAACCCTAAACCTGAAACACTACACCTTAAATCCTACACCCTAAACGACCCAAAATAAACCTTAAAATGCTAAACTCAAACCCTAAGAAATCTTAGAGATAAACCCCCAACCCTAAGCCTTATGAAACTCTAAGAAGCCCTAACCCTAAGAAACCCCAAATCCTAAGAAAACCTCAACACTAAAAAACCCTAAAAGCCTTAAGAAACCCTAAAACTAAAAATCTCTAAAACAAACCTTAAAAAGACTACTAAAATTATTAAATCTAAAACCCTAAGCCGTAAGCCCTAAGAACCCTAAATCGAAAAAAAATAACTGATCCTAAAAAACTTTTAAAATCCTAGATCGAAAAAAGCTCTCAACCTAAAGAAATCCTAGAAAAACTTAAGCTCTAAACCCTTACCTAAAATCTTAACCAAATACCTAAACACTGTTATTCATCATGTTCAGATTATATCATTGTTCAATATGCTTTGTTCAGTTATATATATTTGTTCAGCTTTATCCTATCATGCATGCTCAATACCTTTCAAGTATTGACACATACTCTACACTACATCTTCTCATGATGTAGATTCAAGTCCTCAGCATTCAGATCATGTGGAGGTCGGTTCTTTATCCATATTCAGCAATATCAGTGGTGAGTCCTCGTTCTTGAGGACGATTGACAGTTTTATATTCAGTCTTCCATTTTAGTTTTAGTTTTGCTAGAGTTAGCTGGGGGCATGTCCCGACATCTCTAGTCAGTTAGAGGCTTTTATTCGGACATAGTTTCTGTCCCGCCCTGAGGTTTCCCCCTTGACGTAACACGGGACCTAGGATCACGAGTGACCCACAGCTAACCTAAGTTGGCATATCATAAGCATATTAGATCAACACCTTAAAAACCCTTTAAAAGCCTAAACCTAAGAAATATGAAACCCTTAAGAAACCCTATGAAACACTAAACCCTAAACCTTAGGGAAAAACCCTAAACCCCAAGCCTTATAAAACACCAAGAAACCCTAAACCCTAATAAATCCTAAACACTTAAAAACACCTTTAAAAATACTAAACCTAAAAAAACCCTTAAAACCCCTAACCCCTAAAAAACCCTAAATCTAAATTCCTAAGCCCTAAACCCAAAGAAACCCTATGCTCTAGAAACCCTAAATCGTAAAAAATCATAAAAATCTTGAAAAAACCTTTTTAAACCCTAAACCTAAAAAATTCTACAAAAACTTATGCCCTAAATCTTAAACCTTAAAAATCCTTAAATAAAAAACCAAGACCTAAAACTCTAAATCCTAAGAAACCCTAAATGTTAAACTCTATACCCAAAGAAACTATAAACCCTTCACCCTAAACTGGCTTAACCCTAAGAAACCTTAAAAACTTTAGAAGTAAAAAAATCCTTAAAACATTTAAAAATGCTAAACCCTGAAAACCCTATAAAAGCCCTAAAACACTATAAACACCCAATGACCTAAGAACCCCTAAATCATAAAAAACTATAAAAATCCTATAAATCCTTTAAAACCCTAAACCTAAAAATTACTCTAAACCTAAAAGAAACCCTAGAAAATATTAAGCCCAAAACCCTAAACCTTAAAAACCTTTAAAATAACCAAAACCTAAGAAATCCTAAATTATAAATCCTACACCCTATGAAACTCTTAATCATAGGGCTACACCATAAATCCCAAACCTTATGAAACACTAAGAAACCCTAAATACTAAGAAAACATAAACTGTTAAAAACTATAATACCCCAAAAAACACAATAAATCCCTTTGAAACCCTAAGCCCTAAAAATAACCCTAAACTTAAAATCCTATGTCCTAAATCCTAAGTAACCCTACATTTTATGAAATCCAAAATCTTAAAAAAACCAAAGAAACCCTAAAAACATTTAAAACCCTAATCATAAAAATCATAAACCCTAAAAAACTCTTAACCTAAAACCCGAAACCCTAAACCTTAAACCCTATGCCTACTAAACCCTAAAGCTTTGGCTTTAACCCTAAACATAAAGAAATCCTAGAAAAACCCCTAAAACCTTTTAAAACCCTAAACCTAAAATGCCCTTAAAAAAATCATAAGCCCTTATAAACCCTAAAAAAATACAAAAAAAAAATAAAATCTTTAAACCTAAAACCCTAAGCGCTAAACCCTAAACCAAGAAACCCTACCATATGCTAAGAAACTCGAAGAAACACTAAACGTAAACCCTAAGAAACTCTAAACCTTAAACCCGTATAAACCCTAAGCTCTAAGAAACCGTAATACCTTAAAACCTAAATACTAAGATCCTAAACCCTTTAAAACCCCTAAATCTATAATACCCCAAAAAACATAATAAATATTTATAAAACCCTAAGCCCTAAAAAATCCCTAAACTTATAATATTATGCCCTAAATCCTAAGTAACCCTAAATCTTAAGAAATCCAAACTCTTAAAAAAACCTAAGAAACCCTAAAAACTTTTAAACACCCTAATAATAAAAACCATAAACCTAAAAAAACCATATAAAACTCTTAACCTAAAACCCAAAACCCTAAACCTTAAACCATATACCTTAGGGCCTAAACCCTAAACCTTTGGTCTTAACCCTAAACATAAAGAAACCCTAAAAGAACCCTTAAAACCCCTAAAAACCCTTTTAAAACCCTAAACCTAAAAGGCCCTTAAGAAAATCATAAGCCCTTATAAACACTAATAAAACTAAAAAAAAATAAAATCTTTAAACCTAAAACCCTATGAAATCCTAAAACCTAAACTCTAAACCCTATACCCAAAGAAACCCTAAACCTTTCACTCTAAACGTTAGGGCTAAACCCGAAGACACCCTTAACCTTAAGAAATAAAAAAACCCTAAAAACATTTAAAAATCCTAAACCCTAAACATTTAAAAAACCTAAACCCTAAAAACCCTATAAAAACCCTAAGCCCTAGGAACCCCTTAATCGTAATAAACCATAAAAATCCTAAAAAACCTTTAAAACCCTAAATGTAAAAATTGCACTAAACCTAAAAAAACCCTAGAAAATCTTAAACCCTAAAAAAACACTAAGCCCTACACCATAATTTTCCTAAAAATCATTTAAAAAAAAAAAAAACCCCTAAAGCATACGAAATCCTAAACCCTAAGAAAACCTAAACCCTAAAAATCACTAAGAAAACGTAAAAACCTAAAAAACCTAAAAAAAAAAAAAAAAACCTTAAATTCCCTAAGCCTAAAAAACCATAAACCCTTTCCGTAAGAAACCCTAAATTGTAAATCCTTAAAAAACCATAAACCCAAATCCCAAACCCTAAACCCAAAAATACATTAAGAAACCTTAAACCCCTAAAAACAACAACAACAAAAAAAAGCCTTTAGAAACTCTAAACCTAAAAAACCCTTAAAAAATCCTAAACCTAACAAACCTAAACCCTAAACCCTAGAAAAACCCTAAACCTAAAACACCAAAACCCTAAACACTACACCCTAAAAGACCCAAAATAAACCTAAGAAACCTTAAAATGCTAAACTCAAACCTTAAGAAACTTTATGGGTAAACCCCAACCCTAAGCCTTATGAAACTCTAAGAAGCCCTAAACCCTAAGAAACCCCAAATCCTAAGAAAACCTAAAAACTAAAAAACCCTAAAACTAAAAATCCCTAAAACAAACCTTAAAAACCCTAATAAAACTCCTTAATATAAACCTGTAAGCCTTAAGCCCTAAGAAACCATAAGCCCTAAGAACCCCTAAATCGTAAAATAATAATTGATCCTAAAAAATCTTTAAAAATCCTAAATAAAAAATAAACTCTTAACCTAAAGAAATCCTACAAAAACTTAAGCCCTAAACCCTAACCTAAAAACCCTTAACCAAATACCTAAACCCTTTTATTCCGCATGTTCTAATTATATGATTGTTCAATATACTTTGTCCAGTTATATATATTTGTTCAGCTTTATCCTAGCATGAATGCTCTGTACCATTCAAGTACTGACACATACTCTCTGCTACATCTTCTTGTGATGTAGGTTCAGGTCCTCAGCATTCAAATCACATGGAGATCGATTCTCGATCCGTATTCAACAATATCAGTGGTGAGTCTTCATTCTTCGAGGACGATTGACATGTTTTATATTCAATCTTCCATTTTAGTTTCAGTTTTGCTAGAGTTAGTCAGGGGCATGTCCCAACATCTCTAGCCAATTAGAGGCATTTTATTTGGACATAGTTTTTGTCATGCCCCGAGGTTACCCCCTAACATAACACGGGATCGAGGATCACGAGTGACCCCAAGCTAACCTTAAGTTGCCATATCATAATCATATTAGATCTATACCTTAAAAAACCTTTAAATGCCTAAACCTAAGAAATCTGAAACCCCTAAGAAACACTAAACCCTAAACCTTAGGGAAAAACCCTAAATGCCAAGCCTTATGAAACACCAAGAAACCCTAAACCCTAAGAAATCCTAAACCCTTAAAACACCTTTATAAACACTAAACCTAAAAAAACCTTTAAAACCCCTAACCCCTAAAAGCCCCTAAATCTAAAATCCTAAGCCCTAAAACCCTATAAAAACCCTAAGCCCTAGGAACTCCTAAATCGTAAAAAATCATAAAAACCCTTTAAAACCTTAAACCTAAAAATTCCACTAAACCTAAAAAACCCCTAGAAAATCTTAAACCCTAAACACTAAAAACCCTTAAAAAAATCAAACCCTAAGAAATTCTAATTGCTAAATCCTATACCCTAAGAAACTCTAAATCCTTAACTCTAAACCATAGGGCTAAAATCCTAAGCCCTAAACCGATAGAAACCCTAAGCCATAAGAACCCCTAAATGGTAAAAAATCATAAAAATCTTGAAAAACCCTTTAAAAGCCTAAACCTAAAAAAAAAAAAAATCTAAACCTAAAAAATTCTACAAAAACTTGAGCCTTAAACCTTGAACCTTAAAAACCCATAAGTAACAAACCTAGACCTCAAACCCTAAATCCTAAGAAACCCTAAATTCTAAACACTACACCCAAAGAAACCCGTAAACCTTAAGAAACAAAAAAAACCCTAGAAACATTTAAAAACCCTAAACCCTATAAAATCCCTAAACCCAAAAAACCCTAATTCCTAAGAACCCCTAAATCGTAAAAAACCATAAAAATCACAAAACCCCTTTAAAACCCTAAACCTAAAAATTCCTCTAAACCTAAAAAACCCCTAGAAAATCTTAAACCCTAAAAACCCTTAAAAAAACCAAACCCTAAGAAATCCTTAATCTTAAATCCTATACCCTAAGAAACTCTATATCCTTAACTCTAAACCATAGGGCTAAACCCTAAACCCAAACCTTATGAAACACTAATAAACCCTAAACCCTAAGAAAATCTAAACCCTACAACCCCCAAGACTATAAGAGCCCGAAAAACACAATAAATCCCTTTTAAACCCTAAGCCCTAAAAAACCCTAAACTAAAAACCCTATGCCCTAAATCCTAAGTAACCCTAAACCTTAAGAAATCCAAAATCTTAAAAAAATCTAAAAAACCCTAAAAACATTTTTAAACCCTAATAATAAAAATCATAAACCTAAAAAAATTCTAAACCCTGTAAAACTCTAAACCTTAAACCATAACCCTAAACATAAAGAAACCCTAAAAAATCCCTTAAAACACCTAAAAACCTTTTAAAACCCTAAACCTAAAAAACCCTTCAGAAAATCATAAATCCAAACTCTAAACCCTTAAAGTCTATATACCTAAAAATTCTAAAAATATATATATATTTTAGAACCCTTAAAAACCTTAAACCTTAATAAACCTAAAAAACACTAAGCCCTACACCATAATTTACCTAAAAATCATTAAAAAAACCCTAAACCCTAAGAAAACCTAAACCCTAAAAATCACAAAGAAAACCTAAAACCCTAGAAAACCTATAGAAAAAACCTTAAAACCCCTAAACCTAAGAAACTTTAAACATTAAACCCTAAGAAACCCTAAATCGTAAACCCTTAAAAACCCATAAGCCCAAATCCCGAACCCTAAATCCAAATTCTAAACCCTTAAAAACTATATACCTAAAAACTCTAAAAAAATATATATTTTAGAACCCCTAAAAACCTTAAACCTTAAAAAACCTAAAAACAACTAAGCCCTACACCATAATTTACCTAAAAATCATTTAAAAAAAAAAATCCTAAACCCTAACAAAACCTAAACCCTAGAAATCACAAGAAAACGTAAAACCTTAAAAAAAACTATAAAAAAACACTTAAAACCCCTAAACCTAAGAAATCCTAAACTCGAAACCCTAAGAAACCCTAAATAGTAAACCCTTAAAAAAACCATAAGCCCAAATCCCAAACCCTAAGAAAACTACAAGCCGTAAACCCAAAATAAAAATTAAGAAACCCTAAACCCTAAAAAAAAAAAAAAAAAAAAAACTTTAAAAATACTAAATCTAAAAAACCCTAAATCCAAACTCTAAACCCTTAAAAACTATATACCTAAAAACTCTAAAGTGTATATATATATATATATATATATACATATATATTTTAGAACCCCTAAAAACCATAAACCTTAAAAAACCTAAAAAACACTAAGCCCCACACCATAATTTACCTAAAAATCATTTTTAAAAAAAATCCTAAACCCTAAGAAAACCTAAAACCTAAAAATCACTAAGAAAACCTAAAACCCTAAAAAACCTACAAAAAAAAAACCATAAAGCCCCTAAACCTAAGAAACTCTAAACCCTAAGAAACCCTAAATCGTAAACCCTTAAAAACCCATAAGCCCAAATCCTAAACCCTAAATCCAATCTCTAAACCCTTAAAAACAATATACCTAAAAACTCTAAAAAATATATATATTTTCGACCCCTAAAAACCTTAAATCTTAAAAAACCTAAAAAAAAAACTATGCCCTACACCATAATTTACCTAAAAATCATTTAAAAAAGAACCCTAAACCCTAAGAAAACCTAAGCCCTAAAAATCATTAAGAAAACCTAAAACCCTAAAAAACCTATAATAAAAACCCTTAAAACGCCTAAAGCCTAAGAAATCCTAAATCGTAAACCCTTAAAACCCATAAGCCTAAATCTCAAACCCTAAGAAAACTGCAAACCCTAAACCCAAAAAAACATTAAGAAACCCTAAACTATATAAAACAACAACAACAAAAAACCTTTAAAAACACTAAATCAAAAAAACCTTAAATCCAAATTCTGAACCCTTAAAAACTATATAACTAAAAGCTCTAAAAGAAATATATATATATATATATATATATATATATATATATATATATATATATATATTAGAACCCCTAAAAACTTAAACCTTAAAAAACCTAAAAAACACTAAGTCGTACACCATAATTTAGATAAAAATAATTTAAAAGAAACCCTAAACCCTAAAAAAACCTAAAACCCTGAACAACCTATAAAAAAAAATCTTAAAACCCCTAAATCCTAAGAAACCCTAAATCGTAAAACCGTAAAAACCCATAAGCCCAAATACCAAATCCTAAGAAAACCGCAAATCCTAAACCCAAAGAAATATTAAGAAACCCTAAACCCTAAAAAACAACAAATAAACCTTTCAAAACACTAAACCTAAAAAACCCTTAAAAAGTCCTAATCTTAACAAACCTAAACCATAAACCCTAGAAAAAACCTAAACCTAAAACACTAAACCCTAAAACCTACACCCTAAAATATCCAAAATAAACCTAAGAAACCTTAAAATGCTAAACTCAAACCTTAAGAAATCTTAGGGATAAACCCCCAAACCTAAGCCTTATGAAACTCTAACAAGCCCTAAACCCTAAGAAACCCCAAATCCTAAGAAAACCTAAACACTAAAAACCCCTAAAAACATTCAAAAACCTTAAAACTAAAAATACCTAAAAAAAACCTAAAACCCTAAGGCCTAAGAACCCTTAAATCATAAAAACAATAATTGATCCTAAAATATCTTCAAAAATACTAGATCGAAAAAAACTCTTAACCTACAAAAATCCTAGAAAAACTTAAGCTCTAAACCCTAACCTAACAACCCTTTACCAATACCTAAACACTTTTATTCAGCATGTACAGATTATATCATTGTTTAATATGCTTTGTTCAGTTACACATATTTGTTCAACTTTATCCTATTATGCATGCTCAGTACCTTTCAAGTACTGACACATACTTTATGCTACATCTTCTTGTGAAGTAGGTTCAGATCCTCAGCATTCAAATCACATGGAGATCGGTTCTCGATCCGTATTCAACAATATCAGTGGTGAGTCTTCATTCTTCGAGGAGGATTGACATGTTTTATATTCAGTCTTCTATTTTAGTTTCAGTTTTTTTAGAGTTAGTTAGGGGCATGTCCCAGCATCTCTAGTCATTTAGAGTCTTTTATTTGGACATAGTTTTTGTCATGCCCCGAGGTTACCCCCTAACGTAACACAGTACCTAGGATCACGAGTGACCCCAAGCTAACCTTAAGTTGCCATATCATAATCATATTAGATCTACACCTTAAAAAACCTTTAAATTCCTAAACCTAAGAAATCTAAAACCCCTAAAAGACCCTAAGAAACACTAAACCCTAAGCCTTAGGGAAAAACCCTAAACCCCAAACCTTATGAAACACCAAGAAACCCTAAACCCTAAGAAATCCTAAACCCTTAAAAAACCTTTAAAAGCACTAAACATAAAAAAACCCTTAAAAGCCATAAATCTAAAATCCTAAGACCTAAACCCAAAGAAACCCAACGCCTAAGAACCCCAAAACCGAATTTTTTTAAAAAAAATCTTGAAAAAAACTTTTTAAACCCTAAACCTTAAAAAACTCTAAACCTTAAAAATTCTACAAAAACTTAAGCCCTAAATCTTAAACCTTAACTTAAATAAAAAACCTAGACCTAAATCCCTAAATCCTAAGAAACCCTAAATGTTAAACTCTATACCCAAAGAAACCATAAACCCTTCACCCTAAACCGTATGGCTTAACCACAAGAAACCCTAAAACCTTAAGAAGTAAAAAGAAACGCTAAAACATTTAAAAACCCTAAATGTGTAAAAACCCTAAACCCTAAAACACTATAAAAACCTTAATACCTAAGAACCCCTATATCATAAAAAACTATAAAAATCCTAAAAATCATTTAAAACCCTAAACCTAAAAATTCCACTAAACCTAAAAAAATCCTAGGAAATCTTAAGCCCAAAACCCTAAACCTAAAAATTCCTCTAAACCTAAAAAAACCCTAGAAAATCATAAGCCCAAAACTCTAAACCCTAAAACCCCTAGAAAATCTTAAGCCCAAAACTCTAAACCCTAAAAACCCTTAAAAAAACCAAACCCTAAGAAATCCTAAACTATAAATCCTACACCCCAAGAAACTCTAAACCATAGGGCTAAACCCTAAACCCCAAAACTTATGAAACACTAAAAACCTAAACCTTAAAACCCCTAAAACAATAATACCCCAAAAAACACAATAAATCCCTTTGAAACCCTAAGCCCTAAAAATAACCCTAAACTTAAAATCCTATGCCCTAAATCCTAAGTAACCCAAAATCTTAAGAAATCCAAAATCTTAAAAAAAACTTAGAAACCCTAAAAACATTTAAAAACCCTAATCACAAAAATCATAAACCTAAAAAAACCCATAAACCCTAAAAAACTCTTAACCTAAAACCCGAAACCCTAAACCTTACACCCTATACCTACTAAACCCTAAACATAAAGAAACCCTAAAAACACCCTTAAAACCCCTAAAACCTTCTAAAACCCTAAACCCTAAATCCTAAAAAACCCTAAATCGTAAACCCTTAAAAATCCATAAGTCCAAATACCAAACAGTAAGAAAACCGCAAATCCTAAACCCAAAAAAATATTAAGAAACCCTAAACCCTAAAAAATAACTAAAAAAATTGAAAAACACTAAACCTAAAAAACCCTTAAAATCTCTAAATCTTAACAAACCTAAACCCTAAACCCTAGAAAAACTCTAAACCTAAAACACTAAACCCTAAATAAAACCTACACCCTAAAAGACCCAAAACAAACCTAAGAAACCTTAAAATGCTACACTCAAACCTTAAGAAACCTTAGGCATAAACCCCCAAACTTAGCCTTATGAAATTCTAACAAGCCCTAAACCCTAAGAAATCCCAAATCCTAAGAAAACCTAAACACTAAAAAACCCTAAAAACATTCAAAAACCCTAAAACTAAAAACCCCTAAACAAACCTTAAAAACCCTAATACAATTCCTTAATCTAAAGCCCTAAGCCCTAAGCCCTACGAAAGCATAAGCCCTAAGAACCCCTAAATTGTAAAAACAATAATTGATCCTAAAAAATCTTTAAAAATCCTAAATCGAAAAAAACTCTTAACCTAAAGAAATCCTAGAAAAACTTAAGCTCTAAAGCCTAATCTAAAAACCCTTAACCAAATACCTAAACCCTTTTATTCATCATGTGCAGATTATATCATTGTTCAATATGCTTTGTTCAGTTGTATATATTTGTTCAGCTTTATCCTATTATGTATGCTCAGTACCTTTCTAGTACTGACACATACTCTACGCTACATCTTTTCGTGATGTAGGTTTAGGTCCTCAGCATTCATATCACGTGGAGATAGACTCCTGATCTGTATTCAGCAATATCACTAGTGAGTCTTCATTCTTGAGGAGGATTGACATGCTTTATATTCAGTCTTCCATTTTAGGTTTAGTTTTTCTAGAGTTAGCTGGGGGCATATCCCGACATCTCTAGTCAGTTCGAGGCTTTTATTTAGACATAGCTTTTGTCACGCCGGAGGTTACCCCCTTGACGTAACACGGGGCCTTTGGATCAGGAGTGACCCCTAGCTAACCTTAAGGTGGCATATCATAAGCATATTAGATCAACACCTTACAAAACCTTTAAAAGCCTAAACCTAAGAAATCTGAAACCCCTAAGAAACCCTAATAAATCCTAAACCTTAGTGAAAACCCCTAAACACCAAGCCTTATGAAACACAAAGAAACCCTAAACCTTAAGAAATACTAAACCCTTAAAATACCTTTAAAAACACTAAACCTATTAAAACACTAAACCTAATAAAACCCTAAATCAAAAATCCTAAGCCCTAAGCCCAAAGAACCCCTAAATCGTAAAAAATTATAAAAGTCTTGAAAAAGCCTTTTTAAACCCTAAACTGTAAAAAACTCTCAACCTAAAAAATTCTACAAAACCTTAAGCCCTAAATCTTAAACCTTTAAAACCCTTAAATAAAAAACATAGATCTAAAACCCTATATCCTAAGAAACCCTAAATCCTAAAACCTTAAGAAATAACAAAAAACCCTAAAATATTTAAAAACCCTAAACCCTAAAACACTATAAAACCCCTAAGCCCTAAGAACCCCTAAATCGTAAACAACTATAAAAACCCCAGAAAATCTTAAGCCCAAAACCCAAAACCCTAAAAACCCTTTAAAACCCTAAATCTTAAAGTTCCTCTAAAACAAAAAAAAACCGTAGAAAATCGTAAGCCCAAAACCCTTAAAAAAACCAAACCCTAAGAAATCCTAAACTATAAATCCTACACACTAAGAAATTTTAAACCATAGGGCTAAACCCTAACCCCAAACCTAATGGAACACTAAGAAACCCTAAACCCTAAGAAAACCAAAACCTTAAAACCCCTAAAACTATACTACCCCAAATAACAGAATAAATCCCTTTGAAACCCTAAGCCCTAAAAGTAATCGTAAACTTAAAATCCTATGCCCTAAATCCTAAGTAACCCAAAAATCTTAAGGAATCCAAAATCTTAAAAAAACCTAAGAATCCCTAAAAACATTTAAAAACCCTAATAATAAAAGTCATAAACCTAAAAAAAAAGAAAAAAAACCCTAAAAAACTCTTAACCTAAAACCTGAATTCCTAAACCTTAAACCCTATACCTACTAAACCCTAAACCTCTAGCCTTATCCCTAAACATAAAAAAACACCTATAAAAACCCTTAAAACTCCTAAAACCTTTTAAACCCCTAAACCTAAAAAAATACTTAAGAAAATCATAAGCCCTTATAAACCCTAAAAAAAACTTAGAAAAAAAAACAAAATTATTAAACCTAAATGCCTAAGTCCTAAACCCTAAACCAAGAAATCCTAACATATGCTAAACTCGAAGAAACCTTAAACCGTAAACCTAAAAAACTCTAAACCTTAAACCCTTAATACCCTAAAACCTAAGATCCTAAATCCTAAACCCTAAGAAACCTTATACCTAAGAAACCCTATTACCCTAAACCCTATGAAACCTTAAAAGCTTTTAAAAACTCTAAAAAGAAAAACCCTTTTACAACCCCTAAAAACCTTAAACCTAAAAAAAACCTAAAAAACAGTAAGCCCAACACCATAATTTACCCTAAAAATCATTTATTAAAAATCCCTAAACCCTAAAAATCACTAAGAAAACCTACACCCTAAAAAAGAAAAAACTTTACAACCCCTCATCCTAAGGAACCCTAAATTCTAAACTCTAAACCCTGAACCCTAAACCCTAAGAATCCCTAAATTGTAAACCCTTAAAAAACCATAATCCCAGAACCCAAACCATAAATAAAAAAAACACTAAGAAACCCTAAACACTAAACCTTAAAATCCCTTAAAAAAACTTAAACCTTACAAACCTAAAACCTAAACCCTAGAAAAACCCTAAACCAAAAACACTAAACCCTAAACCCTACACCCTAAAAGACCCAAAATAAACCAAGGAGACCTTAAATGCTAAACTCAAACCCTAAGAAACCTAAACCCTAAACCTTAGGGATAAACCCCCAACCCTAAGCCTTATGAAACTCTAAGAAGCCCTAAACCCTAAGAAACCCTAAATCCTAAGGAAAACTAAACACTAAAAAACCCTGAAACTAAAAATCCCTAAAACAAACCTTAAAACCCCTAAAAAAATCCTTAATTTAAAGAACTAAGCCATAAGCCCTAAGAACCCCTAAACCGTAAAAACAATAATGATCTTAAAAAATATTCAAAAATCCTAAATCGAAAAGAACTGTTGACCAAAAAAAAAAAATCATAGAAAACCATAAAATCTAAACCCTAACCTAAAAATTCTTAACCAAATACCTAAATCCTTATTCATCATGTTTAGATTGTATCATTGTTCAATATGCGTTGTTCAATTGTATATATTTGTTCAGCTTTATCCTATCATGCATGCTCAGTACCTTTCAAGTACTGACACATATTCTACGTTACATCTTCTCATGATGTAGGTTCAGGTCCTTAGCATTCAAATCAGGCGGAGATCGGTTCCCAATCTGTATTCAGCAATATCAATAGTGAGTCCTCGTTCTTCGAGGATGATTGATATGTTTTATATTCGGTCTTCCATTTTAGTTTTAGTGTTGCTAGTGTTAGCTGGGGGCATGTCCCATCATCTCTAGTCAGTTGGAGGGTGGTTTTATTCACACATAGTTTTTGTCACACCCCGAGGTTACCCCCTTGACGTAGCACGGGACCTAGGATCACGAGAGACCCCAAGCTAACCTTAGGTTGGCATATCATAAGCATAATAGGTCTATACTTAAAAAACCTCTAAAAGCCTAAACTTAAGAAATATGAAACCCCTAAGAAACCCTAAATCATAAACCCTAAAACTTAGGGAAAAACCCTAAACCCCAAGCCTTATGAAACACCATAAACTCTAGAAAACCCTAAACCAATAAAAAACCCTTAAAACCCCTAAAACCTTTTAAAACCCTAAACCTAAAAAAACACTTTAAAAAATCATAAGCCCTTATAAACCCTAAAAAACTAAAAAAAAAAAAAAAAAATCTTTAAACCTAAAAGCTTATGTCCTAAACCCTAAACAAAGAAATCCTAACGTACGCAAAACTCGAAGAAACACTAAACCGTAAACCTAAGAAACTTTAAACCTTAAACCCCTAATACCCTAAAACCTAAAAACCTAAACCCAAAACCCTAAGAAACCTTATACTTAAGAAACCCTATTACCCTAAACCCTAGAAAACCTTAAAAACTTTTAAAAACTCTAAACCTAAAAACTCTAAAAAAAAAAAAAAAAAAAAAAGACCTTTTACAACCCCTAAAAACCTTAAACAAAAAAAAAAAAAAAAAAAAAAACCAAAAAGTAAGCCCTACACTCTAATTTACCCCAAAAATCATTTTTAAAAAATCCCTAAGCCCTATGAAACCCTATACCCTAAAAATCACATAGAAAGCCTAAACCCTAAAAAACCTAAAAAATAAAACTTTTAAACCCCTAAACCTAAGGAGCCCTAAATCCCAAACTCTAAACCTTGAACCCTAAACCCTAAGAAACCCTAAATCGTAATTCCTTAAAAAACCATAAGCCTAAAACCCAAACACTAAGAAAACCCCAAACCCTAAACCCAAAAAAGCACACTAAGAAACCCTAAACAATAAAATACAAAAAAAAAATTAAAAACTCTAAACCTAAAAATCCCTTAAAAAATCTTAAACCTAACAAACCTAAACCCTAAACCCTAGAAAAACCCTAAACCAAACACACTAAACCCTACACCCTACACCCTAAAAAGCCCAAAATAAACCTAGGAGACCTTAAATGTTAAACTCAAACCCTGAGAAACCTAAACCCTAAACCTTAGGGATAAACCCCTAACCCTAAGCCTTTTGAAACTCTAACAAGCCCTCAACCCTAAGAAACCCTAAATCCTAAGAACAACTAACCATTGAAAAACCCTAATAACCTTTAAAAGCCCTAAAACTAAAAAACCCTAAAACAAACCTTAAAGCCCCTAAAAAAATCCTTAATCTAAAAAACTAAATCATAAGACCTAAGAACACCTAAACCGTAAAAACAATAATGATCCTAAAAAATATTTTAAAATCCTAGAACGATAAACAATCTTGACCCAAAAGAATCCTAGAAAAACATAAGCTCTAAACCCTAACCTAAAAACTCTTAACCAAATACCTAAACCCTTATTCATCATATTCAAATTATATCATTGTTTAATATGTTTTGTTCAGTTATATGTATTTGTTAAGCTTTATCCTATCATGCATGCTCAATACCTTTCAAGTACTGACACATATTCTATGTTACATCTTCTCGTAATGTAGGTTTAGGTCCTTAGCATTCAAATCCCGTGGAGATAGGTTCCCAATTCGTATTCAACAATATCAGTAGTGAGTCCTCGTTCTTCGAGGATGATTGACATGTTTTATATTTAGTCTTCCATTTTACTTTGAGTTTAGCTAAAGCTAGCAGGGGGCATGTCCCAGTATCTCTAGTCAGTTGAAGGGTTTTATTCGGACATAGTTTTTGTCACACCCTGAGGTTACCCCCTTGACGTAACACGGGACCTAGGATCACGAGTGACCCCAAGCTAACCTTAGGTTGGCATATCATAAGCATATTAGATCTGTCCTTTAAAAAACTTTAAAAGCCTAAACCTAAGAAATCTGAAACACCTAAGAAACCATAAATCATAAACCCTAAACCTTAGGGAAAAACCCTAAACCCCAAGCCATATGAAACACCAAGAAACCCTAAACCCTAAGATATCCTAAACCCTAAAAACACCTTTAAAAACACTGAACAAAAAAAAACCTTTAAAACCCTAAAAAACCCTAAATCTAAAATCCTAAGCCCTATGCCCTAAGAACCCTTAAACCGCAAAAAATCATAAAAATCTTGAAAAAACCATTTAAAACCCTAAACCTAAAAAAACTATAAATCTAAAAAACTCTAAGCCTAAAAAATTATACAAAAACTTAAGTCCTAAACCTAAAACCTTTAAATCCCTTAAATAAAAAAACCTATACCTAAAACCCTAAATGCTAAACTCTATACCCAAAGAAACCCTAAATCCTTCACCCTAAACCTTAGGGCTAAACCCAAGAAACCCTAAACCTTAAGAAATAAAAATAACCCTAAAAAAACATTTTAAAACCCTAAACCCTAAATGTTTTAAAACCCTAAACCCTATAAAGAAAAACCTAAGCCCTAGGAACCCCTTTATCGTAAAAAAGCATAAGAATCCTAAAAACCCTTTAAAACCCTAAACTTAAAAATTTCTCTAAACCTAAAGAAGCCCTAGAAAAAATTAAGCCCAAAACACTAAACCCTCAAAAACCTTAAAAAACCAAACCCGAAGAAATCCTAAACGCTAAATACTATACCCTAAGAAACTCTAAATCCTTAACTCTAAACATAGGGCTAAACCCTAAACCCCAAACCTTATGAAACACTAAGAAACCCTAAACCCTAAGAAAATTAAAACCCCATAAACTATAATACCCCAAAAAATACAATAAATCCTTTTAAAACCCTAAACTTAAAATATTATGCCCTAAATCCTATGTAACCCTAAATCTTATGAAATCCAAAATCATAAAAAAACCTAAGAAACCCTAAAATAATTTAAAAACCTTGATCATAAAAATCATAAACCATAAAAAAACTCTTAACCTAAAACGCAAAACCCTAAACTTTAAACCCTATACCTTAGGGCCTAACCATAAACCCTAAACCTTTGGCCTAACCCTAAACATAAAGAAACCCTAAAAAATACCCTTAAAACCACTAAAAACCTTTTAAAACCCTAAACCTAAAAAACCCTTAAGAAAATCATAAGCCCTTATAAACCGTAAAAAAACTCAAAAAAATCTTTAAACCTAAAAGCCTAAGCCCTAGGCCCTAAACTAACAACCCCTAAATCGAAAAAACAAAATCTTTAAAAATCCTAAATCGAAAAAAACTCTTAACCTAAACAAATCCTAGAAAAACGAAAGCTCTAAAACCTAACCTAGAAACCCTTAACCGAATACTTAAACTCTTTTATTCATCATGTGCAGATTATATCATTGTTCAATATGCTTTGTTCAGTTATATATATTTGTTCAACTTTATCCTATCATGCATGCTCACTACCTTTCAAGCACTGAGACATACTCTACAATACATCTTCTCGTGATATAGAATCAGGTCCTCAACATTTTGATCATGTGTAGATCACTTCTTTATCCACATTCAGAAATACTAGTTGTGAGTCCTCATTCTTGAGGACGATTAACATGTTTTATATTCAGCCTCCCATTTTAGTTTCAGTTTTGCTAGAGTTAGCTAGGGGCATGTCCCAGCATCTCTAGTCAGTTAGAGGCTTTTATTCGGACATAGTTTTTGTCACGCCGCGAGGTTACCCCTTTTACGTAACGCGACACCTAGGAGAACAATTGACCCCAAGCTAACCTAAGTTGGCATATCATAAGCATATTAGATCAACACCTTAAAAAACCTTTAAAAGCCTAAACCTAAGAAATCTGAAACCCCTAAGAAACCCTATGAAACACTAAACTCTAAACCTTAGGGAAAAACCCTAAACCCCAAGCCTTATGAAACACCAAGACCCTAAACCCTAAGAAATCCTAAAACCTTAAAACACCTTTAAAAACACTAAACCTAAAAAAACCCTTAAAACCACTAACCCCTAAAAAAACCTGAATCTAAATTCCTAAGCCCTAAAACCAAAGAACCCCTAAATCATAAAAAATCATAAAAATCTTTAAAAACCCTTTTTAAAACCTAAATCTAAAAAATTCTTCAAAAACTTAAGCCCTAAATCTTAAACCTTAAAAACCCTTAAATAAAAAACCAAGACCTAAAACCCTAAATCATAAGAAACCCTAAATGTTAACTTCTGTACCCAAAGAAACCATAAACACTTCACCATAAACCTTAAGGCTTAACCCTAAGAAACCCTAAAACCTTAGGAAATAAAAAAACCCTAAAAACATTTAGAAACCTAAAAACACTATAAAAACCCTAAAACACTATAAAAACCCTAAGCCCTAAGATCCCCTAAATCATAAAAAACTATAGAAATCCTAAAAACCCTTTAAAACCCTAAACCTAAAAATTCCTCTAAACCTAAAAAACCCTAGAAAATCTTAATCCCAAAACACTAAACCCTAAAAACCCTTAAAAAAACCATACCCTCAGAAATCCTAAACTATAAATCCTACACCCTAAGAAACTCTAAACCATAGGGATAAACCCTAAACCCCAAACCTTATGAAACACTAAGAAATCCTTAACCTTTAAACCCCTAAAACAATAATACCCCAAAAAACACAATAGATCCCTTTGAAACCCCAAGCCCTAAAAGTAAACCTAAACTTAAAATCCTATGCCCTAAATCCTAAGTAACCCTAAATCTTAAGAAATTCAAAATCTTAAAAAAAAACCTAAGAAACCCTAAAAACATTTAAAAAACCTAATCATAAAAATCATAAACCTAAAAAAAAACCATAAACCCTAAAAAACTCTTAACCTAAAACCCAAAACCCTGAACCTAAAAACCTATACCTACTAAACCCTAAACCTTAGGCCTTAACACTAAACATAAAGAAACCCTAAAAAACCCCTAAAATCTTTTAAAACCTTAAACCTAAAAAACCCTTTAAAAAATCATAAGCCCTTATAAACCCTAAAAAAACTAAAAAAAAAAAAAAAATCTTCAAACCTAAAACCCTAAACCAAGGAATTCTAACATACGCTAAACTCGAAGAAAAACTAAACCGTAAACCTAAGAAACTCTAATTCTTAAACCCTTAATACCCTAAAACCTAAGATCCTAAACCCTAAACCCTAAGAAACCCTATACCTAAGAAACCCTAATACCCTAAACCTTAAACCCTATGAAACCTTTAAAACTTTTAAAAACTCTTAAAAAACACACATTTTCAAACCTTAAACCTTAAAAAACCTAAAAAATAGTAAGCCCTACACCATAATTTACCCTAAAAATCATTTTTAGTAAATCCCTAAACCCTAAAAATCAATAAGAAAACCTAAACCCTAAATAACCAATTTTTTTTTTAAAACCCCTAAACCCTAAATCCCAAACTCTATACCCTGAACCTTAAAGCGTAAACCCTTAAAAAACCATAAGCCTAAAACCCAAACCCTAAGAAAACCCCAAACCCTAAATCCGAAAAAAACACTAAGAAACCCTAAGCCCTAAAAAACTTTAAAAGTTTTAACAACTCTAAATCAAAAAATCCCTTAAAAAATCTTAAACCTAACAAACCTAAACCCTAAACCATTGAAAAACCCAAAACCCTTAACACTCCACCCTAAAAGACCCAAAATAAACCTAGGAGACCTTAAATTCTAAACTCAAACCCTACAAAACCTAAACCCTAAACCTTTGGGATAAACCCCGAACCCTATGCCTTATGAAACTCTAAGAAGCCGTAAACCCTAAGAAACCCTAAATCCTAAGGAAAACTAAACACTAAAAAACCCTAAAAACCTTTAAAAACCCTAAAACTAAAAATCCCTAAAACAAACCTTAAAACCCCTAAAAAAATCCTTAATCTAACAAACTAAACCATAAGCCCTAAGAACCGCTAATTTGTAAAAACAATAAAAATTCTAAAAAATATTTAAAAATCCTTAATCGACAAAAACTCTTAACCTAGAAAAATCCTAGAAAAACTGAAGCTCTAAACCCTAAACTAAAAACTCTTAACCAAATACCTAAACCCTTATTCATCATGTTCAGATTATAACATTCTTCAATATGCTTTGTTCAGTTATATATGTTCAGCTTTATCCTATCATGCATGCTCAGTACCTTTCAAGTACTAACACATATTCTACGCTACATCTTTTTGTGATGTAGGTTCAGGTCCTTATCATTCAGATCACGTGGAGATTGATTCCTGATACGTATTCAGCAATATTAGTGGTGAGTCCTCGTTCTTTTCGAGGACGATTGATATGCTTTATATTCAGCCTTCCATTTTAGTTTGAGTTTCGCTAGAGTTAGCTGGGGGCATGTCCCAGCATCTCTAGTCAGTTAGAGGCTTTTATTCAGACATAGTATTTTTCACACTCCGAGGTTACTACCTTGATGTAACATGGGACCTAGGATCACGAGAGACCCCAAGCTAACTTTAAGTTGGCATATCATAAGCATATTAGATCTATCCTTCAAAAACCTTTAAAAGCCTAAACCTAAGAAATCTGAAATCCCTAAGAAACCTTAAATCATAAACCTTACACCTTAGGGAAAAACCCTAAACCCCAAGCCTTATGAGACACCAAGAAACCTTAAACCCTAAGAAATCCTAAACCCTAACAACACCTTTAAAAACACTAAACCTAAAAAAACCATTAAAGCCCTAGCACCTAAAAAACCCTAAATCTAAAATCCTAAGCCCTAAACCCTAAACCATAAGAACCCCTAAACCGTAAAAAATCATAAAAATCTTGATTTTTTTTTTAAAACCCTAAACCTAAAAAAACTCTAAACCTAAAAAATTCTACAAATGTGTAAGTCCTAAACCTTAAACCTTAAAAACCCTTAAATAAAAAACCTAGACCTAAAACTGTAAATCTTAAGAAACCCTAAATGCTAAACTCTATACCCAAAGAAACCCTCAATCCTTCACCATAAACCTTAGGGCTAAACCCAAGAAACACTAAACCTTAAGAAGTAAAATAACCCAAAAAAACATTTGAAAAGCCAAAACCCTAAACGTTTACAAACCCTAAACCCCATAAAAAAACCTAAGACCTAAGAACCCCTTAATCGTAAAAAACCATCAAAATCCTAAAATCCCTTTAAGACCCTAAACCTAAAAATTCCTCTAAACCTAAAAAAACCCTACAAAATATTAAGCCCAAAACCTTTAACCCTAAAAACCCTTTAAAAACCTAACAAACCTAAACCACAAACACTAGAAAAAACCTAAACCAAAAACACTAAACCCCAAACCCTACACCCTAAAAGACCCAAAATAAACCAAAGAGACCTTAAATGTTAAACTCAAACCCTAAGAAACCCAAACCCCAAACCTTAGGGATTAACCCCAAACTCTAAGCTTTATGAAACTTTAAGAATCCCTAAAACCTAAGAAACCCTAAATACTAAGAAAAACCAAACACTAAAAAACCTTAAAACTAAAAATCCCTAAAACAAACCTTAAAACCCCTAAAAAAAAAAATCCTTAATTAAAGAACTAAGTCATAAGCCCTAAGAACCCCTAAACCGTAAAAACAATAATGATTCTAAAAAATATTTAAAAATCTTAAATCGAAAAAAACTATTGACCTAAAAATATCCTAGAAACACATAAGCTCTAAACCCTAACCTAAAATCCCTTAATCAATTACCTAAACCCTTATTCATCATGTTCAGATTATATCATTGCTCAATATGCTTTGTTCATTTATATATATTTGTTCAGCTTTATCCTATCATGCATCCTCAGTACCTTGCAAGTACTGACACATATTCTACGTTACGTCTTCTCGTGATGTAGGTTCAGGTCCTCATCATTCAGTTTTGCTAGAGTTAGCTAGGGGCATGTCCCAACATCTCTAGTTAATTAGAGGCTTTTATTCAGACATAGTTTTAGTCACGCCCCGAGGCTACCCCCTTGACGTAACACAAGACCTAGGATCACGAGTGACCCCAAGCTAACCTAAGTTGGCATATCATAAGCATATTAGATCAACACCTTAAGAAACCTTTGAAAGCCTAACCTTAAGAAATCTGAAACCCCTAAGAAGCCCTATGAAACACTACACCCTAAACCTTAGGGAAAAACCCTAAACCCCAAGCCTTATGAAACACTAAGAAACCCTAAACCCTATGAAATCCTAAACCATTAAAATACCTTTAAAAACAATAAACCTAAAAAAACCCTTAAAAACCCTAACCCCTAAACAAACCTAAATCTAAATTCCTAAGCCCTAAACCCAAAAACACCCTAAGCATTAAGAAACCCTAAACCGTAATAAATTCTACAAAAACTTAAGCCCTAATTCTTAAACCTTAAAAACCCTTAAATAAAATACCAAGACCTAAAACCATAAATGTTAAACTCTGTACCCAAAGAAAACATAAACCCTTCACCATAAACCTTAGGGCTTAACCCTAAGAAATCCTAAAACCTTAGGAAATAAAAAAAAAAAAAACCCTAAAAACATTTAGAAACCCTTAAAACCCTATAAAAACCCTAAAACACTATAAAAACCCTAAGCCCTAAGAACCCCTAAATCAAAAAAAACGTTAAAAATACTAAAAACCCTTTAAAACCCTAAACCTATGAATTCCTCTAAACCTAAAAAAACCCTAGAAAATCTTAAGCTCAAAGCCCTAAACCCTAAAAACACTTAAAAAACCAAACCCTAAGAAATCCTAAACTATAAATCCTACACCTTAAGAAACTTTAAACCATAGGGCTAAATCCTAAACCTTATGAAATACTAAGAAACCCTAAATCCTAAGAAAACCTAAACATTAAAACCCCTAAAACTATAATACCCCAAAAA
Organism: Solanum bulbocastanum; assembly: GCA_037074985.1. Lineage (NCBI taxonomy): Eukaryota > Viridiplantae > Streptophyta > Magnoliopsida > Solanales > Solanaceae > Solanum > Solanum bulbocastanum. The sequence continues at coordinate 28,732,758 of CM073601.1, read as the reverse complement.
ACATAATAAATCCCTTTGAAACCCTAAGCCCTAAAAATAACCCAAAACTTAAAATCCTATGCCCTAAATCAATCCTAATTAACCCTAAATCTTAAGAAATCTAAAATATTAAATAAACCTAAGAAATCTTAAAAACATTTAAAAACCCTAATCATAAAAATCATAAACCTAAAAAAAAACCATAAACTCTAAAAAACTCTTAACCTCAAACCCAAAACCCTAAACCTTAAACCCTATACCTACTAAACCCTAAATCTTTGGCCTTAACACTAAACATAAAGAAACCCTAAAAAAAACCCCAAAAACCTTCTAAAGCCCTAAACCTAAAAAACCCTTAAAAAAATCATAAGCCCTTATAAACCCTAAACAAACTAAAAAAAAATAAAATCTTCCAACCTAAAACCCTAAGTCCTAAACCCTAAACCAAGAAATCCTAACATACGCTAAACTTGAAGAAACACTAAACCGTAAACCTAAGAAACTCTAAACCTTAAATCCCTAATACCCTAAAACCTAAGATCCTAAACCCTAAACCCTATGAAAACTTAAAAACTTTTAAAAACAATAAAACTAAAAACTCTAAAAAAAAAAAAAAAAAAAAAAAAAAAAAAAAAAAAAAAAAACCCCTTTTACAAACCTTAAAAACCTTAAACCTAAAAAAATCTAAAAAACAGTAAGCCCTACACTATAATTTACCCTAAAAATTAGTAAATTCCTAAACCTTATAAAACCCTAAACCCTAAAAATCACTAAGAAAACCTAAATCCTAAAAAACCTTTAAAAAAAAACCTTTAAAACCCCTAAACCTAAGGAACCCTAAATCCCAAACTCTAAACCCTGAACCCTAAATCGTAAAGCTTTAAAAAACCAAAAGCCCAAAACCCAAACCCTAAACCCAAATCCTTTAAATGCCTAAACCTAAGAAATCTGAAACCCAAAGAAACACTAAACCCTAAAACCTTAGGGAAACACCCTAAACCCTAAGCCTTATGAAGCACCAAGAAACCCTAAACCCTAAGAAATACTAAACCCTTAAAACACCTTTAAAAAGACTAAACCTAAAAAAACCCTTAAAAATCCTAGGCCCTAAACCCAAAGAAACCCTATGCCCTAATAACCCCTAAACCGAAAAAAATTATAAAAATCTTGAAAACACCTTTTTAAACCCTATACCTTAAAAAACTCTAAACCTAAAAAATTCTGCAAAAACTTAAGCCCTAAATCTTAAACCTTAAAAACCCTAAATCCTAAGAAACCCTAAATGTTAAACTCTATACCCAAAGAAACCATAAACCCTTCACCCTAAACCTTAGGGCTTAACCCTAAGAAACCCTAAAACCTTAAGAAATAAAAAAAAGACCCTAAAACATTTAAAAGCCCTAAACCCTAAAAATCTACAAAAACCCTAAGCCCTAAGAACCCCTAAATCGTAAAAAACTATAAAAATCCTAAAAACCATTAAAAAACCTAAACCTAAAAATTCTCCTAAACCTATAAAAAACCCTAGAAAATCTTATGCCCAAAACGCTAAACCCTACAAACCCTAAACCTAAAAATTCCTCTAAACCTAAAAAAACCCTAGAAAATCTTAAGCCCAAAACCCTAAACCCTAAAAACCCTTAAAAAAAACCAAACCGTGAGAAATCCTAAACTATAAATCCTACACCCTAAGAAACTCTAAACCATAGGGCTAAACCTTAAACCCCAGACCTTATGAAACACTAAGAAACCCTAAACCCTAAGAAAACCTAAACCTTAAAACTCCTAAAACTATAATACCACAAAAAATACAATAAATCCCTTTGAAACCCTAAGCCCTAAAAATAACCCTAAACTTAAAATCCTATGCCCTAAATCCTAAGTAACCCTAAATCTTAAGAAATTCAAAATCTTAAATAAACCTAAGAAATCCTAAAAACATTTAAAAACCCTAATCATAAAAATCATAAACCTAAAAAGAAACCATAAACCCTAAAAAAATCCTAACCTAAAACCCTAAACCTTAAACCCTATACCTACTAAGCCCTAAACCTTTGGCCTTAACCCTAAACATAAAGAAACCCTAAAAGAACCCTTAAAACCTTTTAAAACCCTAAACATAAAAAACCCTCAAGTTAATCATAAGCCCTTATAATACCAAAATAAGATAAAAAAAAATCTTTAAACCTAAAACTTTAGCTAAACCCTAAACCAAGAAACCCTAATATACACTAAGAAACTCAAAGAAACACTAAACGTAAACCCTAAGAAACTCTAAACCCTAAACCCTTATAAACCCTAAGTTATAAGAAACCCTAATACCCTAAAACCTAAAACCTAAGATCCTAAACCCTAAACCCTAAGAAACCTTATACCTAAGAAACTCTAATAGCCTAAACCCTAAACCCTATGAAACCTTAAAAAACTTTAAAAACTATAATCCCAAAAACTCTAAAATAAAAATATTTTAGAACCCCTAAAAACCTTAAACCTAATAAAAAACACTAAGCCCTACACCATAATTTACCTAAAAATCATTTTAAAAAAACCCTACACCCTAAGAAAACTTAAACCCTAAGAATCACTAAGAAAACCTAAAACCCTAAAATACCTATAATAAACCTTAAAACGCCTAAACCTAAGAAATCCTAAACCCTAAACCCTAAGAAACCCTAAATCGTAAACCCTTAAAAACCCATAAGCCTAAATCCCATACCCTAAGAAAACCAAAAACCGTAAACCCAAAAAAAATATTAAGAAATCCTAAACCCAAAAAAGCAACAAAAAAACCTTTAAAAACTCTAAACCTGATAAACCCTTAAAAAATCCTAAACTTAACAAACCTAAACCCTAAACCCTAGAAAAACCCTAAACCTAAAACATTAAACCCTAAACCCTACCCCCTAAACGACCTAAAATAAACCTAAGAAAACTTAGAATGCTAAATTCAAACCCTAAGAAGCCTTAGGAGTAAACCCCCAAACCTACGCCTTATGAAACTCTAAGAAGCCCTAAACCCTAAGAAACCCCAAATCCTAAGAAAACCTAATCAGTAAAAACCCCTAAAAACATTTTAAAACCCTAAGACTAAAAATCCCTAAAACAAACGTTGAAAACCCTAACAAAATTCCTTAATCTAAAATCCAAAGCTCTAAGCCCTAAGAACTCCTAAATTGTAAAAACAATAATTAATCCTAAAAAATCTTTAAAAATCCTAAATCAGAAAAAACTCTTAAGCTAAAGAAATCCTAGAAAAACTTAAGCTCTAAACCCTAACCTAAAAACCCTTTACCAAATACCTAAACCCTTTTATTCATCATGTTCAGATTATATCATTGTTTAATACACTTTATTCAGTTATATATATTTTTTCAGTTTTATCCTATTATGCTTGCTCAGTACCTTTCAAGTACTGATACATACTTTACGCTACATCTTCTTGTGATGTAGGTTCAAGTCCTCAGCATTCAGATCACGTGGAGATCGATTCCTGATCCGTATTCAGCAATATCAGTGGTGAGTCCTTGTTTTTGAGAAAGATTGACATGCTTTATATTCAGTGTTCCATTTTAGTTTTGATTTTTGTAGAGTTAGCCGGGGGCATGTCCAAACATCTCTAGTGAGTTAGAGGCTTTTATTTAGACATAGCTTTTGTCACGCCCCGAGGTTACCCCCTTGAAGAAACACTGGACCTAGGATCATGAGTGACCCCAAGCTAACCTTAAGTTGGAATATCATAAGCATATTAGATCAACACCTTAAAAAACCTTTGAAAGCCTAAACCTAGGAAATCTCAAACCCCTAAGAAACCCTAAGAAACACTAAACCCTAAACCATAGGGAAAAACCACAAACCCCAAGCCTTATGAAACACCAAGAAACCCTAAACCCTAAGAAATCCTAAACCCTTAAAACACCTTTAAAAACACTAAACCTAAAAAAACCACTTAAAAACCATAAATATAAAATCCTAAGCCCTAAACCCAAAGAAACCCTAAGCCCTAAGAACCCCTAAACCGTAAAAAAATATAAAAATCTTAAAAAAACCTTTTTAAACCCTAAACCTAAAAAAAGTCTAAACCTAAAAAATTCTACAAAAACATAAGCTTTAAATCTTAAACCTTAAAAACCCTTAAATAAAAAACATAGACCTCAAACCCTAAATCCTAAGAAACCCTAAATGTTAAACGCTATACCCAAAGAAACCATAAAACCTTCACCCTAAACCTTAGGGCTTAACCCTAAGAAACCCTAAAACCTTAAGAGATAAAAAAAAAAAAAAACCCTAAAACATTTAAAAACCCCAAATGTGTAAAACCCCTAAACCTTAAAACACTATAAAACCCCTAAGCCCTAAGAACCCCTAAAACGTAAAAAACTATAAAAATCCTAAACCTAAAAATTCCTCTAAACCTGAAAAGAACCCTAGAAAATCTTAAGCCCAAAAACCTAAACCCTAAAAACCCTTTATATCCCTAAATCTAAAAATTCCTCTAAATCTAAAAAAAATACCATAGAAAATCTTAAGCCCAAAACCCTAAACCCTATAAACCCTTAAAAAACCAAACCCTAAGAAATCCTAAACTATAAATCCTACAAACTAAGAAACTTTAAACCATCGGGCTAAACCCTAAACCCCAAACCTAATGGAACACTAAGAAACCCTAAACCCACAGAAAGCATAAATGTTAAAACCCCTAAAACTATAATACCCCAAGAAACACAATAAATTCCTTCGAAACCCTAAGCCCTAAAAATAACCTAAACTTAAAATCCTATGCCCTAAATCCTAAGTAAACCTAAATCATAAGAAATCCAAAATCTTAAAAAAACCTATGAAACCCAAAAAACATTCAAAAACCCTAATCATAAACCTAAAAAAAACCATAAACCCTAAAAAACTCTTAACTTAAAACCCGAAACCCTAAACCTTACAACCTATATCTACTAAACCCTAAACCTTTGGCCTTAACCCTAAACATAAAAAACCTCCTAAAAACCCTTAAAACTCCTAAAACCTTTAAAAACCATAAACCTAAAAAAACCCTTAAGAAAATCATAAGCCCTTATAAACCCTAAAAAAACTCAAAAAAAAATAAAAATCGTTACACCTAAAAGCCTAAGTCCTAATCCCTAAACCAAGAAATCCTAACATATGCTAAACTCGAACAAACACTAAACCGTTAACAAGAAACTCTAAACCTTAAACTCTTAATATCTTATAACCTAATATCCTAAACCCTAAACCCTAAGAAACCTTATAAATAACAAACCCTATTACCCTAAACCCTAAACCCTATGAAACCTTAAAAACCTTTAAAAACTCTAAACCTTTCTCTAAAAAAAAAAAAAAAAAAAAAAAAAAACCTTTTACAACCCCTAAAAACCTTAAACCTAAAAAAACCTAAAAAGCAGTAAGCCCTACACCATAATTTACCCTAAAAATCATTTTTAAAAAATCCCAAAACCCTATGAAACCTTAAACCCTAAAAATCACTAAGAAAACCTAAACCCTATAAAACCTAAAAAAAAAAAAAAAACATTAAAACCCCTAACCTAAGGAAACCTAAATCCCAAACTCTAAGCTTTGAACCCTAAACCCTAAGAAACCCTAAATCGTAAACTCTTAAAAAACCATATGCCCAAACCGAAAACCCTAAGAAAACCCCAAACCCTAAACCCAAAAAGAAAAACACTAAGAAAACCTTGACCCTTAAAAAACAAAAAAACTTTAAAAACACTTAACATAAAAATCCCTTAAAAAATCTTAAAGCTAACAAGCCTAAACCCTAAACCCTAGAAAAACCCTAAACCAAAAATACTAAACCCTAAACCCTACACCCTAAAAGACCCAAAATAAACCTAGGAGATCTTAAATGCTAAACTCAAACCCTAAGAAACCTAAACCCTAAACTTTAGGGATAAACCCCCAACCCTAAGCCTTATGAAACTCTAAGAAGCCCTAAACCCTAAGAAACCCTAAATCCTAAGAAAAAATAAACACTAAAAAACCCTAAAACTAAAAATCCCTAAAACAAACCTTAAAACCCCTAAAAAAAATCCTTAATCTAAAGAACTAAGCCATAAGCCCTAAGAACCCCTAAATTGTAAAAACAATAATGATCTTCAAAAATATTTTAAAATCCTATATCGAAAAAAACTATTGACCTAAAAAAATCCTAAAAAAAATTAAGCTCTAAACCCTAACCTAAAATCTCTTAACCAAATACCTAAACCCTTCTTCATCATGCTCAGATTATATCATTGTTCAACATGCTTTGTTCAGTTATACATATTTGTTCAACTTTATCCTATCATGCATGCTCAGTACCTTTCAAGTACTGACACATATTCGACGTTACATCTTCTCGTGATGTAAGTTCTGGTCCTTAGCATTAAAATCACGTGGAGATCGATTCCCAATCCATATTCAACAATATCAGTGGTTAGTCCTTGTTCTTCGAGGATGATTGATAGGTTTTATATTATGTCTTCCATATTAGTTTGAGTTTTGCTAGAGTTAGCTGGGGGCATGTCCCAGCATCTCTAGTCAATTGGAGGCTTTTATTCAGACATAGTTTTTGTCACACCATGAGGTTACCCCCTTGATGTAACACGGGACATAGAATCACGAGAGACCCCATTCTAACCTTAAGTTGGCATATCATAAACATATTAGATCTGTCCTTAAAAAATCTTTAAAGCCTAAACCTAAGAAATCTGAAACCCCTAAGAAACCCTAAATCATAAACCCTAAACCTTAGGGAAAAACTCTAAACCCCAAGCCTTTTATGAAACTTCATAAACCCTAAAAAAATCCTAAACCAAAAAAAAAAAAACCCCTTTAAACCCCTAAAACCTTTTAAAACCTTAAAACTAAAAAAATCCTTAAGAAAATCATAAGCCCTTATAAGCCCTAAAAAAACTCAAACAAAAAAACATAAAATCTTTAAACCTAAAGCCTAAGTCCTAAACCCTAAACGAAGAAATCCTAACATACGCTAGAATTGAAGAAACACTAAACTGTAAACCTATGAAATTCTAAACCTTAAACCCTTAATACCCTAAAACCTAAGATCCTCAACACTAAACCCTAAGAAACCTTATACCTAAGAAGCCCTATTACCCTAAACCCTAAACCCTATGAAACCTTGAAAACTTTTAAAAACTCAAAAAAAAAACCCCTTATACAACCCCTAAAAACCTTAGACATAAAAAAACCTAAAAAACAGTAAGCCCTACACCATAATTTACCCTAAAAATCATTTTTAAAAAAACCCTAAACCCTAAAAATCACTAAGAAAACCTAAACCCTAAAAAACCTAAAAATAAAACTTTAAAACCCCTAAACCTAAGGAACCTTAAATGCCAAACTTTAAACCCTGAACCCCAAACCCTAAGAAACCCTAAATCGTAAACCCTTAAAAACCATAAGCCCAAAACCCAAACCCTAAAAAAAACCCCAACAAAAAACACTAAGAAATCCTAAACCCTAAAAAATAAAAAATAAAACTTTAAAAACTCTAAACCTAAAAATCCCTTAAAAAATCATAAACCTAAAAAACCTAAACCCTAAACCCTAAAAAACCCAAAACCAAAAACACTAAACCCTACACCCTAAAAGACCCAAAATAAACCTAGGAGACCTTAAATGCTAAACTCAAAGCCTAAGAAAGCTATACACTAAACCTTAGGGATAAGCCCCCAACCCTGAGCCTTATGAAACTCTAAGAAGCCCTAAACCCTAAATCCTAAGAAAAACTAAACACTAAAAAACCAAACCTCAAAAAACCCTAAAACTAAAAATCCCTAAAACAAATCTTAAAACCCTTAAAAAATCCTTAATCTAAAAAACTAAGCCATAAGCCCTAAGAACCCCTAAACCCTAAAAACAATAATGATCCTAAAAAATATTTAAAAATCCTAGATCGAAAAACCTATTGACCTAAAAAAATCCTAGAAAAACATAAGCTCTAAGCCTTAACCTAAAAACTCTTAACCAAATACCTAAACCCTTATTCATCATGTTCAGATTATTATTCATCATGTTCAGATTATGTCATTGTTCAATTTGTTTTGTTCAGTTATATATATTTGTTCAACTTTATCCTATCATGCATGTTCAGTACCTTTCAAGTACTGATACATCTTCTACATTACATCTTCTTGTGATATAGGTTCAGGTCCTTAGTGTTCAAATCACGTGGAGATTAGATCCTAATTCATATTCAACAATATCAGTGGTGAGTCCTCATTCTTTGAGGATGATTGGCATATTTTATATTCAGTCTTCCATTTTAGTTTCAGATTTGCTAGAGTTATCTTGGGGCATGTCCTAGCATCTCTAGTCAGTTGGAGGCTTTTATTCAGACATAGTTTTTGTCACACCCCGAGGTTACCCCGTTGATGTAACACGGGACCTAGGATCACTAGTCACCCCAAGCTAACTTTAAGTTGGAATATCATAAGCAAATTAGATTTGTCCTTAAAAAACCTTTAAAAGCCTAAACCTAAGAAATCTGAAACCCCCTAAGAAACCCTAAATCATAAACCCTAAACCTTAGGGAAAAACCCTAAACCCCAAGCCTTATGAAACACCAAGAAACCCTAAACTCTAAGAAATTCTAAACCCTAAAAACTCCTTTAAAAACACTAAGCCTAAAAAGCCTTAAAATACTAAAAAACCCTAAATCTAAAATCCTAAGCCCTAAGAACCCCTAAACCGGAAAAAATAATAAAAATCTTGAAAAAACCTTTTAAAAGCCTAAACCTAAAAAAACTCTAAACCTAAAAAATTCTAAAAAAACTTAAGCCCTAAAACCTTAAACCTTAAAAACCCTTAAATAAAAAAACCTAGACCTAAAACCCTAAATCTTAAGAAACCCTAAATGCTAAACTCTATGCCCAAAGAATCTCTAAATCCGTCACCCTAAACCTCAAGGCTAAACCCAATAAACCCTAAACCTTAAGAAATAAAACAACCCTAAAAAAACATTTAAAAACCCTAAACCCTAAACGTTTAAAAACCCCAAACCTTATAAAAAAAACCTAAGCCCTAAGAACCCATCAATAGTAAAAAATTATAAAATCCTAAAAATCCTTTAAAACCCTAAACCTAAAAATTCCTCAAAACCTAAAAAAACCCTAGAAAATCTTAAGCCCAAAACCCTAAACCCTAAAACCCTTAAAAATCCAAACCCTAAGAAATCCTAAATGCTAAATCCTATACCCTAGAAAACTCTAAATCCTTAACTCTAAACATAGGGCAAAACCCTAAACCCCAAACCTCACTACAAAAAAATGCTTGAATAGTGGGAGTTTAAAAACGGAGGTCATTTCCAACCTTCGCAAATTATATTAAATAATGGGGGTTTTCTAAATTGAAGTAATTATAAATATTTAGCAGTGGTCAAAACCTTTACAGATCCCAAAAAAAAACAATAGCGCGCAACAACATTCCTGCTTCTCTTTTGGTTTCCCTCAATTTTTCTCATCGGTGTTCAATACCTCACATTGCCCCAAAAAATGCATTCTCATTGGTGTTCAATACCTCACTTTGCAGTTCACAAGTTTTGACGCTTTACTATTTTTTTTATTATTTCTCCTTTGCAGTTCACAATCAAAGAGTTCTTGTTTGGAGCTTTTGCACATAATCTGGTACACAACTTTATGTTTATCTTTCAACAAAATAATTGCTATTTTTTGAGTTTGATCGAATTTTGATATGAGAATCTCAAACTTTTATATGGGTATCTCGATTTTTCATATGGGGATCTCAAATTTTGATATGGGTATCTCAAATTTTTTATGGGTACCTCAAATTTTAATACTGGTATCTCAAATTTTGATATGGGTGTCTCAAATTTTTGTATGGGTATCTCAAATTTTGGTATTGGTATCTCGAATTTCGATAGATTTATATTTAGTGCTCATTTGAATTTGGAGTTTTCGTAGATGGGTTTAAAATATGTGAGTGAGATAGTATGTTCTTGAGAAGGGTTCTCATTTGTGGAAGATGTTTGTTCCCCTTATTTTCACAAATGGGTTTCCAAATTAGATTTTCATTTTTATTTTTTCTTGTGATTTTACAGTACATTAATCTATTGATTGTTTTAGAACTTAAGACCATTGTTTTGACTTATATTGACTTAGATTTTTTATGAGTTGTAACTTTTACCTTATCTCCTTATGTTTTGATTATGGCTGATTGAAATTATGTAAGTTTAGATAGTCAATCAATTGAGCTAATAATATTTATCTAGATGAAAGTGATATGATCTATTTAAAATGGGCTTTCATTTTTTTGATGTAGTTGAAAATTTATCTCGGTTTTTTTCTATGGTTTGATATTAGATGGAATGATAACATTGTAGAATTAAATGTTCATTATATATAGTCATTTTTGTGTTGGTTGTTTGTAGAGTACTATACCTAGAAGTACTTTTTGTTTCAAAATCTATTTTGAAGGCTCTACCATATGATATGTTGATAATTTATGGGAGGAACGTCTTAGTGTTGATTCTACTTTGAAGTTTGAACCAACTAGAGTGGTTGTTGTATTTGTTTGCTGTCAAAAAAAAGGAATTATGATAAATTTTGTTGGTACATAGCCACTGCACAATGAGATTTGGATGTGTTTTTGTTTCCAATTAGGTAGTTAAAGTTATGATATTCATATTTATTGTATTGCATCTATTACATAAGTTATAAGTTCCTCATTCTTTTGGTTATTTTAATGATTTGTTGAATGAAACTTTTGTCATTATTACAAGTTTATTTTGAATATTATTTTATACATTTTTAGTACATTTATAAGACAATGTCTCATCATTAACAAGGAGGATTTGGCATCAAGTGTGAGTTTTGTTATGAATTCTTTGATTGTTTGTTTTTTGTTAATTTATTTTTATTCTCATCAAGTGATGCTAATGGACACTCATTCTCTTACTCATGAAATCTTATAGGTGATGTTTTTGCATGTTAATCTATTTTTTCAATGGATAAGTCTTAGATTGGAATGCCAAGAAACACATCGGAGTATTTGCTTAGTTTGAATCAATTTGTAGATTTTGCATTTAACAATGGAGCTATAGCAGATAAAATTAATTGTCCATGTCCTAAATGTGATTTTGGAAAGTGTCAAACTAGAAATATAGTGTTTGACCATTTGATCAACAAGCCGCTTCCAAAGAATTATGTCACTTGTGTTATGCATGGAGAAATGAATGTGTTTCCTAATTCGAGAAACATAGAGACCACTCGGGCTACACCACCCATTGAAAATCCAATAGGATTATTGATTAATGAAGCATTCGGGGGCTTAAGGCATGAGAGCGTTGATGTAGGTCTATCACCAGTAGTGGAAGAAGAAGAACATTACATGATACGCTTGCTTTAAATAAGAAAAATTTATTTGACTTGCTTAAAGATGGAAGTCAAGAATTGTATGAAGGCTCCAAGTACTCAAAGTTGGAATTTTTGTTAAAGCTTTATCACATTAAGTGTTTGTCTGGATTAAGTGATAAGGAAATGACTATGATCCTAGATCTACTGAGGGATGCATTTAAATTTGCAAAGATCCCCGATTCTTTTTATGAGGCCAAGAAAACCATAAATAAGTTGAGTCTTGATTATATCAATATAGATGCTGGTCCAAATGATTGCATGTTGTATTGGGAAGATGATGTTAACGCCGATACATGTAAGTATTGTCACACTTCTAGATGGAAGCCAGAGAAGAAGAGCAATACAGATCATACACCGACCACAAGTAAGAAGAAAAAGAAGAAGCAAAAGAAGATGCCTGTAAAAATTTTGCGATACTTTCCCTTAAACCCAAGATTGTAAAGATTGTTCATGTGTTCTAAAGTTACAGAGCATATGAGATGGCATGCAGAGGATGGTAACAATGTTGGAACCCTATGACATTCTAGAGATGGTGAGGCGTGGAAGAAGTTTGATACAACTTTTCCTGAATTTTCTTCTGATCCTCAAAATGTACGATTAGGCCTAGCTAGTGATGGTTTCAATCCTTTTGGGACAATGAGTACTAGCCATAGCATTTGGCTTGTTATTTTGGTTCCATACAACCTTCCTCCATGGTTGTGTATGAAACAACCAAATTTCATCCTCTCAATGATTATTTCAGGTCCACGTGCACCAGGAAAAAATATAGATGTATACCTCCAACCCCTTATTAAGAAGTTGAAAGAGTTGCGGAGTGATGGTGTTGACACTTTTAACTCATCAAAGAATGAAATGTTTACAATATAAGTGGCTCTTATGTGGATAGTTACCGACTTTCTTGGACTTGATAGCTTATCTGGTTGGAACACACATACTAGTCTTGCATGTGCCTCTTATAATTTTGACACAGAACCTTGTCCATTTCGTCATAGTAGAAAGTGGTGTTTTATTGGCCATCGTCAATTTTTATCTAGAAATCACAAATTTAGAGTGATGAGGCATTGTTTTGATGGAACCGTGGAAGAGAGGACCCCTCCAAAGAAGTTATCAGGATCAGATATTTTTCAACAAGTGAAAGATATCAATGTCACATTTGGAAGACCAGTAGATTTGAATCGTAAAAGAAAATGAAATAAGCAAAGAAATGATGATGAAGGTGAAACTCAACAATGGAGAAAAAAAAAGCATCTTCTTTGATCTTCCATATTGGGAGCTAATTTGTTGCCCCACAATTTAGATGTTACGCATATTGAAAAGAATGTTTTTGACAACATCATATATACCTTGCTAAATGATAAAGAAAAATCAAAGGATCATATTAAGGCTCGAAAAGATCTACAAGACATGGGTATATGGCGTGATCTATGGCCGGATGAGAATGGTCAATGTCGGCTTGGTGCATTTACAATTCCAAAGAAGAAGAAATTGGCCTTCCTCAAGACTTTAAAGAATATCTTAGTGCCAGATGGTTATGCAAGTAATATATCTCGTTGCATTCATTTGGATTAAAAAAAATCTTTGGATTAAAGAGTCATGATTGTCATATCCTCATGCAACAGTTGTTACCGATAGCAATTCGCAATGTTCTTCCAAATCAGGTCGTTGCAACTCTGGTAGAGTTTTCTTCCCTTTTTAGGCAGCTTTGTATGAAGAGCTTAGCCATCTCTTACCTAGAAAAGCTACAAAATCGAATTGTAGAAACCTTGAGTCATCTAGAGATATTGTTTCCCCCTTCATTTTTTACAGTAATGATTCATTTGACTGTCCATCTAGTTGATGAAGTAAAACAAGGTGGACCTGTACATTATCGCTAGATGTATTTTGTTGAAAGGTAAAAAATTTCTTATTCAAAATTATTGAATTGAATCTGGAATAGAATTTAATATAAATAAGTTTTCTAACACTTCAATATCCTGATCATAGATTGTTAGGTCATTTTAAGTCTTCGTACGGAACAAATCTCAATCAAAAGGCTTAATAGCTGAGAGGCATAAGGTTGAAGAAGTTCTAACTCTTTACTCTCGTTATTTTGACGAAATTGAGTCAAGGCCGAATCGACCTAAACGTGTAAACGATGAACCAAATCATAATGAAGCTTTTGGAAAGTCATCTATGTTTCCACAACAAGGTAAACCTATTGGAGGCTCCACAACAGAACCATTGACTACTTTAGAGAAAACTCAAGCTCATCGATATGTGTTACTTAATTGCGCAACAGTGAAATTAACCATTCATTGAGTATGAAATTTAAACTAAGTTGGATTTTTACGAAATGTGTAGAATAATCAGGTAAAAATTTAATATATATATATATATATATATATATATATATATATATATATATATAACAACTTTGTAGTGAGTTCAGATAGCACATCAAAAGAAGTACAAGAGGTCGGAGAGTTTCAACAATAGAGCGAGGATCATGATCCATATATTGAAGCATCACAAGCAAATATGGTCTACTATGTTGATGATGAGACTGATAAAGAATGAAGTGTCGCTGTACATCTAAAGCTAAGAGATTTGTTTGAAATGGGAGAGGTTGATGAAGAGGATCTATCAAGAATTTTGACAATTTTTTTATGATGACTACGAGAATATCCAAATTGCAATAGAGGAGAATATGAATGAATGAAATAGCAAAGATTTGAACAATTTATTGCATTTTGAGCTGTTTTTTTTAGAAGTTTTTAGTTGTTGGTTCTTCTCTTTTTAGTTTCTTGTATTTTGTGTTTGACGCTGCAATTTCTGCAATATTTTAGTAGCTGTTTTTTCTACTTTTAGCTGTTGTTATTTTGTGTTTGAAACTGTAGTGTCTACAGTTTTTGGCTACTATTTTTTCAATTTTTAGTTGCTGATTTTGTGAGTAGCTGCTGTTTCTGCAAATTTTTGGTTGCTGTTTTTTTAAGTTTCAGGTGCTTAAGATGAAGTATTTTTAGGTTATTATTCGCAGTTTTTTGGCATTTTAAGTTGTTGTTTTTGCATTTTTTGGCTACTATTTTGTTGCTTTTAGGTGCTGAATTTTTGTGTTTTAAGTTGTTGTTTCTACTGTGTTTTATCTACTATTTTTTCAATATTTAGTTGCTGATTTTATGCATTTTAAGCTATTGTTTCTGCAGATTTTTGGTTTCAGGTGCTTATGTTTTATGGTTAAGATGTAGTATTTGCAGGTTATCAGTTGTTGTTTTTGGCTGAATCTTTTTTAACTTCTTATGAAATTAATTGATTCATGCTACAGGATTTGAAATATTGAATTGCCAGCATGTCAAAGTTCAAGCGTTTACAGAAAAAACAAAACTCAGATCAATTCGTATCTGATTCTCAAGGTGCGCAATCAACATCTTCATTTCTCCAATCAACATCATGTTTGCCATCACATCAGACTAAATCATTTCTAGCCACAACACATTCAGTCCCACTATTTCAACCGACATTGCAGGCGCCTCCAATATTTCAGTCTGTATCACAGTCATCTCAATCAGTTGACTCGGCATCACATTTAGCTTCAACAACTTATCCTACATCACAACCATCTAGTTTAGTTCACTCGACATCACATCCGTCTTCAACAGAACAAGACTCATTACAATAAGTTCCAATAGTTCCAGCTCCATTCAAAAAGCGTATTGGGCGTGAATCACAGTCATATTGGACTGTAGAAGCAATAGGTTAATAATAGTGAGTATCAACATATATTCAATAACCATTATTTATTTCTCTCATACTTCAACTTATCTTTGTTTTTATTATAGATTCAGTAAACAATGTCAAAAGGCTCAAAGTAAAAAAACAAAGATGTGCTTAATTTATCAGGTGATGAACTTATTATGGTTAATGTTGATTACCTGAATGAACCATTTGGAGAGGCCCATAGCCTTCTTTCAGGCCTTTGTGGAATTTTAGCATGTGATTGTTCTTTATTTCTGATCAACTTTGAGAAATGGTCAAGTGTGCCTATGTCATACTTAAATTGCGTCTTCGATCAAATTATAAAGGTATAAACTTACAAGTAGACTCTTACTCTATTTTACTTTTTGGTGAGAAAGATAATTGGTAATTTCAATATTATATTTACAGCCAATGGATAAGCTAACTAATATTTTTTTCTTGAAGCCCAAGTTCTCTTTTAAGACAACAGAGTCAAATGCGCGGCAACATATTTATAAATCTATTGGAAAGAAGTGGGCTGCAACTAAGAACAACTTGTGGAAGTTAGTCGAAGACCCACTTAAAAGTAAAGTTGAGATTATTGATAATGTGCCATATGGAATTCCATGAGATCAATGGATTTCTTTTGTTGATTACCAATATAAAGATTCAACAAAGGTACTTATATTACTGTTTTTACTAGTCTTTATTATCATGTAACTATTTGATTTTTTTAATTAAGTTTCGTATATTTTTTGTAAGGAAATGCGTAGAAAAAATACTGAAAATCGGAAAAAACAGACAATTTCACACACAGGTGGCTCCAAAGCGAATGCTACGAGAAGGGCAGAAATGGTGATTAGTAAATTAACTTATTATGTATTCATTTTTGAGTAGTAAATTATTCTTATTTGGATTTTTTACTTGTAGATGGCTAAAACAGGACAAAGACCTGGACGAGCACAAATATATATTACTACTCATAAAAATAAAGATGGAGTATATGTTAATGAAGCTGCAAAAGAAATATGTGTAAGTTTCTTCATAAATTCTAATTGTATTTCAACAAGATAAAATAAAAAAGATAGGGCAATAGTTGTGAACTAGTTGATTAATTGAAAAAGGTTATATAGACTCAATTCCTTGCTACTTAATTGTATTATGATGGCTTGTGGTCCTGTACCTCTAACTACTCATGTTCTTACGTGTACATATAAGTAGTTTTTATCTTTCTATCTTTACTAAGAGATTTCAATATTACTGCTTGTTTATTTGCGGCATTGAGCTAACTTTGAGCCAAAGTACCATAGATGAGTCTCAAATTTTGCCAAATGATGTTGTTGGTAATGTTTTAGGAAAAGAGCACTCTAGAAGGGTTAGATGTTTGGGATTAGGAGTTGTCCCCAGTAAAGTTTTTAAACAAGTAAGATTGCGTTTTGGTGGTGCAAATGCTTCAAGTAGTGAAGGCTCATGTTCATCCCAATGCCAAGAGAACTACAATCAAATGATGAATGCTCCTAATCAAATGATGAATACTTTTAAGGCATATATAATAATGAAAGAAGGGATGAGACCAGAATAATTTGCAGGGTTCTTTGCTTCTCCTTCGACAAATTCTTCTACAACAACTGTAAGTAATGTTCTTACATTTCTATTTTCATTTGATTTGTATATTGCTTCTCCTTTCTTTAATGCATTTTTTGTTGACATATATTAACCGATGATAAGTATAGTTTGAAACATAATATTTGACAAGGATTTTACATTTTTTCACATCACTTAATTAATTTTATACTTTATTTTTTTATGCAGCCAAGTGATGCTGCTAGTGAACCAATTACACCTATGCACACAAGAAGATCATGCGGTGGTGATAGTAATCCTAGCCATGACAGCCATTGATTATATTGTAGTGAACCAATTCCGCCTATATTCTTAGCTAATTAATTTGATGACAAGATTGTGTGTTTGGAGGGGATGTTAAAATGTTGGATTGGATATTTTGTATTAGATTTAGTGTTTGATTCTGATGAAGATATTTGATTTTGAAAATATCATTTTAGCGACTAATGATAATACAATATTTTTGTGACTTTATGATATGTCGTTAATGAATATATATTTCTTGACCTCGAGACATTTTTTGGATTTGATTATGATTTATAGCTTAATTAGTGATTCTATAAATAATATATGAATTAAGTATATTGAATGAATTGTAGAGCTTATGCAATTGCCCAGATCTTTCAATATAAGCAATTGCAAAAATTCTGGAGGTTTTAAACCCCCGCTATTTGTAACTAAAAAATAATATCAAAAGATTTAATTTTAAATTAGCGTGAGTGGACCTCCGCAAAGTAACCCCCCCTAATTGATTGTGGGGGTCAAAGAAAAACTGCTGTAAATTGCTTGCGACAACTCTTATTGTGGGAGTTTTTACAACTGCCGCAATACTAGATTGCAAGGGTTTTAAACGCCCACAAACCTTAAAATTAACCCCTGCTATTTAAGCGTTTTTTTGTAGTGCCTTATGAAACACTAAGAAACCCTAAACCCTAAGAAAACCTAAACCCTAAAATCATTTAAAGCCCCTAAAACTATAATACCCCAAAAAACACAATAAATCCTTTAAAAACCCTAAGCCCTAAAAAAACCATAAACTTAAAATATTATGCCCTAAATCCAAAGTAACCCTAAATCTAAAGAAATCCAAAATCTTGAAAAAACCTAAGAAACCCTAAAAACATTTTAAAACCTTAATCATAAAAATCATAAACCTAAAAAAACCATAAACCCTAAAAAACTCTTAACCTAAAACCTGAAACCCTAGACTTTAAACCCTATACCTTAGGGCCTAAATCGTAAACCCTAAACTTTTGGCCTAACCCTAAACATAAAGAAACCCTAAAAAAACCCTTAAAACCCCTAAAAACCTTTTAAAGCCCAAAACCTAAAAAACCCTTAAGAAAATCATAAGCCCTTATAAACCCTAAAAAAACTCAAAAAAAAATCTTTAAACCTAAAACCCTAAGTCCTAAACCCTAAACCAAGAAACCCTAACATACACTAAGAAACTCGAAGAAACACTAAGCGTAAACCTTAAGAAACTCTAAACCTTAAACCCTTATAAACCCTAAGTTCTAAGAAACCCTAATACCCTAAAACCTAAAACCTAAGAGCTTAAACCCTAAACCCTAAGAACCCTTATACCTAAGAAACTCTAATACTCTAAACCCTAAACCCTATGAAAACTTAGAAACTTTAAAAACTATAAAAGTAAAAACTCAAAAAAAAAAAAAAATCTTTCAGAACCCTTAGAAACCTTGAACCTAAAAAAACCTAAAAAATACTAAGCCCTACACCATAATTTACCTAAAAATCATTTTTAAAAAATCCTAAATCCTAAGAAAATCTAAACCCTAAAAATAACTAAGAAGACATAAAAACCCAAAATACCTATAAAAAAAACCATAAACCCCTAAACCTAAGCAACCCTAAACCCTAAGAAACCCTAAATCGTAAACCCTTAAAAACCCATAAGCCCAAATCCCAAACCCTAAGAAAACCCCAAACCCTAAACCCACAAAAAAAATTAAGAAACCCTAAACCCTAAAAAACAACAAAAAAACCTTTCAAAACTCTAAACCTGAAAAACCCTTAAAAAATCCTAAACTTACCAAACCTAAACCCTAAACCCTAGAAAAACCCTAAACCTAAAACACTAAACCCTAAATCCTACACCCCAAAAGACCCAAAAGAAACCTTAAAATGCTAAACTCAAACCCTACGAAACCTTAGGGATAAACCGCCAACCTTAAGCCTTATGAAACTCTATGAAGCCTTAAACCCTAATAAACCCCAAATCCTAAGAAAACTTAAACACTAAAAAACCCTAAAAATCTTTAAAAACCCTAAACCTAAAAATCTCCAAAACAAACCTTCAAAACCCTAATAAAATTCCTTAATCTAAAACCCTAAGCCCTAAGAACCCTTAAATCGTAAAAACAATAATTGATCCTAAAAAATCATTAAAAATCCTAAATTGAAAAAAAAAATCTTAACCTAAAGAAATCCTATAAAAACATAAGCTCTAAACCCTAACCTAAAAACCCTTAACCATATACCTAAACTCTTTTATTCATCATGTTCATATTATATCATTGTTCAATATGCTTTGTTCATTTATATAAATTTGTTCAGGTTTATCCTATCATGCATGCTCAGTACCTTTCAAGTACTAACACATACTCTACGCTACATCTTCTCGCGACGTAGGTTCAGGTCCTCAGCTTTCAAATCACATGGAGATCGGTTCTCTATCCATATTCAGCAATATTAGTGGTGAGTCCTTGTTCTTGAGGACGATTGACATGTTTTATATTCAGTCTTTCATTTTAGTTTCAGTTTTTCTAGATTTAGTTGGGGGCATGCCCCAGCATCTCTAGTCAGTTCGAGGCTTTTATTCGGACATAGTTTTTGTTACATCCCGAGGTTACCCCCTTGACGTAACACAGAACCAAGGATCACGAGTGACCCCAAGCTAACCTAAGTTTGCATATCATGAGCATTTTAGTTCAACATCGAAAAAAACCTTTAAAAGCCTAAACCTAAGAATCTGAAACCCCTAAGAAACCCTATGAAACACTAAACCCTAAAACCTTAGGGAAAAACCCTAAACCCCAAGCCTTATGAAACACCAAGAAACCCTAAACCCGAAGAAATCCTAAATCCTTAGAACACCTTTAAACACACAAAATCTAAAAAAACCCTTAAAACTCCAAGCCCCTAAAAAACCTAAATCTAAAATCCTAAGCCCTAAACCCTAAGGCATAAGAACCCCTAAACCATAAAAAATCATAAAAATCTTGAAAAAACCTTTTAAAACCCTAAACCTAAAAAAATTCTAAACCTAAAAAATTCTACAAAAACGTAAGTCCTAAACCTTAATCCTTGAAAACCATTAAATAAAAAACCTAGACCTAAAATCCTAAATCTTAAGAAATCCTATATGCTAAACTCTATACCCAAAGAAACCCTAAATTTTTCACCCTAAACCTTTGGGCTAAACCCAAGAAATCCAAAACTTTAAGAAATAAAAAAAACCCTAAAAAAACATTTAAAAACCCCCCAAACCCTTAACGTTTAAAAACTCTAAACCCTAAAAATCCTATAAAAACTTAAGCCCTAAGAACCACTTAACCGTAAAAATACCATAAAGATCCTAAAAAACCTTAAAACCCTAAACCTAAAAATTCCTCTGAACTTAAAAAAAAACCTAGAAAATCTTAAGCCCAAAACCCTGAACCCTTAAAAAATCAAATCCTAAGAAATCCTAAATGCTAAATCCTATATCCTAAAAAACTCTAAATCATTAACACTAAATCATTGGGATAAACCCTAAACCCCAAACCATATGAAACACTAAGAAACCCTAAGCCCTAAAAAAACCCTAAACTTAAAATCTTATGTCCTAAATCCTAAGTAACCCTAAATCTTAAGATATCCAAAATCTTTTTTTTAAAAAAAAAACCTAAGAACCCTAAAAACATTTAAAAACTATAATCATAAATTTCATAAACCTAAAAAAAACCATAAACCCTGAAAAACTCTTAACCTAAAATCCGAAACCCTAAACTTTAAACCCTGTACCTTAGGGCCAAAACCCTAAACCCTAAACCTTTTGCCTAATTCTAAATATAAAGAAACCCTTAAAAAACCCTTAAAATCCTAAATCTAAAAAACCCTTAAGAAAATCATAAGCCCTTATAAACCCTAAAAAAACTCAAAAAAAAAAATCTTTAAACCTAAAACCCTAAGCCCTAAACCCTAATCCCTAAATCCTAAACCAAGAAACCCCAACATAAACTAAGAAACTCGAAGAAACACTAAACGTAAACCCTAAGAAACTCTAAACCTTTTAGCCTTATAAACCCTAAGCTCTAAGAAACCCTAATACCCTAAAACCCAAAATCCTAAACACTTAACCCTAAGAAACCTTATACCTAAGAAACTCTTATACCCTAAAACCTAAACCTTATGAAACCTTAAAAACCTTTAAAACTATAAACCTAAAAACTCTAAAAGAAATCTTTTAGAACCCCTAAAAACCTTAAACCTAAAAATACCTAGAAAACATTAATCCCTACACCATAATTTACCTAAAAATCCTTTTTAAAAATCTCTAAACCCTAAGAAATCCTAAAACCAAAGAAACTCTAAATCATAGGGCTAAACCCTTAACCCCAAACCTTATGAAACACTAAGAAACCCTAAACCCTAAGAAAACCTAAACCCTAAAACCCTCCCTTAAAACTATAATACCCCAAAAAACATAATAAATCCTTTTAAAGCCCTAAGCCCTAAAATAACCCTAAACTTAAAATCTTATGCCCTAATCATAAGTAACCCTAAATCTTAAGAAATCCAAAATCTTAAAAAAAAAAAAAAAAGAAAAAAAAAACTAAAAAACCCTAAAAACATATAAAAACTATAATCATAAAAATCATAAACCTAAAAAAACCATAAACCCTAAAAGACTCTTAACCTAAAACCTGAAACCCAAAACTTTAAACCCTGTACCTTAGGGTTTAACCCTAAACCCTAAAGCTTTGGCCAAACCCTAAACATAAAGAAACCCGAAAAAACCTTTAAAACCCTAAACCAAAAAAGACCCTTAAGAAAATCATAAGCCCTTATATACCCTAAAAAACTCAAAAATAATCTTTAAACCTAAAACCCTAAGCCGTAAACCCTAAACCCTAAACCAAGAAACCCTAACATACACTTAGAAACTCAAAGAAATACTAAACGTAAACCATAAACCCTAAACCAAGAAACCCTAACATACACTTAGAAACTCGAAGAAATACTAAACGTAAACCCTAAGAAACTCTAAACTTTAAACCCTTATAAACCCTAAGCTCTAAGAAACCCTAATACCCTAAGGCCTAAAACCTAAGATCCTAAACCCTTAACCCTAAGAAACCTTCTATTTAAGAAACTCTAATACCCTAAACCCTAAACCTTAAGAAACCTTTAAAGCTATAAACCTAAAAACTCTAAAAAAAAAAAAAAAACTTTTAGAACTTTAAAAACCTTAAACCTAAAAAAACCTAAAAAAACACAAAGCCCTATAGCATAATTTAACTAAAAATCATTTAAAAAGACCCTAAACCCTATGAAATCCTAAACTCTAAGAAACCCTCAACCCGAAAAAAAACTACGAAAGCCTAAAACCCTAAAAAACCTAAAAAAAAAACCTTAAAACCCCTAAATCTAAAAAGCCCTAAACCCTAAACCTTGAACCCTAAACCATAAGAAACCCTAAATCGTAAATCCTTAAAAAACCATAAGCCCAAATCCCAAATCCTAAACCCAAAAAAAACATTAAGAAACCCTAAACCCTAAAAAACGACAAAATACCCTTTAAAAACTCTAAACCTAAAAAACCCTCAAAAAATCCTTAACCTAACAAACCTAAACCCTAAACCCTAGAAAAACCCTAAATCTAAAACACTAAACCCTATACCTTAAAAGACCCAAAATAAACCTAAGAAACCATAAAATGCTAAACTCAAACCTTAAGAAACCCTAGGGATAAACCCCAACCCTAAGCCATATGAAACTCTAAGAAGCCCTAAACCCTAAGAAACCCCAAATCCTAAGGAAACCTAAACACTAAAAAACCCTTAAAACCCTAAAACTAAAAATCCCTAAAACAAACCTTAAAAACCCTAACAAATTTCCTTAATCTAAAACCCTAAGCCCTAAGCCCTAAGAAACCATAAGCCCTAAGAACCCCTAAATCGTAAAAACAATAATTGATCCTAAAAAAATCTTTAACAAAATAAACTCTTAGCCTAAAGAAATCCTAGAAAAACTTAAGCTCTAAACCCTAACCTAAAAATCCTTAACCAAATACCTAAACCCTTTTATTCATCATGTTCAGATTATATCATTGTTCAATATGCTTTGTTTAGTTATATATATTTGTTCAGCTTTATCCTATCATGCATGCTCAGTACCTTTCAAGCACTAACACATACTCTACACTAAATCTTTTCGTGATGTAAGTTCAGGTCCTCAGCATTCAGATCACGTGGAGATCGGTTCCTGATCCGTATTCAACAATATCAGTGGTGAATTCTCGTTCTTGAGGATGATTGACATATTTTATATTCAGTCTTCCATTTTAGTTTCAGTTTTAGCTAGAGTTAGCTAGGGGCATATCCCAACATCTCTAGTCAGTTATAGACTTTTATTCGGACATATTTTTTGTCACGCCCCGAGGTTACCCCCATGACGTAACACGGGACCTAGGATCATGAGTGATCCCAAGCTAACGTTAACTTGGCATCTCATAAACATATTTGATCTACACGTTAAAAAATCTTTAAATGCCTAATCCTAAGAAATTTGAAACCCCTAAGAAACACTTAACCGCAAACCTTAAGGAAAAACTCTAAGCCCCAAGCCTTATGAAAGACCAAGAAATCCTAAACCCTAAGAACACCTTTAAAACACTAAAACTAAAAAAACCCTAAAAACCCTTAACCCCTAAGAAAAACCTAAATCTAAAATCCTAAGCCTTAAAAACCCTAAGCCCTAGGAACTCCTAAATCGTAAAAAATCAAAAAAATCCTAAAAATCCTTTAAAACCCTAAACCTAAAAATTCCACTAAACCTAAAAAACCCCTAGAAAATCTTAAACCCTAAACACTAAAAACCCTTAAAAAAATCAAACCCTAAGAAATCCTAATCGCTAAATCCTATACCCTAAGAAACTCTAAATCCTTAACTCTAAACCATAGGACTAAAATCCTAAGCCCTAAACCGATAGAAACCATAAGACCTAAGAACCCCTAAATGGTAAAAATATCATAAAAATCTTGAAAAAAACCCTTTAAAAGCCTAAACCAAAAAAAAAAATCTAAACCTAAAAAATTCTACAAAAACTTGAGCCGTAAACCTTGAACCTTAAAAACCCATAAATAAAAAACCTAGACCTCAAACCCTAAATCCTAAGTAACCCTAAATGTTAAACGCTATACCCAAAGAAACCCGTAAACCTTAAGGAATAAAAAAACCCTAGAAACATTTAAAAACCCTAAACCCTCTAAAATCCCTAAACCCAAAAAATCCTAATCCCTAAGAACCACTAAATCATAAAAAACCATAAAAATCATAAAACCACTTTAAAACCCTAAACCTAAAAATTCCTCTAAACCTAAAAAAACCCCAGAAAATCTTAAACCCAAAAACCTAAACCCTAAAAACCCTTAAAAAACCAAACCCTAAGAAATCCTTAATCCTAAATCCCATAACCTAAGAAACTCTAAATCCTTAACTCTAAACCATAGGGCTAAACCCTAAACCCCAAACCTTATGAAACACTAATAAACCCTAAACCCAAAGAAAATCTAAACCCTAAAACACCCAAGACTATAAAAGCCCAAAAAACACAATATATCCCTTTAAAACCCTAAGGCCTAAAAAACCCTAAACTAAAAACCCTATGCCCTAAATCCTAAGTAACCCTAAACCTTAAGAAATCCAAAATCTTAAAAAACTCTAAGAAACCCTAAAAACATTTTTAAACCATAATAATAAAATTCATAAACCTAAAAAACCATAAACCTTATAAAACTCTTAACCTAAAACCCGAAACTCTAAACCTTAAACCTTTGCCCTTAACCCTAAGCATAAAGAAACCTTAAAAAATCACTTTAAACACCTAAAAACCTTTTAAAACCCTAAACCTAGAAAACCCTTACGAAAATCATAAATCCAAACTCTAAACCCTTAAAGTCTATATACCTAAAAATTCTAAAAAAAAATATACATATATTTTAGAAACCTTAAACCTTAATAAACCAAAAAAACACTAAGCCCTACACCATAATTTACCTAAAAATCATTTAAAAAAACCCTAAACCCTAAAAATCACTAAGAAAACCTAAAACCCTAGAAAAACTATAAAAAAAAACCTTAAAACCCCTAAACCTAAGAAATTTTAAACCTTAAACCCTAAGAAACCCTAAATCGTAAACCCTTAAAAACCCATAAGCCCAAATCCCGAACCCTAAATCCAAACTCTAAACCCTTAAAAACTATATACCTAAAAACTCTAAAAAAATATATATTTTAGAACCCCTAAAAACCTTAAACCTTAAAAAACCTAAAAAAAAATTATGCCCTACACCATAATTTACCTAAAAATCATTTAAAAAAAAATCCTAAACCCTAGAAATCATAAGAAAACATAAAACCCTAAAAAAAACTATAGAAAAACACTTAAAACCCCAAAACCTAAGAAATCCTAAACTCGAAACCCTAAGAAACCCTAAATAGTAAACCCTTAGAAAAACCATAAGCCCAAATCCCAAACCATAGGAAAATTGCAAACCCTAAACCCAAAAAAAAAAAAAAAATTAAGAAACCCTAAACCCTAAAAAACAACAACAAAAAAAAATTAAAAAAACACTAAATCTAAAAAACCCTAAATCCAAACTCTAAACCCTTAAAATCTATATACCTAAAAACTCTAATATATATATATATATTTTAGAACCCCTAAAAGCCTTAAACCTTAAAAAACCTAAAAAACACTAAGCCCCACACCATAATTTACCTAAAAATCATTTTAAAAAAAAATCCTAAACCCTAAGAAAACCTGAACCCTAAAAATCATTAAGAAAACCTAAAACCCTAAAAAACCTACAAAAAAAGCCATAAAACCCCTAAACCTAAGAAACTCTAAACCCTAAGAAACCCTAAATCGTAAACCCTTAAAAACCCATAAGCCCAAATCCTAAACCCTAAATCCAATCTGTAAACCCTTAAAAACTATATACCTAAAAACTCTACAAAAATATATATTTTCGAACCCCTAAAAACCATAAAAAAACTAAAAAAAAAACTACGCCCTACACCATAATTTACCTAAAAATCATTTAAAAAAGAACCCTAAACCCTAAATATCATTAAGAAAACCTAAAACGCTAAAAAACCTATAATAAAAACCCTTAAAATGCCTAAACCTAAGAAATCCTAAACCCTTTAGCCTAAGAAATCCAAAATCGTAAAACCTTAAAAACCCATAAGCCTAAATTTCAAACACTAAGAAAACTGCAAACCCTAAACCCAAAAAAATATTAAGAAACCCTAAACTATAAAAAACAACAACAACAAAAAACCTTTAAAAACACTAAATCAAAAAAACCTTAAATCCAAAGTCTGAACCCTTAAAAAATATATACCTAAAAACTCTAAAAGAAATATATATATATATATATATATATATATATATATATTAGAACCCCTAAAAACCTTAAACCATAAAAAACCTAAACAACACTAAGCGCTACACCATAATTTACCTAAAAATAATTTAAAAGAAACCCTAAACCCTAAAAATTACTAAGAAAACCTAAAACCCAAAACATCCTATAAAAAAAAATCTTAAAACCCCTAAACGTAAGAAACCCTAAACCCTAAACCCTAAGAAACCCTAAATCGTAAAACCATAAAAACCCATAAGCCCAAACACCAAATCCTAATAAAACTGCAAATCCTAGACCCAAAAAAATATTAAAAAACCCTAAACACTAAAAAACAACAAAAAAACCTTTCAAAACACTAAACCTAAAAAACTCTTAAAAAATCTTAATCTTAACAAACCTAAACCCTAAACCCTAGAAAAACCCTAACCTAAAACACTAAACCCTAAAACCTACACCCTAAAAGATCCAAAATAAACCTAAGAAACCTTAAAATGCTAAACTCAAACCTTAAGAAACCTAAAGGGATAAACCCCCAAACCTAAGCCTTATGAAGCTCTAACAAGCCCTAAACCCTAAGAAACCCAAAATCCTATGAAAACCTAAACACTAAAAACCCCTAAAAACATTCAAAAACCCTAAAACTAAAAATCCCTAAAAAAACCTTAAAAACCCTAATGAAATTCCTTAATCTAAAACCCTAAGGCTTCTCCCTTAATCGTAAAAACAATAATTGATCCTAAACCCTAAACCTTAGGGAAAAACCCTAAACCCCAAGCCTTATGAAACACCAAGAAACCCTAAACCCTAAGAAATCCTAAACCCTAAAAACACCTTTAAAAACACTAAACCTAAAAAAAACTTTAAAACCCTAAAAAACCCTAAATCTAAAATCCTAAGCTCTATGCCCTTAGAACCCCTAAACCACAAAAAATCAAAAAAATCTTGAAAAAACCACTTAAATCCCTAAACCTAAAAAAACTCTAAACCTAAAAAATTATACAAAAACATAAGTCCTAAACCTTAAACCTTAAAAACCCTTAAATAAAAAAACCTAGACCTAAAACCCTAAATATTGAGAAACCCTAAATGCTAAACTCTATACCCAAAGAAACCCTAAATCCTTCACCCTAAACCTTAGGGGTAAACCCAAGAAACCCTAAACCTTAAGAAATAAAAAGAACCCTAAAAAAAATTTAAAAACCCTAAACCCTAAACGTTTTAAAACCCTAAACCCTACAAAGAAAAACCTAAGCCCTAGGAACCCCCTTTATCGTAAAAAAGCATAAAAATCCTAAAAACCCTTTAAAATCCTAAACTTAAAAATTTCTCTAAACCTAACAAAACCCTAGAAAATATTAAGCCCAAAACCCTAAACCCTCAAAAACCTTAAAAAACCAAACCCGAAGAAATCCTAAACGCTAATTCCTATACCCTAAGAAACTCTAAATCCTTAACTCTAAACATAGGACTAAACCCTAAACCCCAAACCTTATGAAACACTAAGAAACCCAAAGCCCTAAGAAAACCTAAACCCTTTAAAACCACTAAAACTACAATACCCCAAAAAACACAATAAATCCTTTTAAAACCCTAAGCCCTAAAAAAACCCTAAACTTAAAATATTATGCCCTAAATCCTATGTAACCCTAAATCTTATGAAATCCAAAACCATAAAAAAACCTAAGAAACCCTAAAATAATTTAAAAACCATAATCATAAAAATCATAAACCTTAAAAAAACCATAAACCATAAAAAACTCTTAACCTAAAATGCAAAACCCTAAACGTTAAACCCTATACCTTAGGGCCTAAACCGTAAACCCTAAACCTTTGGCCTAACCCTAAACATAAAGAAACCCTAAAAAAACCCTTAAAACCTTTTAAAACCCTAAACCTAAAAAACCCTTAAGAAAATTATAAGCCCTAATAAACCCTAAAAAAACTCAAAAAAAAATCTTTAAACCTAAAACCCTAAGCCCTAAACAAACCAAGAAACCCTAACATACGCTAAGAAACTCGAAGAAACACTAAAAACCTTAATAAACTCTAAACCTTAAACCCAAATAAACCCTAAGTTCTAAGAAATCCAAATACCCTAAAACCTAAAACCTAAAATCCTAAACACTAAACCCTAAGAAACCTTATACCTAAGAAACTCTAATACCCTAAACCCAAAACTTTATGAAACCTTTAAAACCTATAAACGTAAAAACTCAAAAAAAAATAAAAATATTTTAGAACCCCTAAAAACCTTGAACCGAAAAAAAACCTAAAAAATACTAAGCCCGACACCATAATTTAACTAAAAATCATTTTAACAAAAACCCTAAACCATAAGAAAAGCTAAACCCAAAAAATAATTATGAAAACTTAAAACCCTAAAAAACCTATAAAGAACCATAAAAACCCTAAACCTAAGAAATCCTACACCCTAAGAAACCCTAAATTGTAAACCCTTAAAAATCCATAAGTCCAAATCCCAAACCCTTAGAAAACCCCAAACCCTAAACCCAAAAAAATCATTAAGAAACCCTAAACCCTAAAAACAACAAAAAAAAAAACCTTTCAAAACTCTAAACCTAAAAAACCCTTAAAAAATCCTAAACTTAACAAACCTAAACACTAAACCCTAGAAAAACTCTAAACCTAAAACACTAAACCCTAAATCCTACACCCTAAAAGACCCAAAATGAACCTTATAATGCGAAACTCAAACCCTAAGAAAAAACCCAAAACTTTATGAAACCTTTAAAACCTATAAACGTAAAAACTCAAAAAAAAATAAAAATATTTTAGAACCCCTAAAAACCTTGAACCGAAAAAAAACCTAAAAAATACTAAGCCCGACACCATAATTTAACTAAAAATCATTTTAACAAAAACCCTAAACCATAAGAAAAGCTAAACCCAAAAAATAATTATGAAAACTTAAAACCCTAAAAAACCTATAAAGAACCATAAAAACCCTAAACCTAAGAAATCCTACACCCTAAGAAACCCTAAATCGTAAACCCTTAAAAATCCATAAGTCCAAATCCCAAACCCTTAGAAAACCCCAAACCCTAAACCCAAAAAAATCATTAAGAAACCCTAAACCCTAAAAACAACAAAAAAAAAACCTTTCAAAACTCTAAACCTAAAAAACCCTTAAAAAATCCTAAACTTAACAAACCTAAACACTAAACCCTAGAAAAACTCTAAACCTAAAACACTAAACCCTAAATCCTACACCCTAAAAGACCCAAAATGAACCTTATAATGCGAAACTCAAACCCTAAGAAAAAACCCAAAACTTTATGAAACCTTTAAAACCTATAAACGTAAAAACTCAAAAAAAAATAAAAATATTTTAGAACCCCTAAAAACCTTGAACCGAAAAAAAACCTAAAAAATACTAAGCCCGACACCATAATTTAACTAAAAATCATTTTAACAAAAACCCTAAACCATAAGAAAAGCTAAACCCAAAAAATAATTATGAAAACTTAAAACCCTAAAAAACCTATAAAGAACCATAAAAACCCTAAACCTAAGAAATCCTACACCCTAAGAAACCCTAAATCGTAAACCCTTAAAAACCCATAAGTCCAAATCCCAAACCCTTAGAAAACCCCAAACCCTAAACCCAAAAAAATCATTAAGAAACCCTAAACCCTAAAAACAACAAAAAAAAAACCTTTCAAAACTCTAAACCTAAAAAACCCTTAAAAAATCCTAAACTTAACAAACCTAAACACTAAACCCTAGAAAAACTCTAAACCTAAAACACTAAACCCTAAATCCTACACCCTAAAAGACCCAAAATGAACCTTATAATGCGAAACTCAAACCCTAAGAAACCTTAGGGATAAACCCCCAAACCAAAGCCTTATGAAACTCTAAGAAGCCCTAAACACTAAGAAACCCCTAATCCTAAGAAAACTTAAACAATAAAAAACCCTAAAAACCTTTAAAAATCCTAAAACTAAAAATCTCTAAAACAAACCTTAAAAACCCTAATAAAATTCCTTAATCTAAAACCCTGTGCCATAAGCCCTAAGCCCTTAGAAACCATAAGCCCTAAGAACCCCTAAATCGAAAAAACAAAATCTTTAAAAATCCTAAATCAAAAAAGACTCTTAACCTAAAGAAATCCTAGAAAAACGAAAGCTCTAAAACCTAACCTAGAAACCCTTAACCAAATACTTAAACCCTTTTATTCATCATGTGCTGATTATATCATTGTTCACTATGCTTTGTTCAGTTATATATATTTGTTCAACTTTATCCTATCATGCATGCTCATTACCTTTCAAGTACTGACACATACTCTACAATACATCTTGTCGTGATGTAGATTCAGGTCCTCAGCATTCAAATCACATGTAGATCACTTATTTATCCACATTCAGCAATACTAGTTATGAGTCCTCGTACTTGAGGACGATTGAAATGTTTTATATTCAGCCTCCCATTTTAGTTTCATGCTAGAGTTAGCTAGGGGCATGTCCCAGGATCTCTAGTCAGTTAGAGGCTTTTATTCGAACATAGTTTTTGTCGCACCGCGAGGTTACCCCCTTGACGTAACACGGCACCTAGGATCACGATTGACCCCAAGCCTAACTTAAGTTGGCATATCATAAGCATATTAGATAAACACCTTAAAAAACATTTAAAAGCCTAAACCTAAGAAACCCTATGAAACACTAAACTCTAAACCTTAGGGAAAAACCCTAAACCCCAAGCCTTATGAAACACCAAGAAACCCTAAACCCTAAGAAATCCTAAACCCTTAAAACACCTTTAAAAACACTAAACCTAAAAAAACCCTTAAAACCCCTAACCCCTAAAAAGACCTAAATCTAAATTCCTGAGCCCTAAAACCAAAGAACCCCTAAATCATAAAAAAAAATAAAAATCTTTGAAAACCCTTTTTAAAACCTAAATCTAAAAAATTCTTCAAAAGCTTATGCCCTAAATCTTAAACCTTAAAAACCCTTAAATGAAAAACCAGGACCTAAAATCCTAAATCCTAAGAAACCCTAAATGTTAACTTCTGTACCCAAAGAAACCATAAAACCTTCACCCTAAACCTTAGGTCTTAACCCTAAGAAACCCTGAAACCTTAGGAAATAAAAAAAACCCTAAAAACATTTAGAAACCTAAAAACAATATAAAAACCCTAAGCCCTAAGAACCCCTAAATCATAAAAATCTATAAAAATCCTAAGAACCCTTTAAAACCCTAAACCTAAAAATTCCTCTAAACCTAAAAAAACCCTAGAAATTCTTAATCCCAAAAACACTAAACCCTAAGAACACTTAAAAAACTACACCCTCAGAAATCCTAAACTATAAATCCTACACCCTAAGAAACTCTAAACCATAGGGCTAAACCCTAAACCCCAAACATTATGAAATACTAAGAAATCCTAAACCTTAAAACCCCTAAAACTATAATACACCAAAAAACACAATAAATCCCTTTGAAATCCCAAGCCCTAAAAATAACCCTAAACTAAAAATCCTATGCCCTAAATCCTAAGTAACCCTAAATCTTAAGAAATTCAAAATTATAAAAAAACCTAAGAAACCCTAAAAACATTTAAAACCCTAATCATAAAATTCATAAACCTAAAAAAAAACCATAAACCCTAAAAAACTCTTAACCTAAAACCCAAAAACCTATACCTACTAAACCCTAAACCTTAGGCCTTAACCCTAAACACAAAGAAACCCTAAAAAACCCCTTAAAACCCCTAAGATCTTTTAAAACCTTAAACCTAAAAAACCCTTAAAAAATCATAAGCCCTTATAAACCCTAAAAAACTGGAAAAAAAAAAAATCTTCAAACCTAAAACCCTAAGTCCTAAACCCTAAACCAAGGAATTCTAACATACGCTAAACTCGAAGAAACACTAAACCATTTACCTAAGAAACTCTAATCCTTAAACCCTTAACACCCTAAAACCTAAGATCCTAAACCCTAAGAAACCTTATACCTAAGAAACCCTAAACCCTATGAAACCTTTAAAACTTTCAAAAACTCTAAACATAAAAACTCTTAAAAAATACACTTTTTCAAACCTTAAAAACCTTAAGGCTAAGAAAACCTAAAAAACAGTAAGCCCTACACCATAATTTACCCAAAAAATCATTTTTAATAAATCCCTAAACCCTAAAAATCAATAAGAAAACCTAAACCCTAAATAACCTAAAAAAAAAATTTTAAGACCCCTAAACCCTGAACCCTTAAAAAACCATAAACCTAAAGCCCAAACCCTAAGAAAACCACAAACCCTAAATCCAAAAAAAAAAACACTAAGAAACCCTAAACCCTAAAAAACATTAAAAACTCTATACCAAAAAATCCCTTAAAAAATCTTAAACCTAACAAACCTAAACCCTAAACCATAGAAAAACCCAAAACCCTTAACCCTTCACCCTAAAAGACCCAAAATAAACCAACGAGACCTTAAATGCTAAACTCAAACCCTACAAAACCTAAACCCTAAACCTTTGGGATAAACCCCCAACCCTATGCCTTATGAAACTCTAAGAAGCCTAAACCCTAAGAAAACATAAATCCTAAGGAAAACTAAACACTAAAAAACCCTAAAAACCTTTAAAAACACTAAAACTAAAAATCCCTAAAACAAACCTTAAAACCCATAAAAAAATCCTTAATCTAACAAACTAAGCCATAAGCCCTAAGAACAGCTAATTCGTAAAAACAATAAAGATTCTAAAAAATATTTGAAAATCCTAAATCGACAAAAACTCTTAACCTAAAAAGATCCTAGAAAACCTGAAGCTCTAAACCCTAAACTAAAAACTCTTAACCATATACCTAAACCCTTATTCATCATGTTCAGATTATAACATTCTTTAATATGCTTTGTTTAGTTATATATATTTGTTCAGCTTAATCCTATCATGCATGCTCACTAACTTTCAAGTACTGACACATATTCTACGCTACATCTTCTTGTGATGTAGGTTCAAGTCCTTAGCATTCAGATTGCGTGGAGATCGATTCCTGATACACATTCAACAATATCAGTGGTGAGTCCTCATTCTTTTCAAGGATGATTGACATGTTTTATATTCAGCCTTTCATTTTAGTTTGAGTTTTGCTAGAGTTAGCTGGGGGCATGTCCCAGCATCTCTAGTTAGTTAGAGGCTTTTATTCAGACATAGTTTTTGTCACACTCCGACGTTACTACCTTGATGTAACACGGGACCTAGGATCACGAGAGACCCCAAGCTAACCTTAATTAGGCATATCATAAGCATATTAGATCTGTCCTTTAAAAACCTTTAAAAGCCTAAAGCTAAGAAATCTGAAATCCCTAAGAAACCTTAAATCATAAACCTTACACCTCAGGGAAAAAGCCTAAACCTCAAGCCTTATGAGACACCAAAAAACCTTAAACCCTAAGAAATCCTAACAACACCTTTAAAAACACTAAACCTAAAAAATCCCTTAAAACCCCTATCCCTTAAAAAACCCTACATCTAAAATCCTAAGCCCTAAACCCTAAGCCGTAAGAACCCCTAAACCGTAAAAAATCATAAAAATCTTGAAAAAAAACTTTTAAAACCCTAAACCTAAAAAAAATCTAAACCTAAAAAATTCTACAAATACGTAAGTCCTAAACCTTAAACCTTAAAAACCCTTAAATAAAAAACCTAGACCTAAAACTCTAAATCTTAAGAAACCCTAAATGCTAAACTCTATACCCAAAGAAACCCTCAATCCTTCATCCTAAACCTTAGGGCTAAACCCAAGAAACCCTAAACCTTAAGAAATAAAAAAACCCAAAAAATATTAAAAAGCCAAAACCCTAAACGTTTGAAAACCCTAAACCCTATAAAAAAAAAACCTAAGCCCTAAGAACCCCTTAATCGTAAAAAACCATAAAAATCCTAAAAATAATTTAAAACCCTAAACCTAAAAATTCCTCTAAACCTAAAAAAATCCTAGAAAATATTAAGCCCAAAACCCTTATCCCTAAAAACCCTTTAAAAACCTAACAAACCTAAACCCCAAACACAAGAAAAACCCTAAACCAAAAACACTTAACCCCAAACCCTACACCCTAAAAGACCCAAAATAAACCTAGGAGACCTTAAATGCTAAATTCAAACCCTAAAAACCTAAAACCCAAACCCTAAGCTTTATGAAACTCTAAGAATCCCTAAAACCTAAGAAACCCTAAATCCTAAGAAAAACCAAACACTAAAAAACCCTAAATCAAAAAATCCCTAAAACAAACCTTAAAACTCCTAAAAAAAAATCCTTAATTAGAGAACTAAGCCATAAGCCCTAATAACACCTAAACCGTAAAAGCAATAATGATCCTAAAAAATATTTAAAAATCCTAAATCGAAAAAAACTATTGACCTAAAAATATCCTAGAAAAACATAAGCTCTAAATCCTAACCTAAAAACTCTTAACCAAATACCTAAACCCTATTCATCATGTTCAGATTGTATCGTTGTTCAATATGCTTTGTTCATTTATATATATTTGTGCAGCTTTATCCTATCATGCATGCTCAGTACCTTTCAAGTACTGACACATATTCTACGTTACATCTTCTCGTGATGTAGGTTCAGGTCCTCATCATTCATATCATGTGAAGATTGATTCTTTATCCATATTCAGCAATATCAGTGATGAGCCCTCGTTCTTGAGGACGATTGACATGTTTTATATTTAGTTTTGCTAGAGTTAGCTAGGGGCATGTCCCAACATCTCTAGTCAATTAGAGGCTTTTATTCAGAGATAGTTTTTGTCACTCCCCTAGGTTACCCCCTTGAAGTAACACAAGACCTAGGATCACGAGTGACCCCAAACTAACCTAAGTTGGCATTTCATAAGCATATTAGATCAACACCTTAAAAAACCTTTAAAAGCCTAACCTTAAGAAATCTGAAACCCCTAAGAAACCCTATGAAACACTACACCCAAAACCTTAGGGAAAAACCCTAAACCCCAAGCCTTATGAAACACCAAGAAACCCTAAACCCTAAGAAATCCTAAACCCTTAAAATACCTTTAAAAACAATAAACCTAAAAAAACCCTTAAAAACCCTAACCCCTAAAAAAACCTAAATCTAAATTCCCATGCCCTAAACCCAAAAACACCCTAAGCCCTAAGAATCCCTAAACCGTAATAAATCATAAAAATCTTGAAAATACCTTTCTAAACCCTAAACCTAAAAAATTCTACAAAAACTTAAGCCCTAATTCTTAAACCATAAAAACCCTTAAATAAAATACCAAGACCTAAAACCCTAAATGTTAAACTCTGTACCTAAAGAAACCATAAACCCTTCACCATAAACCTTAGGGCTTAACCCTAACAAGTCCTAAAACCTTAGGAAATAAAAAAAAACCCTAAAAACATTTAGAAACCCTTAAAACCCAATAAAAATCCTAAAACACTATAAAAACCCTAAGCCCTAAGAACTCCTAAATCATAAAAAATGATAAAAATACTAAAAACCCTTTAAAACCCTAAACCTAAGAATTCCTCTAGACCTAAACAAAACCCTAAAAAATCTTAAGCTCAAAACCCTAAACCCTAAAAACACTTAAAATACCAAACCCTAAGAAATCCTAAACCTTATGAAATACTAAGAGACCCTAAATCCTAACAAAACCTAAACATTAAAACCCCTTGAACTATAATACCCCAAAAAACACAATAAATCCCATCGAAACCCTAAGCCCTAAAAATAACCCAAAACTTAAAATCCTATGCCCTAAATCAATCCTAATTAACCCTAAATCTTAAGATATCTAAAATCTTAAAAAAAACCTAAGAAACGCTAAAAACATTTAACAACCCTAACCATAAAAATCATAAACCTAAAAAAAAACCATAAACTCTAAAAAAATCTTAACCTAAAACCCGAAACCCTAAACCTTAAACCCTATACCTACTAAACCCTAAATATTTGTCCTTAACCCTAAACATAAAGAAACCCTAAAACCTTCTAAAACCCTAAACCTAAAAAACCCTTAAAAAAATCATAAGCCCTTATAAACCCTAAAAAACTCAAAAAAAAAAAAATCTTCCAACCTAAAACCCTAAGTCCTAAACCCTAAACCAAGAAATCCTAACATACGCTAAACTCGAAGAAACACTAAACCGTAAACCTAAGAAACTCTAAACCTTAAACCCTTAATACCCTAAAACCTAAGATCCTAAACCCTAAACCTTAAGAAACCTTACACCTAAGAAACCCTAATACCCTAAACCCTATGAAACCTTAAAAACTTTTAAAAACACTAAAACTAAAAAAAAAAAAAAAAAAACCCTTTTACAAACCTAAAAAAATCTAAAAAACAGTAAGCCCTACACTATAATTTACCCTAAAAATCATTTTTAGTAAATTCCTAAACCTTATAAAACCCTAAACCCTAAAAATCACTAAGAAAACCTAAACCCTAAAAAACCTTTTAAAAAAAAAAACTTTAAAACCCCTAAACCTAAGGAACCCTAAATCCCAAATTCTAAACCCTGAACCCTAAATCGTAAAGCTTTAAAAAACCATAACCCCAAAACCCAAACCCTAAACCCAATAAAAAAACACTAAGAAACCCTAAACCCTAAGAAACAAAAAAAAACTTTAAAAAATTCTAAACCTAAAAATTCCTTAAAAAATCTTAAGCCTAACAAACCTAGACCCTAAACCATATCAAAACCCTATACCCTA
Organism: Solanum bulbocastanum; assembly: GCA_037074985.1. Lineage (NCBI taxonomy): Eukaryota > Viridiplantae > Streptophyta > Magnoliopsida > Solanales > Solanaceae > Solanum > Solanum bulbocastanum. The sequence goes on along the minus strand of CM073601.1, from coordinate 28,695,671 downwards.
AAACCTACACCCTAAAAGACCCAAAATAAACCTAGGAGACCTTAAATGCTAAACTCAAACCCTACGAAACTTAAACCCTAAACCATAGGGATAAACCCACAACCTTAAGCCTTATGAAACTCTAAGAAGACCTAAACCCTAAGAAACCCTAAATCCTAAGAGAAACTAAACACTAAAAAACACTAAAAACCCTAAAACTAAAAATCCCTAAAACAAACCTTAAAACCCCTAAAAAAAATCCTTAATATAAATAACTAAGCCATAAGCCCTATGAAACCCTATACCGTAAAAACAATAATAATCCTAAAAATTACTTAAAAATCTAAAATTGACAGAAACTCTTAACCTAAAAAAATCCTAGAAAAACTTAAGCTCTAAACCCTAACCTAAAAACTCTTAACCAATTGCCTAAACCCTTATTCATCATGTTCACATTATATCATTGTTCAATAAGCTTTGTTCAGTTATATATATTTGTTCAGCTTTATCCTATCATGCATGCTTAATAGCTTTCGAGTACTGACACATATTCTACGCTACATCTTCTTGTGTTGTAGGTTCAGGTCCTTAGCATTCAGATCACGTGGAGATCTGTTCCAACAATATCAATGGTGAGTCCCCGTTCTTTTCGAGGACGATTGACATCTTTTATATTCAGCCTTCCATTTTAGTTTTAGTTTTGCTAGAGTTAACTGGGGGTATGACCTAGCATCTCTAGTCAGTTAGAGGCTCTTATTCAAACATAGTTTTTGTCACACTCCGAGGTTACCCCCTTGACGCAACACGGGACCTAGGATCACGAGAGACCCCAAGCTAACCTTAATTTGTCTATCATAAGCATAGTATATCTATCCTTTAAAAAACTTTAAAAGCCTAAACCTAAGAAATCTGAAACCCTTAAGAAACCCTAAATCATAACACCTCAGGGAAAAACCCTAACCCCATGCCTTATGAGACACCAAGAAACCTTAAACCCTAAGAAATCCTAAACCATAAAAACACCATTAAAAACACTAAACCTAAAAAAACCCTTTAAACCCCTAGCCCCTAAAAAACCCTAAATCTAAAATCCTAAGCCCTAAACCCTAAGCCATAAGAACCCCTAAACCATAAAAAATCATAAAAATCTTCAAAAACCCTTTTAAATCCCTAAACCTTAAACCTTCAAAACCCTTAAATAGAAAACCTAGACCTAGTACCCTTAATCTTAAGAAACCCTAACTGCTAAACTCTATACCCAAAGAAACCCTAAATCCCTCACCCTAAACCTTAGGGCTAAACCCAAGAAACCCTAAACCTTAAGAAATAAAAAAAACCCTAAAAATATCATTTAAAATGCCGAAACCCTAAACGTTTAAAAACCCTATAAAAACCTAAGCCCTAAAAATCCCTTAATTGTAAAAAACCATAAAAATCCTAAAAACCCTTTAAGACCCTAAACCTAAATATTCCTCTAAACCCAAAAAAACTCTAGAAAACCTTAAGCTCAAAGCCCTAAAGTCTTAAAAAACCAAACCCTAAGACATCCTAAACGCTATGTACTATACCCGAAGAAAATCTAAATCCTTAAGTCTAAATCATATGGCTAAACCCTAAACCTCAAACCTTATGAAACCCCAAGAACCCCTAAACCCTAAAACCCTCCCCTAAAACTATAATACCCCAAAAAACACAATAAATCCTTAAAAACCCTAAGCCATAAAATAACCCTAAACTTACAATATTATGCCCTACATCATAAGTAACCCTAATCTTAAGCAATCCCAAGTCTTAAAAAAAGCCAAGCAACCCTAAAAACAATTAAAAACTATAATCATAAAAATCATAAACCTAAAAAAAACTATAAACCCTAAAAAATTCTTAACCTAAAACCCGAAACCTTATACTTTAAACCCTGTACCTTAGGGTCTAAACCCTAAACCCTAAACCTTTGGCCTAACCCTAAACATAAAGAAACCCTAAAAAACCCTTAAAAACCTTTTAAAACTCTAAACCTAAAAAACCCTTGAGAAAATCATAAGATCATATAAACCATAAAAAAACTCAAAAAAAATCTTTAAACCTAAAACCCTAAGCCCTAAATCCTAAACCAAGAAACGCTAACATACGCTAAGAAAATCCAATAAACACTAAACATAAATTCTAAGAAACTCTAAACCTTAAACCCTTATAAACCCTGAGCTCTATGAAACTCTAATACCCTAAACCCAAAACATTATGAAACCTTAAAAACCTTTAAAACTATAAACCTAAAGACTCAAAAAAAAAAAAATTTAGAACCCCTAAAAACCTTAAACCTAAAAAAACCTAAAAAAACCTAAAAAACACTAAGCTCTACACCATAATTTACCTAAAAATCATTTTAAAAAAATCCTAAACCCTAAAAATCACTAAGAAAACCTAAAACCCTAAAAAACCTTGCAAAAAACTTTCAAACCCCTAAACCTAATAAACCCTAAACCCTAAACCTTGAACCCTAAACCCGAAGAAACCCTAAATCGCAAATCCTTAAAAAACCATAAGCCCAAATCCCAAACCCTAAACCCAAAAAAAACACATTAAGAAACCCTAACCCTAAAAAACAACAAAAAACCCTTTAAAAAATCTAAACCTAAAAAGCCCTTAAAAAATCTTGAACCTAACAAACCGAAACCTTAAACCCCAAAAAAACCCTAAACCTAAAACACTAAGCCCTAAACCCAACACTCTAAATTCAACTACAACTAGAAGGCATGTCGATCTTGCCACTAACAAACCTTTGACTTTGGCTGTGAAATGCTCCAAATATAAAAGACCCAAAATAAACCTAAGAAACCTTAAAATGCTAAACTTAAACCTTAAGAAACCTTAGGGATAAACCCCAACCCTAAGCCTTATGAAACTCCAAGAAGCCCTAAACCCTAAGAAACCCCAAATACTAAGATAACCTAAACACTAAAAACCTTAAGAAACCTTAGGGATAAACCCCAACCCTAAGCTTTATGAAACTCTATGATACCCTAAACCCTAAGAAACCACAAATCCTAATAAAACCTAAACACTAAAAAACCCTAAAAACCATAAAACAAAGCTTAAAAACCCTAATAAAATTCCTTAATCTAAAACCCTAAACCCTAAGCCCTAAGAAACGATAAGCCCTAAGAACCCCTAAATAGAAAAAACAATAATTGACCCTAAAAAATATTTAAAAACCCTAAATCAAAAATAAACTCTTAACCTAAAGACATCCTAGAAAAAATTAAGCTCTAAACCATAACCTAAAAACCCTTAACCAAATACCTAAACCCTTTTATTCATCATATTCAAATTATATCATTATTCAATATGCTTTGTTCAAATATATATATTTGTTCGGCTTTATCCTATGATGCATGCTTAGTACCTTTCAAGTACTGACACATACTTTATGCTACATCTTCTTTGTTGTAGGTTCAGGTCCTCAACATTCAGATCACGTGGAGATCGGTTCCTGATTCGTATTCCGCAATATCAGTGGTGAGTCCTCGTTCTTGAAGATGATTGACATGTTTTATATTCAATCTTCCATTTTGGTTTTATTTTTTCTAGAATTAGCTGGGGGCATGTCCCAGCATCTCTAGTCAGTTAGAGGCTTTTATTTGGACATAACTTTTGTCACACCCCGAGGTTACCCCCTTGACGTAACACGGGACCTTGGATCAGGAGTGACCCCAAGCTAATCTTAAGTTGACATATCATAAGCATATTAGATCAACACCTTAAAAAACCTTTAAAAGCCTAAACCTAGGAAATCTGAAACCCCTAAGAAACCATAAGAAACACTAAACCCTAAACTTTAAGGAAAAACCCTAAACCCCAAGCCTTATGAAACCCTAAGAAATCCAAAACCCTTAAAACACCTTTAAAAACACTTAACCTAAAAATTCACTAAATCTAAAATCCTAAGCGCTAAACCCAAAGAAAACCTAAGCCTTAAGAACCCATAAACCGTAAAAAATTATAAAAATTTTGAAAAACCCTTTGTGTGCCCTAAACCTAAAAAACTTCTAAACCTAAAAAATTCTACAAAAACTTAAGCCCTAAATCTTAAAGCTTAAAAACCCTTTAAAAAAAAATCTAGACCTAAAAACCTAAATCCTAAGAAACCCTAAATGTTAAACTCTATACCCAAAGAAACCATAAGCCCTTCACCCTAAACCTTAAGAAACCCTAAAACCATAAGAAATTAAAAAAAAAACCCTAAAACATTTAAAAACCCTAAATGTGTAAAAACCCTAAACCCTAAAACACTATAAAACCCCTAAGCCCTGAGAACCCCTAAATCATAAAAAACTATAAAAATCCTAAAACCCATTTAAAACCCTAAACCTAAAAATTCCTCTAAACCCAAAAAAATCCTAGAAAATCTTATACCCAAAACCCAAACCCTAAAAACCCTTTAAAACCCTAAACCTAAAAATTCCCCTAAACCCAAAAAAACCGTAGAAAATCTTAAGCCCAAAAACCCAAAACCCTAAAATGCCTTAAAAAAACCAAACCCTAAGAAATTCTAAACTATAAATCCTACACACTAAGAAACTTTAAACCATAGGGCTAAACCCTAAACCCCAAACCTAATGGAACACTAAGAAACCCTAAACCCTAAGAAAACCTAAACCTTTAAACCCCTAAAACTATAATACCCCAAAAAACACAAGAAATCCCTTTGAAACCCTAAGCCCTAAAAATAACCCTAAATTTAAAATCCTATGCCCTAAATCCTAAGTAACACTAAATCTTAAGAAATCCAAAATCTTAAAAAAACCTAAGAAACCCTAAAAACATTTAAAAACCCTAATAATAAAAATCATAAACCTAAAAAAAAAAACCACAAACCCTAAAAAACTATTAACCTAAATTCTGAAACCCTAAACCTTAAACCCTATACCTACTAAACCCTAAACCTCTAGCCTTAACCCAAAACATAAAAACACCTAAAAAAACCCTTAAAACCCCTAAAACCTTTTAAAACCCTAAACCTAAAAAAATCCTTAAGAAAATCATAAACCCTTATAAACCCTAAAAAAACTCAAAAAAAAAAAAAAAAAACAAAATCCTTAAACCAAAAAGCCTACGTCCTAAACCTTAAACCAAGAAATCCTAACATACGCTAAACTCGAAAAAAACACTAAACCGTAAACCTAAGAAACTCTAAACCTTAAACCTTAATACCCTAAAACCTAAGATCCTAAACCCTTAACCCTAAGAAACCATATAGCTAAGAAACCCTATTACCCTAAACCTATGAAACCTTAAAAACTTTTAAAAACTCTAAACCTAAAAACTTAAAAAAAAAAAAAAAAAAAAAAAAAAAAAAAAACCTTTTACAACCCATAAAAACCTTAAACCTAAAAAAACCTAAAAACAGAAAGCCCTACACTTTACCCTAAAAATCATTTTTAAAAAATCCCGAAACCCTATGAAACCCTAAACCCTAAAAATCACTAAGAAAACCTAAACCCTAAAATACCTAAAAAAAAACTTTAAAACCCCTAAACCTAAGAACCCTAAATCCCAAACTCTAAACCTTGAACCCTAAACCCTAAGAAATCCTAAATCGTAAACCCTTAAAAAGCCATATGCCCAAAACCCAAACCCTAAGAAAACCCCAAACCTCAAACCCAAAAAAAAAAACAATAAGAAACCCTAAACCCTTAAAAAAAAAATAATAAACCTTAAAAACACTAAACCTAAAATTCCCTTAAAAAATCTTAAACCTAACAAACCTAAACCCTAAACCCTAGAAAAACCCTAAACCAAAAACACTAAGCCCTTAACCCTACACCCTAAAAGACCAAAAATAAACCTATGAAACTTTAATTGCTGAACTCAAACCCTAAGAAACCTAAATCCTAAACCTTTGGGATAAAACCCCAACCCTAAGCCTTAAGAAACTCTAACAAGCCCTAAACCCTAAGAAACCCTAAATCTGGAGAAAAACTAAACACTAAAAAACCCTAAATCTAAAAATCCCTAAAACAAACCTTAAAACCCCTAAAAGTACCCTTCATCTAAAGAACTAAGTTATAAACCCTAAGAACCCGTAAACCGTAAAAACAATAATGATCCTAAAAAATAATTTAAAATCCTAAATCGAAAAAACCTATTGACCTAAAAGAATCCTAGAAAGGTAAGCTTTAAACCCTAACATAAAAACCCTAACCTGAAAACCTAAGCCCTAATAACCCCTTAATTGTAAAAAACCATAAAAATCCTAAAAACCTTTTAAAACCCTAAACCTAAATATTCCTCTAAACCTAAAAAAAACCCTAGAAAATCTACCCTTAAAAAACCAAACACTAAGAAACCCTAAACGCTAAATCCTATACCCTAAGAAACTCTAAATCCTTAACTCTAAACATAGGGCTAACCCTAAACCCCCTTATGAAACACTAAGAAACCCTAAACCCGAAGAAAAACCTAAACCCTTTAAAACCCCTAAAACTATAATACCCCAAACAACGTAATAAATTCTTTTAAAACCGTAAGCCCCAAAAAATCCCTAAACTTAAAATATGATGCCCTAAATCTTAAGAAGTCCAAAATCTTAAAAAACCCTAAGAAACCCTAAAAACTTTTAAAAACCTTAATCATAAAAATCATAAACCTAAAAAAAAACCCATAAAACCTAAAAAACTCTTAACCTAAAACCCAAACATAAAGAAACCCTAAAAAAACCCTTAAAACCCCTAAAAACTGTTTAAATCCCTAAACCTTTGGCCTAACCCTAAACATAAAGAAACCCTAAAAAAACCCTTAAAACCCCTAAAAACTGTTTAAATCCCTAAACCTAAAAAACCCTTAAAAAAATCATAAGCCCATAATAACCCTAAAAAAACTCAAAAAAAATATTTAAACCTAAAACCCTAAGCCCTAAACCCTAAACCAAGAAACCCTAACATACACTAAGAAACTAAAAGAAACACTAAACGTAAACCTTAAGAAACTCTAAACCTTAAACCCTTATAAACCCTAAGTTCTAAGAAAACCTGATACCCTAAAACCTAAGATCCTAAACTCTGAACCCTAAGAAACCTTATACCAAAGAAACTCTAATACCCTAAACCCTAAACCCTATGAAACCTTTAAAATCTTTAAAAACTACAAACGTAAAAACTCTAAAAAAATATCTTTTAGAACCCCTAAAAACCTTGAACCTAAAAAATACTAAGCCCTACATCATAATTTACCTAAAAGTCAATTTTAAAAAAACCCTAAACCCTAAAACCTAAGAAAATGTAAACCCAAAAAATAACTAAGAAAACTTAAAACCCTAAAAAACCTATAAAAAAAAAAACCTTAAAACCCCTAAACCTAAGAAACCCTAAATCGTAAACCCTTAAAAACCTATAAGTCCAAATCCCAAACCCTAAGAAAACCAGAAACCCTAAACCAAAAAATAATAATTAAGAAACCCTAAACCCTAAGAAACAACAAAAAAAACCTTTCAAAACTCTAATTGTAAAAAACCCTTAAAAATCCAAAACTTAACAAACCTAAACCCTAAACCCTAGAAAAACCCAAAACCTAAAACACTAAACCCTAAATCCTACACCCTAGAAGACCCAAAAGAAACCTTAAAATGCTAAACTCAAACCCTAAGAAACCTTAGGGATAAACCCCCAACCCTAAGCCTTATGAAACTCTAAGAAGCCCTAAACCCTAAGAAACCCCAAATCCTAAGAAAACCTAAACACTAAAAAACCCTAAAAACCATTAAAAACCCTAAAACTAAAAATCTCTAAAACAAAGCTTAAAAACATTAATAAAATTCATTAATCTAAAACCATAAGCCCTAAGAAACCATAAGCCTTAAGAACCCCTAAATCGTAAAAACAATAATTGATCCTAAAAAATGTTTAAAAATCCTAAATCGAAAAAAAACTCTTAACCTAAAGAAATCCTAGAAAAACGTATGCTCTAAACCCTAACCTTAACCAAATACCTAAACCCTTTTATTCATCATGTTCAGATTATATCATTGTTCAATATGCTTTGTTCAGTTATATATATATTTATTCAACTTTATCCTATCATGCATGCTCAGTACCTTTAAAGTACTGACACATACTCTACGCTACATCTTCTCGTGATGTAAGTTCAGGTCCTCAACATCCAGATCATGTGAAGATTGGTTCTTTATCCATATTCAACAATATTAGTGGTGAGTCCTGGTTCTTGAGGACGATTGACATGTTTTATATTCAGTCTTCCATTTTAGTTTCAGTTTTGCTAGAGTTAGCGAGAGGCATGTCCTAGCATCTCTAGTCATTTAGAGGATTTTATTCGGAAATAGTTTTTTTCATGCCCCGAGGTTACCCTCTTGACATAACACATGACCTAGGATCACGAGTGACCCAAACTAACCTAAGTTGGCATATTATAAGCATGTTAGACCAACACCTTAAAAAACCTTTAAAAGCCTAAACCTAAGAAATTTAAAACTCCTAAGAAACCCTATGAAACACTAAACCCTAACCTTAGGGAAAAACCCTAAACTGCAAGCCTTATGAAACACCAAGAAACCCTAATCCCTAAGAAATCCTAAACCTTTAAAACGCCTTCAAAAACACTAAACCTAAAAAAAAAACCCTTAAAATCCCTAACCCCTAAAGAATCCCAAATCTAAGAAATCCAAAATCTTAAAAAAACCTAAGAAACCCTAAAACATTTAAAAACCCTAATCATAAAAATCATAAACCAAAAAAAAACCATAAACTCTAAAAAACTCTTAACCTAAAACCCGAATCCCTAAACCTTAAACACTATACCTACTAAACCATAAACCATTGGCCACCCTAAACATAAAGAAACCCTAAAGAAACCCTTAAAACTCTAAAACCTTTTAAAAACTTAAACCTATAAAACCCTTAAAAAAATCATAAGCCCTTATAAACCCTAACATAGTTCAAAAAAAAAAATTCTTCAAACCTAAAACTCTAAGTACTAAACCCTAAACCAAGAAATCCTAACATACACTAAACTAGAAGAAACACTAAACCGTAAACCTAAGAAACTCTGCCCTATGAAACCTTAAAAACTTTTAAACACTCTAAACATAAAAACTCTTGAAAAACAAACTTTTTCAAACCTTAAAAACCTTAAACCTAAAAAAACCTAAAAAACAGTAAGCGCTACACCATAATTTACCTTAAAAATCATATTTAATAAATCACTATACCCTATGAAACCCAAAACCCTAAAAAACCTAAAAAGAACTTTAAAACCCCTAAACCAAAGGAACCCTAAATCCCAAACGCTACACCCTAGACCCTAAACCCTTAAAAAACCAGAAGCCCAAAACCCTAATCCCTAAAAATCAAAAAAAAAAAAAAAACTCCAAACCTAAAAATCCTTTAAAAAATATTAAACCTAAGAAACCTAAACCCTAAACCATAGAAAAACCCTAAACCCTAAACCCTACACCCTAAAAGACCCAAAATAAACCTAGGAGACCTTAAATGCTAAACTCAAACCCTAGGAAACCTAAACCCTAAACTTTAGTGATAAACCCCCAACCCTAAGCCTTATGAAACTCTAAGAAGCCCTAAATCCTAAGAAACCCTATATCCTAAGAAAACTAAACACTAAAAAACCCTAAAAACCTTGAAAAGCCCTAAAACTAAAAATCCCTAAAACAAACCTTAAAACCCCTAAAAATCTTTAATCTAAAAAACTAAGCCATAAGCCCTAACAACCCCTAAACCGTAAAAACAGTAATGATCCTAAAAAATATTTAAAAATCTTAAATCGACAATAACTCTTTATCTACAAGAAACCAAAAAAAAACTTAAGCTCTAAACCCCAACCTAAAAACTCATAACCAAATACCTAAACCCTTGTTCATCATATTCAAATTATATCATAGTTCAATATGGTTTGTTCAGTTATATATATTTGTTTAGCTTTATCCTATCATGCATGCTCAGTACCTTTCAAGTACTGACACATATTCTACACTACATCTTCTCGTGATGTAGGTTCAACTCCTTATCATTCAGATCACATGGAGATTTGTTCCCAATCCGTATTCAACAATATCAATGGTGAGTCCCCGTTCTTTTCGAGGACGATTGACATCTTTTATATTCAGCCTTCCATTTTAGTTTTAGTTTTGCTAGAGTTAACTGGGGGTATGACCTAGCATCTCTAGTCAGTTAGAGGCTCTTATTCAAACATAGTTTTTGTCACACTCTGAGGTTACCCCCTTGACGTAACACAGGACCTAGGATCACGAGAGACCCCAAGCTAACCTTAAGTTGGCATATCATAAGCATATTAGATCTGTATTTTAAAAACCTTTGAAAGCCTAAACATAAGAAATCTAAACCCCTAAGAAACCCTAACTCTTAAACCCTACACCTCAGGGAAAAACCCTAAACCCCAAGACTTATGAGACACCAAGAAACCTTAAACCCTAAGAAATCCTAAACCCTAAAAGCACCTTTAAAAACACTAAACCTAAAAAAACCCTTAAAACTATACCCTATGCCATAAAAACCCCTAAACCGTAAAAAATCATAAAAATCTTTAAAAAACCCTTTAAACCCTAAACCTAAAAAAACTCTAAACCTAAAAAATTCTACAAATACGTAAGTCCTATACCTTAAACCTTAAAAACCCTTGAATAAAAAACCTTGACCTAAAACCCTAAATCTTAAGAAACCTTAAATGTTAAACTGTATACCCAAAGAAACCCTAAATTCTTCACCATCAACCTTAGGGCTAAACCCAAGAAACCCTAAACCTTAAGAAACAAAAAAAAAAAAAAAATTTAAAAGGCCTAAACCCTAAAAGTTTAAAAACCCTAAACCCTAAAAATCCTATAATAGCCTAAGCCCTAAGAACTCCTTAATCATAAAAGAATCATCAAAATCCTAAAAACCCTTTAAAACCCTAAACCTAAAAATTCCTCTAAACCTCAAAAAACCCTAGAAAATCTTAATCCCAAGACCTTAAACCCTTCAAAAACCAAAACCTAAGAAATCCTAAACGCTAAATCCTATACCCTAAGAAACTCTAAATTCTTAACTCTAAATCATAGGGCTTAACTCTAAACCCCAAACCATATGAAACACATAGAAACACTAAAACCTAAGAAAACCTAAACCCTAAAACCCTCCCCCAAAACTATAATACCCCAAAAAACACAACAAATCTTTTAATACCCTAAGCCATAAAATAACCCTAAACTTAAAATCTTATGCCCTAAATCATAAGTAACCCTTAATCTTAATAAATCCAAAATCTTAAAAAAAAACTAAGAAACCCTAAAAACATTTAAAAACTATAATCATAAAAATCATAAACCAAAAACACCATAAACCCTAAAAAACTCTCAACCTAAAACCTGAAACCCTATATTTTAAACCCTTTACCTTAGTGCCTAAACCCTAAACCCTAAACCTTTGGCCTAACCCTAAACATAAGGAAACCCTAACAAAAACCTTAGAAACCTCTCAAACCCTAAACCTAAAAAACCCTTAAGAAAATCATAAGCCCTTATAAACCCTAAAAAAAAACTCCAAAAAAATAAAATATGTAAACCTAAAAGCCTAAGTCCTAAACCCTAAACCAAGAAACCCAAACATACGCTAAGAAACTCCAAGAAACACTAAATGTAAACCCTAAGAAAATCTAAACCTTAAACCCTAAGATCTAAGAAACCCTAATACCCTAAAACATAAAACCTAAGATTCTAAACCCTTAACCCTAGAAAACCTTATACCTAAGAAACTCTAATACCCTAAACCCTAAACCTTATGAAACCTTAAAAACTATAAACCTAAAAACTCTAAAACAAATTCTTTTAGAACCCCTAAAAACCCTAAACCTAAAAAACACCTAAAAAAATACTAAGCCCTACACCATAATTTACCTAAAAATCATTTTAAAAGAACCCTAAACCCTATGAAATCCTACACCCTAAGAAAACTTAAATCCTAAAAATCACTAAGAAAACCTAAAACCCTAAAAACCTTGAAAAAAACCTTAAATCCCCAAAACCTAAATACCCTAAACCCAAAACACTAAATCATAAATCTTTAAAAAAACCATAAGCCCAAATCTCAAACCCTAAACCCAAAAAAAATTAAGAAACCCTACACCCTAAAAAATAACAAAAACCCCTTTAAAAACCCTAAACCTAAAAAATCCTAAACCTAACAAACCTAATCCCTAAACCCTAGAAAAACCCTAAACCTAAAACACTAAACCCTAAACCCTACACCTTAAAAGACCCAAAATAAACATAAGAAACATTAAAATGCTAAACTAAAACCTTTAGGGATAAACCCCAACCGTAATCCATATGAACTCTAAGAAGCCCTAAACCATAAGAAACCCCAAATCCTAAGAAGACCTAAACACTAAAAACCTTAAGAAACCTTAGGGATTAACCCCAACCCTAAAACTTATGAAACTCAAAGAAGCCCTAAACCCTAAGAAACCCCAAATCCTAAGAAAACCTAAACCATAAAAAACCCTAAAAAAAACCTTAAAAACCCTAATAAAATTCCTTAATCTAAAACCCTAAGCCCTAAGCCCTAAGAAACCATAAGCCCTAAGAACCCCTAAATCGTAAAAACAATAATTGATCCTAAAAAATCTTTAAAAATCCTAAATCGAAAATAAACTCTTAACCTAAAGAAATCCTAGGAAAACTTAAGCTCTAAACCCTAACCTAAAAACCCTTAACCAAATACCTTAACCCTTTTATTCATCATGCTCAGATTATATCATTGTTCAATATGTTTTGTTTATTTATATAGATTTGTTCAACTTTATCCTATCATGCATGCTCAGTACCATTCAAGTAATGACACGTAGTCTATGCTACATCTTCTCGTGATGTAGGTTCAGGTCCTCAGCATTCAGATCTCGTGGAGATCGGTTCTCTATCCGTATTCAACAATATCCGTGGTCAATCCTCGTTCTTCAAGGATGATCTACATGTTTTATATTCAGTCTTCCATTTTAGTTTCAGTTTTGCTAAAGTTAGCTAGGGGCATGTCCCAGCATCTCTAGTCAGTTAGAGGATTTTATTCGGACATAGTTTTTGTCACGCCCCGAGATTACCCCCTTAACGTAACACGGGACCTAGGATAACGAGTGACCCCATGCTAACCTTAAGTTGGCATATCATAAGCACATTAGATCTACAGCTTGAAAAACCTTTAAATACCTAAACCTAAGAAATTTGAAACTCCTAAGAAACCCTAAAAAACACTAAACCCTAAACCTTAGGGAAAAGCCCTAAACCCCAAACCTTATGAAACACCAAGAAACCCTAAACCCTGAGAAATCACAAACCCTTAAAACACCTTTAAAACACTAAACCTAAAAAAGCCGTTAAAACCCCTAACCCTTAAAAAATCCTAAATCTAAAATCATAAGCCCTAAAAACCCTATAAAAACCCTAAGCCCTTGGAACCCCTAAATTGTGAAAAACCATAAAAATCCTACAAACCCTATAAAACCCTAAGCCTAAAAATTCCATTAAACCTAAAAAACTCTAGAAAATGTTAAATCCTAAACGCTAAATCCTATACCCTAAGAAACTCTAAATCCTCAACTCTAAACCATAGGGCTAAAATCCTAAGCCCTAAACACATAGAAACCCTAAGCCCTAAGAACCCTTAAATTGTAAAAAATCATAAAAATCTTGCAAAAAAACCCTAAACATAAAAAAACTCTAAACCTAAAAAATTCTACAAAAACTTGAGCCCTAAACTTTAAACTTTAAAAACCCATAAATAAAAAACCTAGACCTAAAACCCTAAATCCAAAGAAACCCCAAATGTTAAACTCTATACCCAAAGAAACCCCTAAACCTTAAGAAATTAAAAAACCCTAAAAATATTTAAAAGCCCTAAACCCTAAAAACCCTATAAAAACCCTAATCCCTAAGAACCCCTCAATCGTAAAAAACCATAAAAATCCTAAAATCCCTTGAAAACCCTAAACCTAAAAATTCCTCTAAACCTTAAAAAACCCTACAAAATCTTAAGTCCAAAACCCTAAACTCTAAAAACCCTTATAAAACCAAACCCTAAGAAACTCTAAATCCTTAACTCTAACTAGAGGGCTAAACCCTAAACCCCAAACCTTATGAAACACTAATAAACCCTAAACCCTAAGAAATTCTAAACCCTAAAACCCCTAAAACTATAACAGCCCAAAAAACACAACAAATCCCCTTAAAACCCTAAACCCCAAAAAACCCTTAACTAAAAACCCTATGCCCTAAATCCTAAGTAACCCTAAACCTTACGAAATCCAAAATCTTAAAATATCTAAGAAACCCTAAAAACATTTCTTAACCCTAATAATAAAAATCACAAACCTAAAAAAACCATAAACCCTATAAAACTCTTAACCTAAAACCCAAAACCCTAAACCTTAAACAATATACCTTAGGGCCTAACCCTAAACCCTAAACCTTTGGCCTTAACCCTAAACATAAAGAAACCCTAAAAAAACCCTTAAAACTCCTAAAAACCTTTTAAAACCCAAAACCTAAACAATCCTTAAGAAAATCATAAATCCAAACTCTAAACCTTAAACCTTAAAAAACCTAAAAAATACTAATCCCTACACCATAATTTAACTAAAAATCATTTAAAAAAACCCTAAACCCTAAAAATCACTAAGAAAACCTAAAACCCTAAAAAACGTATAAGAAAAACCTTAAAACCCCTAAACCTAAGAAACCCTAAACCCTAAGAAACCCGAAATCGTAAACCCTTAAAAACCCATAAGCCCAAATCCCAAAACCTAAATCCAAACTCTAAACCCTTACAAACTATATACCTAAAAAATCTAAAAAAAATTACATATTTTAGAACCCCTAAAAACCTTAAACCTTAAAAAACCTAAAAAAGCACTAAGCGCTACACCATAATTTACCTAAAAATCATTTTAAAAAAACCCTAAACCCTAAGAAAACCTAAACCCTAAAAATCACTAAGAAAACCTAAAACCCAAAAAAGCCTATAAAAAAAAACCTTTAAACCCCTAAACCTAAGAAACCCTAAACCCTAAACCCTAAGAAACCCTAAATCGTAAACCCTTAAAAACCCATAATCCCAAATCCCAAACCCTAAGAAAACTGCAAACCCAAAACCCAAAAAACCATTTAGAAACCCTAAACCCTAAAAACAACAAAAAAACCTTTAAAAACAATAAACCTAAAAAAACCCTAAATCCAAACTCTAAACCCTTCAAAACTATATACCTAAAAACTCTAAATATATATATATATATATATTAGAACCCCTAAAAACCTTGAACCATAAAAGACCTAAAAAACACTAGGCCCTACACCATAATTTACCTAAAAATCATTTTAAAAAAAAAACCCTAAAATCTAAGAAAACATAAACCCTAAAAATCACTAAGAAAACCTATAAAAAAAAAAAGTTTAAAACCCCTAAACCTAAGAAACCCTTAACCCAAAACCCTAAGAAACCCTAAATCGTAAACCTTTAAAAACCCATAAGCCCAAATCCCAAACTCTAAGAAAACCCCGAACCCTAAACCCAAACAAACATTAAGAAACCGTAAACCATAAAAAAACAACTAAAAACCTTTAGAAACACTAAACCTAAAAAACCCTTAAAAAATCCTAATCTTAACAAACCTAAACCCTAATCCCTATAAAAACCCCACACCTAAAACACTAAACCCTAAACCCTACACCCTGAAAGACCTAAAATAAACCTAAGAAACCTTAAAATTCTAAACTCAAATCCTAAGAAACCTTAGGGATAAATCCCCAAACCTAAGCCTTATGAAACTCTAAGAAGCCCTAAACCCTAAGAAACCCCAAATCCTACGAAAACTTAAACACTAAAAAACCCTAAAAACATTCAAAAACCCTAAAACTAAAAATCCCCAAAACAAACGTTAAAAACCCTAATAAAATTCCTTAATCTAAAACCCTAAGCCCTAAGACCTAAGAAACCATAAGCCCTAAGAACCTCTAAATCGTAAAAACAATAATTGATCTTAAAAAATCTTTAAAAATCCTAAATTAAAAAAAACTCTTAACCTAAAGAAATCCTAGAAAAACGTAAGCTCTAAACCCCAACCTAAAAACCCTTAAACAAATACCTAAACCCTTTTATTCATCATGTTCAGATTATATCATTGTTCAATATGTTTTGTTAAGTTATATATATTTGTTCAGCTTTATCTATTATGCATGCTCAGTACCTTTCAAGTATTGACACATACTCTGCGCTACATCTTTTCGTGATGTAGGGTCCTCAGTATGCAGATCACGTAAAAATCGATTCTTGATTTGTATTAATCAATATTAGTGGTGAGTCATCATTCTTGAGGGCGATTGACATATTTTATATTCCTTCTTTGATTTTAGTTTCAGTTTTGCTAGAGTTAGCTGGGGGCATGTCCTAGCATCTATAGTCAGTTAGAGGCTTTTATTCAGACATTGCTTTTGTCACGCCCCAATGTTACCCCATTAACGTAACACAGGACCTACGATCACGAGTGACCCAAGGCTAACCTTAAGTTGGCATATCATAAATATGTTACATCAACACCTTAAAAAACCTTTAATTGCCTAAACCTAAGAAATCTGAAACCCTTAAGAAACTCTAAGAAACATTAAACCCTAAAACCTTAGGGAAAAACCCTAAACCCCAAGCCTTATGAAACACCAAGAAACCCTAAACCCAAAGAAATCCTAAACCCTTAAAACACCTTTAAAATGACTAAACCTAAAAAAACCCTTAAAAATCCTAAATCTAAAATCCTAAGCCCTAAACCAAAAGAAACCCTATGCCCTAAGAACCCCCAAACCGAAAAAAATTATAAAATTCTTGAAACACCTTTTTAATCCCTATACCTAAAAAAACTCTAAACCTTAAAAATTCTACAAAAACTTAAGCCCTAAATATTAAACCTTAAAAACCCTTAACTAAAAAACGTAGACCTAAAACCCTAAATCCTAAGAAACCCTAAATGTTAAACTCTATACCCAAAGAAACCATAAACCCTTCACCCTAAACCTTAGGGCTTAACCCTAAGAAACCCTAAAACCTTAAGAAATAAAAAGAAGACCCTAAAACATTTAAAAACCCTAAACCCTAAAACACTATAAAAACCCTAAGCCCTAAGAACCCCAAAATTATAAAAATCAATAAAAATCCTAAAAACCATTAAAAAACCTAAACCTAAAAATTCTTCTAAACGTATAAAAAAAACCCTAGAAAATCTTATGCCCAAAATGCTATAGCCTAAAAACCCTAAAACTAAAAATTCCTCTAAACCTAAAAAAACCCTAGAAAATCTTAAGCCCAAAACCCTAAACCCTAAAAACCCTTAAAAAAACCAAACCCTAAGAAATCCTAAACTATAAATCCTCCACCATAAGAAACTCTAAACCATAGGGCTAAACCTTAAACCCCAGACCTTATGAAACACTAAGAAACCCTAAACCCTAAGAAAACCTAAACCTTAAAACCCCTAAAACTATAATACCCCAAAAAATACAATAAATCCCTTTGAAACCCTAAACCCTAAAAATTACCCTAAACTTAAAATCCTATGCCCTAAATCCTAAGTAACCCTAAATCTTAAGAAATCCAAAATCTTAAATAAACCTAAGAAATCCTAAAAACATTTAAAAACCCTAATCATAAATATCATAAACCTAAAAAAAAACCATAAAACCTAAAAAAATCTTAACCTAAAACCCTAAACCCTAAACCTTAAACCCTATACCTACTAAGCCCTAAACCTTTGGCCTTAACCCTAAACATATAGAAACTCTAAAAAAACCCTTAAAACCCCTAAAACCTTTTAAAACCCTAAACCTAAAAATCCCTCAAGTAAATCAAAAGCCCTTATAAAACCGAAAAAAAACTCAAAAAAAATCTTTAAACCTAAAACCTCAGCTAAACCCTACACCAAGAAACCCTAATATACACTAAGAAACTCAAAGAAACACTAAACCTAAACCCTAAGAAACTCTAAACCTTAAACCTTTATAAACCCTAAGTTCTAAGAAACCCTAATACCCTAAAACCAAAAACCTAAGATCCTAAACCCTAAACCCTAAGAAACCTTATACCTAAGAAACTCTAATACCCTAAACCCTAAACCCTATGAAACCTTAAAAACCTTTAAAAACTATAAACCTACAAACTCTAAAATAAAAATATTTTAGAACCCCTATAAACCTCAACCTAATAAAAAACCTAAAAAACACTAAGCCCTACACCATAATTTACCTAAAAATCATTTTAAAAAAAACCTACACCCTAAGAAAACTTAAACCTTAAGAATCACTAAGAAAACCTAAAACCCTAAAATACCTATAATAAACCTTAAAACCCCTAAACCTAAGAAATCCTAAACCCTAAACCCTAAGAAACCCTAAATCGTAAACCCTTAAAAACCCATAAGCCTAAATCCCATATCTTAAGAAAACCCCAAACCCTAAACCCCAAAAAATATTAAGAAATCTTAAACCCTAAAACACAACAAAAAAAAACCTTTAAAAACTCTAAACCTGATAAACCCTTAAAAAATCCTAAACTTAACAAACCTAAACCCTTAACCCTAAACCCTACACCCTGAAAGACCCAAAATAAACGTAAGAAACCTTAGAATGCTAAATTCAAACCCTAAGAAACCTTAGGAGTAAACCCCCAAACCTATGCCTTATGAGACTCTAAGAAGCCCTAAACCCTAAGAAACCCCAAATCCTAAGAAAACCTAATCAGTAAAAACCCCTAAAAACATTTTAAAACCCTAAAATTAAAAATCCCTAAAACAAACCTTAAAAACCCTAATAAAATTCCTTAATCTAAAACCCAAAGCCCTAAGCCCTAAGAAACAATAAGCCCTAAGAGCCCCCAAATTGTAAAAACAATAATTGATCTTAAAAAATCTTTAAAAATCCTAAATTGAAAAAAATTCTTAAGCTAATGAAATCCTAGAAAAACATAAGCTCTAAACCCTAACCTAAAAACCCTTAACCAAATACCTAAACCCTCATCAAGTTCAGATTATATCATTGTTCAATATGCTTTGTTCAGTTATATATATATTTTCAACTTTATCCTATTATGCATGCTCAGTATCTTTCAAGTACTGACACATACTTTACGCTACATCTTCTCTTGATGTAGGTTCAGGTCCTCATCATTCAAATCACGTGGAGATCGATTCCTGATCTGTATTCAGCAATATCAGTGGTGACTCCTCGTTTTTGAGAATGATTGACATGCTTTATATTCAGTGTTCCATTTTAGTTTCCATTTTTGTAGAGTTAGCTGGGGGCATGTCCAAGCATTTCTAGTGAGTTATAGGCTTTTATTTAGACATAGCTTTTGTCACGCCCCGAGGTTACCCCCTTGACGTAACACGGGACCTAGGATCACGAGTGACCCCAAGCTAAACTTAAGTTGGAATATCATAAGCATATTAGATCAACACCTTAAAAAACCTATGAAAGCCTAAACCTAGGAAATATAAAACCCCTAAAAAATCCTAAGAAACATTAAACCCTAAACCATAGGGAAAAACCCTAAACCACAAGCCTTATGAAACACTAAGAAACCCTAAGCCCTAAGAAATCCTAAACCCTTAAATCACCTTTAAAAACACTAAACCTAAAAAAAACTGCTTAAAAACCCTAAATCTAAAATCCTAAGCCCTAAACCCAAAGAAACCCTAAGCCCTAAGAACCCCTAAACCGTAAAAAATTATAAAAATCTTAAAAAAACCTTTTTAAACCCAAAACCTAAAAAAACTCTAAACCTAAAAAATTCTACAAAAACTTAAGCTTTAAGTCTTAAACCTTAAAAACCCTTAAATAAAAAGCATAGACCTAAAACCCTAAATCCTAAGAAACTCTATACCCAAAGAAACCATAAACCCTTCACCCTAAACCTTAGGGCTTAACCCTAAGAAACCCTAAAACCTTAAGAATTAAAAAAAAAATCCTAAACTATAAATCCTACAACATAAGAAACTTTAAACCATAGGGCTAAACCCTAAACCCCAAACCTAATGGAACACTAAGAAACCCTAAACCTCAAAACCCCTAAAACTATAATACCCCAAGAAACACAATAAATTCCTTCGAAACCCTAAGCCCTAAAAATAACCCTAAACTTAAAATCCTATGCCATAAATCCTAAGTAAACCTAAATCATAAGAAATCCAAAATCTTAAAAAAACCTAAGAAACCCTAAAAACATTTAAAAACCCTAATCATAAAAATCATAAACCTAAAAAAAACCATAAAACCTAAAAAACTCTTAACCTAAAATCCGAAACCCTAAACCTTACACCCTATACCTACTAAACCCTAAACCTTTGGCCTTAACCCTAAACATAAAAACCCTCTTAAAAAACCCTTAAAACTCCTAAAACTTTTTAAAATCATAAACCTAAAAAAACCCTTAAGAAAATCATAAGCCCATATAAACCCTAAAAAAACTCAAAAAAAAAAAAAAATCTTTACACCTAAAAGCCTAAGTCCTAAACCCTAAACCAAGAAATGCTAACATATGCTAAACTTGAAGAAACACTAAACCGTTAACTAAGAAACTCTAAACCTTAAACCCTTAATATCTTATAACCTAATATCCTAAACCCTAAACCCTAAGAAACCTTATACATAAGAAAACCTATTACCCTAAACCCTATGAAACCTTAAAAACCTTTAAAAACTCTAAAGAAAAAAAAAAAAAAAAAAAAAAAAAAAAAAAAAAAAAAACCCTTTTACAACCCCTAAAATCCTTAAACCTAAAAAAACCTAAAAAGCAGTAAGCCCTACACCAAAATTTACCCTAAAAATCATTTTTAAAATTCATTTTTAAAAAATCCCTAAATCCTATGAAACCCTGAACCCTAAAAATCACTAAGAAAACCTAAACCCTATAAAACCTAAAAAAAAAAAAAAAAAAAACTTTAAAACCCCTAAACCTAAGGAAACCTAAATCCCAAACTCTAAGCTTTAAACCCTAAACCCTAAGAAACCCTAAATAGTAAACTCTTAAAAAACCATATGCCCAAAATGAAAACCCTAAGAAAACCCCAAACCCTAAACCCAAAAAAAAAAAAAAAAAAAAAAAAAAACTAAGAAACCCTAAACCCTTAAAAACCAAAAAAACTTTAAAAACACAAAACCTAAAAATCCCTTAAAAAAATCTTAAAGCTAACAAACCTAAACCCTAAACCCTAGAAAAACCCTAAACCAAAAAAACTAAACCCTAAACCCTACACCCTAAAAGACCCAAAATAAACCTAGGAGATCTTAAATGCTAAACTAAAACCCTAAGAAACCTAAACCCTAAACCTTAGGGATAAACCCCCAACCCTAAGCCTTATGAAACTCTAAGAAGCCCTAAATCATAAGAAACCCTAGATCCTAAGAAAAACTAAACACTAAAAAACCCTAAAACTAAAAATCCCTAAAACAAACCTTAAAACCCCTAAAAAAAATCCTTAATCTAAAGAACTAAGCCATAAGCCCTAAGAACCCCTAAATCGTAAAAACAATAATGATCTTAAAAAATATTTAAAAATCTTATATCGAAAAAAACTATTGACCTAAAAAAATCCTATAAAAACATAAGCTCTAAACCCTAACCTAAAATCTCTTAACCAAATAACTAAACCCTTCTTCATCATGTTCAAATTATATCATTGTTCAATATGCTTTGTTCAGTTATATATATTTGTTCAACTTTATCCTATCATGCATGCTTAGTACATTTCAAGTACTGACACATATTCGACGTTACATCTTCTCGTGATGTAGGTTCAGGTCCTTAGCATTAAAATCACGTGGAGATCGATTCCCAATCCATATTCAACAATATTAGTGGTTAGTCCTCATTCTTCGAGGACAATTGATAGGTTTTATATTCCGTCTTCCATTTTAGTTTGAGTTTTGCTAGAGTTAGCTGGGGGCATGTCCCAGCATCTCTAGTCAATTAGAGGCTTTTATTCAGACATAGTTTTTGTCACACCATGAAGTTACCCCCTCGATGTAACACGGAATATAGAATCACGAGAGACCCCATTCTAACCTTAAGTTGGCATATCATAAGCATATTAGATCTGTCCTTAAAAAATCTTTAAAGCCTAAACCTAAGAAATCTGAAAGCCCTAAGAAACCCTAAATCATAAACCCTAAACCCCAAGCCTTATGAAACATCATAAACCCTAGAAAAACCCTAAACCAGAAAAAAAAAACCCTTTTAAACCCCTAAAACCTTTTAAAACCTTAAACCTAAAAAAACCCTTAAGAAAATCATAAGCCCTTATAAGCCCTAAAAAAACTCAAAAAAAATAATAATAAAATCTTTAAACCTAAAGCCTAAGTCCTAAACCCTAAACCAAGAAATCCTAACATACGCTAAAATTGAAGAAACACTAAACTGTAAACCTAAGAAATTCTAAACCTTAAACCCTTAGTACCCTAAAACCTAAGATCCTAAACACTAAACCCTAAGAAACCTTATACCTAAGAAGCCCTATTACCCTAAACCCTAAACCCTATGAAACCTTAAAAACTTTTAAAAACTCTAAACCTTTACTCTTTAAAAAAAAAAACTCTTATACAACCCCTAAAAACCTTGAACATAAAAAAACCTAAAAAAAAGTAAGCCCTACACCATAATTTACCCTAAAAATCATTTTTAAAAAATCCCTAAACCCCAAAAATCACTAAGAAAACCTAAAACCCTAAAAAACCTAAAAATAAAACTTTAAAACCCCTAAACCTAAGGAACCTTAAATGCCAAACTTTAAACCCTGAAGCCTAAACCCTAAGAAACACTAAATCGTAAACCCTTAAAAAACCATAAGCCCAAAACCCAAACCCTAAAAAAAACCCCAACAAAAAACACTAAGAAACCCTAACCCTAAAAAATAAAAAAAACTTTAAAAACTCTAAACCTAAAAATCCCTTCAAAAATCTTAAACCTAACAAACCTAAACCCTAAACCCTAAACCCTGAAAAACCCAAAACTAAAAACACTAAACCCTACACCCTAAAAGATCCAAAATAAACCTAGAAGACCTTAAATGCTAAACTCAAAGCCTAAGAAACCTATACACTACACCTTAGGAATAAGCCCCCAACCCTAAGACTTATGAAACTCTAAGAAGCCCTAAACCCTAAGAAACCCTAAATCCTAAGAAAAACTAAACACTAAAAAACCCTAAAAACCTTTAAAAACCTTTAAAACTAAAAATCCCTAAAACAAACCTTAAAAACCCTAATAAAATCCTTAATCTAAAAAACTAAGCCATAAACCATAAGAACCCCTAAACCATAAAAACAATAATGATCCTAAAAATTATTTAAAAATCCTAAATCAAAAAAACTATTGACCTAAAAAGATCCTAGAAAAACATAAGCTCTAAGCCCTAACCTAAAAACTCTTAACCAAACACCTAAACCCTTATTCATCATGTTCAGATTATATCATTGTTCAATATGTTTTGTTCAGTTATATATATTTGTTCAACTTTATCCTATCATGAATGTTCAGTACCTTTCAAGTACTGACACATATTCTACGTTACATCTTCTCGTGATGTAGGTTCAGGTCCTTAGTGTTCAAATCACGTGGAGATCAGATCCCAATTCATATTCAGCAATATCAGTAGTGAGTCCTCGTTCTTCGAGGACGATTGACATATTTTATATTCAGTCTTCCATTTTAGTTTTAGTTTTGCTAGAGTTATCTTGGGGCATGTCCCAGCATCTCTAGTCAGTTGGAGGCTTTTATTAAGACATAGTTTTTGTCACACTCCGAGTTTACCCCCTTGACGTAACACGGGACCTAGGATCACTAGTGACCCCAAGCTAACTTTAAGTTGGAATATCATAAGCACATTAGATTTGTCCTTAAAAAACCTTTAAAAGCCTAAACCTAAGAATCTGAAACCCCCTAAAAAACCCTAAATCATAAACCCTAAACCTTAGGGAAAAACCCTAAACCCCAAGCCTTATGAAACACCAAGAAACCCTAAACTCAAAGAAATTCTAAACCCTAAAAACTCTTTTAAACACGCTAAACCTAAAAAAACCCTTAAAATACTAAAAAACCCTAAATCTAAAATCCTAAGCCATAAGAACCCCTAAATAGGAAAAGATCATAAAAATCTTGAAAAAACCCTTTAAAACCCTATACCTAAAAAAACTCTAAACCTAAAAAATTCTAAAAAAACTTAAGCCCTAATTTAAACCTTAAACCTTAAAAACCCCTAAATAAAAAAACCTAGACCTAAAACCCTAAATCTTAAGAAACCCTAAATGCTAAACTCTATACCCAAATAAACTCTAAATCTGTCACCCTAAACCTTAGGGCTAAACCCAATAAACCTAACCTTAAGAAATAAAAAAACCCTAAAA
Source organism: Solanum bulbocastanum (assembly GCA_037074985.1). NCBI lineage: Eukaryota > Viridiplantae > Streptophyta > Magnoliopsida > Solanales > Solanaceae > Solanum > Solanum bulbocastanum. The sequence goes on along the minus strand of CM073601.1, from coordinate 28,671,244 downwards.
AAATATTTAAAAACCCTAAACCTTATAAAAAAAAAAAAAAAAAAAAAAAAAAAAAAAAAAAAAAAAAAACCTAAGTCCTAAGAACCCCTCAATAGTAAAAAATCATAAAATCCTAAAAACCCTTTAAAACCCTAAACCTAAAAATTCCTCAAAACCTAAAGAAACCCTAGAAAATGTTAAGCCCAAAACCCTAAACCCTTAAAAACCCAAACCCTAAGAAATCCTAAATGCTAAATCCTATACCCTAAGAAACTCTAAATCCTTAACTCTAAACATAGGACTAAACCCTAAACCCCAAACCTCACTACAAAAAAATGCTTGAATAGTGGGAGTTTAAAAACGGAGGTCAGTTCCAACCCTCACAAATTATATTAAATAATGGGGGTTTTCTAAACTGACGTAATTATAAATATTTAACAGTGGTCAAAACCTTCATAGATCCCCAAAAAAATAAATAGTGCGCAACAACATTCCTACTTTTCTTTTGGTTTCCCTCAATTTTTCTCATTGGTGTTCAATACCTCACATTGCCCCAAAAAATGCATTCTCATTGGTGTTCAATACCTCACTTTGCAGTTCACAAGTTTTGACGCTTTACTATTTTTTTTTATTATTTCTCCTTTGCAGTTCACAATCAATGAGTTCTTGTTTGGAGCTTTTCCACACAATCTGGTACACAACTTTATGTTTATCTTTCAACAAAATAATTGCTATTTTTTGAGTTTGATCGAATTTTGATATGATAATCTCAAATTTTTATATGGGTATCTCGATTTTTCATATGGGTATCTCAAATTTTGATATGGATATCTCAAATTTTTGTATGGGTATCTCAAATTTTAATATTGGTATCTCAAATTTTGATATGGGTATCTCAAACTTTTGTATGAGTATCTCAAATTTTGTCATTGGTATCTCGAATTTCGATAGATTTATATTTAGTGCTCGTTTGAATTTGGAGTTTTCGTAGATGGGTTTAAAATATGTGAGTGAGATAGTATGTTCTTGAGAAGGGTTCTCATTTGTGGAAGATGTTTGTTCCCTTAATTTCACAAATGGGTTTCCCAATTAGATTTTCATTTTTATTTTTTCTTGTGATTTTACAGTTCATTAATCTATTAATTGTTTTAGAACTTAAGACCATTGTTTTCACTTATATTGACTTAGATTTTATATGAGTTGTAACTTTTACCTTATCTCCTTAATGTTTTGATTATGGCTGATTGAAGTTTAGTAAGTTTAGATAGTCAATCAATTGAGCTAATAAGATTTATCTAGATGAAAGTGATATGATCTATTTAAAATGAGTTTTCATTTTTTTGATGCACTTTGATGTAGTTGAAAATTTATCTCGGTTATTTTTTATGGTTTGATATTAGATGGAATGATAACATTGTAGAATTAAATGTTCATTATATATAGTCATTTTTATGTTGGTTGTTTGTACAGTAATATACCTAGAAGTACTTTTTGTTTCTAAATCTATTTTGAAGGATCTACCATATGATATGTTGATAATTTATGGGAGGAACGTCTTAGTGTTGATTCTACTTTGAAGTTTGAACCAACTCGAGTGGTTGCTGTATTTGTTTGCTGTAAAAAAAAAGGAATTATGATAAATTTTGTTGGTACATAGCCACTGCACAATGAGATTTGGATGTGTTTTTGTTTCCAATTAGGTAGTTAAAGTTACGAGATTCATATTTATTGTATTGCATCTATTACACAAGTTATAAGTTCCTCATTCTTTTGGTTATTTTAATGATTTGTTGAATGAAACTTTTGTCGTTATTACAAGTTTATTTTGAATATTATTTTATACATTTTTAGTACATTTATAAGACAATGTCTCATCATTAACAAGGAGGATTTGGCATCAAGTGTGAGTTTTGTTATGAATTCTTTGATTGTGTGTTTTTTGTTAATTAATTTTTATTCTCATCAAGTGATGCTAATGGACACTCATTCTCTTACTCATGAAATCTTATAGGTGATGTTCTTGCATGTTAATCTATTTTTTCAATGGATAAGTCTTAGATTGGAATGCCAAGAAACACATAGGAGTATTTGCTTAGTTTGAATCAATTTCTAGATTTTGCATTTAACAATGGAGCTATAGGAGATAAAATTAAATGTCCATGTCCTAAATGTGGTTTTGGAAAGTGGCAAACTAGAAATATAGTGTTTGACCATTTGATCAACAAGCCGTTTCCAAAGAATTATGTCACTTGGGTTATGCATGGAGAAATGAATGTGTTTCCTAATTCGAGAAACATAGAGACCACTTAGGCTACACCACCCATTGAAAATCCAATAGAATTATTGATTAATGAAGCATTCGGGGGCTTAAGGCATGACAGTGTTGATGTAGGTCTATCACTGTTAGTGAAAGAAGAAGAAACATTACATGATATGCTTGCTTTAAATAAGAAGCATTTATTTGACTTGCTTAAAGATGGAAGTCAAGAATTGTATGAAGGCTCTAAGTACTCAAAGTTGGAATTTTTGTTAAAGCTTTATCACATTAAGTGTTTGTCTAGATTAAGTGACAAGGGAATGACTATGATCCTAGATCTACTGAGGGATGCATTTAAATTTGCAAAGATCCCTGATTCTTTTTATGAGGCCAAGAAAACCATAAATCAGTTGAGTCTTGATTATATCAATATAGATGTTTGTCCAAATGATTGCATGTTGTATTAGGAAGATAATGTTAACGCCGATACATGTAAGTATTGTCACACTTCTAGATGGAAGCCAGAGAAGAAGAGCAATACAAATCATACACCGACCACAAGTAAGAAGAAAAAGAAGAAGCAAAAGAAGATGCCTGCAAAAATTTTGCGATACTTTCCCTTAAAACCAAGATTGCAAAGATTGTTCATGTGTTCTAAAATTACGGAGCATATGAAATGGCATGCAGAGGATGGTAACAAAGATGGAACCCTATGACATCCTAGAGATGGTGAGGCGTGGAAGAAGTTTGATACAACTTTTCCTGAATTTTATTCTGATCTTCGAAATGTACGATTAGGCCTAGCTAGTGATGGTTTCAATCCTTTTGGGACAATGAGTACTAGTCATAGCATTTGACCTGTTATTTTGGTTCCATACAACCTTCCTCCATGGTTGTGTATGAAACAACCAAATTTCATCCTCTCAATGATTATTCCAGGTCCACGTGCACCAGGAAATAACATAGATGTATACCTCCAACCCCTTATTAAGGAGTTGAAAGAGTTGCGGAGTGATGGTGTTGACACTTTTAACTCATCAAACAATAAAATGTTTAGAATACGAGTGGCTCTTATGTGGATAGTTAGCGACTTTCCTGGACTTGATAGCTTATCTGATTGGAACACACATACTAGTCTTGCATGTCCCTCTTATAATTTTGACACAGAACCTTGTCGACTTCCTCATAGTAGAAAGTGGTGTTTTATTGGCCATCGTCAATTTTTATCTAGAAATCACAAATTTAGAATGATGAGGCATTGTTTTGATGGAACCATGGAAGAGAGGACCCCTCCAAAGAAGTTACTACGATCAGATATTCTTCAACAAGTGAAAGATATCAATGTCACATTTGGAAGACCAGCAGAGTTGAATTGTAAAAGAAAACAAAACAAGCAAAGAAATGATGATGAAGATGGAACTCAACAATGGAGAAAAAAAAGCATCTTCTTTGATCTTCCATATTGGGAGTCTAATTTGTTGCCCCACAATTTAGATGTTACGCATATTCAAAAGAATGTTTTTGACAACATCATACATACCTTGCTAAATGATAAAGAAAAATCAAAGGATCATATTAAGGCTCGAAAAGATCTACAATACATGGGTATATGGCGCGATCTATGGCCGGATGAGAATGTTGAATTTCGGCTTGGTGCATTTACAATTCCATAGAAGAAGAAATTGGCCTTCCTCAAGACTTTAAAGAATATATTAGTGCCGGATGGTTATGCAAGTAATATATCTCGTTACATTGATTTGGATAAAAAAATAATCTTTGGATTAAAGAGTCATGATTGTCATATCCTCATGTAACAGTTGTTGCCGATAGTAATTTGCAATGTTCTTCCAAATCAGGTCGTTGCAACTCTGGTAGAGTTTATTCCTTTTTTAGGTAGCTTTGTATGAAGAGCTTAACCATCTCTGACCTAGAAAAGCTACAAAATCGAATTGTAGAAACCTTGAGTCATCTAGAGATATTGTTTCCCCCTTCATTTTTTTACTGTAATGATTCATTTGACTGTTCATCTAGTTGATGAAGTAAAACAAGGTGGGCCTGTACATTATCGCTGGATATATTTTGTTGAAAGGTAAAAAATTTCTTATTCAAAATTATTGAATTGAATCTGGAATAGAATTTAATATAAATAAGTTTTCTAACACTTCATTATCCTGATCATAGATTGTTAGGTCATTTTAATTCTCTCGTACGGAACAAATCTCAATCAAAAGACTTAATAGCTGAGAGGCATAAGGTTGAAGAAGTTCTAACTCTTTACTCTCGTTATTTTAACGAAATTGAGTCAAGGTTGAATCGACCTAAACGTGTAAACAATGAACCAAATCATAATGAAGCTTCTGGAAAGTCATCTATGTTTCCACAACAAGGTAAACCTATTGGAGGCTCCACAACAGAACCATTGACTACTTTAGAGAAAACTCAAGCTCATCGATATGTGTTACTTAATTGCGCAGCAGTGAAATTAACCATTCATTGAGTATGAAATTTAAACTGAGTTGGATTTTTAAGAAATGTGTAGAATAATCAGGTAAAAATTTAATATATATATATATATATATATATATATATATATATATATAACAATTTTGTAGTGAGTTCAGATAGCATATCAAAAGAAGCACAAGAGGTCAAAGAGTTTCAACAACAGAGGTAGAAAAGAGAGTTAGTAAAGAGTTTTTTGATTAGTTTCCTAAGCGGGTGAGTAAATAATTTTAGAATGTTTGTTTTGAATATATTTATTTATCAATTTAGTATCTCTAACAGATATATTATGTCTGTTTAGATTATGAACCTAGATATTGCAGAAACTACCTATGATGATATCAAGTTTTTAGCACAAGGTCCTGCACAAGATGCAAGAAGATTTAGTGCTTATAACATTAATGGATTCAAATTTCGAACTTTATCTAGAGAACAAGGATCAAAAACTCAAAATGTTGGAGTTTTTCTCATCTCTGACACTTCTTGTATTGCATCTAGTGTAGATAGGTGTGCAAGACAAGCGGACCTGCCATATTATGGAAAGTTAGAAGATATTATTGAGCTTAATTATTATGGCAGGTTCAAAGTTATTCTTTTCAAGTGTCTATGGGCTGATACTACTCGAAATCGAGGGTACAAAACAGATGCTTGGAAGTTTAACTGGGTCGATTTTTCTAAATTGATTCACATGGTGATCGCGAGGATCATGATCCATATATTGAAGCATCACAAGCAAATATGGTCTACTATGTTGATGATGAGACTGATAAAGAATGGAGTGTCGTTGTACATCTAAAGCCAAGAGATTTGTTTGAAATGGGAGAGGTTGATGGAGAGGATCTATACGAGAATGAGCCATACCAACAACAAGAATTTGGACAATTTTTTGATGGTGACTATGAGAATATCCAAATTGCAATAGAGGAGAATATGAATGAATGAAATAGCAAAGAGTTGAACAATATTTTGCGTTTTGAGTTGCTTTTTTAGAAGTGTTTAGTTGTTGGCTCTTCTCTTTTTAGTTTCTTGTATTTTGTGTTTGACGCTGCAATTTCTGCAATATTTTAGTAGTTGCTTTTTCTACTTTTAGCTGTTGTTGTTTTGTGTTTGAAACTGTAGTGTCTACAGTTTTTGGCTACTATTTTTTCAATTTTTAGTTGTTGATTTTGTGAGTAGCTGTTGTTTCTGCAGATTTTTGGTTGCTGTTTTTTTAGTTTCAGGTGCTTAAGATAAAGTATTTTTAGGTTATTATTTTTTTTTTTTGGCATTTCAAGCTGTTGTTTTTGCAGTTTTTGGCTACTATTTTGTTGCTTTTAGGTGTTGAATTTTTGTGTTTTAAGTTGTTGTTTCTACTGTGTTTTATCTACTATTTTTTCAATATTTAGTTGCTGATTTGGTGCATTTTAAGCTACTGTTTCTGCAGATTTTTGGTTGTTTTTTTGGTTTCAGGTGCTTATGTTTTATGGTTAAGATGTAGTATTTGCAGGTTATTAGTTGTTGTTTTTGGCTAAATCTTTTTTAACTTCTTATGAAATTAATTGATTCATGCTATAAGATTTGAAATATTGAATTGCTAGCATGCCAAAGTTTAAGCGTTTACAAAAAAACAAAACTCAGATCAATTTGTATCTGATTCTCAAGGTGCGCAATCAACACCTTCATTTCTCCAATCAACATCATGTCTACCATCACATCAGACCAAATCATTTCTGCCCACAACACATTCAGTCCCACTATTTCAGCCGACATTACAGGCGCCTCTAATATTTCAGCCTGTATCACAGTCATCTCAATCATTTGACTCGGCATCACATTCAGCTTCAACAACTTATCCTACATCACAGCCATCTCATTTAGTTCACTCGACATCACATCCGTCTTTAACAGAACAAGACTCATCACAACAAGTTCCAACAGTTCAAGCTCCATTCAAAAAGCGTATTGGGCGTGAATCATAGTCATATTGGACTGTAGAAGCAATAGGTTAATAATAGTGAGTATCAGTGCATATTCAATAACCATTATTTGTTTCTCTCATACTTCAACTTATCTTTGTTTTTATTATAGATTCAACAAACAATGTCAAAAGGCTCAAAGTAAAAAAAACAGATGTGCTTAACTTATTAGGTGATGAACTTATTCTGGTTAATTTTGATTACCTGAATGAACCATTTGGAGAGGCCCATAGCCTTCTTTTAGGCTTTTGTGGAATTTTAGCGTGTGATTGCTCTTTATTTCCTATCAACTTTGAGAAATGGTCGAGTGTGCCTATGTCATACTTAAATCGCGTCTTCGATCAAATTATAAAGGTATAAGCTTACAACTAGACTCTTACTCTATTTTACTTTTTGGTGAGAAAGATAATCGATAATTTCAATATTATATTTACAGCCAATGGATAAGCTAACTAATAGATTTTTTCTTGAAGCCTAAGTTCCCTTTTAAGACAACAGAGTCAAATGCACGGCAACATATTTATAAATCTATTGGAAAGAAGTGGGAAACAACTAAGAACAACTTGTGGAAGTTAGTCAAAGACCCGCTTAAAAGTAAAGTTGAGATTATTGATAATGTGCCAGATGGAATTCCACGAGATCAATGGATTTCTTTTATTGATTACCAATATAAAGATTCAACAAAGGTACTTATGTTACTGTTTTTACTAGTCTTTATTATCATGTAACTATTTGATTTTTTTAATTAAGTTTCATATATTTTTTGTAAGGAAATGTGTAGAAAAAATATTGAAAATCGGAAAAAACAGACAATTTTACACACAGGTGGCTCCAAAGAGAATGATACGGGAAGGGCAGAAATGGTGATTAGTAAATTAACTTTTTATGTATTCATTTTTGAGTAGTAAATTATTCTTATTTGGATTTTTTATTTGTAGATGGCTAAAACAGGACAAAGACCTGGACGAGCACAAATATATATTGGTACTCATAAAAATAAAGATGGAGTATATGTTAATGAACCTGCAAAAGAAATATGTGTAAGTTTCTTCATAAATTCTAATTGTATTTCAACAAGTTAAAATAAAAAAGATAGGGCAATAGTTGTGAACTAGTTGATTAATTGAAGGAGGTTATACAAACTCAATTCTTTGCTAGTTAATTGTATTATGATGGATTGTGGTCCCGTACCTCTAACTAATTGTATTTCGCCAAATGATGCTGTTGGTAAGGTTTTAAGAAAAGAGCACTCTGGAAGGGTTAGATGTTTGGGATTAGGAGTTGTCCCCAGTAAAGTTTTTAAACAAGTAAGACTGCGTTTTAATGGTGCAATGTTCGTCCCATTCCAAGAGAACCACAATCAAATGATGAATGCTCATAATCAAATGATGAATGCTTCTAAGTCATATATAATAATGAAAGAAGGGATGATACCAGAACAATTTGCGGGGTTCTTTGCTTCTCCTTCGACAAATTCTTCTACAACAACTGTAAGTAATGTTCTTACATTTCTAATTTCATTTGATTTGTATATTGCTTCTCCTTTCTTTAATGCATTTTTTGTTGACATATATTAACCGATGATAAGTATAGTTTGAAACATAATATTTGCCAAGGATTTTACATTTTTTCACATCACCTAATTAATTTTATACTTTATTTTTTTATGCAGCCAAGTGATGCTACTAGTGAACCAATTCCACCTATGCACACAAGAAGATCATGCGGTGGTGATAGTAATCCTTGCCATGACAGCCGTTGATTATATTGTAGTGAACTAATTCCGCCTATATTCTTAGCTAATTAATTTGACGACAAGATTGTGTGATTAGAGGGGATGTTAAAATGTTGGATTAGATATTTTGTATTTAGAATTAGTGTTTGATTCTGATGAAGATATTTGATGTTGACAATATCATTTTAGCGACTAATGATAATACAATATTTTTGTGACTTTATGATATGTCGTTAAAGAATATATATTTCTTGACCTCGAGACATTTTTTGGATTTGATTATGATTTATAGCTTAATTAGTGATTCTATAAATAATATATGAATTAAAGTATATTGAATGAATTATAGAGCTTATGCGATTGCCCAGATCTTTCAATATAAGCAATTGCAAAAATTGTGGAGGTTTTAAACCCCCGCTATTTGTAACTAAAAAATAATATCAAAAGATTTAATTTTAAATTAGCGTGGGTGGACCTCCGCAAAGTAAACCCCGCTAATTGATTGAGGGGGTCAAAGAAAAACTGCCGCAAATTGCTTGCGACAACTCTTATTGTGTGAGTTTTTACAACTGCCGCAATACTAGATTGCGCGGGTTTTAAACCCCCACAAACCTTAAAATTAACCCCCGCTATTTAAGCGTTTTTTTGTTGTGCCTTATGAAACACTAAGAAACCCTAAACCCTAAGAAAACCTAAACCCTAAAATCATTTAAAGCTCCTAAAACTATAATACCCCAAAAAACACAATAAATCCTTTAAAAACCCTAAGCCCTAAAAAACCATAAACTTAAAATATTATGCCCTAAACCCTAAGTAACCCTAAATCTAAAGAAATCCAAAATCTTGAAAAAACCTAAGAAACCCTAAAAACATTTTAAAACTCTAATCATAAAAACCATAAACCTAAAAAAAACTATAAATCCTAAAAAACTCTTAACCTAAAACCCGAAACCCTAAACTTTAAACCCTATACCTTAGGGCCTAAACCGTAAACCCTAAACTTTTGGCCTAACCCTAAACATAAAGAAACCCTTAAAAAACCATTTAAAACCCCTAAAAACCATTTAAAACCCAAAACCTAAAAAACCCTTAAGAAAATCATAAGCCCTTATAAACCCTAAAAAGAGTCAAAAAAAAATATTCAAACCTAAAACCCTAAGCCCTAAATCCTAAATCAAGAAACCCTAACATACGCTAAGAAACTCGAAGAAACACTAAACGTAAACCTTAAACCCTTATAAACCCAAAGTTCTAAGAAACCCTAATACCCTAAAACCTAAAACCTAAGATCTTAAACACTAAACCCTAATAACCCTTATACCTAAGAAACTCTAATACCCTAAACCCTAAACCCTATGAAACCTTAAAAACCTTTAAAAACTATAAAAGTAAAAACTCAAAAAAAAAAAAATCTTTCAGAACCACTAGAAACCTTGAATCTAAAAAAACCTAAAAAATACTAAGCCCTACACCATAATTTACCTAAAAATCATTTTTAAAAAATCCTAAACCCTAAGAAAATCTAAACCCTAAAAATAACTAAGAAGACTTAAAACCCCAAAAAACCTATAAAAAGAAAAAACCATAAAACCCCTAAACCTAAGCAACCCTAAACTCTAAGAAACCCTAAATCGTAAACCCTTAAAAACCCATAAGCCCAAATCCCAAACCCTAATAAAACCCCAAACCGTAAACCCACCAAAAAAAATTAAGAAACCCTAAACCCTAAAAAAAAACAAAAAAAAACCTTTCAAAACTCTAAACCTAAAAAACCCTTAAAAAATCCTAAACTTACCAAACCTAAACCCTAAACCCTAGAAAAACCCTAAACGTAAAACACTAAACCCAAAATCCTACACCCCAAAAGACCCAAAATAAACCTTAAAATGCTAAAATCAAACCCTAAGAAACCTTAGGGATAAACCGCCAACCCTAAGCCTTATGAAACTCTAGGAAGCCCTAAACCCTAATAAACCCCAAATCCTAAGAAAACTTAAACACTAAAAAACTCTAAAAATCTTTAAAAACCCTAAACCTAAAAATCTCTAAAACAAACCTTAAAAACCCTAATAAAATTCCTTAATCTAAAACCCTAAGCCCTAAGCCCTAAGAACCCCTAAATCTAAAAAACAATAGTTTATCCTAAAAAATCTTTAAAAATCCTAAATTGAAAAAAACACTTAACCTAAAGAAATCCTAGAAAAACTTAAGCTCTAAACCCTAACCTAAAAACCCTTAACCAAATACCTAAACCCTTTTATTCATCATGTTCAGATTATATCATTGTTCAATATGCTTTGTTTAGTTATATATATTTGTTCAGCTTTATGCTATTTTGCGTGCTCAGTACCTTTCAAGTACTGATACATACTCTACGCTACATCTTCTTGTGATGTAGGTTCAGGTCCTCATCATTCAGATCACGTGGAGATCAATTCCCGATCTGTATTCAGCAATATCAATGGTGATTCCTCATCTTCGAGGACAATTGACATATTTTATATTCAGTCTTCTATTTTATTTTTAGATTTTCTGGAGTTAGCTAGGGGCACGTCCCAGCATCTCTAGTCAGTTAGAGGCTTTTATTCGAACATAGTTTTTGTCACGCCTCGAGGTTACCCCCTTGACGTAACATTGGATCTAGGATCACGAGTGACCCCAAGCTAACCTTAAGTTTGAATATCATAAGCATATTAGATCAACACCTTAAAAACCTTTAAAAGCCTAAACCTAAGAAATCTGAAACCCCTAAGAAACACTAAACCCTAAAACCTTAGGGAAAAACCCTAAACCCCAAGTCTTATGAAACACCAAGAAACCCTAAACCCGAAGAAATCCTAAATCCTTAAAACACCTTTAAACACACAAAACCTAAAAAAACCCTTAAAACTCCAAGCCCCTAAAAAACCCTAAATCTAAAATCCTAAGCCCTAAATCCTAAGGCATAAGAACCCCTAAACCGTAAAAAATCATAAAAGTCTTGAAAAATGCTTTTAAAACCATAGACCTAAAAAAATTCTAAACCTAAAAAATTCTACAAAAACGTAAGTCCTATACCTTAAACCTTAAAAACCCTTAAAAAGAAAACCTAGACCTAAAATCCTAAATCTTAAGAAATCCTAGATGCTAAACTCTATACCCAAAGAAACCCTAAATTTTTCACCCTAAACCTTTGGGCTAAACCCAAGAAACCCAAAACCTTAAGAAATAAAAAAAACCCTAAAAAAAACATTTAAAAACCCCCTAAATCCTTAACATTTAAAAACTCTAAACCCTAAAAATCCTATAAAAACTTAAGCCCTAAGAACCGCTTAACCATAAAAATATCATAAAGATCCTAACAAACCTTAAAACCCTAAACCCAAAAATTCCTCTGAACTTAAAAAAAAACTAGAAAATCTTAAGCCCAAAACCCTAAACCCTTAAAAAACCAAACCCTAAGAAAACCTAAATGCTAAATCCTATACCCTAAAAAGCTCTAAATCATTAACCCTAAATCATAGGGATAAACCCTAAACCCCAAACCATATGAAACACTAAGAAATCCTAAGCCCTAAAAAAACCCTAAACTTAAAATCTTATGTCCTAAATCCTAAGTAACCCTAAATCATAAGATATCCAAAATCTTTCAAAAAAAAAAAAACAAAAATCTAAGAACCCTAGAAACATTTAAAAACTATAATCATAAAAATCATAAACCTAAAAAAACCCATAAACACTAGAAAACTCTTAACCTAAAACCCGAAACCCTAAACTTTAAACCCTGTACCTTAGGGCCTAAACCCTAAACCTTATGCCTAAATTTAAATATAAAGAAACCCTAAAAATACCCTTAAAACTCCTAATAACTTTAAAACACTAAATCCAAAAATCCCTTAAGAAAATCATAAGCCCTTATAAACCCTAAAAAAACTCAAAAAAAAAATCTTTAAACCTAAAACCCTAAGCCCTAAACCCTAAACCCTAAACCAAGAAACCCTAACATACACTAAGAAACTCGAAGAAACACTAAACGTAAACCCTAAGAAACTCTAAACCTTAAAACCTTATAAACCCTAAGCTCTAAGAAACCCTAATACCCTAAAACCTAAAACCTAAGATCCTAAACCCTTAACCCTAAGAAATCTTATACCTAAGAAACTCTAACACCCTAAACCCTAAACCTTATGAAACCCTAAAAAACTTTAAAACTATAAACCTAAAAACTCTAAAAAAAAAATCTTTTAGAACCCCTAAAAACCTTAAACCTAAGAATACCTAAAAAACATTAATCCCTACACTATAATTTAACTAAAAATCCTTTGTAAAATACTCTAAACCCTATGAAATCCTAGACCCTAAGAAACTCTAAATCATAGGGCTAAACCCTAAACCTTATGAAACACAAAGAAACCCTAAAGCCTAAGAAAACCTAAACCCTAAAACCCTCCCTTAAAACTATAATACCCCAAAAAACACAATAAATCCTTTTAAAGCCCTAAGCCCTAAAATAACCCTAAACTTAATGCCCTAAATCATAAGTAACCCTAAATCTTAAGAAATCCAAAATCTTAAAAAAAAAACTAAAAAAAACTAAAAAACCCTAAAAACATATAAAAACTATAATTATAAAAATCATAAAACTAAAAAAACCATAAACCCTAAAAAACTCTTAACCTAAACCCGAAACCCAAAACTTTAAACCCTATACCTTAGGGCCTAAACCCTAAACCCTAAAGCTTTGGCCAAACCCTAAACATAAAGAAACCCGAAAAAACCTTTACAACCGTAAACCAAAAAAAACCCTTAAGAAAATCATAAGCCCTTATAAACCCTAAAAAAACTCAAAAATAATATTTAAACCTAAAACCCTAAGCCGTAAACCCTAAATCCTAAACCAAGAAACCCTAACATACACTAAGAAACTCGAAGAAACACTAAACGTAAACCCTAATAAACTCTAAACCTTAAACCCTTATAAACCCTAAGCTCTAAGAAACCCTAACACCCTAAAGCCTAAACCTAAGATCCTAAACCCTTAACCCTAAGAAACCTTCTATTTAAGAAACTCTAATACCCTAAACCCTAAACCTTACAAAACCTTAAAAACCTTTAAAACTATAAACCTAAAAACTCTAAAAAAAAATCTTTTAGAACTCTAAAAACCTTAAACCTAAAAAAACCTAAAAAACATAAAGCCCTACACCATAATTTACCTAAAAATCATTTAAAAAAAAAAACCTAAACCCTATGAAATCCTAAACTCTAAGAAACCATCAACCTGAAAAATCACTTCGAAAGCTTAAAACCCTAAAAAACCTAAAAAAAAAAAAAAAACCTTAAAACACCTAAATCTAAAAATCCCTAAACCCTAAACCCTAAGAAACCCTAAATCGTAAATCCGTAAAAAACCTAAGCCCAAATCCCAAACACTAAACCCAAAAAAAAAAATTAAGAAACCCTAAACCCTAAAAAATGACAAAATACCCTTTAAAAACTCTAAACCTAAAAAACCCTCAAAAAATCCTAAACCTAACAAACCTAAACCCTAAACCCTACCAAAACCCTAAACCTAAAACACTAAAACCTACATCTTAAAAGACCCAAAATAAACCTAAGAAACCTTAAAATGCTAAACTCAAACCTTAAGAAACCTTAGGGATAAACCCCAACCCTAAACCATATGAAACTCTAAGAAGCCCTAAACCCTAAGAAACGCCAAATCCTAAGAAAACCTAAACTCTAAAAAACCCTTAAAACCCTAAAACTAAAAATCCCTAAAACAAACCTTAAAAACCCTAACAAAATTCCTTAATCGAAAACCCTAAGTCGTAAGCCCTAAGCCCTAAGAACCCCTAAATCGTAAAAAAAATAATTGATCCTAAAAAAATCTATAAAAATCCTAAATCGAAAATAAACTCTTAACCTAAAAAAATCCTAGAAAAACTTAAGCTCTAAACCCTAACCTAAAAATCCTTAACCAAATACCTAAACCCTTTTATTCATCATGTTCAGATTATATCATTGTTCAATATGCTTTGTTTAGTTATATATATTTGTTCAGCTTTATCCTATCATGCGTTCAGTACCTTTCAAGTACTGACACCTACTCTATGCTAAATCTTTTCGTGATGTAAGTTCCGGTCCTCAGCATTTAGATCACGTGGAGATCGGTTCCTGATCCGTATTCAACAATATCAGTGGTGAGTCCTCGTTATTGAGGACGATTGACATATTTTATACTCAGTCTTCCATTTTAGTTTCAGTTTTGCTAGAGTTAGCTAGGGGCATGTCCCAGCATCTCTAGTCAGTTAGAGGCTTTTATTCGGACATAGTTTTTGTCATGCCTCGAGGTTACCCCCTTGACGTAACACGGGACCTAGGATCACGAGTGATCCCAAGCTAACGTTAACTTGGCATATCATAAACATATTTGATCTACACATTATAAAATCTTTAAATGCCTAAACCTAAGAAATTTGAAACCGCTAAGAAACAGTAAATCGTAAACCTTAAGGAAAAACCCTAAACCCCAAGCCTTATGAAAGACCAAGAAACCCTAAACCCTAAGAAATCCTAAACCCTTAAAATACTTTTAAAACACTAAAACTAAAAAAACCCTAAAAACCCCTAACCCCTAAGAAAACCCTAAATCTAAAATCCTAAGCCCTAAAAACCCTAAGCCCTAGGAACCCCTAAATAGTAAAAACCCATAAAAATCCTAAAAACCCTTTAAAACCCTAAAACTAAAATTTCCACTAAACCTTAAAAAACCCTAGAAAATCTCAAACCCTAAACCCTAAAAACCCTTAAAAAAACCAAACCCTAAGAAATCCTAAAGGCTAACTGCTATACCCTAAGAAACTCTAAATCCTTAACTCTAAACAATAGGGCTAAAATCCTAAGCCGTAAACCCATAGAAACCCTAAGCCTTAAGAACCCCTAAATCGTAAAAAAACATAAAAATTTAAAAAAAACCTTTTAAAACCCTAAACCTAGAAAAACTCTACACCTTAACATATCTACAAAAACTTGAGCCCTAAACCTTAAACCTTAAAAATCCATAAATAAAAAACCTAGACCTAAAACCCCAAATCCTAAGAAACCCTAAATGCTAAACTCTATACCCAAAGATACCCCTAAACCTTAAGAAATGAAAAAAACCCTAAAAACATTTAAAAACCCTAATCCCTAAGAACCCTTAAATTGTAAAAACCCATAGAAATCCTAAATCCCGTTTAAAACCCTAAACCTAAAAACTCCTCTAAACCTAAAAATCCCTAGAAAATCTTAAGCCCAAAATCCTAAACCCTAAAAACCCTTAAAAAAAACCAAACCCTAAGAAATCCTTAATCCTAAATCCTATACCCTAAGAAACTCTAAACCATAGGGCTAAACCCTAAACCCCAAACCTTATGAAACACTAATAAGCCCTAAAACCTAAGAAAATCTAAACCCTAAAACTATAATAGCCCAAAAACCACAATAAATCCCTTTAAAACCCTAAGCCCTAAAAAGCCCTAAACTAAAAACCCTATGTCCTAAATCCTAAGTAACCCTAAACCTTAAGAAATCCAAAATCTTAAAAAAAATCTAAGAAACCCTAAAATCATTTTTAAACCCTAATAATAAAAATCATAAACCTAAAAAAACTATAAACCCTATAAAACTCTTAACCTAAAATCCAAAACCCTAAACCTTAAACCATATACCTTAGGGCCTAAACCCTAAACTCTAAACCTTTCGCCTTAACCCAAAAAGTAAAGAAACCCCTAAAAACCTTTAAAAACCCTAAACCTTAAAAACCCATAAGAAAATCATAAATCCAAACTCTAAACCCTTAAAAACTATATACCTAAAAACTCTAAAAATAAATATATATTTTAGAACTCCTATAAACATTAAACCTTCAAAAACCTAAAAAACACTAAGCCCTACACCATAATTTACCTAAAAATCATTAATAAAAACCCTAAAACCTAAGGAAACCTAAACCCAAAAAATCACTAACAAAACCTAAAACCCTAAAAAACCTATAAAAAAAAACTTAAAACCCCTAAACCTAAGAAACCCTAAACCCTAAATCCTAAGAAACCCTAAATCGTCAACCCTTAAAATCCAATAAGCCCAAATCCCAAACCCAAAATCCAAACTCTAAACCTTAAAAACTATATACCTAAAAACTCTAAAAATATTATATTTTAGAACACCTTAAAACCTTAAACCTTAAAAAACCTAAAAAACACTATGCCCTACACAATAATAGACCTACTAATCATTTAAAAATAACCCTATACCCTAAGAAAACCTAATCCCTAAAAATCACTAAGAAAGCATAAAACCCTAAAAAACCTATTAAAAAAAACCTTAAAACCCCTAAACCAAAGAAATCCTAAACCCTAAACCCTAAGAAACCCTAAATTGTAAACCCTTAAAAACCCATAAGCCCAAATCCCAAACCATAAAAAACCTGCAAACCCTAAACCCTAAAAAACAACAAAAAAACCTTTAAAAACTAAAAAACCCTAAATCCAAACTCTAAACCCTTAAAAACTATATACCTAAAAGTTCTAAAAAAAAATAAATATTTTAGAACCCCTAAAAACCTTAAACCTTAAAAAACCTAAAAAACACTAAGCCCTGCACTATAATTTACCTAAAAATCATTTTAAAACCCTTAAAAAACTGTAATTTTAACAAACCTAAACCCTAAACCCTAGAAAATCCCTAAATCTAAAACACTAAACTCTAAATCCAACACCCTAAAAGACCCAAAATAAACCTAAGAAACCTTAAAATGCTAAACTCAAACCCTAAGAAACCTTAGGGATAAACCACCAAACCTAAGCCTTATGAAATTCTAAGAAGCCCTAAACCATAAGAAACCCCAAATCCAAAGAAAACCTAAACACTAAAAAACCCTAAAACTAAAGATCCCTAAAACAAACCTTGAAAACCCTAATAAAATTCCTTCATCTAAAACCCTAAGCCCTAAGACCTAAGAAAGCATAAGCCCTAAGAACCACTACAACGAAAAAATAATAGTTGATCCTAAAAAATCTTTAAAAATCCTAAATCGAAAAAAACTCTTAACCTAAAGAAATCCTAGAAAAATTTAAGCTCTAAACCCTAACCTAAAAACCCTTAACCAAATACCTAAACCCTTTTATTCATCATGTTCAGATTATATCATTGTTCAATATGCTTTGTTTAGTTATATATATCTGTTCAGCTTTATGCTATTATGCATGCTCAGTACCTTTCAAGTACTGACACATACTCTACGCTACATCTTCTTGTGATGTAGGTTCAGGTCCTCATCATTCAGATCACGTGGAGATCGGTTCCTGATCCGTATTCAGCAATATCAGTGGTGAGTCCTCGTTCTTGAGGACGATTGATATGTTTTATACTAATTCTTCCATTTTAGTTTCAGATTTGCTAGAGCTAGCTGGGGGCATGTCCCAGCATCTCTAGTCAGTTAAAGGCTTTTATTCGGACATAGTTTTTGTCACGCCCCGAGGTTACCCCCTTGATGTAACACTGGACCTAGGATCACGAGTGACCCCAAGCTAACCTTAAGTTTGAATATCATAAGCATATTAGATCAACACCTTAAAAAACCTTTGAAAGCCTAAACCTAAGAAATCTGACACCCCTAAGAAACTCTAAGAAACACTAAACCCTAAAACCTTAGGGAAAAACCCTAAACCCCAAGCCTTATGAAACACCAAGAAATCCTAAACCCTAAGAAATCCTAAACCCTTAAAACACCTTAAAAAATACAAAACCTAAAAAAGACCTTAAAAGCCCTAAATCTCAAATCCTAAGCCCTAAACCCAAAGAAGCGCTAAACTTTAAGAGCCCCTAAACCGTAAAAAATTATAAAAATCTTGAAAAACACTTTTAAAATCCTAAACCTAAAAAATTCTGCCCTAAATCTTAAACCTTAAAAACCCTTGAATAAAAAACCTAGGCCTAAAACCCTAAATCCTAAGAAACCCTAAATGTTAAACTCTATACCCAAAGAAACCATAAACCCTTAAACCTAAACTTTAGGGCTTAACCCTAAGAAACCCTAAAACAATAGGAAATAAAAAAAAAAAACCCTAAAACATTTTAAAATGTGTAAAAATCCTAAGCCCTAAAACACTATAAAAACCCTAAGCTCGAAGAACCCCTAAATCTTAAAAAACTATAAAAATCCTAAAAACCATTTAAAACCCTAAACCTAAAAATTTTCTCTAAACCTAAAAAAAACCCTACAAAATCTAAAGCCCAAAACCCTAAACCTAAAAATTCCTCTAAACCTAAAAAAACCCTAGAAAATCTTAAGCCCAAAACCCTAAACCCTAAAAATCCTTAAAAAAAACCAAACCCTAAGAAATCCTAAACTATAAATCCTACACCTAAGAAACTCTAAACAATAGGGCTAAACACTAAACCCCAAACCTTATGAAACACTAAGAAACCCTAAACCCTACGAAAATCAAAACCTTAAAACCCCTAAAACTATAATACCCCAAGAAACACAATAAATCCCTTTGAAACCCTAAGCCCTAAAAATAACCCTATGCCCTAAATCCTATGCCAACACAATAAATCCCTTTGAAACCCTAAGCCCTAAAAATAACCCTATGCCCTAAATCCTAAGTAGCCCTAAATCCTAAGAAATCCAAAATCTTAAAAAAAAAAAAACCTAAGAAACCCTAAAAACATTTAAAAACCCTAATCATAAAAATCATAAACCTGAAAAAAAAAAACCATTAATCCTAAAAAACTATTAACCTAAAACTCGAAAACCTAAACCTTAAACCATATACCTACTAAACCCTAAACCTTTGGCCTTAACCCTAAACATAAAGAAACCCTAAAAAAACCCTTAAAATGCCTAAAACCTTTTAAAACCCTAAACCTAAAAAACCCTTAAGAAAATCATAAGCCCTTATAAACCCTAAAAGAACTCAAAAAAAAAATCTTTAAACATAAAACCCTAAGTCCTAAACCCTAAACCTTTGGCCTAACCCTAAACATCAAGAAACCCTATAAAAAAACCCTTAAAACTCCTAAAAAACCTTTTAAAACCCTTAAGAAAATCATAAGCCCTTATAAACCCTAAAAGAACTCAAATAAATAAATCTTTAAACCTAAAACCTTAGCTAAACCCTAAACAAAGAAACCCTAACAGGCACTAAGAAACTCGAAGAAACACTAAACGTAACCCTAAGAAACTCTAAACCTTAAACCCTTATAAACCCCAAGTTCTAAGAAAGGCTAATACCCTAAAACCTAAAACCTAAAACCTAAAACCTAAGATCCTAAACCCTAAGAAACCTTATACCTAAGAAACTCTAATACCCTAAACCCTATGAAACCTTAAAAACCTTTAAAAACTATAAACCTAAAAATTCTAAAAAACAATCTTTTAGAACCCCTAAAAACCTTAAACCAAAAAAAAACCTAAAAAACACTAAGCCCTACACCATAATTTACCTAAAACTATTTTTAAAAAACCCTAAACCCTAAACCCTAAAAATCACTAAGAAAACCTATAAAAAAATAACATTAAAATCCCTAAACCTAATAAATCCTAAACCTTAAAAAACCCTAAATCGTAAACCCTTAAAAACCCAAAAGCCCAAATCCCAAACCCTAAGAAAACCCCAAACCTTAAACCCAAAAAAATATTAAGAAACCCTAAACCCTAAAAAACAACAAAAAAAACCTTTAATAACTCTAAACCTTAAAAACCCTTAAAAAATCCTAGACTTAACAAACTTAAACCTTAAACCCTAGAAAACCCCTAAATCTAAAACATTAAACCCTAAACCCTACACCCTAAAAGACCCAAAATAAACCTAAGAAACCTTAACCCCCAAACCTAAGCCTTATAAAACTCTATGAAGCCCTAAACCCTAAGAAACCCCAAATCCTAAGAAAACCTAAACACTAAAAAACCCTAAAAACATTTAAAAACCCTAAAACTAAAAATCCCTAAAACAAACCTTAAAACCCCTAATTAAATTCCTCAATCTAAAACCCCAAGCCCTAAGTCCTACTAAACCATTAGCCCTAAGAACCTTAAATCGTAAAAACAATAATTGATCCTAAAAACTCTTTAAAAATCCTCAATCTAAAAAAAAAAAAAAAAAACCCCTTAACCAAATACCTAAACCCTTTTATTCATCATGTTCAGATTATATCATTATTCAATATGCTTTGTACAGTTATGTATATTTGTTCAGCTTTATCCTATTATGCATGCTCAGTACCTTTCAAGTACTGATACATACTCTATGCTACATCTTCTTGTGATGTAGGTTCAGGTCCTCAGCATTCAGATCACGTGGAGAATCCCTAAATAGTAAAAAATCATAAAAATCTTGAAAAAAACCTTTTTAAACCCTTAACCTAAAAAGTTCTACAAAAACTTAAGCCCTAAATCTAAAACCTTAAAAACCCTTAAATAAAAAACCAAGACCTAAAACCCTAAATCCTAAGAAACATTAAATGTTAAACTCTCTATACCCAAAGAAACTAAAACCCTTCATCCTAAACCTTAGGGCTTAACCCTAAAACCTTAAGAAATAAAAAAACCCTAAAAACATTTAAAAACCCTATAAAAACACTTAAACACTATAAAAACTCTAAGCCCTAAGAACCCCTAAATCATAAAAAACTATAAAAATACTAAAAACACTTTAAAACCCTAAACCAAAAAATTCCTCTAAACATAAAAAAAACCCTAGAAAATCTTAAATCCAAAACCCTAAAAACCCTTAAAAAAAACTAAACCCTAAGAAATCCTAAATTATAAATCCTACCCCTTAAGAAACTCTAAACCATAGGGCTTGACGCTAAACCCCAAGCCTTATGAAACACTAAGAAACCCTAAATCATAAGAAAACCTAAACCTTAAAACCCCTAAAACTATAATACCCCAAAAAACACAATAAATCCCTTTGAAACCCTACACACTAAAAATTACCCTAAACTTAAAATCCTATGCCATAAATCCTAAGTAACCCTAAATCTTAAGAAATCCAACATCATAAAAAAACCTAAGAAACCCTAAAAATATTTAAAAACCCTAATGATAAAAATCATACATCTAAGAAACCCTAAGAAACCTTATACCTAAGAAACCCTACACCCTATGAAACCATAAAAACTTTTGAAATCTCTAAACCTAAAAACTCAAAAAAAAAAAAAAAAAAAAAAAAAAAAAGACTACCTTAAAAACCTTAAACCTAAGAAAACCTAAAAACCAGTAAGCCCTACACTATAATTTACCCTAAAAATCATTTTTAATAAATCCCTAAACCCCATGAAACCCTAAATCCTAAAATCACTAAGAAAACCTAAACCCTTAAAAACCTAAAAAAAAATAAAATTAAAACCCATAAACTTAAGGAACCCTCCCAAGCTCTAAACCCTGAACCCTAAATCGTAAACGCTTAAAAATCATAAGCTCTAAACCCAAACCCTAAGAAAACCCCAAACCCTAAACCCAAAAAAAACCCTAAGAAACCGTAAACCTAAAAAACAAAAAAAAGCTTTAAAAAATCAAAACCTAAAAATCCCTTAAAAAATCTTAAACCTAAACCCTAAACCATAGAAAAACCCTAAACCCTACACCCTAAAAGACCCAAAATAAACCTAGGAGACCTTAAATGCTAAATTCAAACCCTACAAAACGTAAACCCTAAACCTTAGGGATAAACCCCCAACCCTTAGCCTTATGAAACTCTAAGAAGCCCTAAATCCTAAGAAAATTAAACACAAAAAAAAAAAAAAAAAAAACCCTAAAACTAAAAATCCCTAAAACAAACCTTAAAACCCCTAAAAAAATCCTTAATCTAAAGAGCTCAGCCATAAGCCCTAAGAACCCCTAAATCGTAAAAACAATAATAATCCTAAAAAATATTTAAAAATCCTAAATCGACTATAACTCTTAACCTTAAAAATTCATAGAAAAACTTAAGCTCTAAACCCTAACCTAAAAACTCTTAACCAAATACCTAAACCCTTACTCATCATGTTTAGATAATATCATTGTTCTATATGCATCGTTCAGTTATATATATTTGTTCAACTTTATCCTATCATGCATGCTCAGTAACTTTCAAGTACTGACACATATTCTATGCGACATCTTCTCGTGTTGTAGGTTTAGGTCCTTAGCATTCAGATCACGTGGAGATCGGTTCCCGATCCGTATTCAGCAATATCAGTGGTGGGTCCCTGTTCTTTACGAGGACGATTGATATGTTTTATATTCAGCCTTCCATTTTAGTTTGAGTTTTGCAAGAGTTAGCTGGGGGCATGTCCCAGCATCTCTAGTTAGTTGGAGGGTTTTATTTGGACATAGTTTTTGTCACACCCTGAGGTTACCCCCTTGAGGTAACACGAGACCTAGGATCACGAGAGACCCCAAGCTAACCTTAAGTTGGCATATCATAAGCATATTAGATTTGTCCTTAAAAAACCATTAAAAGCCTAAACCTAAGAAATCTGAAACCCCTAAGATACCCAAAATCATAAACCCTACACCTTAGGGAAAAACCTTAAACCCCAAGCCTTATGAGACACCAAGAAACCCTAAACTCTAAGAAATCCTAAACCCTGAAAACATCTTTAAAAACACTAAACCTAAAAAAACCCTTAAAACCCCTAGCCCCAAAA
Organism: Solanum bulbocastanum; assembly: GCA_037074985.1. Classification (NCBI taxonomy): domain Eukaryota; kingdom Viridiplantae; phylum Streptophyta; class Magnoliopsida; order Solanales; family Solanaceae; genus Solanum; species Solanum bulbocastanum. The sequence continues at coordinate 28,648,152 of CM073601.1, read as the reverse complement.
AAACCATAAATCTAAAATCCTAACCCCTAAACCCTATGCCATAAAAATCCCTAAACCATAAAAAATCATAAAAATCTTGAAAAAACCTTTTAAAACCCTAAACCTAAAAAATTTCTACAAAAACGTAAGTCCAAAACCTTAAACCTTAAAAACCCTTAAATTAAAAACCAAGACCTAAAACCCTAAATCTTAAGAAACCCTAAATGCTTTCTCTATACCCAAAGAAACCCTAAATCATTCACCCTAAACCTTAGGGATAAACCCAAGAAACCCTAAACCTTAAGAAATTAAAAAAAAACCCTAAAAAACATCTAAAAACCCTAAACCCTATAAAACCTAAGCCCTAAGAACCCCTTAATCGTAAAAAACCATAAAGATCCTAAAAATCTTTAAAACACTAAACCAAAATATTCCACTAAACCTAAAGAAACCCTTGAAAATTTTAAGCCCAAATCCCTAAACCTTTAAAACACCAAACACTAAGAAATCCTAAACGCTAAATCCTATACCCTAAGAAACTCTAAATCCTTAACTCAAAATCATAGGGCTAAACCCTAAGCCCCAAACCTTATGAAACACTAAGAAACCCTAAACCCTAAAACCCTCGCCTAAAACTATAATACCCCAAAAAACACAATAAATCCTTTCAAAACCCTAAGCCCTAAAAAACCCTAAACTTAAAATCTTATGCCCTAAATCCTAAGTTACCCTAAATCTTAAGAGAACCAAAATCTTTAAAAAAAACCTAATTAACCCTAAAAACATTTGAAGACTATAATCATAAACATCATAAACCTAAAAAAAACCATAAACCCTAAAAAATTCTTAACCTAAAACCCGAAACACTAAACTTTAAACCCTATACCTTAGGGCCTAAACCCTAAACCCTAAACCTATGGCCTAACCCTAAACATAAAGAAACCCTAAAAAAACCCTTAAAACTCCTAAAAACTTTTTAAAACCCAACACCTTAAAAACCCTTAAATAAATCGTAAGCCCTTAAAAAACCATAAGCCCAAATCCCAAACCCTAAACCCAAAAAAAAATTATGAACCACAAAACCCTAAAAAACAATTAAAAAAAAAACCCCTTTAAAAGATCTAAACCTCAGAAACCCTTAAAAAAATACTAAACCTAACAAACCTAAACCCTAAACCCTAGAAAAACTCTAAACTGAAAATACTAAACCCCAAACCCTACACCCTAAAAGACCCAAAATAAACCTAAGAAACCTTAAAATGCTAAACTCAAACCCTAAGAAACCTTAGGGATAAACCCCAACCCTAAGTCTTATGAAACTCTAAGAAGCCCTAAACCCTAAGAAACCCCAAATCCTAAGAAAACCTAAACACTAAAAAACCCTAAACACCTTAAAAAACCCTAATAATAAAAAACCCTAAAAAAAACCATAAAAACCCTAATAAAATTCCTTATTCTAAAACCCTATGCCCTAAGCCCTAAGAAACCCTAAATCGTAAAAATAATAATTGATCCTAAAAAATCTTTAAAAATCCTAAATCGAAAAAAACTCTTAACCTAAAGAAATCCTATAAAAACTTAAGCTCTAAACCCTAACCTAAAAACCCTTAACCAAATACCTAAACCCTTTTATTCATCATGTCAGATTATATCATTGTTCAATATGCTTTGTTCAGTTATATATATTTGTTCTGCTTTATCCTATCATGCACGCTCAATACGTTTCAAGTGCTGACACATTCTCTACGCTACATCTTCTCGTGATGTAGGTTCAGGTCCTTAGCATTCAGATTACATGGAGATCAGTTCTCGATATGTATTCAACAATATCAGTAGTGAGTCCTCGTTCTTAGAGGACGATTGACATGTTTTATATTCAGCCTTCCATTTTAGTTTCAGTTTTCCTAGAGTTAGCCAAGGGCATGTCCCAGCATCTCTAGTCAGTTAGAGGGTTTTATTCGAACATCGATTTTGTCACTCCCCGAGGTTACCCCCTTAACATAACACAGGACCTAGGATCACGAGTGACCCCAAGCTAACCTTAAGTTTGCATATCATAAGCATATTAGATCTACACCTTAAAACACCTTTAATTGCCTAAACCTAAGAAATCTGAAACCCCTAAGAAACCCTAAGAAGCAGTAAACCCTAAACATTAGGGGAAAACCCTAAACTCCTACCCTTATGAAACACCAAGGAACCCTAAACCCTAAGAAATCCTAAACCCTTAAAACACCTTTAAAAACACTAAACCTAAAAAAACCCATAAAACCCCTAACTCCTAAAAAAACCCTAAGACGTAAACCCAAAGAAACCCTAAGCCCTAAGAACCCCTAAACCATACAAAATCATAAAAATCTTGAAAAAACCTTTTTAAACCCTAAACCTAAAAAATTCTACAAAAACTTATGCCCTAAATCTTAAACCTTAAAAACCCTTAAATAAAAAACCAACACCTAAAACCCTAAATCCTAAGAAACCCTAAATGTTAAACTCTATACCCAAAGAAACCTCAAACCCTTCACCCTAAACCTTAGGGCTTAACCCTAAGAAACCCTAAAACCTTAGGAAATAAAAAAATGCTAAAAACATTTAAAAACCCTAAACCCTATAAAAACCCTAAAACAATATAAAAAACCCTAAGCCCTAAGAACCCCTAAATCACAAAACACTATAAAAAAATCCTAAAAACCCTAAACCTAAAATTTCTCTAAACATAAAAAAAAAAAAAAAAAAAAAAAAAAAAACCTAGAAAATCTTAAACTCAAAACCCTAAACCTTTAAAACCCTAGAAAATCTTAAGCACAAAATCCTAAACTATAAATCCTACATCCTAAGAAACTCTAAATCATAGGGCTAAACCCTATACGCCAAACCTTATGAAGTACTAAGAAACCCTAAATCCTAAGAAAAACCTAAACATTAAAACCCCTAAAACTATAATACCCCAAAAAACACAATAAATTCCTTTGAAATCCTAAGCCCTAAAAATAACCCTAAACTTAAAATCCTATGCCCTAAATCCTAAGTTACCCTAAATCTTAAGAAATCCAAAATCTTAAAAGATCCTAAGAAACCCTAAAAATATTTTAAAACCCTAATCATAAAAATCATAAACCTAAAAAAAGCCATAAACACTAAAAAACTCTTAACCTAAAAATTCCACTAAACCTAAAAAAAACCCTAGAAAATCTTAAACCCTAAATCCTAAAACCCCTTAAAAGAACCAAAACCGAAGAAATCCTAAACGCTAAATCCTATACCCTAAGAAACTCTAAATCCTTAACTCTAAGCCATAGGGTTAAAATCCTAAGCCCTAAACCCATAGAAACCCTAAGCCCTAAGAACCCCTATATCGTAAAAAATTATAAATATCTTGAAAAAACCTTTTAAAACCCTAAACCTAAAAAAACTCTTAACCTAAAAAATTCTACAAAAACTTGAGCCCTCAACCTTAAACCTTAAAAACCCATAAATTAAAAACCTAGTCCTAAAACCCTAAATCCTAAACTCTATACCCAAAGAAAACCCTAAAACCTTAAGAAATTAAAAAACCCTAAAAGCATTTAAAAACCCTAAACCCTATAAAAACCCTAAACCTTAAAAACCCTATAAAAAAACCCTAAACACCTTTAAAAACCATAAAACTAAAAATTCCAAAAAAAAAACCTTAAAAACCCTAATAAAATACCTTATCTAAAACCCTAAGCCCTAAGCCCTAAGAAACCCTAAATCATAAAAAAAATAATTGATACTTAAAAATCTTTTAAAATCCTGAATCGAAAAAAAACTCTTAACCTAAAGAAAATCCTATAAAAACTTAAGCTCTAAACCCTAACCTAAAAACCCTTAACCAAATACCTAAACCCTTTTATTCATCATGTTCAGAATATATCATTGTTCAATATGCTTTGTTCAGTTATATATATTTGTTCAGCTTTATCCTATTATGCATGCTCAGTACCTTTCAATAACTGTGACACATACTCTTTATGAAACCTTAAAAACCTTTAAAACTATAAACCAAAAAACACTAAAAAAAATCTTTTAGAACCCCTAGAAACCTTTAACCTAAGAAAAACCTAAAAAACACTAATCCCTACACCATAATTTATCTAAAAATCATTCTTAAAAAACCCTAAACCCTAAGAAACTCTAAATCCTTAACTCTAAATCATAGAGCTAAACCCTAAACCCCAAACCTTATGAAATACTATGAAACCCTAAACCGTAAGAAAACCTAAACCCTAAAAATCTCCCCTAAAACAATAATACCCCAAAAAACACAATAAATCCTTTTAAAACCCTAAGCCCTAAAATAACCCTAAACTTAAAATCTTATGCCCTAAATCATAAGTAACCCTAAATCTTAAGAAATCCAAAATTTTAAAAACAAACTAAGAAACCCAAAAAACATTTAATAACTATAATCATAAAAATTATACACCTAAAAACAACCATAAACCCTAAAAAACTCTTAATCTAAAACCCGAAATCCTAAACTTTAAACCTTGTACCTTAGGGCCTAAACCCAAAACCCTATACCTTTGGCCTAACCCTAAACATAAAGAAACCCTAAAAAACCCTTAAAAACCTTTTAAAACCCTAAACCTAAAAAACCATTAAGAAAATCATAAGCCCTTATAAACCCTAAAAAAAAAGTCAAAAAAAAATCTTTAAACCTAAAACCCTAAGCCCTAAACCCTAACATACGCTAAGAAACTCCAAGAAACACTAAGCGTAAACCCTAAGAAACTCTAAACCTTAAACCCTTATAAACCCTAAGCTTTAAGAATCTCTAATACCCTAAAACCTAAAACCTAAGATCCTAAACCCTTAACCTTAAGAAACCTTATATCTAAGAAACTCTAATACCCTAAACCCTAAACCTTATAAAACCTTTAAAACTATAAACCTAAAAACTCTAAAAAATATATTTTAGAACCCCTAAAAACCTTAAACCGAAAAAAACACTAAACCCTACACCATAATTTACCAAAAAATCATTTTAAAAGAACCCTAAACTCTATGAAATCCTAAACCCTAAGAAAACCTAAACCCTTAAAATACTAAGAAAACCAAAAACCCTAAAAAACCTTAAAACCCCTAAACCCTAAACCCTAAACCTTGAACCCTAAACCCTAAATCGTAAATCCTTAAAAAACCATAAGCCCAAATCCCAAACCCTAAACCCAATAAAACATTAAGAAACCCTAACCCCTAAAAAAGGACAAAAAACACTTTAAAAACTCTAAACCTAAAAAAACCCTTAAAAAATCCAAAACCTAACAAACCTAAACCCTAAACCCTAGAAAAACCCTAAACCTAAAACACTAAACCCTAAACCCTAAACCCTAAACCCTACACCCTAAAAGAAACAAAATAAACCTAAGAAACCTTAAAATGCTAAACACAAACCTTAAAAAATCTTAGGGATCAACCCCAACCCTAAGCCTTATGAAACTCTAAGAAGCCCTAAACCCTAAGAAACCCAAAATCCTAAGAAAACCTAAACACTAAAAACCCCTAAAAATAAAAAGCCCTAAAACAAACCTTAAAAACCCTAATAAAATTCCCTAATCTAAAACCCTAAGCCCTAAGCCCTAAGAAACCATAATCCCTAAGATCCCCTAAATCGTAAAAACAATAATTGATCCTAAAAAATCTTTAAAAATCCTAAATGGAAAATAAACTCTTAACCTAAAGAAATCCTAGAAAAACTTAAGCTTTAAACCCTAACCTAAAAACCCTAAACCAAATACCTAAACCCTTTTATTCATCATGTTCAGATTATATCATTGTTCAATATGCTTTGTTTAGTTATATATATATTTGTTCAGCTTTATGCTATTATGAATGCTCATAACTTTCAAGTACTAACACATACTCTACACTACATCTTCTCGTGATGTAGGTTCAGGTCCTCATCATTCAAATCACGTGGAGATCGATTCCCGATCCGTATTCAACAATATCAGTGGTGAGTCCTCATCTTCGAGGACAATTGACATATTTTATATTCAGTCTTCTATTTTATTTTTAGATTTGCTGGAGTTAGCTAGGGGCATGTCCCAGCATCTCTAGTCACTTAGAGGCTTTTATTCGGACAAAGTTTTTGTCACGCCCCAAGGTTTCCCCCTTGACGTAACACGGGACTTAGGATCACGAGTGACCCTAAGCTAACCTTAAGTTGGCATATCATAAGCATATTAGATCTAAACCTTAAAAAATCTTTAAATGCCTAAACCTAAGAAATTTGAAACCCTTTAGAAACCCTAAGAAACACTAAACCCTAAAACATTAGGTAAAAACCCTAAACCCCAAGCCTTATGAAACACCAAGAAACCCTAAACCCTTAAAACACCTTTAAAAACACTAAACCTAAAAAAAACCTTAAACCTCTAACCCCTAAAAAAATCCTAAATCTAAAATCCTAAGCCGTAAAAACCCTATAAAAACCCTAAGCCCTAGGAACCCCTAAATCGTAAAAAACCATAAAAATCCTAAAAACCCTTTAAAACCCTAAACCTAAATATTCCACTAAACCTAAAAAAGTCCTAGAAAATCTTAAACCCTAAACCCTAAAAACCCTTAAAAAATCCAAACCCTAAGAAATTCTAAACGCTAAATCCTATATCCTAAGAAACTTTGAATCCTTAACTCTAAACCATAGGGCTAAAATCCTAAGGCCTAAACCCATAGAAACCCTAAGTCCTAAGAACCCCTAAATCGTAAAAAATCATAAAATTCTTGAAAAAACCTTTTAAAACCCTAAACCTAAATAAACTCTAAACCTAAAAAATTATACAAAAACTTGAGCCCTAAACCTTAAACCTTAAAAACCCATAAACAAAAAACCTAGACCTAAATCCCTAAATCCTACGAAACCCTAAATGCTAAACTCTATACCCAAAGAAACCCGTAAACCTTAAGAAATAAAAAAACCCTAAAAATATTTATAAACCCTAAACCCTAAAAACCCTATAAAAACCCTAAACCCAAAAAACCCTAATCCCTAAGAGACCCTAAATCGTAAAAAACCATAAAAATCCTAAAACCCCTTTAAAACCCTAAACCTAAAAATTCCTCTAAACCTAAGAAAAGCATAGAGAATCTTAAGCCCAAAATCCTGAACCCTAAAAACCCTTAAAAAACCAAACCCTAAAAAATCCTTAATCCTTAATACTATACCCTAAGAAACTTTAATTCCTTAATTCTAAACCATAGGGCTAAATCCTAAACCCCAAACATTATGAAACACTAATAAACCCTAAACCCTAAGAAAATCTAAACCCTAAAACCCCTAAAACTATAATAGCCCAAAAAAACACAATAAATCCCTGAAAAACCCTAAGCCCTCGAAAACCCTAAACTAAAAACCCTATGGCCTAAATCCTAAGTAACCCTAAACCTTAAGAAATCCAAAATCTTAAAAAAATCTAAGAAAACCTAAAAACATTTTTAAACCCTAATAATAAAAATCATAAACCTAAAAAAACCATAAACCCTATAAAACTCTTAACCTAAAACCCGAAACCCTGAACCTTAAACCATATACCTTAGGGCCTAAACCCTAAACCCTAAAAAACATTAAGAAACCCTAAACCCTACAATTAACAAAAAAAACCTTTAAAAACACTAAACCTAAAAAACCCTAAATCCAAACTCTAAACCCTTAAAAATTATATACCTAAAAACTCTTAAAAAAATATATATTTTAAAACCCTTAAAAACCTTAAACCTTAAAAAACCGAAAAAACACTAAGCCCTACACCATAATTTACCTAAAAATCATTTTTTTTAAAAAAACCTAAACCCTAAAAATCACTAAGAAAACTTAAAACCCTAAAAAACCTATAAAAAAAAAAACTTAAAACCCCTAAACCTAAGAAACCCTAAATCATCAACCCCTAAAAACCCATAAGCCCAAATCCCAAACCCTAAGAAAACAGCAAACCCTAAACCCTAAAAAACAACAAAAAAATATATAAAAACACTAAACCTAAAAAACCCTTAAAAAATCCTAATCTTAACAAACCTAAACCCTAGAAAAACCCTAAACATAAAACACTAAACCCTAAACCCTAGAAAAACCCTAAACCTGAAACACTAAACCCTAAACCCTACACCCTAAAACACCCAAAATAAACTTAAGAAACCTTAAAATGCTAAACTCAAACCTTAATAAACCTTAGGTATAAACCCCCAAACCTAAGAGCCCTAAACCCTAAGAAACCCCAAATCCTAAGAAAACCTAAACATTAAAAAACCCTAAAAACATTCAAAAACCCTAAAACTAAAAATCCCTAAATCAAACATTAAAAACCCTAATAAAATTCCTTAATCTAAAACCCTAAGCCCTAAGCCCTAAGCCCTAACAAACCAAAAGCCCTAAGAACCCGTTAATCATAAAAACAATAATTGATCCTAAAAAATCTATAAAAATCCTAGATCGAAAAAAACTCTTAGCCTAAATAAATCCTGGAAAAACTTAAGCTCTAAACCCTAACCTAAAAACCCTTAACCAAATACCTAAACCCTTTTATTCATCATGTTCAGATTATATATATTTGTTCAGCTTTATCCTATTATGCATGCTCAGTACATTTCAAGCATTGACACATACATTACGCTACATCTTCTTATGATGTAGGTTCAGGTCCTCAACATTCAAATCACGTGGAGATCGGTTCATGATCCATATTTAGCAATATCAGTGGTGAGTCCTCGTTCTTGAGGACAATTGACATGTTTTATAATCATTCTTCCATTTTAGTTTCAGTTTTTCTAGAGTTAGCTGGGGGCATGTCCCAGCATCTCAAGTCAGTTAGAGGCTTTTATTCAGACATAGTTTTTGTCACACGCCGAGGTTACCCCCTTGACATAACACGGGACCTAGGATCATGAGTTACCCCAAGCTAACCTTAAATTGGCATATCATAATCATATTAGATCAACACCTTAAAAAACCTTTAAAAGCCTAAGCCTAAGAAATTTGAAACCCCTAAGAAACCCTAAGAAACACTAAATCCTAACACCTTAGGGAAAAACCCAAAACCCCAAGCCTTATGAAACACCAAGAAACCCTAAACCATAAGAAATCCTAAACCCTTAAAACACCTTTAAAAAAACTAAACCTAATTAAAAACCCTAAATCTAAAATCCTAAGCCCTAAACCTAAAGAAACCCTAAGCCCTAAGAACCCCTAAATCGTAAAAAATTATAAAAATCTTTAAAAACCTTTTTAAACCCAAAACCTAAAAAAACTCTAAACCTAAAAAATTCTACAAAAACTTAAGCCCTAAATATTAAAACTAAAAACCCCTGCAATAAAAAACCTAGACCTTAGACCCTAAATCCTAAGAAACCTTAAATGTTAAACTCTATACCCAAAGAAACGATAAAGCCTTCACCCTAAACCTTAGGGCTTAACCCTAAGAAACCCTAAAACCTTAGGAAATAAAAAAAATCCTAAAACATTTAAAAACCGTAAATGTGTAAAAACCCTAAACCCTAAAACACTACAAAAAAAACCCTAAGCCCTAAGAACCCCTAAATCATAAAAAACTATTAAAATCCTAAAAACCATTTAAAACCCTAAACCTAAAAATTTCTCTAAACCTAAAAAAACCCTAGAAAATCTTAAGCCCAAAACCCTAAACCCTAAAAACCCTTAAAAAGACCAAACCCTAAGAAATCCTAAACTATAAATCCTACACCCTAAGAAACTCTAAACCATAGGGCTAAACCCTAAACCCCAAACCTTATGAAACACTAAGAAACCCTAAACCCTAAGAAAACCTAAACCTTAAAACCCCTAAAACTATAATACCCCAAAAAACACAATAAATCCTTTTGAAACCCTAAGCACTAAAAATAACCCTAAACTTAAAATCATATGCCCTAAATCCTAAGTAACCCTAAATTTTAAGAAATTCAAAATCTTAAAAAAACCTAAGAAACCTTAAAACCATTTAAAAACCCTAATCATAAAAATCATAAACCTAAAAAAAACCATAAACCCTAAAACACTCTTAACCTATAACCCGAAACCCTAAACCTTAAACCCTATACCTACTTAACCCTAAACATAAAGAAACCCTAAAAAACCCTTAAAACCCCTAAAACATTTTAAAACCCTAAACCTAAAAAACCCCTAAGAAAATCATAAACTTTTATAAACCCTAAAAGAACTCAACAAAAAATCTTTAAATCGAAAACCCTAAGTCCTAAACCCTAAACCTTTGGCCTTAGGGCCTAAACCGTAAACCCAAAACCTTTGGCCTAACCCTAAACATAAAAAAACCCTATAAAAACCTTTAAATCCCCTAAAAACCTTTTGAAAACCCTAAACCTAAAAAACCCTTAAGAAAATCATAAGCCCTTATAAACCCTAAAAAAAACTCGAAAAAAACCTTTAAACCTAAAGCCTTAACTAAATCCTAAACCAACAAAACCTAACATACACTAAGAAACTCGAAGAAACACTAAACATAATCCCTTAGAAACTCTAAACCTTAAACCCTTATAAACCCCAAGTTCTAAGAAACCCTAATACCCTAAAACCTAAAACCTAAGATCCTAAACCCTAAACCCTAAACCATAAGAAACCTTATACCTAAGAAACTCTAATACCCTAAACCCTAAACCCTATGAAACCTTAAAAACCTTTAAAAACTATAAACCAAAAAAAACTCTTTTAGAACCCCTACAAACCTTAAACCTAAAAAACACTAAGCCTACACCACAATTTACCTAAAAAACATTTTTAAAAAATCCCCGAACCCAAAGAAAACCTAAAGCCTAAAAATACTAAGAAAACCTAAAACCCTAAAAAACCTATAAAAAAAACCTTAAAACCCCTAAACCTAAGAAATCCTAAACCCAAAACCCTAAGAAATCCTAAATCGTAAACCCTTAAAAACCCATAAGCCCAAATCCCAAACCCTAAACCCAAAAAAAAAATGAAGAAACCCTAAACCCTAAAAAAACAACAACTTCAAGAACTATAAACCTAAAAAACCTTAAAAAATCCTAAACTTAACAAACCTAAACCCTAAACCCTAGAAAACCCTAAACCTAAAACATTAAACCCTAAACCCTACACCCTAAAAAACCCAAAATAAACCTAAGAAACCTTAAAATGCTAAACTCAAACCCTAAGAAACCTTAAGGGTAAACCCCCAAACCTAAGCCTTATGAAACACTAAGAAGCCCTAAACCCTAAGAAAACCCAAATCCTAAGAAATCCTAAGCACTAAAAAACCCTAAACCTAAAAATCCCTAAAACAAACCTTAAAAACCCTAATAAAATTCCTTAATCTAAAATCCTAAGCCCTAAGCCCTAAGAAACCATAAGCGCTAAGAACCCCTAAATTGTAAAAACAATAATTGATCCTAAAAAATCTTTAAAAATCTTAAATCGAAAAAAACTCTTAAGCTAAAGAAATCCTAGAAAAACTTAAGCTCTAAACCCTTAACCAAATACCTAAACCCTTTTATTCATCATGTTCAGATTATATCACTGTTCAATATGCTTTGTTCAGTTATATATATTTGTTCAGCTTTATCCTATTATACATGCTTAGTACATTTCAAGTATTGACAATTACTTTACGCTACATCTTCTCGTGATGTAGGTTCAGGTCCTCAGCATTCAAATTACGTGGAGATCAGTTCCGATCCATAGTGGGTATATGGAAGGGTAGAAACGACTGGAAGGGAAATATGAAAGTGGGGGAAGTTTAAAATGAATGGGTTTTTAATTTATAAGATGTCTGGGTCGGGTCAATAGAACTAACTTTGGACCCACGAGACCCCGTCGACAGTCCGTGGGTTGACCTACGGACCGTGGATAGGGTCTATAGGTCACTATGACACTTGGAAAATTTTGAAGACTTACCTGGGATACCAACGGACGCCATTCATGGTCCGTGGATTGACCAATGGATTGTTGATGGGGTCTGTATACCACTACACAGCTGTTTTTCTGCAGATTTTGCCTTTCGTCCCTACACACATAGCAACCATTAGGAATTTATTTTTTACATTTTCTGGACACTTTTTAGACACGGACCCTATTATATATCTAGCCAACACTAATACAAAATAAAACCCATGTCTAAGGAGCAACAAAAATCAAAATAAAAAAAGAAAACTCCTATATCAAAAAGAATAATCTATAGTTGGCTAGATTGTACATCTTGGGTTGCCTCCCAAGCAGTGGTTGATTTAATGTCATGGCACAACACAGACACCTTGATTACTCAGACTTCATCAAGGTAGTAGGCCTTTATCACTTCTTGGACACTCGCCGACTTCCCCATGTAGACTTTTATTCTTTGCTCGTTAACTTTGAATATTGTTCCCTCCTTGTTCTCGAGCTCGACCGCTCCATGTGGAAATACTTGAGTGACTCTGAATGGCCCGGTCCACTTGGACTTGAGCTTGACTGGAAACAAATGCAGCCTTGAGTTGAATAAAAGCAATAGATCACGCACAATAAATTCACTCTTTTCAATCTTTTGATCATGATACTTCTTCATCTTCTCCTTGTACAATGCTGAACTTTCATATGCTTTTAGGCAAAACTCATCAAGCTCATTCATGTCATTTACTCTTTGACTCGATGCGGCACCCCAATCCAAATTCAACTTCTTTAACACCTACATGGCCTTATGCTATAGCTCTACCGGCAAATGGCATTACTTCCCATTTACAAATTGGTAGGGTAACTTACCTATGGAAGTCTTGAATGAGGTACGATAGGCCCACAGAGCATCATCAAGCCTTGTTTACCAGTCTGTTTTGGCGGCGTTCACAATCTTTGCAAGGATTTGCTTTATCTCTCTATTTGACACTTTGACCTGCCTACTAGACTACGGATGGTAAGGAGTAGTTACATTGTGATGATCTCCATATTTCTCTAGCACCGCCTTGAACAGCTTGTTACAAGTGAGAATCTCCATTGCTGATAATTTCCCAAGGTGTACCAAATCTGAAGAAGATACTCTTTTTCAGGAATGCGGTGACACTCTTACCCACATTATATGAAAGCGTAATTGCTTCCACCCATTTCAATACATAGCCAACCGCAACAACAATCTACTTCATCCCATGTGAACTTACGAATGGACCCATGAAGTCAAGGCCCTAAACATCAAATAACTCAATCACCAATATAGAATTCATAGGTAGTTCTTGCCTCTTTGAAATTACTCCTTCTCTCTGGAAACGGTCACCAGACTTGGCAAAATCATGAGCATCTTGGTGGATGGTAGGCTAGTAATACCCACTCTATAAGATTTTATGAGCAATCTAAATACTACTATGATACCCACCAACAGGTGATGAATGGCACGCCTCTAGTATACTCATCATCTCAACCTCGGGCACACAGCAGCGACGAATAATCCCATCAGCACAAATACGAAACAAGTAAGGCTCATCCCAAAAGAACTTCTTCACATCATGCATCAACTTTTTCCTTTTGTGAAATGACAAATCCGATCAAACCAAATCGCTTGCCAAGTAGTTAGCATAATTTGCAAACCAAGGGATAAGATCAAAGGAAGCAGCTAATACCTGTTCGTCTGGGAATGTATCATTAATTTTAGCCCTATCTCTTAATTTGAGCGTAGCTTCCTCCTCTAATCTAGACAAATGATCGGCAACTTGATTTTTTGTCCCGTTTTTATCTTTCACCTCAAAATCAAACTCTTGCAGCAACAATACCCACCTAGTCAACCTCGGTTTTGCATCTTTTTTAGCCATCAAATACCTCAATGCAGAATGGTTAGTATGCACTATGACCTTAGTACCATGCAAGTAGGATCGAAATTTCTCAAATGCAAAAACCATAGCAGGGAGTTCCTGTTCAGTCACCGTATAGTTCTTTTGAGCCACATTTAGAGCTTTGCTAGCATAGTAGATCAGATGAAGAATCTTCTCTCACCTCTATCCCAATACTACACCAAGCGCCACTCCACTCGAATCACACATCACTTCAAACGATTGCCCCCAATCCGATGAAATAATGATAGGTGCGGAAACTAACCTTGCTTTCGACAAGCATCATCAAAATTAAACTTACACTCCTTTTCGAGTAGTTTACACAATGGGTGTGCAATTTTGGAGAAATCCTTGATAACCCTTCGATAAAAGCCTGCATGCCCAAGAAAACTTCAAACACCTTTAATAGAGATAGGTAGCAGAAGCTTTTCTATTACCTCAACTTTAGCTCTATCAACCTCAATATCCTTCTCAGTAATTCCATGACCTAGAACTATCCCCTCTTTCACCATGAAGTGACATTTTTCCCAATTGAGCACAAGATTGCACTCTTCACACCATTTCAATACCTTGGCCAAATGCATCAAACAACCATCAAACAAGTCACCTACCACAGAGAAATCATCCACAAATACCCCAATAGTGTCCTCCACCATATCTGGAAATATCAACATCATGCAACGCTGGAAGGTCGTTAAAGCATTACACAACCCAAATGGCATCCTTTTGAAGGTGAACGTCCCATACAGACAGGTGAAGGTGGTCTTCTCTTGGTCTTCCAAAGCAATGGAGATTTGGTTGTAGCCCGAATACCCATCAAGAAAGAACTACCAACCTTTACCAACAAGGCAATCCAGCTTCTGATCTATGAACGACATCAGAAAGTGATCATTTTCTGTCCAAGCATTCAATTTGTGGTAGTCCATGCATACTCTTCATCGGTTGCATCAGGACAAGTTCATTTTTCCCATTGGGAACCACAATCATACCACCTTTCTTAGGTACACACTGAACAGGGCAGATCTAACTACTATATTGGATGGGACATATGACTCCAACATCCAACCATTTGACAATTTCTTTTTTAATGATCTCTTGCAAAGATGGATTTAGTCTTCTTTGGTGCTCGATACTTGGTTTGTTGTTCAGCATCAATTGGATTTTATGGGAACAAATGCTAGGAGGAATCAGAATAATGTCCGCAATAGTCCATCCAATAGCCCGTTTGAACCTCTTCAACACAGAAACCAATGCTTCTACTTGTACTTCACTCAAATCGGCCACAATGATTACCGGTAAAGTGACATCTCTCCCCAAGAATACATACCTCAAAAGCAATGGTAGAGCCTTGAGCTCTAATTTTGGAGCTTCTTCAACAAATAGTTTTGCGGGTAGAGAGTCACGATTCTTCATATCTAGCTCCAATTTCTTTGGCTTAGAAAGGAAGTCGAACCTATCAAGTGCATCAACTAATTCATCATAGTCTTCAATACCATCACCCTCAAAATTCATCATTACCGCTACCAGTGCATCAACACCCAACCTCTTTTCAATAGACACTTCAGAACCTCGCTCAGCAATATGAATTACCACTGATACTGACTTGAGATCATTTTCCTACTTTATAGAACTACAGATATCGAAAGTTACCTCTTCATTATTCAATCAGAACTTCATTTGGCCTCTCTCCATATCGACCAAGGCACACCCAATAGCAAGGAATGGTCTCCCTAAGATGATGGGAGCCTCCAAATCAACCTCACAAAATCTGCCAAAAAATGAATGACTCTACTATCACAAGGACATCTTTGAGAACACAAATGGGCTTTTTCACAGTTCTATTGGCCATGAGTAGTCACATCGTAGTTAGTTTTGGAGCCCCTAGACCCAACTTCTTGTAGATAGACAATGGCATCAGATTAATGCTAGCACCAAAATCACACAACACCTTTGCAAAATGCAACAACCCAATGGTACAAGGAATAGTGAAAGCACCAGGATCCTCTTTCTTTTGCACAAGTGACCTAGTAGCAATGGCACTATAGTGTTGTAACCTCTCATCATTCTCAAAACTCACGGCTCTCTTTTTGGTTACCAAATCCTTCATAAACTTAGAATACCCAGGCATTTGCTCCAAAGCTTCTATCAACGGAACATTGATGGAAAGCTGTTTCAACATAGTAATGAACCTGCAGTATTTTTCTTCTTCGGTCTTTTTCACCAATCTCGGTGGGAATGGCGGTGGAGGTCTAGGCAAGGGAATAAATTTTTGGCTCACCTCTGCTTCCTTCTCTGTAGCATTCTAAGACTCTCCAGTAACCTTGATACCATCATCATCTCTTTCTACCACAATTTAAACCTCAGACGGCATAGGGGGATCAATGGTCTATTTACCTCCTCGAGTAGTAACTCATACAATGCCCTTTATTCTTTGGATTTTGGATGGTATTTCTAAGAACTGTGCCAGGCTGACGTGGGTTCATAGTAGTGGACAACTAATTAAATTGACGGACAAGTTTCTTGATCAACATTGCATGGGCATCAACTTTTTGACCGATTCCAGACAAGTCATTTCACATCTCTTTCACATTCTCATCAGTTGCATCAAACCTCTTCATCATCTTCTGCATCATATCCTCAATCCGTCACATACTACCCCCCCCCCTCAACTTCTCTATTACCGGATTCTCGATTTGCAGGTGGAACATAAGGCCCAACTCTCTTATTTTTGTTGTCATAGTTGTTTCAAATGTAGTTGTTATGCGATTGTAGTTCCCATCCTGGACATAGTTTCCCTCTCAATTATAGTTTCCATGGTTCCGGCCTTGGTTTCCTTGATCTTGGCACCAATTATCCGAGTTGGAACCTTGGGCGTTGGCTCAGAAACCCCCCGTCTGATTATTCACCAAATACGCATCCTCATCATAGTAGCATTCCTCAAGTGGCGGTGGTGGAGTTCTAATTAGATATTTACCACATTCACCCTTCTCTACACCTCTGGTCACATGCTTTAGTACCAAACCCAGTTCTTCCTCATTTAAGCCATTTTTTCACGAATATCATCACTAGATTGACTAGGTGCAACTTGAACTGCAAATGTGCTTCTACTAGTGTCTAACTTTCTAGTTCTCCATGCCATATTATTTTGGGAAATCTTCTCTAGTTTCTCAGCGATCCCTTCAAAAGCGCAATCACCACATGATCCTCCAGCGATAGTATCAATAATAGCCTTTACATTGTCATCCTGGCCTCTGTAGAAGTACTCCTTCAGTGACTCATCATCTATGCGGTGATTCGAAACTCTTTTTATGAATGAAGTGAACCTATCCCAATAACTTCTTACACAGTCTCTCGGTAGTGCTACGAAGTTGTTCAGTTTGTCTTTTTAATTCAGTTTTTTAGACAATAGGAAATACGTTTGCATGAACACCTTGTGCAATTGGTCCCATGTATGGATCGAGTTATATGGAAGCTCAAAAAACCACACTGCAGCATCTCCGGTCAATGATAGTAGGAAGACTCTCAAACCTATGACATTCATATCCAATTCCAGTCGTCCCATACAAATCTTACAGACACTTCTCAATTTAGCCATATGTTCATGCGGATCTTCCAAAGCTAGACCAGAAAACAACTCTCTTGTTGTGAGCATTTGCTGACTACTCATCACCACAAATGTATGCCCTAAAGGTAGAGAAGGGAGAACAATAGGTCATTTTGATTCAACTGTATTGAAGTCAACCCTGTAGTTACCACGCAACCTTGGTTCTGGCGGATTGTATCCTCAAAGCATCTCCAAGTAGATTACCACCACGAACTTGAGCATTCCCATTACCCACTACAGGAGGTTGCAAGTCAACTCCATCCTCATGCTCCTATGATCGAATTATTATGGACCCTTAATTTGCCATTTTTCTCAAAGTCTTGCTTAGTTCAAGACTGTATGGGGTCAATGGTTCGCCTCGACTCCGTGTACTTGGCATACACTAGAGTAGAAACTTGTACAGAACAAAAACAAAAAAAAATCAAGAAATAATTGACTAAAGTTCAATAATATAGATAAATTTAATCTAAAAGTCTTGTTCCCTGGCAGCAGTACCAAAATTTGATACACTCAAATTACACCTCTATTAAAGAAGTATATGCAGTCGTCGTCAAATAAAGAATCTAACTTGTAGGTTGGGGTCAATCCCACGAGGAATATGGTTCAGACTTAAACTTAACTCACTATTATATCTATTTAGTCAATCTATTTCTGAAACAAGTAATTAAAGGGAGGGTTTTTTTTGTAAGCACATAACCGATTTTGTTTAAGTAACAAGTGAGCAGGATTCAAACTTTAAGTTATCAATATAATAGAGAAACTAGGGTATATGTGTTCCCCATAAGCTCCTAACGCGGTAATCCTAATAATAGTAATACTTTCCTAGTTTTTTACATGCAAAGTTGGTAAGATAGGTATCCCTAGGTGATTGGTCCTACAAATAGGAATTTCACTATGCACCTTAGTCCGACTACGAGTGTATACTTTACTAACCCTTACCTTTACCTCATATTAGACATCACATCAATGTATGACTTAATTTTCACCCTCACACCAATTGACATTAGATTTTTAGATAGCATCCACTAAATCTCTGTTGTTAATTCTTTTCTCATTAACTACCTCCTTGGTCAGGCAAGTAGCAATGAGGCGAGTTCTAACGTTGGCCACTGTTAAAAAGACTTCTAAGCAAAAGAATTACCAATACATGCATAAACACTATTCAAGATGTACTTAATTATTATTCATACATTGTTAATTTCTCATGGTTCCCACAAGCCTAGTTGTGGATTTTGCTACTCATGCTTGAAAGAACACAATTCATGTTTTGATAAGAAGAATTCATGAACTTACTATTAGAGTAGAAGAGACTTGAAATCTCCAATTGAACTTCAAAGTCAAAATCTTGTAAAACGAAATCTGAAAATAAAATTGCTAAAGTTTCAAGTTAATTCCACAAAATACCAAGAACTAAAAGTAAACAATAATATCTAACCCCCAAAAATGAGGTTTACATACCCTATTTATAAAAAAACATGTCCCAAACAAAAAGGACAAAATAAGAAAATAAACTTCTGGAATGCGACATCAATCGACGACTCGACCTACGGACCATGGGTCGACCTACAGTCCATAGGTCCCCTTCTGTGGCTCCATACTTAGGATTTTTCATCAGTACATACTGGGACTTCAACTCTTTGAATCTATTCGATGGATGTGCAAGACGGCCCGTAGGTTGACCTACTGTCCGTCAGTTGCTTCGTAGTTCCATAGTTGGTCAGACTTTCCTGATGCTCCATCTACGTCTGGCCATCAACGGACTGTCAAAGGACCTATGGTCTATGGATCACATTCATGGGTGGCTCCTTCTGTATAATTTCAGCTGTCATCTCACTCAACCGCGTCCAAGACTATTTCCTGCAAACATAACACTCAAAACATTATTTCTAATACAAAATGGCCCTAGACACACACAACGCTTAAGTGAAATATATCAAAAATACTTTAAACTCGTGGTATATCACAGTCGCGTAGACTCTATCACTGTCAGAGCTGACCCCTGATGACTCAACAACGAACGTCTTGCCCTTTCCTTTGCCTTTCCCTCCCTTGGAAGGGAGATTTGTTGCCTTTTCCTTAGATGCCGCTACATCCTCATTTATGATGATTTTTTTTGCCCACTTGCGGGGCAACATGTCTCTTCCTGGGACTTTGGGTCTAGCCATATCTGCAAAACACATAGAAACGTGTTAGAAATAGTTCAAGAATAGTGCAGAAATAATTTTACAGAAAGACTCACCGAATGAGCTGCCGAGTCGCTGAGTCGCCAAGTCACTTAGATGAGCCAGATCGGGCTTATCGAAAGAACCAGCTCAAAAAATTTTCAAAATCAAGGAATGTCGACAGTGTTCAAGGCTATTTGACGAATTGCTGACAACAATCAGCGAACTTAGAATAACCCGCTGAATATTAAATTGTATTTTAAGGGTTAGGGGTGCAACAAGGGCGATCTAAGGAACCTTTCGGCGAGTCACCGAGTGAACTGAGCGATCTTGGGGTTCCCACCGAAAATTACAAAATCAACTTAGCCAAAAAACGAAATTAAGGGCGATTAAAGGGGAACTTTGGTGATCTGTCGAACCATTTGGCGAGCTCAACGAAGCTTGCCAAATGGCCCAACGTGCCAACTTTCAACCCCGTTTCCCAAAATCAAGCCCGCAGCCCCCAAATTCAAAATCAAACCCACACATAATTCAATTAGCACTAGACCCATGTGACCCATGCCCTCGGGGTACTCAGACTTCCCTTAGTTTGGCCAAAATTAGCCATTTGATGATTGTTGCCTGTAAGAATGACATTAAATGCTCCATCATTGGGCAAATTACGTCATTTAGCACGATTCGGGGTTACTTAGACTTCACCCAACTAGACCCATTACAAAATAACCGCAACCCAATAATTTAGTATTAATTTTAATGCACAAAACACGGGAATCGATCTATTTAAGCACTTAGGCATGCATTTCAAATCAACACGGATAAACTAACAAAATACACTCAATTTAAGCAATTACCCAACATCAAACACAACACATTTGCCTATTGCATACGAGTTCACCTACAAAATAAAAGTTTGAAGTTCAGAAAACCAACCTTAATGCCAAATTTCCAAATTTGAATAGCTACGAGGAAAAGACTTCCAAATTCGAGCACGAGATTACACAAAAATAATACAATAGTAAAATAAGGAAGATTTCAAGTTCGGGTGAGAAAGTATGAGAGTTGAAAACGAGAGAATATGAAGGATTTTGAAATTTTAAACTATTTGGCCTTTAAAACCTTTTAGTTTACGGCACCATCGGCTGAGTAAGTAGTGCTCGCCGACCCACTTGGTGATGCACCGAGTGGTACTTTACCTCGCCGAGTTTTACAGGACCTCAAGGAAATTTGGGGGTTCAAACGGCAGACAAAATTAGGCTCGCTGACCTGTTCGAAAAGTTGCTGACTAAGCAATTAGCTCGTCGAGTTTTACAGATTCCACTTCAGGATTGGTGGGTCCAACGGCGATCCAAGTCGGGCTCGCCGACCTGTTTGGCATGTCACCAACTGGACTTTTCGCTCGCCAAACTGCCCATTTTCCAACAATCTTCACTTTTCAACTTACACAATCAACACCCATTGTTCAAAATCAAAACTAAAGCATTAAAAACTTAGGTCACCTCCCAAGAAGCGCCTTAGTTTACATCATGGCATGACGAAAGTACCCATTTATGGATCATTCTTTGGGTTTGCCAAGGTATCACTTGGTAGGCCCCCTTTTCGCCTTGGATTCAAATGAGAAGAAATTTTACTCATTTGGGTCTCTAATTGCTTGATTGAAACGGAATGAGAGGTCACCATTTGATTGAGAGTTGAGACATCCTCTTTCATCTCTTTCAATACCTTGTTTGACCCTTCAACTTTGTTGAGAATGCTTGAGAGCATATCTTCTGTACGGCCACCTTCAGATTCCTTGGGCTTTTGACACTCATGGGAGGGACATACCTATATTTGTCACCCTCTCTTTCCTTCCAAGTGGTGTTACAATCACGCCAATCTCTATCACAGTATTTCTAGCCCTCATCTCTATTCTAACCTTGATTTTCCACTCGATCTTGGGTAGTTTGAATGTTAACCTTCTCCTTGATTAGCTAGGAAGTTCACTTCCTTATTGTACAACTCTTCAGATTGTGCTTCATCGGGGTTTACTCCACCAACACCCACAGCATTAACACTATTTGTACCAACACCCGTGACATTTTTAGCTAAGATATCCAACTAGGTCATCATTTTGGCCATGTTTTGGTCTCCTTCTTGATCTTTTTCAATCTACTCTTTTGTCATTCTAAAATTGAGGGGAGAGACTTGGTCCTCACGAGTGTTCCATGTTCTATTGATCTTGGTCATACAATGAAGGAGTTGAGACGATTCGTCATAGGGTTGTTGCATTATATTATCGGAAACAATATCAACAACTCTTTTGTTCATCGAGTCGAGGTTCCTATATAAGTATTGCAGCAGCTTATTATTAGGAAGTCTATGAGTTGGGCATTGCAGCACCAACTTTTTCAATCTCAGCCACATCTCATGTATAGGCTTACCTTCCAAGTGTTTAAAACCTTGGATATTATCCCTAAGATTCATCATCTTCGATGGGGGAAAGAATCGCACTTAGAATGCAGTAGTAAGCTCGTCCCAAGAAGTGATGGAATCCCTTGGTAATTCAGCCAATCACTTACTAGCCTCACCCATCAGAGAAAATGGGAACAACCTGAGATGGACGGATTCTTGCGATATGCTCTTGAATGAGAATGGACCACAAACGTCCATGAAGTTTTGAATATGCTCATAGGGATCCTCATGACCCCACCCAAACAAACCTTTCAATTGTAGGAGCTGAGACATTATGCTAGTAATGTGAAAACAGTGTTCCTTCAGTTGGAGGTTGACGTATTGCCCCCACACCACCCAATGGAATAAGGTCATTAATGATAGCGTCACTCATATCATTGAGGTTTCCAACATCATCTTGGTGGCCCACTTGGCAACCATTACTACTGTTAACGCTCATCTCCTCCTCTGTTTAACACAAGCAGTACAAAACCAAAAACTAAAATAAGTAGATTCAACAATAACTAAAAAGATCACAATTCAACTTCACTAAGAGAATTTTAAACAACACTACTGCCAAGCAGTGGCGCCATTTTGACTTATGTAACGTCTATCAAAAACACTTCATCTAATTCTAAGTACAAACGATCGTTAAGCAACATTTAACCCAATAATTGAGTTGGGGTCGAATCCCACAACGAGTGGTACGTGTTCAAATTCAATCAAGAAGTACTATGTGATCTACCCAGATATAGGAATAAAAATTATCAAAAAAGACATAAAATAAATTAAAAAGGGTGACACGAATGTCAGATAGGAGGTTTTGGTTTGCAATTATCAACTACAACGCAACCACAAACAACTTGAAATAACAATAAGGAGAGGAATTCTCAGGATGTGATCGATTACAGGAAAATTTTGAAATATAGGTAACTGAAACCACTAGTAAATAGCTAAAAATCAGTGGGTAGGCTATACTATAAAAGAGATAGCTTTCTCTCAAACAACTATCCCGAATCAGGTGATTTCTTTCGAACATCATCAAGCATAGTGATGAAGAACATCCCACACATTAATTCGTCCATCTCTCAAGCTAGATGGGTAGGATTGGGTTTAGGATTCATTCTCTCGAACTGGACCTAGCTCAACCCAATACCTACAAACCATTGATCAATAGTTTAGTTCTAAAACCTCTCTTGAGCAAGCTAAGAACGCAAGGCTAGAACTGCATTTGCAACTATAATTCATAAATTAAACAACAACTAAGGATTAAACCCACTTCAATATAGCATTTAAACTAGTAATTAACAACACCCTAAACTAATTCAACCCATAATCACATAATCACACCACAAAAATTAGGGTTTTAGCCAAACATCATAAAAATAAAAAAAAAAGTAAAAACGGTTACCAAATTGATTAGCCATCAACTAGGTAAGAGTAATTAAGCCTTTACAATGCTTGAAATCAAAGAAAATCAGTAACCACCTGCAAAATCTCTGAATTGAATCTCTAAAAACCTTTAAGTCTACTAAGAACTATTCTAAAATGGTAGTAAACTAAAATCTAGAAAAAGAAAAATGTCTAACAGTTCAAAATCTAATTTATAGTCGCCAAAAATAAGCCACGAAGGGCCATTAGGTGAGGTAAGTCAGGTTCACCAAATGGTTCGGCAAACCGCCCATTACTCTCTTCTATTGCCTTTTTGCCTTGGCTCTCAGCATCCTTTAAGTCCTGTAACTTTGGGCGATTACTCTTTGCATCGCAGAACTACTCGACGATTCACCGACTGCCCCTTTTCTATCGGCGACTTGGTTTCCTCCCTTAGGGTTGGAACACTGGAACTTTAGGCGGTCATATTGGTCACTCGGTGATTCGCCAAGTGCTCTTGGTGATCAGCAGGCTTGCCTTTCTTCATTCTTTTAGTTTGTTTTGTTCTTTTTTGCCTGTTAGTGTCCTTTCTTTGTTCCTCAATCCATATACTTGAAAATCAAGGCTTAACATCTGTTTATGGCATAAATTAAGCATTTGAGGAAACTAAATCTATATAAACAAAGCCCCAAATGAGTCAAAATCTCAAACTCATCATGAAATGCGCCACATTTATGCATGAGAGGCTACAAGATGATTAGGAAACTTCACTTCTTTATTACTCTTAAGTCATGCCATAGAGTGTAACTATATAAGATTGCTCTCCTAATCCATACTCGGTGGTCTACAGGACATGACTACTCAACAAGTTTTCACTAGTGGAATTGAGGGAGACAATGTTGATCAAGGAGCTCCTCCTCAAGTTCCTCAAATTTTGGTTGATCCTTTGACTAATCAAGTGACTAATGAAGAGTTTCAGTTTGGTTTTCAAATGTTGACTCAAGTCAGGATAGAAACTGCCAAATTTTATGGGTCAAAGATGGAGGAAGATCCTTAAGAGTTTATAGATGAGGTCTCTAAGGTGTTGGAGTTTGTGGGAGTGACTCCGGTAGAGAAGGCGGACTTGGTCGCTCATCAATTGAAAGATATTGCTTAGATTTGGTTCAACTAATAGAAAGAAGAAAGGTCAGTGAAAAAGAGTCCCAGAGAATGGGAAAGGTTCAAGAAGGCTTTTCTTGGTAGGTTTTTCCCTTTAGAGATGAGAGACTCTATGATACTTAAGTTTATTAACCTTCGGCAATGTAGTATGAGTGTTAAGGAATATGTTTGGATCTTCACTCGGTTGTCGATATATGCCCCATCTATAGTGGCTAACCATAATTCAAAAATGAGTAAGTTTGTATTCGGTGTGTCTGACATGGTAGTGAAAGAATGTCGTAGGCCTATAATTGATCGTGATATGAATATTTCTTGTCTTATGGTTTGTGCCCAAAAGGTTGAAGAAGAGAAACTCATAGAGAGGTTTAGAGAGAAAAAGAGGTTTAGAGTTGCAGATGCTAGTTCCTGTCAAGGAAGGTTCAATGGACATGGTTGTCCAAGATTTCAACAAAGATTTTTCAGACAAGGTCCTCCTATGATTTCCCCAAGATTTAACAAAGAGAGGGTTTCCAACCCTAAGTCTCAATGAAAGGATAGTAGATCCATATTTCCTACTTGTGCTAGGTATGGGAAGAGGCACGAGGGTAAGTGTCTAGCTGGCATGGATGGTTGCTACGGTTGTGGTAAAAGTGGTCACAAAATGAGGGATTGCCCGATACTCACGGCTAGAGGAAGAGAGGGAAAGCAAGTTCCTCCAATGGTTCAGGTACTAATGCTCCAAAGCAAGATAGATGTTATGCTTCCCAAGCTAGAGGTGAATAAGAGTATCCCCCAGATATGGCTACCAGTATGTAGAAAGTTATCAATTGGATTGTTTATGTCATTAAGTCCTGATGCTATTTTGTTTTTATGACGCCATATGTGGCTATGAGGTTTGATGTTCTTCCGGATGTGTTGTTAGAACTTTTTTCTATCTCTACTTTTGTAAGTGATTCTACTATGGCTAGAAGGGTAGAAAGTATCATGTTTCCCTATCCCATAGAGTTACTCTTGTTGACTTGGTAGAGCTTGAGATGTTAAACTTTCATGTTATTCTTGATATGGATTGGTTGCATTCTTGTTATGCCTCTATTGATTGTAGAACTCGGATGGTCTGATTTTAGTTTCCAAATGAGTCCATCCTAGAATGGAAGGGGAAAGTTATATGCCTAGAGGTTAATTGCTCCTTATATGAAGGTTAGGAGGATGATGGCTAAGGGCTTCTTTTACCACCTAGTGAGGGTGATGGAATTAGATTTTTAGTATTGACCAACTTCAAGGGGCTAGTTATTTCTATAAGATTGATCTTCGTTCAGGTTATAACCAATTAAGTGTGAGAGGTGATGATATTCCAAAGACTGCTTTTAGAACCCGATATGGTCATTTGGGTTTTTCGTTCTATCGGTTGGGTTCACTAATGCTCCAGCAATATTTATGGAATTGAGGAATAGGATGTTTAGACAATACCTCTCATAATTGTGTTTATTGAAGATATTTTGATCTAGTTGAGGAGTGAGAATGAGCATATTGACCATTTGAGGATTGTGTTACAAGTTCTTAAGGACCAACAACTGTTTTACAAAGTTTAGTAAGTGAGAATTTTTTGTTAAGAACCGTAGCTTTCCTTGGTCATATTGTGTCAAGCAAGGATCTTGAGGTAGATCCTAAGGAGACAGTAGGTTTTGTAGTATGTTGTGATGCCTCTAGAGTTGGGTGGGGAAGTGTGCTTATATGAATAGGTAAGGTAATCACCTATGCTTAAAGGCAACTTAAAGTCTATAAGGAGAATTATCATACCCGTGATCTTGAGTTAGAGGCGGTTGTTTTTGCCTCAAAGATTGCAAGGCATTATTTATATGGAGTAGAAGAAGATGTGCTCACCGATCACAACAGCTAGCAATAAGTATTTAGTCAAAGGGACTTGAATCTTCGCCAAATACAGTTATTGAAAGACTATGACATGAGTGTTCTCTATCTCCCTGGTAATGAGGTAGAGGATGCTCTTAGTTGATTATATATGGGTAGTATGGCTCATATAAGTGAAAAAAAGAAAGAGTTGGTTTGATATGTTCATAGGTTGGCCCGATTAGGTGTTTAATTAATGGATTCCACCAAGGGTGTGTTTGGTTCACAATGGGTCTAAATCATCTTATGTGGTAAATATGAAAGATAAGCAAGGGCTTGATCCGATTTTGGTTGACTTGAAAGAAGCGGTACTTAAGAAATAAGCAGAGGCTTACTCCCAAGGGGGAGATGGTGTGCTTGGATAGCAAGGTTGTTGAGTGTCCTTAATGTTCATGGTTTGGGTTTACTTGAAAATTTCACCTATGAAGAATTTAATGAGGTTTGAGAAGTAAGGGAAGCATAGTCTCCTTTTTGTAGGCCCATATAAGATCTCGAGGCGTGTTGGTAAGGTTGCTCATGAACTTGATTTGCCTAATGAGTTGGCATCGATGCATCCAATTTTTTAAGTCTCTATATGCTTGAGAAGTGAGTTGAAGATCGACATCCATAGTTTCCCTAGAAGGGTTAGGGGTTTATGAAAGTCTTTCTTATGAAGAAGTTCTAGTTGAGATTTTGGACCGACAAGTTAAGAAGTTAAGAAAATAAGGAAGTTGTTTCCATAAAAGTGTTGTGGAGGAAAAATTTAGTTGAGGGTGCTACTTTTGAGGCCGAGGCTAATAT